>CM024755.1:53519183-54119183 GCA_014218235.1 Colocasia esculenta | reverse complement strand
AGAGATGTTTTCAAAGTACTAATATAAAAATAACATGAAATCCATGAGCGAGAAACATGTCCGAATCGCGACGTGGGTCTACGTCGCGTTCATGCAGACACTGAAAACCATAGAACGCACAGTTTGAGGTGTTGGGACGGTCAAGTCACAGTTGAAATTGTGACGCACCATGCAATCATGTTTCAGATGAATGCGTCGAACTTGTACGTCGCGTTCATGCATGCAAGAATGTGATGTCTAGTCCCATCGCATTTTGGGTTCTTGCCTGAAAACACAGAAAAATGACCCTCAGTGCATGCAACACTTATATCTCCTAATCTAGGGCTCTTGGGACAAAAGTGTAAACATAAAAGTTGTTGAAAATAGGGAGTAGAAGAGAACTACGGTTTTGTTTCATGATATTTGACCTCGGGATGCGTGAGAAATTGACATGAACATAAAAAGCTGCTAACATATGCGACTTTGGCAAAACGTTTAATACACGATGTAAACTAAATAAAAATTGGGGAAAATGCATGTACATGAAAGTAGACATGATACACTACACACTGGTATGTGATTTGTTTAGGTTTGGCTCGAGATTACCTACCTTTAGAGTAGAATAAGACTAGTCCTCTAGAAAGCCCTCGCTTAGACTGCTTGGAGGAGGACGCTTAACACTACAAGGAAACAGGTTATTAGGGACGGCTGCAAGCCATCACCAATAATAAAAAAGCCGTCCCAACTGATGATTAGGGACGACTACAAGGTCATCACTAGGTCATCCCTAATATGCCCGTCGCCAATAGTATTGGGGACGGCTAAGCAACATCCATCCCCAATAATGTTATTGGAGATGGATAAATGTTCGTCTTCAATAATTTTAATTGAGATGGATACAAGGCCGTCCCAATTAAATTATTGGCCACAGGTACAAAGCTGTCTCAAAAAAACTTATTAGCGACGGACATAAAGCCGTCTTTAATAATATTATTGGAGAGAAATACAAAGCCGTTGCCAATGATATTATTGGAGATAGATACGAAGTCGTCGCCAATGATATTATTGGAGATAGACAAGTAACCGTCGCCAGTAATATTATTAGAGATGGTTTTGGAGCCGTCTAAAAAACTTATTAGTGACAACTATGGAACCGTCTTGAATAACATTATTTGAGACAAGTAAAAAGCCATCGCCAATATATCTATTAGAGACGGCTTTAGGGCCGTCTCAAAAAAGCATATTAGTGATAGCTATGGAGCCATCATGAATAACATTATTGGAGACAAGTAAGAAGCTGTCGCTAATAGAGTTATTGGAGACGGATGCTCACTAGTCTCCAATGATACTATTGGAGATGGAGTACAGTGGTCTCCAATGAGGCTATTGAGGATGGCTCCATCCATCTTGAATAGTATTATTGGGGAAGATAGGTTCCATCCTTAATAGATTTATTGGGGACGACAGAAGCCGTCCCTAATAGTCTTATTGAAGACGGCTACAACCATCCCCAATAGTCCATCACAGATTAAAAAAAATTGTAATAAAATATATTTTTTCACAAAGTTACAACCTGTTATACAAAAACTACATTAACAAATCACATTCCAAAATAACTAAAAAACTCTAAATTTAAATGTATTACATGAAAATTTACATACATAAACCATTCACAATCCTTCTTCTAAAACAACTATAGTACTTGAAATTTAAATCCATTACATCACACTCATTTCAAATTTTAATGTATTACATCATAAAATCATGATCATAAATGAATAGTCAAGTCTCACTCATCCTCACCAAAATACTCTTTCAATCGTCGATCCATGCTTTGGAGCATCTGTGTCTCAAGCATAGCAAGTCGAGCCTCCACTCAAGCCTCCACTTGAGCCTCCATTTGAGCCTCCACTCGAGCCTCCAGTTGAGCCTCCACTTGAGCTTCCACTCAAGCATCTATATCTGTGCTCTGGGCTACTAATCATTGCTCCTGGTCTTGAATGATTTTTTTCATTCATTCAATCTCAGACTTCTGATGAGATTGCTCCTGTAGGAGACACTGATATGCAATGTTGCTACTGCTACCACCCTCAGATGGCCCGTACCAACACCTCAAAGTCTATCCTCGACCACCGCATCGGATCCGTCTAGGTCTATCCCTCCCAAACACTTGACGGAAGGCCTCCTCTAGACTAAGTAGGGCAAGATGAGCCGTGCCATCTGATTCATCTAAGAGTGAGATTCATCAACTAGGTCATCTGATCCTGTAATTAATATAAGATAATTAGTACATAAATAAGTTGAATGTATGAATTAATATGATGATTTATAATCATCATTACCATCACTTGACGTCTTTGTTCATTGCTCCACATGACACTGCCATCTGGTGTTGTCCTAGCTTGCATCATTTGAAACATTTCCGGTCGCGTGGAATGACGACCTTCCTTTTGCACCTATTTAACATTTAAAAGTTATAATTAGACTATAATAATGTCTAATCAATTAATCAAATTAATAATTAAAATCAATACTTACAAAATCATTACTTAATTGATGAATATTCGACAGCCCTCTTCGATAAGGCATTGATAAATGAGTTCGTTTAGACTTATTTCTTCCACTAACTCGCTGCATTCATGAGGAAAAAAATTAGTGATATCCTAAATAATTGAATCCATCAAATAATAGGATTTGACAAAATAATACCTTACTATCTTCTCGATCCCATATCTTACACATGTGCCGCCATTGACTAGAATCATAACTTGGTGTCAAATTATTACATGCTTCCTCAAATGGTCGTCCTGCAAAATACTATCATACACAAGCACAAGTTACATAAGAATGTGTGTGCAATAATACTACATAATAGTAAAAAATCTTACTTTTCTTTTCAAGTGGGACCTTTGCTTCCTTTGCATTTCTCCCATATGGCGAAGAATGTCGGCGTCTATGGCTGGAGACCGTAGAAAAGTGAAATGTTGCTGCATAATCATCATATATGATCAAGGTCATTATAACTGTAGAAATGAACAATTATATAACCTAAATAATTATTTTTTTTTACCTGTAGGTCTCTCAAAATAGCCTCCTTCTTTTCAGGAGGATGGGTCATGTAGTCTTGCTGCCATAGGTTGCAATGCACTCTATTACAAACTCCAAGATATGTAGTAAATTGCTGGGCATATGGACGAACTGAAGATCCCCCTTCTAGATCTATAGGAACGGTCTGGCCTGGAGGTAGGATCCTGACCTTGGTCACCTTAGAAGGACCTCTCACACGTCTAGTGGTACAAACTAAATGAAAATAAAAAAGATGAAGTGAATGTAATTATATAAATAAAATTCAAGAAATAAAAAACATTGTAAACCTGAAGCAACTGATGATGCACTCCCAGGAGTCTGAGGACTGATGGTTGCATGCTCAGAGATGTTTGCGGCATCTGGTAAGGAACTAGGTGTGTGTAGCCCTCCTGATTGTAAAGCCCCTACTTGTGAATGTATAGACTGTGAGACTGAAGCTCCTGCCTATGAAGCTGATGCCTGTGAATGTACATGTGCAGACTGTAAGGTTGAAGCCCCTGCCTGTGTCTGGAGCCCCCCTTCCTGTGAAGTCGATACGTGTGAATGGTAAGCCAGCCTCTGCGCATGGGATGACTCCCGTAGAGTGGTCTGCTGGGTCGACCAACGAGTCTTACTAAACTTCTTAAACATATGTTCAATGAAGGATATTTAACAAAAATAATAATAAATATATATGAGGTCTGTGAAATCATCTTTAATGTACAAAAATGAAACCGTACTAGCAAAGTGAAGAAGCGAAAAAGAAATGAGGTCTGTGAAAAAGTGAAAAAGAAATGAGATAAATAGACATGCATTTAAGAACAATCCCCTTGCCATGACCATATTTTCTTCTGAGGTCGACCTCAGTTGAAACATGAGGTCGACCCCATTTCCCAGAACCAAAACTAAGGAATGGAGGGTCGATCGATGAGGAACCATGGGACCCCACCACACCATGTTCTCTTTTGAGGTCCACCCCACTACACCATGTTTTCTTTTGAGGTCGATCTCAGTTGAAACATGAGGTCGACCCCATTTCCCAGAAACAAAACACAGGAATGTAGGGTCGACCCATTAAGAACCATGGGGTCGACTCCACTAGACATGAAAAAATTAAATACTTACAGAATATCAAAAATTCACGTGTATATATTCTTCACTTTGAAGCTGTACATGGATATCTACATCATTTAACATTACAGGCACATCAACAAGGCCTTCTTGATAGGGCTCTTCATCATCATCGCTTGCATCCCTAGACATATTATAATAACTTCTAGGTGGTGAGTTAACAATATCACCCACCCTACAACATTGTTGTCATCAACATATAAGACTTGCTCAACTTGACTTGCAAGTGCAAATGGTTCATTAGTCCCTAATTTGCGATGTGTATTTAAAGATACAACTCCATGTTCATCAACTTTGAAACCTCGGTCCTTATTATACACATCCCACCATTCATATTCAAATAAGACAATTTGTTTGTTTCACTCAAAAGATATTTCAATAATATCAATTAATTTTCCATAATAACCATCGCATCCATATTGAAGCTCAGCATTGACAATAACGCCGCAAAGTTGTGTGGATTTGGTAGAGTCAGTTAAGCTTGTGCGGAATCTGAAGCCATTTGTAATATACCTAGAAAATGATGTTGCCAATCTTGATGGACTGAGTGATAAAATCTCGAGTTCCTCAGTGTAGCGTGGGTCATGTAAATTCTTCAGTTCTTGGACACGTGATGGAAACCACATGAGGACATTGTCATTTATATTCCTTCCACATGCAAGTGCATCTTCATGTTCCCGCTGAAAATGTACAATATCGTCAACTTGATTTAACACAAATGTATGTGCTAAATCTCTTTAGGCTTCCGACAATGTTCTAGGTACTCGTTTGTGTAGATACGCGAATTCGACTCCACCGCGGGCAAATTTCATATTGCGCCATAATGCCACAAATGGCCCTCATTTTGCCTTGCAAGAGTGTTTCCCAATATTTCTAGATCTCACCCATTCTTTCCCGGTGCTTCCCCTCCATTTCCAAGGCTGGCCAGAGGTCATAGGCAATATTTTCAAGTCGCGACGGGTCTTTGGGGCACGTTCATGAAGACGCGACGGGTCTGGTGGGTGCATTTTGAAGTCACGACGGGCTTGGTGGTCATATTAGAAATGTGTCCTGCATGTTCGACGCGATTCCATAGTCGTGCCAGGCATGTGGGATGCAACAAGGCCAAATGGACCTTATCACGGTGGCCTTATGCAACACGACAAGGAATTTACCTATGGAAAATGCCCAATGCCATGAACGTGTTCGCTTTGAGCGCCGCGATTCTAATGTCGGTTTTGGGCAGGATTGTCATAAATAAAATATGTGAATGCTTTATCGCGTCCTATCGTCCTGACGCGTTTCAAATCAGAGACGCGTCGGACCCTGCCGACGCAATTAGGCCCTAGGCCCCAAAATTCGTCACACTCGAGCGCCCGTACCAAGGAATCATGCGAAATCTCTGAATCACGTCTGCCTAACCCGACGTGATTAGGCCCTAGGCCTGTACCCTAGGCCCCCGAAAATCGTCGCATTTATGGCCCACATGCCCAAAATGAAGTCACGGTGGGGTAGGCCGACGCTATTCTAAAGGTGGCCGCAGGATGTAATCATCACATTTTTTGTCAAATCAAGGCCTTCTGAATCGTGGCGTGCGAGTCGGACGCGATTCAATCTTATAGTCGCGGCGACAGTGCCCGGCGTGATTCAAGAATCTGTTGCCTATAAATAGACCCCCGAGGGTCATTTAGAGAAGGGGGTCCACTCAGTGCGGAGAAGCCCTTCTGGATTCCTGTCTCGACCCTGGCCCAGGGGGACCTTTTACTTCAATCCATCCATTCGATCCCTCCTTGGAGTCTGGAGCCGTCGTCTTCCTCATGCGCGTCGGAGTGAGGTGAGAACTTCGTCCCCATCTTCCTCCATCCATCCAACCGGCAACGAGGTCATGCCGTCCAACATTTGGGGAAGCACCCCTCCCTTTTCTCTTTGCATTTATCTCCTCCGGGCCCCACGTGGCTCCTTTCTTTTTACACACACACACACAGATGCATGTAGTTGCACACACACCTACATTTTTAGGGGTTTAAAAGACACCACACGGTAAGTCGTTCCCTATAGCATCCCAGAAATTTTAATTGCATAAAAATAAAAATAAATGGAAATAAATAATTTCCATAATACTAGAGTATTTAAACATACGTATCATTATCGTTTATACTAAAACAAATCGGAAAATTCTGTAAAAATTATAAATCAACCCCACACATTATTTAAAAGTGTTCCACGAAGAAATTTGTGCAACAAAAAATCCAGTTAACTAAGTGTACATCACATGGTGACCGATTATCCAAATAAGGAAACAAGTCGGAAAACCGTTAACACGGAAATACGATGCAATCAGAAATTAAATAAAAATGTTGGAGAGACTTCCAACATTCTATATTAATGACCCAATATCATAATCGGGCCAATGAACCACATATGACCCAAAAATCAAATGAAGTAAGAAAATGCATGGAAATTCATAGCTTAAATAAGCTTGACTTAGAAAGAGGTAATTGGAGTTGAATTGGCAACCCAAATTCTTGGAAACCCAAATTCATGCTTAACTATGGTGGGAGGTTTCCTAAAGCCTCACACACTCTAATGGAGGAAGAAATTCTCAAATTAGGAAACTAATAAGCCAAAACTGCAACCATAGTTTCCTAGTTACAATAGGACTCCTAAACACCTTGGTTGCTTAAATACTCTCCACCCAAACCCTAGGGTCAAGTTTACAACTTGCTGGGGTCGTGTGAAGGTGCTCTTGGTGGCTGGGGAGCTATGGATCGACCACAAGAAGGCCATCTTCTTCCCCTTTTCGTCTGCCTTAACCTGTGCAAACCGTCCCCTTGGAGTTGACCAAAGGTGAGTCAAACCATAATCAAACTATGCAAAGCTTATACCCCTAGAAAGAGGGTCAAGTCTACTTCCTAACCCCACTGGAATGCCCAATTTTCGTGCAGTATACACGGAGTATTAAGCGTTCTTCAAATAGTGGTCTGAACAAGGGATTTCTGAAGAATGAGACTTCATAACCCCAGAAGGTAGGTTTTCTCAAGGCAAACCTTAACAAATCTTATAGCAATGTGTAGAGCATCAAGTCTAGTTTCATGTCTAATTGGTTTCATCGAATTCCAATGAGTAGATTTTGAATTATAGGCGTTTTTCCAAAGTCGCGCATGTCATGAAATTTTTGTGTTCATGTCAATTTATTACACATCTTGAGACCATTTAAATTTTTTTAAAAATCATAGTTTTCATCTATTCCTTGTTCCCTACAACTTTCATGTTGAAACTTTTGTCCTAAAAGCCCTAGTTTTGATGATATAAGCATTGCATGGACCCAACCCCAATTTCCTACATTTTCAGTCTGTACTTTGAACCACGTCCGATTTAGAGGGCGCGTTTCAAACCGCTGGTATCGCGTCGCTCTAGGGCGACGTGTTTCACTAAATCATGGCTGTCGGGTACGATGCGATTCAGGCACAGATCGGTCAACGGCCCGCGTGGGTCTGCACGGCGCCTGGTAGTCAGTGCCGCTCTGAACCGCGGCGGCCGGCCTCGACACATTTCAGGCGCTTTTCCCACCCAGTATTTTATTATATGGTTTTCTGTAGATGCGTCCAGGTCCCCCGACGTGATTCAATCAGTAACGCGGCCATGCATGTGGACGCAATTTTGACTCTTCACTGTTTTCGCTATTTTTGTTGTGCAATGTGTTTTGAAGTGCGTCCTCTGTGTTGGACATATATTTCCAAGCTTACCCGAGGTCTGTTTAACATGGTAGCTAGTGTATAAAGTGCATGTCTTGGTTCTAATCATCTAATGATGTATGTTTAATGGCTTAAAAGTATTTAACCCATTTAAAAGTTATAATTACATGAATATTATTCTAATTGCTTTTTTAATGACGTGATCATTCATGCAAATTGTGAGTCACTCTTCTTACTGTTCTAGCTCATTAAAATGATAATTATTATCTTAAAATATTGCCAAACTCATGTGTATAGTTAAATGCATTGTTCATTACATGCCATCATGTTAAGTGCTTTTCGCGAGTTTGAGACCGATGGATTGTGAATTGAGACGCGTACATCACTACACACTTGCACATCTAGGCAGCCCTTTCTTGGGGATTTGGAAGCTCTCTATCGATCATTCCGAATTGGTAGACTAGTGACCTTTTCTCTAAGACCTCCGTAAATCTCCGCTCTCCGTGGATTCCCACATGGAGGCCGAGTTGGTTATACCATTGAAGTTCCCTGGAGATAGTGTGCACTTCCTCTCTCATCTTGTTCTCGTGAGTGTGAATTACAATCTAGACTAAAGCCACTAATGTAAAGATCGAACTAAAGTATAAATCGTACTGTTATGCTGCCAAATTTATCTCTTGACCATTGTTCTCTGGAAATCATGTTCAATTTACTTATTACTTGTTCTCATGATCACAATGAACATGACGTTACACATGCTTAATTATTGAAACTCTCATTAGCCATTATTAATGACCGTGGGTATCTATATTTAAAATTTAAGTGAGATGCTGACCGGGCATGGCGAGTGTTTAAGGGCTCCAGTCTAACCCCATTGACGGAGAGTCATAAATATACTGTTAACCATAGGGTATAATGATTACTGGTGTTGCATCTGCGCTGGGAGTCGTGCGTGTCGTGTGGAATGATAGATACAATAACCATATACACGTGTCCTGGTGTACATTCTTGATGGATCTTTTCTTGGTGTACATTAGTGTCTACGTGCCTGATTAGTGTTAGATTATCGTGCTCGTGCGTGCTTGCTTGCTTGTGTGATATGGCCATCCTGCATTTATTACAATTAGTGATATCTTGTGTTCTTGATAACTATTGACATCAAGTGAAATCTCGCATGCTTGTACAAAGTGATCTGTCGCTAGTTCTATCTTGTCTTCTTGTTCTAAAATCTTGTTCTATCATGATCACTCTATCTAGCTTGTTCAGGTATTATTTTTTAACGAGCTTTATTCGTACATGCATATCATGACAATCATCATGCTTACCTAGTTCTAAATTGTTAATCACTTATATCATTGCCCGCACATTGAGATATAAATCCTACTGGGCTAGTTTGCTCATTCCCTACTTTTACCCAATCTAGGTGACTATGAAGTTCAAGAGGAGGAGCAAGTCGAAGATGGGAATGCATCCAAGTGATGAGCGTTCCAAATATGAGTCTATCTATAGTTAGTTTATTTTGAGTGTTAGAATGTGTAGTAGGAAGTGAGGAATAAAATGTACTTTTCTTTTTATTGAGTGTTAGTCCTGTAATAGTTTCCATTTGGAATACAATGAGTTGAGATTTGAATAAAAGATTTGTTGAGTTCAATATTTGGGCCCTATGATGATGTATGATGTTATACATTTAGTGCGTGCTAGCTAGAGGCTTATTTGCCGACTGTTCACATCTCGAGATATCGACTTGAATTATTCCGAATAGTTTATATCCACTGCGAAACTCTCGAGACGTGACAATTTAGTGGTATTAGAGCCTAGGAATATGAAATAGGATATACATCTCAGGATTAGGAGATACTTATGGAACCTAGGTCATGGAAATTAAATGTAGTACCTGGTGAGAATGGGTAGAGACTGGGAATATAATAGAATGAGCAAAATCCTCCTACCCATTGACTCTGATAATGTATCTAGAGACATTAATTGGTTTCCATCCTTTTCTCAGGAACCTTCATAACTCCTACACTCAACTACAATGGCTCGCAACCAGTGGAAAGCTATGCAAGACACTGTGGCTAGTCTGACCTAGGCATTACAAAATGTGGTTCAGGCTGGAAATCAGGCTGCAGCTGCAAGGAATGGAGCCAGTGATCTACACCAGAATTTTAGGAGTTTAAATTCTCCTCGTTTTTCGGGATCCCCTGATCCAGACAAAGTGGAGAACTGGCAGGAGGAGATAGAAAGAATTTTCCAAGTCATGCAATGCACTAATAGGGAAAAAGTGGTACTGGCCACTTTCCAATTTACCAAGGATGCTTGAGCATGGTGGAAGGCCACATCGGCCCATCTGCCTAATGTAGCTGAACCGGACTGGGCCGGATTCCTAGAAATTTTCTGAGGAAAGTACTTCTCGGAGAGGGTTAAGGAGAAGAAGGCATCGAAGTTTGCCGCACTAAAATAGAAAGGAATGTCTGTGGCTGAGTATGAGGCTCAGTTCATGTGTCTGGCTGTGTATGCCCCACACCTGGTGGGAACTAAAAGACTGAAGGCAAATTGTTTCATGGATGGGCTTAGGCCCATGTTCATTGAAAAGCTCGAACCACACAACATACAAACCTACACTGAGATGGTCCAAAGAGCTCAACTGATAGAAGACACTATGGCTAAGGTGGAAGGCATAAGGGGGAAAGACATCTCAAAGCCGACCATTATAAAAATGGGAGTAGTCGATACAACTGGAACTTTCCCCAATAACAACAATAACAACAACAAAAGGACAACCACTCGGAAGGACTATGGCATGGAGAAAAAGATCAAAGTAGAAGAAACAATGACAGTGAAATATTGTAAATTTTGCAACAAGCCTGGGCACCAAGCGGACAAGTGTTGGAAGAAGGCCGAGGCTTGCCTGTGATGTGGGAGTCATGAACATCGTATACCAAATTGTCCCATGCTAAAAGACCAAGCTGAAAGGAACCAAGAAGTGGTAAAGCATCAAGGACATGTGAATGCAATAACGCAAGTGGAGCTCCTGGAAGGAGGTATGATTGTTAAACCCCTAGACTGATCTTATGATGTTTTTTTTACTAGTACATTTCTAAGTGGGGGAGATCATTAAGGAGAAATCAGAAAGGAAAAATCTAGTAATTATACCATAGTTCATCGGGTGGAGTATGATGGAGTTATAACAATCGTGGAAGAAAATAGGAGTGGAAGGAACCAAATGAATAGTACGGGTGGCCATAGGTGTAGATGTTGGACTGACCTCCACGTTGTTGAAACAAGTTAGAAGAATTAAATCTGAAACTACCTCAAGGGTCATAACTATCAAAAGACAATTAATGATCTATGAATTTGGGGATCAAATTCTCTTAAGTGGGGGAGGGTGTAGTAACCCGGAAATTTTAATTGCATAAAAATACAAATAAATACAAATAAATAATTTCTATAATACTAGAGTATTTAAACATACATATCATTATCGTATGTGCTAAAACACATCGAAACATTCCGTAAAAATTATAAATCAACCCTACACATTATTCCTAAGTGTTCCACGAAGAAATTCGTGCAACAAAAAATCCGATTAACCAAGTGTACATCACATGGTGACCGATTATCCAAATAAGGAAACAAGTCGAAAAACCGTTAATATGGAAATACGACGCAACCAAAAATTAAATAAAAATATTGGAGAGACTTTCAACATTATATATTAATGACCCAATATCATAATTGGGCCAATGGACCACATATGGCCCAAAAATCAAATGAAGCAAGAAAATGTATGGAAATTGGTAGCTTAAATAAGCTGAAATTAGAAAGAGGTAATTAGAGTTGAATTGGGAACAGATCTTGCATTTTTGGCAACCCAAATTTGTGCTTAACTATGGTGGGAGGTTTCCTAAAGCCTTACACACTCTAATGGAGGAAGAATTCCTCAAATTAGGAAACTAATAAGCCAAAACCGCAACCATAGTTTCCTACTTACAATAGGACTCCTAAACACGTTGGTTGCTTAAATACTCTTCACCCAAACCCTAGGGTCGAGTTTAAAACTTGCTGTGGTCATGTGGAGGAGCTCTGGGTGGCTGGGGATCTGTGGATCGACCACAAGAAGGCCATCTTCATCCCCTTTTCGTCTGCTTCGACCTGTGCAAACTGTCCCCTTGGAGTCGACCAAAGGTGAGTCAAACCATAACCAAACCTTGCAAGGCTTATACCCCTAGAAAGAGGGTCAAGTGTACTTCTTACCCCAACTGGAATGTTCAATTTTCGTGTAGTATACACAGAGTATTAAGCATTCTTCAAATAGTAGTCTGAACAAGGTATTTCTAAAGAAGGAGACTTCATAACCCCAGAAGGTAGGTTTTCTCGGGCCAAACCTTAACACATCTTATACCAATGTGTAGAGCATCAAGTCTAGTTTCATGTCTAACTAGTTTCATCAAATTACATTGAATAGATTTTGAATTATAAGCGTTTTTCCAAAGTTGCGCATGTCAGGAGTTTTTTGTGTTCATGTCAATTTATCATGCATCTTGAACCATTTAAAATTATTTAAAAATGATAGTTTGCATATATTCCTTGTTCCCTACAACTTTCATGTTGAGACTTTTGTCCGAAAAGCCCTAGTTTAGATGATATAAGCGTTGCATGGACCAAACCCCAATTTCCTACGTTTTCGGTCTGGACATTGAATCGCGTCCAGTTCAGAGGGCGCGTTTCAAATTGCTGGTATCACGTCACTCTAGGGTGACACATTTCACTAAATCACAACCGTCGGGTACGACGCGATTCAGGCGCGGACCGGTCAACGGCCCGCGTTGGTCTGCGCGCCGCCTGGGAGTCAGTGCCGCTCTGAACCTCGGCGGCCGGCCCCGACGCGTTTCAAGCGCTTTTCCTACCCAGCATTTTATTATATGGTTTTCTATAGACGTGTCCGGGTTTCCTGACGTGATTTAATCAGTAACGCGGCCATGTATGTGGACGTAATTTTGACTCTTCACTATTTTCGCAGTTTTTGCTGTGCAATGTGTTTTGAAGTGCGTCCTCTGTGTTGGACGCAGATTTCCAAGCTTACCCGAGGTCTGTTTAACATGGTAGCTAGTGTATAAAGTGCATGTCTTGGTTCTAATCATCTCATGATGTACGTTTAATGGCTTAAAAGTGTTTAACCCATTTAAAAGTTATAATTACATGAATATTATTCTAATTGCTTTTTTAATAACATGATCATTCATGCAAATTGTGAGTCACTCTTCATACTGTTCTAGCTCATTAAAATGATAATTATTATCTTAAAATATTACCAAACTCATGTGTATAGTTAAATGCATTGTTCATTACATGCCATCATGTTAATTGCTTTCCGCGAGTTTCAGACCGATGGATTGTGAATTGAGATGCGTACATCACTATACACTTGCACATCTAGGCAGCCCTTTCTTGGAGATTTGGAAGCTCTCTATCGATCATTCCGAATCGGTAGACTAGTGACCTTTTCTCTAAGACCTCCATAAATCTCCGCTTTCCGTGGATTCCCACATGGAGGCCGAGTTGGTTATACCATTGAAGTTCCCTGGAGATAGCGTGCACTTCCTCTCTCATCTTGTTCTCGTAAGTGTGAATTACAATCTAGACTAAAGCCATTAATGTAAAGATCGAACTAAAGTATAAATCATACTGTTATGCTGCCAAATTTATCTCTTGACCATTGTTCTCATGAAATCATGTTCAATTTACTTATTACTTGTTCTCATGATCACCATGAACATGACGTTACACATGCTTACTTATTGAAACTCTCATTGGCCATTATTAATGACTGTGGGTATCTATATTTAAAATTTAAGTGAGATGTTGACTGGGCACGGCGAGTCTCCAAGGGCTCCAGTCTAACCCCAATGACAGAGAGTCATAAATATACTATTAACCATGGGGTATAATGATTACTGGCGTTGTATCTGCGCTGGGAGTCGTGCGTGTCGTATTGAATGATAGATACAATAACCACATACACATGTCCTAGTGTACATTCTTAATGGATCTTTTCTTGGTGTACATTAGTGTCTACGTGCCCGATTAGTGTTACATTATCGTGCTTGTGCGTGCTTGCTTTCTTGCGTGATATGACCATCTTGCATTTATTGCAATTAGTGATATCTTGCGTTCTTGAAAACTATTGACATCAAGTGAAATCTCGCGTACTTGTACAAAGTGATCTGTCGCTAGTTCCATCTTGTCTTTTTGTTCTAAAATCTTGTTCTATCATGATCACTCTATCTAGCTTGTTCATGTATCATGTTTTAACGAGCTTTATTCGTACATGCATATCATGACAATCATCGTGCTTACCTAGTTCTAAATTGTTAATCACTTATATCATTGCCCACACATTGAGATATAAATCCTACTGGGCTAGTTTGCTCATTCCCTACTTTTACCCAATCTAGGTGACTATGAAGTTCATGAGGAGGAGCAAGTCGAGGATGGGAATGCGTCCGAGTGATGAGCGTTCTGAATATGAGTCTATCTATAGTTAGTTTATTTTGAGTGTTAGAACGTGTAGTAGGAAGTGAGGAATAAAATATACTTTTCTTTTTATTGAGTATTAGTCCTGTAATAGTTTCCATTTGGAATACAATGAGTTGAGATTTGAATACAAGATTTGTTGAGTTCAGTATTTGGGCCCTATAATGATGTATGCTGTTATACATTTAGTGCGTGCTAGCTAGAGGCTTATTTGCCGACTGTTCACGTCTCGAGATATCGACTCGAATTATTCTGAATAATTTATATCCGCTGTGAAACTCTCGGGATGTGACATTCCCCCTGTTCTTTATTAATTTCATTTCATTCTTTTGGATTCGATACTACACATTATTTGGCTAATCCCCTTTCTTTCTTTGTCTTTTTCTTTTTCAGGGTAATCAACATGGAAAACGCCCTCTAAAACAGTCGGCCGTGCTCGTAGAGGAAAAGGAACCCACATCCCCAGCGCAATCTCCCCATTCTCCAAAAAGTAACATCTGCGATCACTTCTTCCATCCGTACCCCTCGTCGTGCATTTCTCCATTCGGTACCCTCGCATACATGGCGATCACGATCTTTCCACCCACCCCCATAACATGTTCATATCCTTCTTTGTGGGCCACACGTCGTCGCGCGATGGTGTCTACAAATTGGTGATCACGGTGGGACCTCTTTTTGCGCTTTCCCTTTGATTACCCCCCCCCCCCCCCCTCCTTCGTGCCCCACGTGACACTCTTCTTTTATATTTGCTTTGTAACTGTAGACACCCGATTCTGGCTTACAAGTTGAATCACATTTCTTGTTATCTTATTGAGTCCCAAGTTGGTCACTCACCTTGAGCCCACCATTAGCCTTTCTTTGAGCCCATTAAAAGCCCAATTTTCATGATATCACGTTCATTATCCTTTTAAAAGAGTCCATGTGCCTTAAATGTCCATTATTCTCTCATATGATTGGCCAATAATTCGAGAATAATCATTTTCCTTAACGCGACGGGTCGAGGCGCCGCGTTAGCCTTGATGCTCCCCCATGGCCGCCGCGATAGCCCATGCATATCTATGCACGTGGCTTCAGAGTCGCGCCCCTCCTAGCCATCACGTTCATCCCTGTCGCGCCCTTACGACCCATCACGACAATAGCCGCGTGCACTGGCCTCCGTAACCACATCCTCTTTATCCTCTCATGGCCTTATCTTCATTTCCAAGCAACCTCTCAACCTCCTAACCGCGGTTTGGGGTTGTGGGACACCTTGTAGCCATTTTTGGACTCTTTCCCAGGGATTTACATGACTTTTATCCTATTATTTCTGTCATTATCACCCATGGACGAGATATTTTCTCTCTTCCCTTATAAAAGCAAGGTCTCTCCTTCAGAGAAGAGGGAAGCCCCAATTTTTGTCACGAAGTGCTGCCGAAATTTTCCTTGATCTGGACTTAGCCCGCATCCCTCTCTTCACCTCCCATTTTCTCATATCCTCTTCATCAAGCTATGCTCATTTCTTCATCCATGGAGCTTGGTGCGTGAGGAGGGCGACTTCCACTTCATCCAAGGCTTCTGCACGACCCAAGGACGCCATACAGCACCAAGGAGTCGCCCCATTGGGGCTCCTTCTTCCCTTCCTTCCTCATTTTCCTTTTCATGCATGTTATTTACTTTCTTAGATAGGAGCATTTCCATTTTCCTCCCACGTTTTCCATACACCCAAGGGATTAAAAACCACCCTAGGTTCGTTCCCACCATGCTCCCTTTATTCGCTTCATTTGTGGATAGCTACTACACATAAACTTGGTCTAATAGGGTTGTTTTCGTTGTTTTCTTTGTTTTGGTAGGCACCCAAGCATCATTCGACAAGGAGCTCTTAGCCTCTCGCCATCTGGAGGGTAGGAAGAAGGTCTAGCCACATTTCTCCCACACTACAGAGAACGCGGCCTAGGAGGGCGTCGCGACAATGCTAACGCACCTTGCTGAAGCGTCGCAACATCAGGCCCATCGCGGCAGGTAACCCTGTCGCGACAAAGATCAGTGCCTCGTTCTCCTTCCTTATCCTATAATAG
Source organism: Colocasia esculenta (assembly GCA_014218235.1). Classification (NCBI taxonomy): domain Eukaryota; kingdom Viridiplantae; phylum Streptophyta; class Magnoliopsida; order Alismatales; family Araceae; genus Colocasia; species Colocasia esculenta. Next base: position 54,102,745 of record CM024755.1, on the reverse strand, counting down.
TTAGCTCACCTTTTCATTCTCATTAGTGGCAACTATCTAGGTGGCGATCACATCCTCCATGTTTCCATGCCCCTTAGTTAATTTTAAAACGTGTCTCGAGGGGTGCACATTCCCCGTGATTATAGGTACCGTGCAAGCATGCTGTGTGTTTAATTTTCTTTCCTTCCTGAACATCTTTCCTACCGTTTCCTGCCTATTTGTTGTTCTCGGGTTGCCTTTGGAATCACGTCCAATATAGAGGACGCGATTCAGTCTGAGAATGCGGCCGGTTAACCGGACACGTCTCTGCTTTTGTATCGCGGCAGCCAAAGCCGACGTGTTACTATCCTCGTGTCACGGCGGCTAAGGCTGATGCGTCACTGTTTCTTGTCACGGCAGCCTTACCGACACGTTTCTGTTGTCGCGGCGGCTAGGTCCGCCGCGTCTCTATATGTATTACTTTTTATTTCTTGTACATCTTCCCTGTTATTTTCCTGTACATCTTCCCTGTTTACTACTTCCCCTTTTGTTCTCGGGTTGTCGTTGGAATCGCGTCCAATACAGCGGACGCGATTCATTGATCGCTAATGAGACACGCAGGTTGGTCGCATTTTGCTTTGTGTTGTGTCGGCTCAAGCCGACACGTTTCTATTGTCATGGTGGCAAAGGCCGACACGTTCTGGTCAGCAGTCTGTCCACAGGGACTGACCGCGGCACTGACAGCCTTCTGGGGCTTTCAGAACCGCAGCCAAGTGACAGGACACGATTTTGAACTCACTGCGATTCAAACTGCTGACAGAAACGTGCCCTTCTGCCATTTTTTGCTATAAATTGTTTCATACAGGACATATTGCATCGGTCGGGGGACCTCCTTCCCTCATATCTTAGGCTAGCGAACCTTCTCCTGGAACGCCATAAGTCTCTGTACCCCGTGGATTCCCTCACGATGGACCGATCTTGTTGTACCACTCCGTTGACCCGGGTTAGACATCCTATTGCGTGGTGAGAGGTGATTCTAGTTGTACCCCGAAGTTCCATACTCTACCCAACTAGGATCTCACCTGGAGTGACACAACATTTTTATTCCATTAATTAACTGTGAAACTCCTAAAAACAACCTAAGCATCATAACTTGTTTGAACCACATTGATTGATTAATCTTCCTTCAACCTGTTTGATTGCTTATTGCTTTGTTAAAAATGGACCCACATTATCATGCAAATTTTTATATAGACTATGAGGATAATTGAAGCGTTCAGTCTTTTCAATCCAATGTCTGTCCATTTCACCACCGTGAGGGACAACCTTCCACTTCCTATGGTTACGTGTGCACACCGCGCACTAACCAATTTGATGTCCCCTCACATTTGCCCCCAATCAGAACCCGACAAGAGCCTTCCCCCCCACCAAGATCCCAAAGTGCAGACTGTCCTATAGGCCCTGGATCAGCTCACCCCTCAACAACTAAATCTAATTCAATCTTTAGTTGAGGATGTGACTCCTCCTCCCTCTCCTTACCCTAGGCAACCGCCTTTATATATTCTGGAGACTTCGCCACATACCCCTATATATCCTCCATCACCCTGGCCCCTTGGGCAATTGCACTCCCATGCTCCGGTCCATACAGACCACCCCTTGGGAGGGCCCACTAATTCAAGGCCACTCCCATGTACTCCCTCACATGCCCAGTAGCAACCCACTACACTCCAACATGCTCTTCTCCAAAAATTGAAAAATTTAGAGAATTAAATCAATAAGCTTTCCAATCCCATGGGTGACCCCGTCGCCGCCATGCTGGCTCTCCCTCAGATTTATATTCATCCTTCGGAAATGCCATCGTGCCAATTGTACAATGGCACGGGTAATCCCTACCTTCATGTCAAGGAATTCCTTTATGAGTCTTCTCGTTGGCAACAAGACCCAATGACCTTGGCATATTTATTTAGAAAATGTCTTGACGGCCCTGCACTCGAATGGTTCTACTCTCTAGAGCCAAGTGAGGTAGGGGAATTCCGCCCCTTACATAAAAAATTCCTTCAGAGGTACAAAGACCGCATCAGCCCTTATCTATCTATCGTGGATCTAGCATCCAAGAAGATGGGGGCCGACGAGGCATTTGTACAATTTGCTGACCGTTGGAGGTCAATGGCCACATGAATGCAACATGAGCTCTCGGATTCAGAGCAAGTTAAAATAATCATTTCAAACTCTACTCCAAGGTTCAGGCACATCTTGGTCATGAACCAAATCGAAACCACGGAAGAGATCTACTAGCAAGGACGTTACATCCAGGCCCATTTAATGGACTCCCCGATTGTAGATCTTTTCCATCAAATTAATCTGAGAAAGAATGGATCATTGGACGCCATCTACCGTCCCCCTCACCACCATACAACACCCACTTTATATACACCTCCACAAACACCCATCTACCACAACATGCCGCCACTCAGACGTCCACTAATTCATCCTTTTCAGACCCAACAATCTCCATCTAGGCCCTACGATGCCCCTGCCATGAATGAAGAAGCTCCCGTGCCCCACGTTGCACCTGCTCCGATACCCATGCCAGTCCCCATGCCTCCACCACAACAACCCCAACAACCTCCACCTCCACCACAGCCTGTTGCTCGGGCCGAAGTTACCAATGCCCAACCCATCTGCGAAACCACTTGGTGCTATGACGATGAACCTTCCGAGGTCATGTTCGTGCGCCACTTATCTACACCTCCCCCATTGCCATCCATTACTATTCAACCTTCCATTAAGCCTCCACCCATCATTACACCAATCATTACACCTCCCACCACGCCGACACCATTGGCAACCCAACCCGAGCAAGTCTTCCCCTTCATACCCATCGCGCCTCCACTGGCCATATAGCCTTCCACTCCATCCACATCCACCCCCATCTAACAGAGTGGGTGCACCCCTTTAAGGGGCAACAAGCAAGTACAATAGAAGGAAGTCCCGGGACCGGGCATGCTTTACAAAATCCAAGATTTTATCCCTCGCATGCCGGTCATCGTTTCTGTATCGGGCACATTCACTGAGCGGGAATCCTCCTCTCCAATCATGGCCGTCAAGAGGCCTTCTAAATCCATGCCAATCATGCCAGTTGCCAACCGCACCCAATTCACCATACTCATAGGGAACCAAACCTTCCAAGCTCTCATGACCCCTCACACCATTGTTGTGAACCTTCCCACCCTAGTGAAGGGGTCAACCATTCAAATTGTGCTCACACATTCAAAAGCTGAATCCTTAGCACAATCCATCAATCAAGGGGTCGTGCCCCCTTCCATATTCCATGCCTTACGATCTTTGGGCACGGTCCCCTTATTGTTGCTTCCAACTCTACTAGTGGAACTCCCCACCCTTTCATTCCACTACATTCCAAGGGAGTTGCCACTATCGCTTGAAACTCCGACGGAAGTCAACGATCCAATCATTGAGAGCCGTTCAATCTCTGCGAAAAGAGCAAGGCCATCTACCCGCTGGGTAAAATTTATGAGGAAGTACCCGAGGGTCAGAACGTCGATTCCCAAGAGGGAGCCTAAATGCCGGGCAAGGCAAAAGACCAGGGGGCCTCCATCATTTCCATGTCCTTTTCAATCATCTTTCGTGCTTCTCAGCACCTTCCTGTGGGTTCTCCACATTCCCTCCTCACGGGAGGCATTTTATTTCCATCTCTTTTACGATTCATTTTCTTACACTGGACATCGCACCCCTTTTTGTATTCCTTACACTGAACATTCTTCCCCTTTTTGATGATGACAAAATTTATCAATTAATGCACATTGAGGTTTCTCCCCCTTTTGACAACATCTAAAAGCATTCATCATACAAACATATAGACAAACATGGAACATGGCACTGTGAATTCATTGATGTGAAGGAGGCATACACAGTACAAAAAGTTGTTTGACTGAGAGTAAACATGAAAGGGAAAGAAAATACATGACCACAAAGTGAAATAAAAAGACCATAAGACTCAGACAAGACAGGACATAGACACTACGTGAAGACCCATTCCTAGACATAAAGCCTCTCTAGGCAGCATCATCAGCAGGCGGAGCTGGAGCCTGACGGCTGTTATGCATCTGTGTCTGAAGCCTTGTCATATGGAGCTGGAGCTGGACTTGAGTGTCCGCAAGTGATTCCAGACTCGAATCCACTATGTCCAATCTTGTATTCAGCTTCTCAAATCCAGTGGACATCTGTAGCTGTAATTGTGCAAGAAAATCTCTAATGGATGGTTGAGCTGGAGCATCACTAACAATCTCAACGCCCAGCACACCATGTGATCTAGACTGGGAGTCTTCTACCTCGTCATCTTCAGCATCATCAGCAAGATTCTCATCTTCGTCTTCAACATTCTCCCCTACGGCATCAGTAGGTGCCTTACCCTTAAGTTCCCAGGTAACAACTCCATCAACAAGCTTGTATCCCATGCGATGTGCTGCAGTGAGATCAAAGCTGTTGCGAGAATTTAGCTCTATGCACTCACTGTCTGGAATGTCAATGCCGATGAACCTCATCAGGGAGGTAAGTGGACAAGCAAAGGGCATCGACCTCTGGGGTTGGTAGAATGTTTTTTGGATAAGACTAAGAATCAGTAGTGGGAGATTAATGGGTTCACAACTGAGGAAGAAGGTGAAGAGAGATTTGTGAACATCGGTGACCAACTCCCGACTGCCATGTTTAGGCGCAATCATGGTAGTGAATATGTGGTGGATCATCCTGATCAATGGAGGAAATGAGTTTGCATTGAGTTTAGAGATTTTCTTGGTGCCATCATAATCCTCAAGTGTGAGGAGAGGGTAGTAGACAAATGCATCCGGTTTGTGGCTTAGGATATCAACTCCAGAATTGGGGATTTGAAGGGCTGTGCAAAGAAGATTTTCAGTGAGTTGAAAAGTTGTGCCCTTGACGGTGGTAAAGAAACGATTATCTGGAGTGAATCCAAGGTGGTTGTAGAAGTCACGAACGGCGGAAGGAGAATACCACTTGTGATGGTAGAGAAACGGAGTCCAGCCCTGATTGTCGAATAGGGGTTGGAGATTAGGAAACATGTCGGCCAAGGACTTAAACTCTACATACCATTGCTGGACAAACTTGGTATGCGTCCCCTTGGAGTGAGTTAGGTGAAGACGGGGAGGCACCACAAGCTCGGGAAGACGATCATCCCGATGCTTTGTCCTGCGCTCAGCCTCAGCCTCGTTGGCCCGAGAAGAGGAGGGACGGCGGCGAGAAGCCAGTTTCTTCGATGGCCTGGAAGACATGAGGAAGGCTAGAAGAAGAAGGATGGGCGTGAGAGAGAGACGTGGGTGAGGGCTCAGATGAGAGGAAGGAAGACCGGAGGGAAGGTAGGGTTTTCCCGTCCAGACAGGGTATGGAGATTTGGAGGGGAGGTGGAGAGGGGTTTTGGTGGTAGGAGGGGAAGGGGTCCTGTGGATGCCTTTTTATAGAAAGAGGAGGGGATTTTGAAAGGCAAGCCCCACCAAAAAAGCCCCAAATGGCGTGCCCGTTGGACTTCCCAAACCGGGTCTGCCGCCGGCTGTTGACAGATGACAGGGGATCTGTCGACAGATCCTGCAGAGTTTCTGCTAGTGATTTTTGATGTGGATTTTGAAGAAAAGAAATGGGAGCATTGGTTACATGAGGCATATTTGTAAGGTGTAAGATGGGTAAACACATATTGTAACCTATCATTGTCATGTAGATTAAGGCTCTCCCACTTACCTAAATGGTTTAAACATAATACCCAAGGGACTTAAAGTTAAAGCATTAAGAGAACATTTTCCATTCGTTGAGAAAAGACACCATTACCCTTGGTTGATTAAGGACATTTTAGACCAACACTATCCCAAGTTTATGAGGATCAAATGATGATTGAAATAAATGTCTAAACTTCTGGATAGCCATAGACACTACATGACCTTTAGATATGAGACACTTTGGAGGCTTCACACTATTTCATTTTTTTTTGCTTTCAAGAAAAGAATGCAATGGGAAAAGTGATATTCAAGATAACTTCACACCTTTTGACATGAGGATAGACATGACAAGTGCCCGTACCCCCAGTTACTCAGTCGAAGTTTCCATTATACCGTTGTATAGAGATAATGAGTTTGCTTTTTGACGCGAGGGCAGACATTTGTGATGCCCGTCTCCCCGGTTACTCAGCAAGACCCATCATAGCTCTACCTTTATGCCAATTTTTATTTGTAAATGACGTTGTGTATATTTTTCTGAAATAGGTAGCTTTTCTCCATTTTAGCTTAAACTTAAGATCAAGGAGATGTATATGATGATCCTTCAGTTCAAAACATCAAGTTCAATGACCATAAGATTTTTCAATTGTATTGAGAATGGTGTGAGCCTACAACGAAATTATTCAATGGAGTTTAGGTGTTAATCCTCTAAGATAGTTCAATGTTTTCAAAATTATGTAACATAAACCCAAGCATGAGTAGTATGTCCAAATCATGGTGGTTTAGGGGATAGCATCAATATCATGTGTATATGATGAAGATAAACATGTATATCCACCCAATAAACACCTTAGTGAAAGTACATGAACCTTCTCAACAAGTAGGATGTGAAATAGGCATGAATTGCTTGAAGAGTTGGTGTCTATCGACAGCTAGAGAAGTGCCTGTCGACAGATCACACAGACAGAAGAAAGGCCAGTTCGGGCAGAGCAGAACCTGTGAGATCTGTCGACAGATAAGTTGTCGTCTGTCGACAGATTGCACAGACAGAAGAATTAGAGTTCTGTGAGGCCTGATCTGTCGACAGATGGAGTGGGAGCTGTCGACAGATGCTTGTGCAAAACTGGTTTAAGGTTAGACCGAAGAGTGAGATGATCATGACAAGTGAGGGAATTGAAAATACACATGGAATGAGTGATTCTCCTCTCATGAAGGACATCTAACCTAGACTTGCTCCCCCATAGTGTGTGCTCATGTGAAAACAAGCAATTGAGTATTCAAGACACACTATTACAACTAGACCAACCATGTGAGGACACCTAGCTTTCAGGAAGACAGATTGTTAAGATTTTCAATGTTTCACTGAAGTGGAGAATGGGCAAATTGTAAAGAAACTCATCCCTATATAAAGTACATACCCCTTACATGCATGTCAACTATGGATACGTGGCGGAGGTTCTTTCCTCTACGCATAATGAAAGTTTCCAAACAAGCTTTACTTGTTCTTCCACAAACACTATTTAATATACCTCATAGTTGGTGCACACAAGAGACATGCTCAGTATATGGATAAGTTTTACTACAATTTACACAAGCCCAATTCTCTTCTCAAAGTGGTGAATCTATCTTCAGCTAGAGGTTTGGTAAATATGTCAACCAATTGTTTTTCTGTGGGTATGAAACTGATTTCTAAGGTTTTGTTGGCTACCTCATCTCTCAAGAAATGGTGATGGATTTCTATGTGTTTTGTTCTAGAGTGTTGAATGGGATTCTTTGATAAGTTGATTGCACTGGTGTTGTCACATAGGATACGTGTGCATCCAATATCAATGTTATAGTCGCACAATTGACTTTTTATCCACAACACTTGTGCCGAACAACTCCCTGCAACAACATATTCTGCCTCTGCAGTGGAGAGTGCAACCGAGTGTTGCTTCTTGGATGCCCACGAAACCATGCAACTGTCAAGGATTTGGCAATAGCCACTAGTGCTTTTCATGTCAATTTTACATCCAGCATAGTCAGCATCAGAATATGAAACCAAGTCAAAGCTACTACCTGCTGGATACCAAAGACCCAAAAAAAAACGTACCTGAGAGATATCTGAAAATTCTCTTAACGGCAATTAAGTGGCTTTCCTTTGGACTAGATTGGTATCTAGTACAAAGGCAAACACTGAACTGGATGTCCGGTCTACTTGCAGTAAGATAAAGGAGTGAGCCAATCATACCTCGAAATTGTTTGGCATCTACCGATTTACCTTTCGCATCACTTTCTAGCTTAATGCTTGTGCTATGGGTGTTGAGGCATGTTTAGCTTGTTCAAACTGAAACGTTTTCAGTAGCTCTTTAACATATTTTTCTTGGTTGATGTAGAATATGTCTTCCAATTGTTTGACCTGCAAACCAAGAAAAAAATTGAAGCTCCCCCATAAGACTCATCTCAAATTCACTGTGCATATGTTTGGAGAATTCTTCACACAGTGAGGGATTAGTAGAACCAAAGATAATGTCATCCACATAGACTTGAACAACAATTATGTGATTGCGGACTTTCTTTGTAAAGAGAGTTTGGTCTACCTTACCTCTTGAGTAGTTTTTGCTTACCAGAAATGTGCTCAGCCTGTCGTACCAAACTCGGGGTGCCTGTTTCAAACCATAAAGAGCTTTGTGCAATTTAAATACATGTTTGGTTTATCATGATCCTCAAAGCCAGGTGGTTGAGAAACGTAGACTTCCTCTTTTATGTAGCCATTCAAGAAAGCAGTTTTGACATCCATTTGATACAATTTAAATTTGTTTGAGCATGCATATGCTAACAAAATTCTAACTGCTTCTATCCTAGCTACAGGTGCAAAAGATTCTTCAAAGTCTACACCAAATTCCTGATTATATCCTTTTGCAACCAGTCTAGCCTTGTTTCTCACCACTTTACCCTCTTCATTGAGTTTGTTTCTAAAGACCCAACTTGTACCTATGACAGACATTTCATGGGTTTTAGAAATTAAACTCCATACATTATTTCTTTGGAATTGCCCAAGCTCCTCATGCATAGCATCAATCCATGAGTTTTCTTTTAATGCTTCTTAAACATTTTTTGGTTCCACTTGAGATACAAAATCTAAATGATCCTGTTCAACTATTTGATTAACCTGAGACCTAGTTTGAACTGAGTCATTTATGTCACCAATGACATTCTCAAGTGGATGAGCTTTAGAATACCTTAGATTAGTGACTGTTGAGGCCCGGGTTGATATTGCATTTGACAAGGTTGTTCTGGAGGTGGGGTGTCTAGAGGACTTTCAGCTTGAGGTTGATCTTGTTGTTGTGGATCTTGTGTAGGTACTTGTTGTTCATTTCTGAACAGCTGTCCGCTATCTTCATCATCGTACCTTCGAAGTTATCCACTTTTAGTCTTGACAGTTGTTATAGAGATTGCATTTGATTTTCTCTGTAGTTCTCCAAGTGTTGTATCTTCAGTTTCATCTTCAAACCTGTAAAGATTAGAATTGTTAGACTTGGTTTGAGATTCATCAAATACAACATGTGGAGCTTCTTCCACTTTTCTTGTTTTAAGATTAACACCCTATAGGCTCTAGAGTGTTCTGAGTATCCAAGAAAAATACCTTGATCGCTTTTGGCTTCAAACTTGTCCATATCATTTTTATCATTGTTATGTATGAACACTTTTGAGCCAAAAACTCTGAAATACCCAATAGTGGGTTTCTTACCTTTTAGTAGTTCGTAGGAGGTTTTCTTGAATACCGGTCTTACCATGGCTCTGTTAAGAATGTAGCAGGATGTGTTTACCGCTTCTGCCCAAAAGGTTCTTGCTAGTTGATTCTCGACCAGAAGCGTGCGAGCCATCTCCACCAATGTTCTATTCTTTCTCTCCACCACTCCATTTTGTTCCGGAGTTCTTGAAGAGGAGAACAAGTGCTCTATCCCGTGGAGCCTGCAGAATTCAGTAAAGGAGTTGTTATCAAATTCTCCCCCGTGATCAGTGTGGATGGAGCATATTTTGTTGACATTTCCATGCTCAATCTTATTGAAAAAATCTTCAAAAACCTACAGTGCTTCAATCTTGTGAGCAAGAAATTTCACCCATGTGAACCTAGGAAAGTCGTCTACAATAACAAAACCAAATCGTTTGCCATTGAGACTCAACGTTCTTGTAGGTCCAAATAGGTCCATGTGCAACAGTTCATAAGCTTTAGAAGTACTCACTGGTGCTTTTGATTTGAAGGATTTCTAGGTTTGTTTTCCGTGTGCACATGCATCACAAAAATTTTCATTCTTGTTAAAGGAAATTTCAGGAAGACCACTTACCAATTTAAGCCTTATGATCTTGTGCAATACATTATAGCTAGTGTGACCGAGCCTACGATGCCACAATGTAAGCTCATCCTGTTTGTTTGCTACAAGACATAGATCATTATTTTCTGGATCATCTAAGTCAACCATGTAGATGTTATTTATTCTTTTTCCAGAAAATTTCAGACTTCCTATTTCCTTATCAAGAATTTGACATGAATTGGATTCAAAGATAATTTTATGACCCTTATCACACAATTGACTTATGCTAAGCAAGTTGTGATGAAGGCCATCAACAATTAAAACATTGTCTATGGAGTTAGAGGCAAACTTACCAACCTTACCTGAGCCGATGATCTGGCCTTTGTTGTTACCTCCAAAAATTACTTGACCTCCGTCTCTTTCCACGAGCAAACTGAATTTTTCTTTATCGCCCGTCATATGCCTCGAGCAGCCACTATCCAGGTACCATTTGTTTTGATTGTGGGCTGCTAGGCATTCCTGCACATGTGGATCAGACAAGAGGTTTTGGTACCCAAATTACTTTGGGTGCCGTTGTATCATTCATGCTAAACAGTAAATGCTTAGGTATCCAAATCTGTTTGACTTTCAATTTATTTGGATTGTTCCAGCATTGTTTTTCATTATGCCCGACCTTTTTGCAGATTTTGCATGATGAAGGTTTGTGAACAACAGTGGGCATGATATTCTTCGGAGCATGCATTGGCATCTTACCCTTTTGTTGTCTTGTCAATTTGGGCTTGGGAGCATGCTTTTTGTTCTATCTTAGGCTTGTTACGAATTCTTTAGATTGACCAGGAACAAACTTGATCAACTTAGGTTCTTGTTTCTTACCCTTTGAAGGGGTTTGTTTACTTGAACTTGGGCTGAAATCAATGAAATCTGTTAGCAGATTTTTGACAATTACCTTTGGCTTTGCATTTTGAAACCCAATCCCATGTCTTGCAACAAACACTTTTGAACCTAGAATTGCAACTAGATTCTGTTTACTTTTTACAAAGCCAAACAGATCTTTTGACTTATCTTTTATTTCCTTTTCAGCTTGTTCCAATCTTTCTTTGAGATTAGCATGCTCATTTTTAAGAACTTCAAGAGAGTTCATTAGATCATCTCTTTCCTTTTGAACTTCTTGAAACTTAAGTTTCATGCTTTCCAATTCATCACTGTGTGTTTGTTCATCAATATTCATCATTTCAATTACCTTATTCAAGGATTCAATTTCTTCATCATTGTTTGACCTATGAACAAGGGAATTGACTTTCTTCTTGAGTGCCTTATTTTCAGACTTGAATTCACAGAATTTTTCAAATAGAACAGTATAAGCTTCTTCCCATTCAGTAATAGAATATGTTTCAAAGGAAGAATTTACCTTGTTGGAGTCATCACTCCTTGCCATGAGACACTGAATCTCATCATCTCCTGAGGTAGCTTGACTGTCCTCATCCTCATCTTCATCACTCCAAGTGGCCACCATTGCCTTGGCCTTCTTGAAGGTGAACCTGTCCTTCTTCAGCTTCTTTTTGAGCTCGGGGCACTCTCCTCTCATGTGCCCTTGCTTCTTGCACTCATAACAAACAATCTCAAACTTTTTGTTAGAATCGAATTTATTAGCAAAGTCTTTATTTTGGAAAGGTTTAGAGTTACCTGTACCTCTCCTCTTGTATTTCAGGAATTTTTTGAATTGTCTAGTGAGCATAGCCATTTCGTCATTCTCACTCTCACTGGACGATTCAGTCACATCACTTTCCTGACTTGTCCCCTTGGCGATCTGGTCCTTAGTCCAGGTATCCTCGTCCTGAGGCAATTCATATGCTCCTTTTTTGACTATTTTCCAAAGTTCAAAATTTTGTGCTCGTAGAAACACTTGCATTCGATTTTTCCAATACGGATAATCAGTGCCATCAAAGAAGGGTGGCCTGGTCACTGAGTGTCCCTCAGCCATATACCCCTTGTTAGATTCCATTTGACCGTGAATCTCCTGATCGTAAGATCAACCAGATAAAGCAGTAAATCGGAGAAACTCGGCTCTGATACCAATTGAAAGGTTGCGGAATTCCCTATATGGTAATCTAGAAGGGGGGTTGAATAGATTACTACCGATTAAAAATGTTTATCACCTTCTTTTCTTTGAATCACGGATTATCAAAATAATGTCAAACTTTAAACTATGTGTGGATGTGTGTGACTTGAAGACAAATAGAAAACAGATTATCAAACGTGCGTAGTGACGCCGTGCCTACTAAACATCTAGCGTAAAATCGTTCAAATCACTAGACACGTAGATTTACGTTGTTCGGAATACACAACTCGTGTATCCTACATCCACGAGCCACACACACATGCAGAACAACCTGCTTATGAGCTAGTTCACAAACTACAACTCACACACGTGTTATCTGATGTGCAACCACGATCAGATCAACACCCACACATGTGTATCAAGCACAAGGACTGCTTGAAACACAACACACACACATGGATATGGAGAAATAGAAATAGAGAAGAGTTTAAGAGTTGAAGAACAAATCCAGTTGTAAACTCTTCTTGTGAATGTCTGACTGGGCTTCAAGCTTCGTCTTGTAGGTCACAACTTGATGGAGACACTTGAATCCATGACGTTCAGACTTCACCTTCTGCTGGAGAGACTTCTCTTCTTGGTTCTGAGCGGTAGGTTGAAGCAGAGCAGCAGAACAAAACTTCTTATGAGAACTCTTTAGGGTTTTTGCTTGAAGGCTGCTTCTCTACGAAATTTTCTTCAAAGAGGTGTTTAAATATAGGAGTTCTCACATGGAGAAACGTGAGAGTTGGAAACACCTCCTAGGATAACTTAGAAACTTTCCGTAGTTTGAATTGTACTCCGTCTGTCGACAGGTCTTGGCCATCTGTCGACAGGTGATAGTAAGACAGAAGTATGGATCTTCAGCTCTATGAGATATGTCGACAGTTGAAGACCATCTATCGACATATGTGCTCTTTTGTGTAAACGACAAAAGTCTGGATGTTTTGGACTGTGAGATCTGTCGACAGCCGATCTGTCATCTGTTGAAAGATGAAGACTTTCTGAACTATGGGTCTTCTGGCAGACCACACCTGTGAGATCTGTCGACAGGTCTTTTGTGTCTGTCGACAGGTGACCTTGTTTTTTGCTTTTTGTGATCTTTTTCACTTGCTTGGAGAGAGCTTGACTTTGTGCATTTGTACCTACATGATGAAACATGTAAAATTAAGTATTTTGAATACACAAACAAACAAGTATTGCATTAGTTTCTTTTTCATGTGTTACATGTATCAAACCTCAATTGAAGTTATTCATCATCAAAAACATGTTGTTATAAATGTTAGAATGAAAACCCAACACATTAACCATAGAACAATCAGTTCATATACTATTTGATGAAACTAACCCTTCTATCAAAAGGATAGAAGAGGAAGAATGTGTTGATGATCTCTGCAGGAATCTTGAAAAGACTTGTCTTGAAGAAGAAAAAGATGAAGAAGTGGAAGATCCTCCATTAGAAGATCTTCAACAACAAGAAGGGCTACCTAGAGAATTGAGGTACCACCGGGACCATCCTAGAGAAAACATAATAGGTGATCTCCAAGATAGGGTAAGAACAAGAGGTATGCAAATTCCTTGTGATTTCTCTGCCTTAGTTTCATAAATTAAGCCTAAGACAATCAATGATGCACTGGGTGATGAATCTTGGATCCTTGCTATGCAAGAGGAACTCAATCAATTCCAACGCAGTGAAGTTTGGACCCTTGTACCTAGACCTACTGATCATCCAGTTATTGGAACCAGATGGGTTTTTAGAAACAAATTGGATGAATCAAGGGTAATCACTAGGAACAAAGCCAGACTTGTAGCTCAAGGATACTCCCAAGAGGAAGGCATAGATTTTGATGAAACCTATGCTCCAGTGGCTAGATTAGAGGCAATTAGAATCTTATTAGCATATACTTGCTCTCTTAATATTAATCTATTTCAGATGGATGTTAAAAGTGCTTTTCTAAATGGTTTTATTAAAGAAGAAGTATATGTTGAGCAACCTCCTGGATTTGAAGACACTAAGCATCTTGATCATGTTTTCCGTTTAAAGAAAGCACTATATGGCTTGAAACAAGCTCCAATAGCTTGGTATGAAAGACTAAGTGCTTATCTTATGTCACATGATTTTATAAGAGAAAAAGTAGATAGTACTTTATTTATAAAGAAATTTTCAGATGGAATCCTAATTGTACAAATTTATGTTGATGATATTATTTTTGATTCTACTAATGAATCACTCTGCAAATTCTTTGAAAATTTGATGCAAAATGAATTTGAAATGAGTATGATGGGTGAACTAAATTATTTTCTTGGCTTGCAAATCAGGCAGACAAAGGAAGGGACTCACATCTGTCAAACCAAATACATTTCAGATTTGCTCACTAAATATGGTTTTGGCAAATGTAAGCCTTTAGGAACACCCATGAGCTATGGAATTAAGTTAGATTGTGATCCCCTTGGTAAAAAGGTAGATTAAAAGATCTATAGAGGAATGATAGGATCACTGCTCTATCTTATTGCAAGTAGACCAAATATAATGTTCAGTGTTTGTTTATGTGCAAGATTCCAAGCTGATCCAAAAGAATCTCACGTTAATGCAGTTAAAAGAATTTTTAGATATCTTATAAATACCAGTAATTTAGGTCAATGGTATCCTAGATGTTCAGAATTTAAATTAATTGGATATAGTGATGTTGACTATGCTGGATGCAAATTAGATAGAAAAAGAACCAGTGGCACTTGTCAAATTCTTGCAGGGTGTTTAATTTCTTGGTCTTCCAGAAAGCAGAACTCAGTAGCTTTATCCACCACAGAAGCTGAATACATTGTAGCTGGAAGTTGCTGTACTCAACTCCTATGGATCAAGCATCAATTGGAAGACTATGGTCATCAGCTCCAAGAAATTTCAATGCTTTGTGATAACACAAGTGCAATCAATTTGACCAAGAATCCAATCCAGCACTCAAGAACAAAGCATATTGAGGTTAGACATCACTTCATCAGGGACCATGTAAGTAATGAAAATATTTCTCTTGAATTTGTTTCTATAGAAAATCAACTTGCAGATATTTTCACAAAACCTCTACCTGAAGATAGATTTACATCTATTGGAAGAGAAATAGGTATGTGCAACTCTGATTAAAATAAAATAAAATACCCAATTAAAATCTTGCTTGAATAATGTGTGTATGAATTGACTGTGAAAAGTCATCCTGAAAAATTTTCTAAGTCCTAAACATTCGACTCATGCATTCGATTCATGAAGAATCGATGCATTCGACTCATGTTAAAACCTTGCATTCGACTGATGCAGTCGAATACTTAATTCAACTCATTACGACTTCCTGAAATGGCGCTTAAAAATTTTGTAACTGACACCTCATTAAGGCGCGCCCCTTCATGACTTTACGGTCACATCATTCAATCGCGTCCGTTTAGCCTGAGATCAAGGGACAACTTCTTCCCAGCCTTTATATAAACAAACCCCTTCTCGCTTTAGAAGACACCCTTTTGAAATCCCTTTTCGACTCTCCTGTCTTCTTCAGTTTTTTGCGCCTTCACTATTTTTCGGTGAAGGACCTCCTAGGAACCATCTGCAAACTCCTCTCTTCAAGAAAAAACGTAGAATCTTTCATCTCCTCTATGTATATCTTCCTCTCCTTTGGTGGTTCCCTGAACATTTTCTACTTCTATCTTCTAGATGGCATCTTCTAGGTTTCAAGACTCCGTACAGCTAACCCCTGACCAACTCCAGCGTTTGGCTAAGATCCCCATCTGTTCTGGAAAATCAGTAGAGTTCTCTCATTTGAATGGCAGTCTTTCTTGGGTAGAAGAGACCCTTAATGCCATGGGTTGGACCAAACTCTGTCAAATTTCAGAGCCCTTTGTAGCCAGTGCTATTAGATCTTTTTATGCTTCTCTCCAAGTGTCATCGGGCAATACTATAGTTGGATATGTCAAGGGCACCAAGATTACCATATCTGAAGAGCTTTTGGTAGAATTGTTGGATTGCCCAACTTCTGGTCATTGTCTCAATGAGTTTATTCCCCTTGAAAAGCAAAAATTGGGGATTATTGGAAGTTTGGGGACCTTTGCAAAAGAGGACTTCAGGTCAATGAGTTATCTGCTGAGAAGAGATTGATCCATTTAATAATCACCAACATCATCACCCCTAGAGCAGGTACTCACTCCTCTATTACTGCAAGAGATGGGAACCTCTTGTTTTGGGCAGTTCAGAGGCACAAGGTAAATCTGCCAGCAGTAATTTTGGAAAAAATGATTGCTTCAAAGGATTTGCAGGAATCCCTCCCTTATGGATCCCTGCTTACTTTTATTTTCCTGAAATTTTCATAGATCTGTCTGGCGAATTGTTTGTTGGCACAAAAGAGAAAATTGGCATCTTTACTCTCAGAAGGAGTCACTACTCCTTGGTAGGTAAGAAGCAAAATATGTGGTTTAAAGACTTTGTGCCTGAGTGTGAGAATGAGATTTTCCCTGATGAACCCCTTGTATCTCTACTCACACAATATGTTCCAGCACCAAATGTCAGAATTAAAGCCCCTGCAGTACCAGTGATCCCTGAGGTTCCAGTACAGTTGACTGAGCAAGTAGTTCAGCAAGAAGCCCAGCAAGTTTCTCATCAAGACGTTTAGCCAGAAGTTCAGAATATTGCTTCCTCTTCTCTTCTAGAGCCAGATGCTCCTTCAGATACAATAAATGTAGTCTTAAGAGACCTCAGAGGCAAAGGAGTTGTCTCTAAAGATGTTCCAGTCTCTCCCATGAAGCATACTTTTGAGGAAAGAGAGCCTTCCTTCTACCCTTCTCAGTTTGAGACCCGGCCAAGGTCTTAGGGGGAGAGCAGTAATAGCCTTAGCACCCTCTTAGAACTTGTTAGAAATCAGCTTGAGAACTTGTCTGTTCTCCAGATGCAAGTGGAGTTAATTGATGCAAAGTTTGATAGTTTGACTGATGAGGTTAAGCAGATCAAGGATCTTATGCTTCAGTTTGTGTGCCAACAGAGCACTTCCAGGCCATCAGGGCCACCTTCCTCACAACAGCAAGAAGAAGAAGCCCCTGCTCAGGATCAAGTAGAACCTCAAGTGCCAACAACTAAGGACACTGTTATTAAGCAATGAGTTGTTGTAGAAGAAGGTCTAGAAATCCAGGTTGAGCAGCAACCTATGCCAGTTGACTCCCAGTAGCAGAAAGATGAGCAGCCTACTGAGCAGCAGGCTCAGTTAGCAGTAGTAGTTTTTGAACCTCCAATTGAAAAGTAGCCAGAAGAATTGGTAGCAGCTGTAGAAGGTTCCAGCCTTGAGGATCAGTCAACCCAGAAGGAATCTTCAGCCAAGAGAACTCTTGAGCCCTCTCAAGATATCTAGTTCTTTAAGAGAAAGGTGAAGAGAAGACTAGTCAAGAATGGTGCACCTATCCTCCCTTCTCCTTCTTCTAGGGTAGTTCTCCACCAATTATTCCTCCTTCTAAGGTCACTTCAGCAGCAACCCAAACCAATGCACCCTCGGCATCAACCCCTCTATAGCCTTCACACTCCTCTTCTCCACATCCTCCTGCAGGCATTTCATTAGATGCAAAATTTTCCATCTACCCCATGAAATTCCAAGGCAAACCGCTTAAAGAGTTCACCATAAACCTTTCCACTCAACCCCACACTACTATTCCTCTCTTCCCACTGCCTCCAAGTCTGACTCCAAGAAAACTCTACTTCATTTAGTTAAGATACTTCCTAGTATCCAACTGTCAGCTTCCAGTGGACCCAAATTGGGAGACAAACCCTCCTTACTGCTTCCTCCATTCTGGTATGCCTTTGTCCACCACTTTGAACTCAACATGAATCTGTTCAGAGAATATCTTGCAATAAGAGCATTTCTTGAAGTCCATGGATTGCCAGGGTTCACTTTTGAACATTGGCTTCCTGTTTTGATAAAAACCTCCCAACTTCCCATTTCAGATCTTCAACTCATCTCTCAGAAGAGCCACTACCTCACACCCCAAGAATTTGTTGATCTTTATCCTGATGAGGCAGCTAGGTTTCAAGAAAACCAATCCAGGACCCACTTCTTGACAGTCGGACATCATCTTTCCCTAAGGTTCCATGCTTTATTTGCAGATCATCTCAGGGTATCTCAGACCAAGTACCTTGCAATGAGAACTTTCAACTATGAAAGGTTCAAACTGGGATTGCATGATGTATCCAAAGGGCAGTATGAGAATCTGCTAAGAGGGCAAAGAGAAATTGTTCCATCTATGTCAGTGGCTATGCCATCAGGTCTTCACCCTCCCTTGTAGGAGCCGTTTCCTACAGAGGAGCCTTTGTTGAAGCAATCTTCAACAAATTCATCCGGATTTCCACCAGATTCAAGATCTAGTACAAATCCAAGCTAAGCTTCCAAAGGTTCATCTTTCTCCAGTTATCCAAGAACTCTTATCATCTTCTAGACATTCAGTTAAGTTTTGCTGAATCTGAAAGATTCACCCCTGAGCAATGGCAAGTAGCTTATCCATCCTATCACTCCCAATGTTTGAAGATGAAACTTTCCCTCAATGATTTCCACTCTAAGAATCTCATGGATTTTCGCAAAAACATTGGTTATAGATGGGCTCAATGGTACCTTGTCTACTATCAAGCCAAGGATACAGCTATCTCCAATGGTCTCTACTCGAATATCACCCTCAGTCAATTCCTCCATCTGGCAGCCACCAAACAGTTTGTTCCCCTCAAAGTGCGATTCGACTTAGACAAATTTCATCACGGAGTTGCTTGGATTAGGAGGCACCACATCAAGTCTATCAAGAAATTACCCTCCACCAATCCAACTTACAATGTTGACGGTGAACTGTTTGACAACGCCTTTGTCAAAAATGAGCAAAAGCTCAGGGAACTCCTCCAACCTTTCTTAGCAAAAATCCCTGCTTCTCCGTATTTACCCCGTTCAGCTAGAGTCTGAACTTTGTTTGCCTTAAAACTTTGTATTCTGAAATATTTATATAGATGCAATTTCTTCCTACTTTTAGGTTCTTCTGAGTTTTATCCTTTATGTTAATGTCACAAGGGGGAGAAAAGGTATAAAAGAATAGTTTGCCTAATCTATTTAAAGATTTTTGTCATTAACAAAAAGGGGGAGAATTGTTGAACAACTACCCCTAAGAAATTTAAAGAATTTTATAAATTTCTATGAATATTATTTTTTCTATGAAAAATCTTTAAATATGTGTTTTATACCAAATGTATCACAAAATTCTATACAGATAAAAATTCATGAACACTCAAAAGTTTCTAAGGCCACAGAATCCGAATCTATATACCCTACTGAATCCGACTGATGTCTTTGACTGCAAAATCCAACTCCTTCAGAAACTCAGTCACAAGTCTTGCAAATTTTTGTTAAGTCCACAATTTTACATAACATTCGACTCACATAGTCGCATGTGTTTTACACTGTATTCGACTCATGACTTCGACTCACACAGTTGAATGTCCTCTACACTATATTCGACTCATGACTTTGACTCACACAGTCGGAAGTCCTTTACACTGTATTTGACTCATGACTTCGACTCACACAGTCGAATGCCCTTTACACTGTATTCGACTCATAACATTCGACTCACACAGTCGAATGTGCTTTACACTGTATTCGACTCACGACTTCAACTCATACAGCTGAATGTTGCCTTACACTACATTGTTGAGTCTTCACTACTATAGTCGAATTACCTTATTCTTCTTGAATTGAATCATGCCTATTTCTTGAGTCGAATCACCTATTCTATTGCATTCGACTTCAATGTCAGTTTTGTACTTGTACTTTGTTAGTTCTATCTGTCATGGAATATATCTGTCTTTAAGTTTATAAAATCCTTTTCTGATTCTTAAACATCTTAGACATAATTTATTGGCAAATTGCCTATTGCCTAACATAACTTACTAAAATCTTAGAAGATTATTATTTTAATATATTTCTCTGACAGAACATAGTATATTCAAATTATTCATCTCTGCAAAACATTTCTCTAAAATATCTTTTTGAGTCTTACAGTCTTGATGTCCTTTACTTCAGTTTATTATCCATTAAGCGGGGAAACAATATTTAAGAAGCAAAAGAATTATGCTCCTTCATGAGACAAAGCATTTATGAAAAATCTCAGACGCATGCATCTGACCATCTCACCTACCACTTACGGACTCATACTTTAACTTTTTGTCTGTCTGCTCTATTTTCTGAAAAGGTTGAGAATACTAGGTTCCATACTGTCTGTTGTACTCAAACTGACCCACCTACCACAAAGGTATAGAGATATGCTTGTCCTTGTCTTGTCATTGCAACATGCATTAATTGGAGCACATGTTTAGCATGGGTCGTTCCCAGCTCAGTCTACAAGAGCTTATGTTCTAGCTGTGACAACTGCTCCTATTTTGAAGACCATGGAAAGATGCAAATTTCAAGACCTTCTGGACAAAGCCTTCAAAATCCAAAGGATCCCAGAAACTCTCTTCCAACGACTATCTCCATCAAACGGCTATATTTTTAAAGATTATAAAAGAAGAAGAAGAGAGAACAACACAAGTAGAAATACACAGAGAACACATACATTCAAGTCAATTCTCTTGAAAGCTTCATCCGAATCCTTCAATCTCTCTCTCTCTCTAATAGCCTTCCTGCTAAGCTACAGTCTCAGAGCCTCACTTCAGAAAGTCATCTTCTGAAGTTCTGTGTATTGGGTGGCAGTTGTAATTTGCTACTATCTTCAAGTCCACCCAATTTGCTTCAATTGGGATTTTGCTTAATTTCTTGATCCTTCAATCCTGTGGAATTTGTGTGTGTTTGTGCTCACTTTTGAAGCAAACACACAAGTGTTCATTCTATATTTCTGTTGTAATTCTTACAGAAGTTCTGTTCTGCTTTACCCCTCCTGTGAAGGAAGGCCTTGTGAAAGGCAGTAGTTGTACCCCGTTTAGGGAAGACTTGCTTGGGAGAGTGGGTTTTGTAATTCCCTCGAGGGTGCGAGAAGGCCAGTTGTTGGCAGTTTAGTGAAATCTCAAGTGGTTGGCTTGAGGACTGATGTAGGACTTCCATGTGGGAAGGGCCGAACTTGGATAAATCCCTTGTGCATTTATTTTTGTGATTATTACCGCCATGTTTACACTTGAACTACACACATCACACATAGTACTAACATATCTATTTAGTGCTGTGTTTTTCAGAAGAAATTTTTTAAAAGATAAAAAGTCATATTCACCCCCCCTCTAGGACTGTTTGTCTGCCATTTCGATCCCACACTGCGGCAGTGGCAAATGCCCCCAATGGTGCAACCTAACAGATCGTGTCCTTAGGTACTTCCCCTTTGCTGGAAGTTGATCTCTACTGTAGATCCACCTGCGCCAGTGGCAGACGCCCCTAATGGTGCAACCTAATGGATCGTGTCCTTAGGTACTTCCCCTACGCTGGATGTTTTTCTCTCCTTCATGCCCCACGTGGCACCTTTCCTTCGTGTACCACATACACATCTCCAGTCGTGCCCCTCGTGCGCACACTTTCTTCTTTCCAATCCAAACATTTGTTTCTTTAGGTCTTCTTCCTGGTAGTGACTTCCTTGGGTCTTGGTGAAAGACTCTCATCAGGTGGCAGTCACCCAATTGTCGCGCGTGTTTATTTTTTTCACCTTGGCGTCTACTTTTCAGTCCGCTCCCGCTGCACTCCACTTCGCTACACTTCATTTCTTTCATTCCATTACACTCCATTGCATTCCACTTTGTGTCATTTTACTTCGCTCCCCTGCAAAGCAGATGTCAAGGTGTGGCAGCTGTAGACATGCGAATTCGACTCCACCGCAGGCAAATTTCATATTGCGCCATAATGCCACAAATGGCCCTCATTTTGCCTTGCAAGAGTGTTTTCCCAATATTTTTGGATCTCACCCATTCTTTCCCGGTGCTTCCCCTCCATTTCCAAAGCTAGCTGGAGGACATAGGCAATATTTTCAAGTCGCGACGGGCCTTTAGGGCGCATTCATGAAGACGCGACGGGTCTGGTGGGCGCATTTTGAAGTCGCGAAGGGCTTGCTGGTCACATTCGAAACGCGTCCAGCATGTTCAATGCGATTCCATAGTCGCGCCGGGCATGTGGGACATGACAAGGCCAAATGGACCTTATCGCGGCGGCCTTATGTGACGCGACAAGGAATTTACCTATGAAAAATGCCCAATGCCATGAATGCGTCCGCTGTGAGTGCCACGATTCTAATGTCAGTTTTGGGTAGGATTTTCATAAATAAAATATGCGAATGCTTTATCATTTCCTATCATCCCGATGCGTTTCAAATCAGAGACACGTCGGACCCTACCGACGCGATTAGGCCCTAGGCCCTAAAAGGCATCGCACTCGAGCGCTCGTACCTTGGAATCATGTGAAATCTTTGAACCGACACGATTAGGCCCTAGGCCTATACCCTAGGCCCCCGGAAGTCGTCGCATTTATGGCCCACGTGCCAAAAATGATGTCGCGGCGGGGTAGGCCGACACGTTTCAAGAAT
Source organism: Colocasia esculenta (assembly GCA_014218235.1). NCBI lineage: Eukaryota > Viridiplantae > Streptophyta > Magnoliopsida > Alismatales > Araceae > Colocasia > Colocasia esculenta. Next base: position 54,080,114 of record CM024755.1, on the reverse strand, counting down.
GCGGCGGTCGTCCCCGACGTGATTCTAAAGGTGGCCGCAGGCTGTAATCATCACATTTTTTGTCAAATCAAGGCCTTCTAAATTGTGGCATGCCGGTCAGACGCGATTCAATCTTATAGTCGCGGCGGCTGTGTCCGACGCGATTCAAGAATCTGTTGCCTATAAATAGACCACCGAGGGTCATTTAGAGAAGGGGTCCACTCAGTGCGACGAAGCCCAGCCGGATTCCCGTCTCAACCCCGGCCCAGGGGGGCCTTCTAATTCAATCCATCCATTCGATCCCTCCTTGGAGTCCGAAGCCATCGTCTTCCTCACGTGCGTCGGAGCGAGGCGGGAACTTTGTCCCCGTCTTCCTCTGTCCATCCAACCGGCAACGCCGTCACACCGTCCAACATTTTGGGAAGCACCCCCTTCCCTTTCTCTTTCTTTGCATTTATCTCCTCCGGGCCCCACGTGTCTCCTTTCTTTTTACACACACAAACATGCATGCATACACACACGCACCTACATTTTTACGGGTTTAAAAGGCACCACACGGTAAGTCGTTCCCCATGTTCTTTATTCATTTCATTTCATTCTTTTGGATTTGATACTACACATTATTTGGCAAATCCCCTTTCCTTTCTTGTCTTTTCTTTTTAGGGTAATCAACACGAAAAATGTCCTCTACCACGGCTGGCCGTGCTCGTAGAGGAAGAGGAACCCACATCCCCCGTACCTAGAGATCATGATCTTTCCACCACCCCCATAACATGTTCATATCCCTCTTTGTGGGCCACACGTCGTCGTGCGGCGGTGTCTACAGTCGGCACTTTACTGGACGACCAACTGCTGTAAACATAGACACTTCTCCATCAAGAGTGCCAAATGGACCACCATCATAATTTCTATCTTTAGTATTTTGATCATCCATTTCTTGCATGTACATTGAAATAAATAAACTGCATTCTTCCACAAGATATCCTTGTGCAATTGAACCTTCCACTCGAGCTTTATTACCCACATAATCTTTCAATTTCTTCAAATATCTTTCAATTGGATAATCATCGTCTTTAGTATTTTGATCATCCATTTCTTGCATGTACATTGAAATAAAATAAACTGCATTCTTCAACAAGATATCCTTGTGCAATTGAACCTTCCACTCGAGCTTTATTACCCACATAATCTTTCAATTTCTTCAAATATCTTCAATTGGATAAATCAATCGATATTGAACTGGACCACACATCCTTGCTTCGTGCCAAGTGTACTGTTAGAATGTATCATAACATCAGAGAATGACGATGGAAAAATATGCTCCAGCTTGCATAAGATAATTACAATATCAGCCTCCCATCTCAACAAACTTGATTATCCAACACTTTTGACAAATAGCTTTAAATATTGACTAAGAGAATAATTGGATCTGCCACTTCTTTAGGAATGATACCACGAAGTACTAAAGGAAGCAACACTTGAATGTACACATGACAATCTGACTTTTCAGTCCTATGATTGTTTGCTACCCAATAAAACATCTGGAGAGGTTTGAAGAATAGCCATCTGGAACTTTTATATTGTTGATGAAGTTGCATTACGAGACTTTTGTGCATTGTTCAACTTATAAATAGTATCTGGAAAGCGCATTGAATTCTCGTAAGGATGTAGTTCTGGATGAAATTTTAACACTTGTAAATCTTTCTTGAGTTGAGGTTGTCTTTCTCTGTCCCGACAAATGGAACATGTCAAGAATATTGTCAAAAAATATTTTTTCAATATGCATGACATCTAAATGTACAAATGATCAGAGATTGCCAATACGACAGAAATCTGAAGAAAATGCTCTTCTTCTTCTTCCAGTTTTTGTTCTTTCTAAATTTTTCTTAACTTCTCCAACTCTTTTTGAAAGGCTTGCCAAACCATACTAGGTCCATCTCTTGTTGTTGTCTCCACAATTCATAACTTGTCTTCATTATAACTTTCCTTTATCACAACGTTGACCATCAATTTATCGTTGTACTATGCTTTCTCCCTAAATAACTTTGTTTTTTGCTGTGAGGAAGACAGAGAGAATAAGTTTGACATTGAAAATTGGACATGCGAGCTTCCCTTTAGTACTCATCCAGACAAGTTTGCTAACCTGGAAAATCATTTATGGTCCACAGCAGGCGGCTCGCAAAGTAAAGTTATGCTTCTTTGCAGCATCATATGTCTCGATCCCATTATCCCACAAGTCCTTTAACTCTTCTACTAATGGTTGTAAATAGACATCAATGTCATTTCTTGGAGCTTTCGAACCAAGAATCAATAATGAAATCATTATGTAAGCTGACTTCATACACATCCATGGTGGCAAATTATAAGTCATCAGTACAACTGGCCATACACTATACTTTGGAGACATGTTCCCAAAGGGATTAAACCCATCACTGGCTAAGCCAAGTCGAACATTATGGCTTTCGGAAGCAAAATCTGGGTACATTTGATTAAAGTCCTTCCATGTCGGAGAATCTGCAGGATGATGCATCTCACCCTCAGATTGGTAAGGACGACTGCCATTATTCCATGTCATCCATTGAGCTATCTTTGATGAGAAAATAGGCGGTTGCAATCTATCCTTTAAAGGAAAATAGTGCAACACCTTTCTTGCCACTTCTTACTACTTTTGAGGTATTATCTTTATATCTTGAAGTACTACACTCTGGACATTGAAATTTATCTTTATTTCTTTCCAAAATAACACACAATCATTTACATGCATCAATTCTTTTCATAACTAAGCCTCAATTCTTTGACAATCTTTTTTGTTCATACCAATTTTCAGGTACAAATGCATCACTAGGCAAAACTTGTTTAAACAAAACAAGTATCATATTCATACATTTGGCTGTAAGACCATTCAAAGATTTCATGTGTATCAACTTCAAAATAACTTCAACTTAGACATATCTTTGCACCCAGCATACAAATGGGTTTCTGCGTCTTCTAATAACTTATAAAATTTTTTGTGTTTGGATTCGGTTCTTCCTAAACTTCTCCAACAGGCACATTGTCCCTTTGAAAATCATGTAGCATGTCCACGACTTCATCGAATTCTAACTATTTTTTGGATTCGACAAGTTGTGTCTCTTGTGTCGGGGTATCATCGTGTACTGCTCACCATGTGACAGCCAAGTCCGATAATTTAACCTATTCTGTCACCATATTAGGTGCTCATGCACACGGTCCCTTCTAATATGAAGCCATTGCAACATCTTCAACACGGACATTGAATCAACTCTTGTCTTCTCCATGTCTAAATCCTATTCTATCATCATGATATGCAAACTCTAAAAATTCTTCAACTCCATGACATACCTAGGTCTAGCGTATAGGAATATCCATCCAATCTTATCAATTCAGCCATTCTGCGACACAAACATATTTGCACACAAAGCAACTGTCAAGTAAGAAATAGACATCATTTATAATCATACACAATCACAATACATAATATTAACATACATGTACACACATACATGTCACTGAAAATCCGCAACATTCACATAACCACACAACATTTTGGTCTATATGCATTATATAAGTGAGCCACCACCAGGCTCGCGGATCACATCACATAACCACACAGATTATAATGTCAATATGTATTATAAAAGTGAGCCACCACCCAGGCTCGCTGGATCACATACCTTTCTTGCCAATGGTAAAGACAGTGGCCAATAATAAGTCCAGTTATATGGGAGAAGGTCAAGCTGCATGCAAAAAAATAAAATCATAATGTGAGACATTATAATTTAAACATAAATTTAGAATGAAGCTACAAAGGGAAGGGGTACTTAAGGGCTAACTATTACAAGACCTCTCGTGAGGTGTGTGCAGTTATAAATTGCTATTCATGCATAGATCAAATTTAAAACCACATAAATATGAAAGGAAAATGAACACAAAGGGAAGGGGTACTAAAGGGCTAACTGGTATATCGAGAGACCTTTTTCCAGTCTCATCTGAACCCCAGGTATAAACCTACTCCAAGATCCATGATTCTACTCTTGCAAAGATAAGAAAGCCTATGACAGGATGAAGAAAGAGCATCCTATTGGCAAAGTTAACCCATTGTTTCAACTCCGAAAACTACATGTTCTCCTACTCTCAAAGAAAATTTGAACAGTAAAATAAAAGATCAGGTGCTCAGATCCCAATACTGTTCCTGTCCCCCATCCCTACTTTGTACTTCTAAGCTAGTCATAGCAATAGAGGGGAAAGGACCCAAGTCCAAATATTAATGCACGTCGTTTTCTTCCATCCACGTCTTTTGAGAATTGTTCGAAGATTTTCTCTGAACTATTGTATGGCCGCGATTCAGATTTGCCACATGAAAATTCATCACATTTTCCAGTCTACTAAATCTCTAGCCTATGAAAATTCCGTTTGGAAAACATCAAACTTTACACAACCAAAATAATACACGAAACACATGCAAAAATAAATATGACCACAAATCTGCAACACAATAGCAAAATGCCACAGTTTTACACATGTCTCAACCAATCCAGCTCAAAAACCAGATTAAATCGTTAGAGGAAACTAAAAATAGATTTAGACTCAAGAACCACCACAACATCAACTGGCACAATCTGCATCCCGCATGGTCCACATGAACACCACCATGAACTCGGAAAAGAAACCTAACCTGCATCGAAGATCGACAGACTGCCATTGCAAGATCAAGGAGCTCTAAAATTCCTCGTCTCCAATTAAGAACCTGCCTAGCTTCTTGAAGAGAGAGAGAGAGAGAGAGAGCGAGAGGTTTCGATTGGAATGGTTATATAGGGGTGAACGTGGGAGACTCTCTCTCTCCCTCCCTCAAATGGTTATATAGCTACATTCCAGCTGAAAGCTGATCCGCCCAAGAGAAACCCAAATTTTAAATGGGGGAAGGGGAGAGGGAAAATGATAGTGGGAAAGTTAGGGGGAGGGGTTGCATAGGGGTCAAGGGAGGGGGGAGGGGCCAGATGGGAAGGGAGAGAAAAGTTGAGGATTGTTTATGGGGGAGGGGATTGAGACCGTGGTTGGGGAAATGCTGGGCATAACTCCACCGTCGTTGGGGGGAGCAGAGACCGGCGTTGGGGAAGGGATGGAGACCGGGGTTGGAGAATAGACATGAGGAGGAGGGGGAGGAGGAAGAGGAGGAGGAGGAGGCAGCGCCGAAGGGAGTCACATACTACGGAGGCGGCGGTGGAAGGCCGGCAGTGGCTCCCGCAGTGCGCTCGGCGGTGTGGGATCAGCACAAACTCGGAGGCGATGGCAGGGGGAGAGATTATCGCGGGGGTGTTTCAAGGGGGGAAGGGAAGGCGGGTTTAAAATGCTGCCCTTTTTTTTCAGGAGAGGGGGGGAAGCGCGGGTGTTTCAAGGGGGAAGGGAAGGCGGGAGTTTAAAATGCCGCCCTTTTTTTTCAAAAGAGGGGGGGGGGGGAGCGCGGGGTGTTTTGGGGGGGGGGGGGAGGGAGAGAGAGAATATTTAAATTTATCTAATTAATTTTTGAATATTATTAATTTGATTATGGAAAAAATAGAAGTATAATAATTTTAAAAATAAAGTTTTATTACATTTTTATTCACTAACATTTTGGTCGATGTAGCCACAACAATACTCGTAGAGGAATAAAATGTTTTATCTGGATCCGTTTACAACCTACTTGTAGAGGAATAAATGTTTTATCTGGATCCGGGGGTAAAAAATGACATAATATTAAGAGATATATAATAAAATAATATTTAAAATTTATTGATAATTTTTTATTTTTTTTAAAAAGTTACCCACCCTAGAGGTGGGGCAAAGTTACCTAAGGTAAGGGGTACTTACCCAAGTTAACCTCACTCGTGTCTCGGGTAAGGGGTACTTATCTAGGTGTAAGGGGTACTTACCTAGGTTACCCTCACTCGTGTATGGGGTAAGGGGTACTTACCTAGGGGTAAGGGGTACTTACCCAGGGTAAGGGGTTCTTACCCAGGTTACCCTCACTTGTGTCTGCGGTAAGGGGTACTTACACAGGGGTAAGGGGTACTTACCCAGGTTACCCTCACCATCCTCCCAAAGTAAGGGGAGGAGTTAACCTCTAATATTATTATTTTTATATATGTCTAAATATTATCTCATTTTTAATTTTTAATGAAGATAAATTGAGTCAAAGTGTTTAGTTGACTAAAAAAAAAAATAAAAAGTGGGTACTCTACCCTTGGTTAGTGGGGTAAGATAGAAATACATGTCAAAGTGGGGTAGGCCACTTTTTGGGTTAGAAGACCCCTGGTTAAACTACCCAATGATAGTCTACCCTTGTGTCAAAGTGGAAGAAGGTGGGTAAGTTTTTTTTTTTTGGTAAATTTTTTTAAAAATTTTAGTATAAATTATATAATATTTATTATTATATATCACTTAAAATCAAAACATTTAAAAATTTTTGGTGAAGATAAATAGAGTCAAAGTAGCCATATTGCTTGTGTGACGTGAGGTCGACCCCAGAAGACTTCTGCGACCTCGTCATAAACGGGGTCAACCCCACTTTTGTGGAGTCGGCCCCGCAACTGTAGGGGGATTTAAAGGGTCGGCCTTCACCCTTTTTGTTCCCGCTGGAACTTCCGCCACGATCTCCCTTCTCCTCTCTTCCCTTCTTCCTTGCGCCGGTGGTCCCCTTCTATTCCTCCCTCGAGTGCAGATGACCTCCTCCTATTCTCCTTCCTCCTTGCACTGATCACTCTTTACACTGATCGACCCTTCTTCCTCTTTGTACTCCTCTGTTTCCTCTTCCCCTGTTTCTTCTTCTTCCAAACTCTCCCTTCCATATCAGATGGCTCCTCCTCGGCGTGGTGACAAGGGAAAGGCAGTGGCAGTGGCTGGTGATGATTAGACTCCCTCTAAGAGATCTCGAGGAAGCAGTGGAGCCCCAAATCGAAGCTTTGACTGTAATAATTTTCGTTGTCTCAAGGCATTTGATCTCTTCACCATCGATATATCACGTAGGAAGGTGCATTTTGGGAAAAGGATTAATTTTGACTTCTTTCAAAGTAATGGTGTTGATCTTGCATGCATCTTTGAGACATGGGATGGGGACATTATGTCACCTTGAATGAAGTGGTTTACCCTCACTTGGTTAGTCTCTTTTATGCAAATTTGGAGGTGGATGAGGACAAGAAAATGAGTACTTATGTGAAAGGGATCCATATCCCTCTTAGAGTTTCAATGCTTTCGGAAGTGATGTGTATTCTATATAAGCACGAGATTAAATATGCTGATCGGTTAGACAATCGTTGGGAAGCTTATGAAAGAGTATTGGGAATTGAGATTGGGAACAAACTATTTGAGTGTGTGAATGCCAACTCATTTCCGGCCTACCATCGGGTTTTTCACAAGATTGTTTGCTCTATTCTCATTCCAAGGACTGGTAGCATGGATGGAGTCACCGATGACCATATCCTTTTAATTCAAGGGCTTCTAGATGACACTTCTGTGGAACTACCAAATATCACATTGAACACCATGTGGGATGTAGTAGGCACGGCTAAGCGTATACTTCTTTTGGTATGCTTATTACCCGCATCTTGAAGATATTCAAAGTCAGTTTCGTTGGTGAAGATTACCAAACGTTGACAATGTTTGATGTGATTGATGGGAGTACTCTCGCACGTATGAGGATGACTATTGAAAATGGATCTTTTGTCCGCATAGGTACTTAGTCTCCTTACAAAGTGCAGAACCTCCAACATGATGAAGATGGTGATGAATTCAATCTATCTACTCTAGGCTCCTCCAGACCTCCTGCTCCTCCCGTAGACCAGCTGACTCATCTATTTGATATGCTCAATACCAATATGAATGCTCATTTTGACTCTTTGGACAATCATCCTTAGACAATCGCTTTTTATCCTTGGAAGCTCATATTGAAGAGCTTCAGTCTGATGTTTCTATTCTCAAGGGACAGCAAGACCGCAATGATATGTTTCTTCAAGCTGTTGCCAAACAATAGGATTTTATACGGGGCAATCATGATGAGATGCAGAAGAACTTGCACGATTTGACCGACGTTGGAAATTTCTTATGGGATTCTCTATCTCGCCAACCACCACCACCACCTTAGTCTTCATCATTTTATGGTTAATTGTGTCCTTAAATGTATGGTTTATTGTTGGAGAACATTTAAATGATTGATGAATAGATTTTGGCTTGCTTACACTATTTTCATGCATATTAATAATCTTAATGTAAATACATGATTGTTTAAGGATAATTTAAATCTTCTTATATAATTTGATCACAAAACACTCAACTTTGTTGGCTAACAAGTGGCAAAGTTATGTGCAACAACCAAAACATTTTTCAAGTTATATCGGATCTCCAAAACACTTTTCAAATCATCGTGTTGTGGAGTCCACCCCATATTTCTTCATGGGTCGACCCATTATAACCCCATTTCAACACTGGAAAATGGGGTTGACCTCTTCTTTCAACTGAGGTCGACCTCAAATGAAAAGCACATCTCCTGTGTCTTGAAAACTAAGAAATAAAGATTTTAATAAGAGTATATATTTTGTAAATAAAATAAAAATTATATCTTATCAAAAATGGAAATAGAATATTGGAAAATAATCGAAAACAGAAAAACAGATATGGACAGGTCGGAAAAGGGTCGGAAAGTCCGAAAGCGGATATCCATTGGCAGCCCTAGGTGGCGGGCAGTGAATAGTTAATTAAGTAACAATAATAACTTCAAATATGAAATGAAATATACTTTGTGTTATAAAAAAAATTTGTATCGACACGTAAACAAAACCTAGCAACACATGCATACATGAATATCAGTACTGCCATCTAGTGTTGACCACTTATGGTGATAAGTGTACATCAAAAACACTCTTCAAATCATTGTGTTATGGAGTCAACCCCATATTTCTTCATGGGTCGACCTCATATTGGTTTTTGATTTTTCTATTATTTTTATAATTTTTTAAACATTATTTCTCATGAATTTTCTATCAAATTTCCTGTCAGTGTTTCTTGGATGAAACCAGAAATTACTTTGGCTGCTAAACCTTCTGGATATCCAGTTTGATCAGATTTAGCAAAACCATAGACATATGTCGACACTCTGTTGGGATAGTGTCGACCTACATGACTCTATCTGCAAATGCTTGCCTTTACTGAAAAATTTCCAAATCATGAGACATCGACTTTCTAACAGTCTGAGTTTGGAACTTCGACTCTTTAACAATCGGAGTCTATAAAGTCAGAGTCTATATTAAAAAAATATTAAAAAAAGATAATAATAATTAGGGAAAATTAATTGGGGGTCCCTTTCGTCCTTACAAATGCCTTTTTCCCAATAGACATGCTTATATCCTTTCGACCTACATGACTCCATCTGCAAATGCTTGCCTTTAGTGAAAATTTTCCAAATCCTGAGACATCGACTTTCTAACAATCGGAGTTTAGAACTTCGAATCTTTAACTATCGGAGTCTATATTAAAAAAAGATAATAATAATCAGGGAAAATTAATTGGGGGTCCCTATCAGAGGGTGGTCTTGGAAGACGTCAAGTCCCTTTTTTTCGCCCGGTTTAATTTCCAGTCCCCACTTTTGAGAATACTTGGAAGATGTAAACTCTTTACTTTTCGTCCGGTTTAATTTTCAGTCCCACTTTTGAGACGTCAGTCACGTCACCATTTACGACCCTCGATTTACAAGCTCCGTCTCTTACCCTTCTGTCCTTTCGAATGCCTTTCTCCCAATCGACTCGCTTCTATCCTTTCAAAGGTGCAGAGGTTCTTCACAACTATAAAAGAAACCCAGGGCCTCATACTTATCCTTCACAAGCTTCTCCGAGTCTTGTTCGCTTCCTATCTTTCTTGCTCGTCTTCTTCCTCTTTATTTGCAGATGTCCTCATCTGACGGTACTCCCCAGAGGGATGGCAAGGCACCTACGTCATCAGTGCCACTGTCGCCCCCAGCTCCCCCAGTGCCACAGGCTCCACCTTTGCCACCGACCTTCAGCCCCGACTACTGGAACAGATTTTACATCGGTTGGAAGATGGATTTAGCTAAAGCCTCTTGGCTGTATGGCCACAAGGGCCTCACCAACATCCTCCCTGACATCGGCCCTAGGGCAGAACCCATCTGTTCCTCCTCCCCTCCCTCCCCTGCCCGTTCCTCCTTCTCCCCTCCCTCCTCCACCGAGTGGTCGGGTTAGGGAGTTTAGATTGTAATAGAGCTTCTTTATGCAATATATCTATTTTCATTTTATGCAGTCTTCTGTGGGGTTGTATGTGCTATCTATCATGCAAACTGAACATATTAGCAATAACATACTATAGCATTCTATTATGTATACTATAATCAAAATCAGTAAATATTGTAAAGGTCACTTTGACATAAGCTATTGGTGGGGTTATTTAGGAGTGGTATATGACATGTTAATAATATTATTATGTACTTTGGAAAGGGGGATAACTTAACCCAGACATTCGGGAGATAGAGGGGATAACTTAATCGCCATTTTAACCCAAGATTTAAAAATGGAACCTGTAATCACGGGATTTGCTCCCCAAATATGATGATGAAAATAAAGAATGAAGGACTGTGATCGCCACCAAAGTAGTTGCAAAAGAGATGAACAGATGAAGAGAAGTGCTAACTACCTTGGAAAAAGGAAGAAAGTTGCAGAAGAGTACCTGGTCCTGTGAACGCTTCTGGTTCTCTGAACCCGACGCTTTGACCGTCGCCTTCTTTTGATCATGACCAGATGATCGTCGCCTTCTGCAACTGAGGATGAAGACTGTGGGTTTCTTTCTTCCTACTCCTCAGCTAGCCAAAGGGCAAGAGCCTCGCACTGCTACTCTCTTCTAACACCTGCCAAGAACATCACAATAACAAAACACCCATTAGAAACTTGTTTGGTATAGAATCTATCCCAAAACAACAAGTAAACATTAAATAATTGGGAGGAACTCACATAGGGTGGGGTTTTAACCCCTTTGGGTGCTTAAAAGTGGTGTGTGTGGAGTGTTCTAATGCAAATCTACGAAGTAAACAGATCTAAACATGCATGTATGGAGGGAAAAATCAAGAAGAATAGGAGAGAGAAAGCGTAGATGAGGAGAAAACGCCCTGGGGGGCACTTCCTGGTCATCTGAAGGCTGAGAGGTCTTCTGGGAACTTGAAGCTCTCTAGGAGAGGAAGAAGCAAACGCCGACCTTGCTTTAAACCGTGCCTATGAAGAGTTTTATAGGTGATTATTCCTAAACGGGCTGGGAGGAGAATAATGGGGCATAGTCCGAATTTGGGTAAGTGTATTCGCGCAAGGGGAGTCATATCATGGAAAGGAACTTCTAAAGAAGCTCTCCTCTGAGTTTGGAAGGATTTGGAGATCTCTAGACCCACTAAAAGATGAATTATTCAGGAATACTAGGGGTTTAAGTCTGATCAGGAAAGGCCACGTTGCATGGGAACCAGAACGTGACAGCCTCATGGTCGCCACCAGGTCGCGACGCCTCGATACGTCGCCTTCCATAGAAGGAAACCTTTTAAACATTTTCTGGTGATTTTTCAGGGAATTAAAATGCCAAATGGGAACACAACATATCGAGGCGTCCCCTTCTAAAGGAGATCGATTATGGCTTGAAGACAAATCGATGTGAGGAAGAACGCGACATGAAGGGCGTCGCCTTCTGAATGATAACGTGATAGGGTCATTGTTATCTTCATAGTCTTTCAGCATATGGCTTATTCAATGTGTCTGATCTCCTCGCATGGGTATCGAATTGGCGTGCAGTTTGAGGCGTTGAACTCCCAACTCAAAGAGCTATGAAATAATGATGAAGACTGACTAATGTGACCAGGAAGAACCCACCAGGGCGATGAACTAGAGAAAGATGCCATGATCAGATAAAGCCAGCTTTACGATGATGAGCCAACGTGGGGCGTCAATGATATGACAAGGAATTTGGCTCGGCTTATGGGCCATAAATGGGTGTCTATAGATTGCCCCTCCTTGATGCCTGCTTTGCAAGGGAGTGGAGCGATAGTGCAGCGGAGATGGCATGAAATGACGATGTAGCAAAATGAAGGGGAATGAGATGAAAAGTGGGCATCAAAGTAAAGAGACACCCATTCTGAACTAATAAGTAGCGAGAATTATCCGGCGATCCTTGAACATAGCTGGAACAGAGTGCAAGGATGGTTCCAATCTGGAACGAATAAAGATCAAAAGAAAAGAAATGATCAACCTCTTGATGAAGAGGTACCCTGGCCATCTTAGGCTTGCAGATTTCGTTCATTAGGGGATAGGTGCTGTCCCAGTGGGTTGATTTGACTCTGGCCTTCGAGCGATTCACGACTAATGAGTGGATCAGTGGGGAAGGGATGACTAATATAATGAATGGGGATGAGAGGAATCCTGAATAGGAACCATACTGGAAAACTGGATTGAGCAACTAGCTCGAAGAAAACATTCAAATTCGAAATGAAATGAATTCCTTGTCTGAGAAATGAAGATATGGTTGAAACATCATTGCAAAGGTGGCTTTGACTAATCATGAAATGTGAAGCTCAAAATCATACATGATGCATGTGGACTAAATCCAATCTGGAACGAATAAAGATCAAAAGAAAAGAAATGATCAACCTCTTGATGAAGAGGTACCCTGGCCATCTTAGGCTTGCAGATTTCGTTCATTAGGGATAGGGGCTGTCCCAGGGGTTGATTGACTCTGGCCTTCGAGCGATTCACGACTAATGAGTGGATCAGTGGGGAAGGGATGACTAAATAATGAATGGGGATGAGAGGAATCCTGAATAGGAACCATACTGGAAAACTGGATTGAGAACTAGCTCGAAGAAAACATTCAAATTCGAAATGAAATGAATTCCTTGTCTGAGAAATGAAGATATGGTTGAAACATCATTGCAAAGGTGGCTTGACTAATCATGAAATGTGAAGGCCAAAATCATACATGATGCATGTTGGACTAAAAGAAAAAGAAATCATAAAATAAAATGCAAAGAAAAGAAAAATAACAAATACTCAAGGATAATATTGCCAGACAAAATGAGTAGGGGTCAAGACACTTCGCATCCCCGGCGTGCAATAGAATCCATCGTTCCCAAGCCATACCATCTAACATCCTATCCAACGATTAACAATGCGCACTTAGATCATCCTCATTTTTAGTGAAGGGGAACTTAGATCCCAGAACACATTGAGAACCATCCGGTCCTTGAGATGATATAGTAGAGTAGATACCATATAGTAATGCAGAGATAAGGTTAGAAATACCTACCTGAACTTACCTGGGGAGCCGTCTTTTGATTTTCTGATTTTTTTTTTGGGATTTTCTGTGTTTTCTGATTTTTATGGATTTTCAAGATATAAAGAAAGCAATAAAGAACAAGATAAAACTCAATTTGCATTGAAGGATTTGAAGCATAAGTGCAAATACATCTCAAATTGGCAATAAGAATCACAACAATGTAAAGGAATCTAGCCGTCGCGACCAGGACATGAACGCGACGACCAGGCGGTCGCGACTAGGTGGCGACGTGTGGATACGTCGCGACCACAGTTTTTGTTCCCAGAGCGCAATTGGCAAACCCGAGGCTCCATGTGGCTCTCATTTGGACTCCTAGAGCCTCCTAGTCTGTTCTAACTCCCATAAGCCTTCTAAACTCTCTCCCACCATGAATAGGAGTTCTTAATGCCTATAAATAAAGGGAAGAGGGAAAATTCGGAGTTCACACCTTCCCTTCTTCTCTTCAAGCCCTCAAGGTTCTCATGGCCATGAAGAGAGCTCCAAGTGCTTCCATGGGTGAAGAGGCTTCTGATGGAGGTCCCAAGTGCGCCCGGACGTCTTACGGCGAGCTCCTGAGGCTGACGGAGGTCCCTAATCATCTGAGCGGCAATGCCAATGTGAGAGAGGTATGTAAAGTGGTTTTTCCAATTTCCTGTTATTTTCAACTCCGAATTTCCCTATAATGCACTTCTTCTTCTTTTCCTCTCTTTCCTTTTTCTTCTCTAACTCTTTCCTGGCTCTTGCTGATACTCTAAGCACTTGGATAGAACCCATGATCAAAGTTCTACAGCATGTGATCCACGCCTTAAGAGAGTGGGGTTTGGGGGGTATCTTGATAGCGCCACAATTATCATAAAATTCCTTTGATTGGCATAGCATCACCGCCTGATAGAGTTATGGCACCCACAAACCCATACTTTCTTTTCCCAATGTTTGAGGCACCACGTCTTACTTGAGGAGGTGGAAGCGTTCATGGGGTTACCCAAGACCACATGGGGGAGATGAGCAAAAGACTTGCTATACCGTTGAGGCCATTAACCCTAAACTCATCCTTGGTGAATCATGATGGATCCCGGCAATGTGTATACCATGATTAGCCCTCAAAATATCAACTAATCCCTTGTCTAAGTAGGTCATATCTCATTGCAAGAATAAGTGTGGAAATACCAAAGAAATAGCCAAAGCCTGGTATATGTTGTGGGGGTAGTTCTCTTCCGTTCGGAGATCACCTCTTAGACCATGCAAATCTGAAATGCCATTAGCGGGGTATAGCGGGGGACTCCCTCTCATGCGGTTTATTTTAGCCTACCTTACCCATCAGCGGCTACGGGGGGACCGCTCTATGGCTATATGATCCTCTTAGAGTGCTGGTTGGGAGTGAGGATAAAGTTTAAACCTGTAGAAAACCCCAATACAGAGAGTAGGATCTTTGGGTGCCATCCTTTGTGCTTCATCGGCGGAGCGGCCAAATTCTCCGATTGTGTCGTGTGCATGACAACGGATAAGAAGACTCGGAGTGCATGGCGGCTTTACCTCAACACACTTTCGGTATAGCACTTTGCCATGGACATAGCGGTGCTACGCGGAGTGGACATACGGCTTCCTCTTGGGCGCGGACTGGACCTAACGCTTGTGGGGAACATGGCGATGGTTCTTTACAACCCACATAGGTGCTATCTTCAGATCGGGATGCCAAGGACAAAACTACTTCAGCCATCACACTTGCCTCCTATGAAAGCGAGGCGCTTGGGAGATCCGGAGGACGAGCAGGCCGTGTGGAGCACGTTAGTGATGTGGCGCACGTGTGCCACTCACACCTTACCACCCACGGTGCACGAGGAGTGCGAGATATATCTGGCATATCTTAGAGAGTATAAGGAGATCCGGCCACGTGAGGACCGAGAACTTGCGACATAGACATGATTGTACTTTTTTGGATATTTGAGAGAATTGAGGTGTGAAGTATGAGATGATGTATTAGACATTTATAATGGTTTTCGTTTTATTTGATGTATGCATTTGAGATAGCAATGAAAATATGAATTTTTAAGTGTTCTGTGAATAGACTGAGAAGGTGATAGCATGGCAGTCGTGACTGGAACGCGACAGGTTAATGGTCGCTACCAGGTTTAGAACGCGACAGTCAGACTGTCGCGACCCTAAGTGAACGTGACAACTTTCTTATCACAACCACAGGCTTGAAAGATTTGAATTCCGAGGCCCCACACATCCTCATTCTTTCCCTCTTTCACTTTCACCCTTCTCTCTCTTCCTTCTTTCTTTCTCCGGTGGCAGGAACCCCTCCCCTTCTTCTTCTTCTATGGTGACCATCGACCGACGACGGTGGCGGCTTCCCCCTTTCTCTCTCCTTCTTCTGGCCTTCCCCTTCTCCTTCCTTCTTCTCTTCGCTCCCCTGTGGCTAAGGCGATGGAGGGCGGTGAAGGTGGTGACGGTGACCGGCCGGCAAGGTCCAAAAGGACCATCAGTAAACATCGAACGGTCGAGGACCCCTCTATAACGATGGGGGAGGAAGCTCCTGCCCTCCCCATGGAGGTGGACACCCTAGAGATGCCAGGCGAGGAAGAATCGGTCGGCCCCAAAAAGGTAGGCTAAAACCCTAGCTTTTCTAGCATGATTGATGGGGGGACGAGTGGATTGGGGATCTTAGCGCTCATGTAGGGCGTTTGGACCAAGGTGGAATGACCGGGGAATGGCTATTGGCTGCCCCTGGTCACCATGTGAACGCGATAGGGTTCCTGTCGCATTACCAGGGTGAACGCAACACACTGGATGTCGCATTCAGAAGGCGACGGCTTGACCCGTCGCCTTCAAGAGTCTGAATGCGACACCCTCTGTGTCGCGTTCAGAAGATGACAGATCCCTTGTCGCGATATGAACAGACTGCTATTCTGAGGATTTTGACTGATCTTCGTGCTTTTCTGTGGTTGTTTTGCAGAGTGAGCTATGGTCCCGACTTGGATGGGCTGTCGTCCGGGTAGTCTACCAGGGACTGCCGGACTTCCAGAGGACACGACTGGAGGGGAGGGGTTCGACCCCTTGTTGAGACTGACAAGCTATAGCAACCCTAATTTTTGGAATTTTTTTTTTAAATATTATATTATTTAATTAGAAAATCAAATAAAAGGAAGATGTATTAATCAACTAGGAAATCAAATAAGAGAGAATTAAACAAAACCCATTAAAAGAAAAAGAGTAGTGGGCTTTGCTATATGACCCATTGGAAATTTGTGGGTCAAAATTGGGATTATAAGATGGGGAATAATAGGAAAATACCCTAATTTCGTAACTAAATTATTACTTAATTATAAAAGATGTATTTAATACATTAAATAGCTAATTTAGTAGACTTGGAATCTTAAAACCTACCTTACTGATGGCCACAATTTGGCTCTCTCCCAACCCAATTAGAGATCCTTGCTTTAAATGGGAGAGGAAAATAGGAAACTCGGAATAAATAGGAATTAGACTTAAACTAGGAATGGGAAAGAGGAGAAGCTTAAATACTCTCTAAACCTCTCATGGCCGGCCCTAGCTCGTGCCAAGAGGTGTTGGACAAGAATAAAGGCCAAGAGGAGGAGATTCGTGGAGAAGAGGGATCAACCAAGTTTTTTCCAGAGTTCTTCAAGTTCTTAACCTAGGAGAGAAACATCACAAAAGGTAGGCATTCTCACAAGCATAATTCGTATAATTTTAACTGTAATGTCTTCCCATCATCTGGAAGCATCCCCCCAAATTTCATAATTTTCCATTGCCTAAATATTTTGTTATGAGTTTTTAAAGTTCTACAACTTGCATGACCCTGACCCTTCATCTTTAATCTTGTTCTTCATGTGTATTAATTCCAGGCAAGAAATTTTTACTGGATGTTCTGATGCATGTTACCTTCTTTTCCATAGAAGCCCTAATTTTCATCTACTCTAGTGGGCGAATTAATCTTTACTCTAACTGATTCCTGTTCCATGTTCTTTGTTAACCTAACTGAAGTATGTCGAAACCTCTATAGTTTTCAAATTCTATTTATGGCATGTACCTGGTCTGTCTAGAGTCGTTTAGTTTTGGTTTCGTAATTTTTCATACGCTGTACAAATTATTCTCAATTTCTAAAGCCTCCTGTATCATTGGTTTAAGTTTGCCCGCAATCCAAGGTCGTGTCAAATTCCTATCCGAATCAGGCACAGACCACCAGAACGCGACGGCTCGATAGGCCGCGTTCTGTGGTCTGATTGTGACAGTCTACCCGTTGCGATCTGAACGCGACGGGAAGAGCCGTCGCGATCTCTGTGCTTGGCTTGTCGCGTTCTGACTACCTATCATGACCGACCCGTCGCGATCCATCTAAACACCTATCGCGATCTACCCTGTACCCGTCGCGAGCCATACGAGGCTGCGTTGCGTTCATAGGATTTTGCAAAAAAAACCTTGATTTGAAATGTTCTAATTGTCTATTGTGCTTATACCCTTTAATCCCAGATATACCCTCAGTAATTTCACTCAATATACATTGAACATTTCTATATGATTGAAAATACATACACACGACAATTTCCATCTATGATTATGTCACATGCACACACTTTGAAACCATTCAAATATGGCCTAATGGCGTGAACATGTTACATAATTATCAAGTAATTTATGTAAGTAAATTGCTTCATGCTTAATTTTACATGTGTACGTTTTCCCGCAATGCTTTGGAACACCTATCTTGACGCTCCACTATTCTAGACTCCTCTAGAAATCGAACACTGTTTCTATATATATATACTCTCTTGACTTGGATGAACTCTCCGTTGGATATTCCTTCTGCCGGACTAGTGAGTCTTTGTTCAAGACCTCCATAAGTCTCCTTTGTCCATGGGTTCCCACATGGTCGACGAGCCGGTTGTACCCTAACACCTATGATATCGATATGATCTAAACGACCATTAGAAGCTCGCTCTTATCTTGAATCATGTCGGACCTCTGGACCTATGCTTAACATGGCCAGTGGAAGGGTAGTGAGTTCCACCTGACTGCGAACACCCCGTGCACGTGTTGTGCAACTGATACAATCGCCTGTTACTCGACGTGTTACGCACAATGACCACTAGTTCTCATCTTTACTCTATTCACTCATCTATTTACGTTCACTCTACTATCTCATCCATTTGTCTAGTTCTGTCATCTATGTCTGGTACCTATATGGGCATGACTAATTGTCTAAAGATAAACAATATGTCCAATGCCTGGCAATATAAACGGGCCCGATCTGGTCCTGGGATGTGCACCCGAAAGTGCTAGTGCCCATGGGTGTTAAATGATCAGAGTGTTGGTATTACACTCGAGTGCTATCTATCTCGACTATCTAAATGACAATAAAAAAGTGCTATATTCTCTCGTGGTATTGACAAAGTGCTAGCTCTACTCGTTGTGCTATTGCAATACTTGTGCTATGTGCTATGGACATCTGCTGTTTTTGTGCTATTTCTGACATTTGTGCTATTTTGGAAAGTCTATAATTGGAAAGTCTTGCTATTTAGATCATGTGCGATCCTGCTATCTTTCACCATATTTGACTTTCTCGCTCTATCATTAGTTACTCTACCTTTTAATGCACTAATCTTTAAAGCTTGCTTGACTATTGAGATTAAGTCCTACTGGGAGTTATCGCTCACTATGCGTTATTTGTCGTTGTGTTCTAAGGTGAGACCGCGGATGAACAATACACTCAAGAGGACAGGAACGACCTGGAGTGATGTCATGAGTACCCTAGCACCTATTACTAGGTTAGCGTTGTAGTAGTTAGGTTGAAGTTTAGTCCTTTCTTTTATTCAAATAATTGGGCCCTTAGATTGGCTCTGATATTAGTGGTTGTAACTAGACATTGGAAAATTAATGAGAAATGTTTGATTTAGTATATCGTTGTGCAATAGTTTGATGTTAGTACTCGCTCTATACCTTTTCTTGCAACTACCTCGCGTTCCGACATTCCGCGTCGGGGCGTGACATGAGTTACACCAGATGTGGCATTAATACAGGCATTAAAGGAGCGGTGGGACATTGAGTGCCACGCCTTCCTCCTCATGTGGGGTCATATGGTCCCCACATTAGAGGACGTGGCATGGATCACCGGTCTGAGGGTAGATGGCCAGGCGGTGACAGGGGTGACCTACACTTGCTACTAGGAGATGGTAGAGAGGCTCCTGAGGCTAGAGGTGACGAGGGAGAGATCGTCCCTTGTGCCGAGGACAAGGCTGCAGGCGAGCCTGGGAGTAGCAGACTCGCGCCATCAGACTGGAGAGGGCCAGGTAGAGTAGATGGCCTGATTGACGATGGACGCAAGAGCGGCACTAGCGGAGGAGGAGGGGGCGACAGCGGACCGTGATTTGAGGCGCTTCTGGTCGAACTTCTCACAAGTCGCAGTTAATTACAGCCAAAGTGGGAGTTGAAGTCACTCCAATTGAGTCTATTATACCTTTAGTTGAAGTTGTCACGTCCCAAGAGTTACGCAGTGGATATAAATAATGCGGAATAATTTGAGTCGATATCCTGAGACGTGAACAGTCAGAAAATAAGCCTCTAGCTAGCACGCACTAAATGTATAACAACATAAATCATCATTGGGCCCAATATTGAACTCAACTAATCTTGTATTCAAATCTCAACTCATTGTATTTCAAATGGAACTATTACAGGACTAGATCAATAAAAAGAAAAGTACATAATACCTCACTTCCATACATGAATCTAACACTCAAGCAAACTACTATAACTAGACTCATAGTTGGAACGCTCATCACCGGGACAATTCCCATGCTCGATTGTCCTCCTCTTGACTTCATAGTCACCTAGATGGGTAAAAGTAGGGAATGTGCAAACTAGCCCAGTAGGATTTATATCTCAAGTGTGGGCAATGATATAAGTGATTAACAATTAGAACTAGTAAGCACGATGAATCATGACATGCATGTACGAATAAAACTCATTAAAACATGATACATGAACAAGCTAGATAGAGTGATCATGATAGAACAAGATTATTGAACAAGATGACAAGATAGAACTAGCAACATATCGCTTTGTATAAGCACGCAGATTTCACGTCAATAGCTTTCAAGAATCCAAGATATCGCTAATTGCAATAAATGCAGGATGGCCATATCATGCAAGCAAGCAAGCTAGAACGCACGAGTACGATCATGTAACACTAATCAGGCATGTAGTCGCCAATGTACACCATGAAAAGATCCATAAAAAATGTACACCAGGACACGTGTATGTGGTTATTGTATCTATCATTCAACACGACACGCACGTCTCCAGCGTAGATGCAACGCCAGTAATCATTATACCCATGGTTAACAGTATATTATCACTCTCCGTCAATGGGCTAGACTGGAGCCCTGGACACTCGTCGTGCCCGGTCAGCATCTCACTTAAATTAAATGTAGATACCCACAGTCATTAATAATGGCCAATGAGAGTTTCAATAAGTAAGCATGTAATGTCATGTCATGATGATGAGAACAAGTAATAAGTAATTGAACATGATTTCATGAAAATGGTAAGAGATAAATTGGCAGCATAACAGTACGATTGTACTTTAGTTCATCTTTACATTAAGGCTTTAGTCTAGATTGTGATTCACGCTCACGAGAACAAGACGAGAGAGGAAGTCACGCTATCTCCAGGGAACGTCAATGGTATAACCAACTCGACCTCCATGTGGGAATCCATGGAGGGCAGAGATTTACGGAGGTCTTAGAGAAAAGGTCACTAGTTTTTCGATTCGGAATGACTGATAGAGAGCATCCAAATCCCCAAGAAAGGGCTGCCTAGATGTGCAAGTGTGAAGTGATGTACGCGTCTCAATTCACAATCCATCAGTCTCAAACTCGCGGAAAGCACTTAACATGTTGGCATGTAATGAACAATGCATTTCACTAGACATGAGTTTGAAAGATTTTAAGATAATAATATCATTTTAATGAGCTAGAACAGTAAGAAGAGTGAATCACATTTGCATGAATGATCACATCATTAAAAAACAATTAGATAATTCACGTAATTATAACTTTTAAATGGGTTAAATACTTTTAAGCCATTAAATACATCATGAGATGATTAGACCAAGACTTGCAAATATCACACTAAAACCATGCTAAACAGGCCTCGGGTAAGCTTGGAATTGGTCCAACATAGAGGACACACTTAAAATGCAGGGCACAGTCAAAACAAGCGAAACAATGAAGAAACTAAATCGCGTCCGTAGGCCTGGCCGCGTTAAGTTAAAATCGCATCGGGGGACACAGACGCATCTATAAAAAACCATTTAAATAATCGTTGGGTCGGAAAAGCACCAGAAACGCGTCGAGGCCGGCCGCCGCAGTTTATAGCAGCGCTGACTCCCAGGCGGCGCGTAGACCCACGCGGACCGTTGATGGGTCAACGCCTTAATCGCGTCGGGGTCTTCGGACGCCTTTCAGATGGCTGCGTTGCCCATGCGCGATGCGACACCAGGCGCTTTAAAAGCATTGCCTGAACCGGACGCGGTTCAGGCCTCAGTCCGAAAACATCGAAAATGCAGGAAACTAGGGTGCGATTTTATGCAATGCTTATATCTCCTAAACTAGGGCTCTTCGGACAAAAGTCTCAACATGAAAGTTGTTGGGAACATGACAAAGGAGACAACTATGATTTTTAAATAATTTTAAATGGTCTTGAAATGCGTGATAAATCGACATGAACACAAAAAGTTCCTGACATACGCGACTTTGGCAAAACGCCTATAATTCTAAATCTACTCATTGGAATTCGTTGAAACCAATTGGACATGAAAATAGACTTGATGCTCTACACATTGGTATAAGATTTGTTATGATTTGGCCCAAGAAATCCTACCTTTTGGGTTGATGAAGTCACATTCTTCAAAAATCCCTTATTCAGACCACTGTTTGAAGAACGCCTACTCCGTGTATACTGCATGGAAATTGGGCATTCCACTTAGGTTAGAATGTAGACTTGACCCTCTTCCAGGAGTAAAGCATGCACAATGGAATTTAGGTTGACCTCTTGGTCGACTCGAAGGGGACGGTTTGCACTGGTCGAAGCAGACGAAAAGGGAAGAAGATGAGCTTGGTATGCTTGATCTCTTGCTCTCCAGCCACCAAGAGCACCTCCACACGGCCCCAAAAAGTTGTAAAACTCATCCCTAGGGTTTGGGGAAGAGTATTTAAGCAACCATGGTGTTTAAAAGTCCTATTGTGACAAGGAAACTATGGTTGCGGTTTTGGCTTATTAGTTTCCTATTTTGAGGATTTCTTTCTCCATTTGAGTGCATGAGGCTTTAGGAAACCTCCCACCATGTTTAAGCACAAATTTGGGTTGCCAAAAATGCATGATCTCTTCCCAATTCAACTGTAATTACCTTTTTCTAATTTCAACTTATTTAAGCTACGAATTTCCATGCATTTTCTGCTTAATTTGATTTTTGGCCATATGTGGTCCTTTGTCCCAATTATGATATTGGGTCATTAATATATAATTTGGAAGTCTCCCCAACATTTTTATTTAATTTATGGTGTGGTATTCCGTGTTAACGGTTTTCCGACTTCTTTCCTAATTTGGATAATCAGTCACAATAACTCTTAACCTAGCCAAAAAATTTTATGACCTAATTTCTTGTTGGGTCATTAGAGGCTATTTTGAGTCTGTATATGATTTTATTTAATTTCTGACTCATCAAGTATGTGTGATAATGATTTTTCGACTTATCCACGAATACGATAATAAGTCGCAAAACACTTTAAACTTGGCTAATCCAATTTTCTGGCACTAATTTATCGTGGAACATTTAGTAATAATGTTTGGGGTCGATTTATAATTGTTACGGAATTTTTCGATGTGTTTTAGACATACGATAATGATACGTATGTTTAATACTCTGGTATATGGAAATTTATTTCCATTTTTTTGAATTTATGTATCTAAAATTTCGGGGTGCTACACCCTCCCCACTTAAGAGAATTTGGTCCCCAAATTCATAGATCATTAATGGCTTTGATAGTATGATCTTTGAGGTCGTTTCGGATTTAATTCCTCTAACTTGTTCAACATCGTGGTGCTAGTCCATCATCTACACCTATAGCCACCGTATTATCGATTGGTTCCTTCCACTACTGTTTTCTTTACGGTTGTTATAATTCATCTTAATCCGCTAGATGAACTAGGGTATAACGACTAGATTTTCCTTCAATTTCTCCTTAATGATCTCCCCACTTAAATTGTACTAATAGAAAAACATCTTATGATCAGTCGCGACACGAAGATGTGACAAAGAAGCCAGGCGCGACAAGAACACGACGCACACGCTCATCGTCAAGGATGACTGTCGCCTCGGACACCAAACGTGACACTAACGCGTCGCCCAGCCTGGACGCGTCAGTGGCCAGTCATCTCAGTGCCGGACGGAAAGCCAGAAGGTCAGGTTTACATCCTACCCCCTTAAAACAATTTCGTCCTCGAAATTGGGGCAAGCCCAAAAGATTCCGAGACACGAAACGAAACACAAGGAGTAAACGTAGGACCAATGTGAATAAGCCACTAGGTCTCAACATGACTTCCTCGTGGCGACAATTGCACAGTCAAACACGTGCGGCCACGAAGCCTGAAACCAACAGCTTACACAACGGGCCCCAAACATACGGAAGCACACAACCGCAAACCCAACTCACAACACTCCAACACACCTGGAGCACTAAGCCGAGAAACAAATGGCTCACTCCAGCCACACATGGGGCGTCCAACCGGGACGACAACCCCATAGTTGCTGAGCAATGCAAAACCGACCTGAACAACAGAAAATGCCAGCCAAAAACCGCACGGATGCAACCACCAACAGACCCTACTGTTGGGACCAACCAATCGACAACCTACTATGTCGCCAGTAAAACCCGACAGAGCACATAGTTGCCGACAACAACTAGGAAAAATGCATGAGAGTCAAACACAACACTCAGGGGAACACCCTCACACCACTAGTAACAGCTAGCATCAGTCACAGTGCAACTGAGAAACCACGCGAGCGACAAGGACTAGAGCAACATCACACTCGCGGAGAATCAGCAACACACGGAACGACGTCCACTGTCACCACTAGGTCTCACCCAGACCTTCCTCATGGTCCAACAGGGACAGCAAACGCACTCGGAGCCACAAAAACTGGGAGTTACACACTCCACAATGCGGCACACCGTGACGGAAACACGGAAGATGCCTGAGGTTATGCCAAAGCTGGACACCTCCCAATGTCGATAAACCACGTGGTCGAGTACTATCAAGTCAACAAGCCTCACTGTCACCAGACGAACTGACAGGAGACTCTGCCATTGACTTCCAGACTCACCAACGCCACGCACAACCGGAGAAGTAGAGAACCAACGAAGAGTTGGCAGCACACCGCCACTCGTACACAGAGCTCAGCGTGGGTAATAACATGCCATCCACCAAAAAGACGCATGACCATACAGGGGCCAAAACAACTGCAGAGGTCGAGGGAAACACGTCAACCTCAAAGGGATCGAAACCAATGTAGGGTGCCACAACCAAACACACTCGCTCCTAAAGTGAGATGGAAAACCCGGACACAGGCCACGACCAAAGCCTAGCGTACCACTGATAGGGCTACCTAGACAAGGCAAAGCAGCCACCCCACAGTGGTAACGGTAGAACCACAAGGCATAAGCCAACACCAAGTGTCCCAGAGGCGGAAAGCTTAACGTCTCCAACACCGAGCGAACTCGTGAAACGACACACAAAGCTTACGATCAGGCACACGGCACAACACATGGTGCTATCACAAGCACCAGGAGCCACCCAAGGTACAACACAATGCACCAAGGCTCCAGAAGGCATAAAACTGACACACTCGAGCACGAGCACACAGTGCTCCCACAAGCACCCAAAACTAAGCAAAGTGCAACACAAGTGCACTAGTGGCCGAAACAACACGGGCTAACGGGAAGGACTCTCCATAAGAGAACTACCAAAAGTCACACGCAAAGAACCGCAAGCCCGAAAGGGCACAACAGGCCATGCCGGCCCTAGCCCTTAAGGTACAAAAACACGAAGCATCAAAAAATACTTAAGGTGCAGCACACACAACTGCACCGACGGCCCGAGACAACACAGGGCCCACAGAAGGGGACTCTCCACCGGAGACCAACAACAGAAGCACACGAAAAGCTGACAACTTCTTCAAGAGCGCAACGACCACGTCGGATCCAAGAAGCACACCAAAACATGGAGCACCGACTCTGCCACACGGGGAGCGAAGTCCAACTCCTTGGTGCGCAAGAGCAAGAAGCACCACCTCTATCGCAACAGATAGAGAGGCCAAATACGAAAACGATGACACGAAAAGCCTCCAAGGCACCAGTCGAGGCACAATCGAGCACACACTGGGACAACGCTTGCACCAGCAAGCCAAGCAAGAAATGCACAGTGGAACAAAGCTTACGTAGCAACCCAACAGAAAACAGTACTACCTCGCACTAAACCAACAAGGACAAAATGCCCCAAGTTGTCCAGGAAGGTAGCAAGAAACCATCACGACGACAAATGGCACAAACAGGTCCACCGACCCACGGTGCCACAAGGAAACGTCGGCACGAGCGGAGCAAGCAGCTCAACCCAAAAACAACTCAAGGGAAGATGGCTCCACTAGAAGGTCACAATGATGCGCACCCTGGCGACACAACAGCATAGTGGATCACCAACACCTCGAGCAACCAACAAAAAGCAAAGGAAGGAGACACACAACGAGTCTCTTCTGCACGCGTGAGGCAAACCACAACGCGAGACTGATGCTTCCATAGGAAACACAGCTAGCCGAGCACCTACGGCACTCACCAGGCCACCATCTGTGAGAGCACGCCAGGCGCGAGAAAACGAAGCAAACCGTCCACACCCTGGGGACACACAAAGTCCACCAGCACGACCGAGAAAAATTGGAAACAAACAACGAGACAAGCTGGCCCACGCAACAGCCGGATGCACGGCCAAGCACACCACACCTTGACTGGCAACGCACAAGTAGACTGTAACACGGACAGTCCAACCGGCAACAACGAGAGCTCATCTCTACACACAGAGAGAGAGCAAAGACAACCAAAACAACACGAAATAGCTTTGGGGAGAACATCCACCAAAAGCGCCAAGAGCCGTCCTGGGAGAACCTCACCATAACGTAGCCCAACCAAACGACACACTTTGAACCACAGGGCAACACAACGGTGGCCCAAAACGAACACAGAGCACTCCTAGGAAGAACCTCTGCCAGAAGTGACAAAGGATGATCCTGGGAAGAACCTTCACTAAAACGCATAACCCAAATGGTCAAACAACAAAAACCTTCAGAGAGAACACCGCAGTAACATAACTGCAGAAGCAATGCAAGCCGGTCCTAGGAGAACCTCCACCAGAACCACCAAGGCACCGTTCTGGGAAAACCCGCCAGAACGCAACATCCAAACCAACAACATACCTCAGACCCTGAGGTAGCACAACAGCAACAGAAACGAGCACGGAACAGTCCTAGGAGAAACCCTCACCAAGACAACAACAAACGGTTCTGAGAAGCCTCACCAGAACACAGGGCAACCAAGCGATGCACCTCAACCCAAAGGGCAATGCAACAACAACCAGAAACGAGCACAACGTAGTTCTTGGGAAACCTCACTCCCACTAGAACCAACAGAGAAGAACTTGGGAGCATCTCACCAGAGCTCACAACTAGCCAGCGCTAGGCTGACAACCACCACAGGCAAGTGTCGCAGCGCTAACTAGCGATGTAACACGGCACAGAACATCTGCTTAGCCCAAGCAACAGCGCAGACTTAGCAGAGCACAGCGCACAATAGCGCACAGACAGAAGACCACACACACAACAAACATAACAGACACCCCAACAAAAAAGGGGCAGCCAACAAGGCAGAGACACCTTCCACTGGTTCCACAGAAAACAACCCTGACTGGTGAAGGCCACGCCACACACAGGCTCTCTCAGCCTCAGCGGCACACACACACCCAAATGCGCTGAAGACGACTAGGAGCACCGCACCTAGACTTGCATGCAACCGTCCTCCATACGGGGAAGACCACTACAAGCGAGTCAACCACCAGATGCGTCACCATGGCACGAACACACCGAGCTACTGCGCTCGCCATGCATGCGGCACAGCAACAACTGCAACCCACTGCAACACACACACGAACCATGTAGGGAAGCTGTATGCCTGCAAAACAATTGAAAGCACAAACCTAACACTAGTTGGACGATGTCAGAAGTGCACTAGTACCTTTATTTGGGACAACTATAGTTATTAACTCATTACCAATCTCAGTAGACACCCGCTCTGATACCAACTGTAACGACCCGACCACCTGGACACCCGCCAGGGCCCCGAAGTTTGCGTCGCCACCCACAGATCCGAAGACCCGAAAGGGTTAGAAGAAATAGTCTAGTGAGATATGTCTGAATTTAAATAACTATAACAAATGTACAATGTGTCCCAAGAAAAAGCACATGTACCAGAAGAAAAGGTACAGTCCTTAAGGGGCATACCCCGAGGACTTGCAAAACCCAACTCTCAGCTCACTCGGGTACAAGAGCTATCAACGTTCGCTCTCACTGCTGCTGACAACACACGACGCAACGACCGCCACCGCAACCCGTCCGACACCGATCTCCTGCGACGACGAGCCCCTAACTGAAGGAAGTAGGGGGGTGAGCCTCATGAACAAGGCCTAGTATGGATTACCAGACCCTCACCGGCTAGAGCAGCAGGAACACCGAAAATAGGATACTACCCTAGAAAGCTGTAAAATGAGGAACACCTACAATAGGGTACTACAAAGCAGCGGAACAGAGCAATGCAATGTCACGACCACCATCCAAGGTCGTGACATACACACACGACTCTTGCAGAAACCAACGGAGTCGGGCATAAAGCGGAAGTAGCCCTCAGCACACCCACAGAGACCACGCAACAACCAGGTGGGAATGACGTCTCACCACAAGCACGGACACCTTAGACCTCCACAAGATCAAGGGACAACAAACAGATCCACCCGGACCCCGGACACACCACGAGGTCGGGAAGCCACACGCCGGTGCCACCACGGACTGTCACCCAAGAACAGGACTATGGAACCGGGAAAACACCGAAGCAGAAACCACTAGAAGCACGGGTCTACACAAGGCCAGACCAACTGTAACATCCCTCCTTGCCTTGGTCATTCACCTTCTCTTGGAGGTAGCGACAATTGGGCTGTCGCCTTTTGAAGGTGACAGTTTAGTCGTCGCGTTCTAGTTCAGAATGCGACGGGCATACTGTCGCGTTCACCCTCTAACAGCGGCATGCACGTTTGTCGTCTTGCTGTCGTCTTAATGGTGACGGGTGTCAACCTTTGACAGTGGGAAGGCGATGGGTTAGACGTCCTGATCTGGTGTCTGACCTGCGAGGTCGACATGTGGTGTCTCCGCTGGTCAGCTTGACCTTGACCATGAGATAGCGATGATGTGGGTGTCGCGTTCACGTCATGGAACACGACAGTCAACATGTCGCATTCTCATCGTCTGTGTTTAAATGCTTCTGGCTGAGGGCAGAACCCCCATTTGGCCTTTCTCTTGGTGTTTCTTCCCTCCGGCGATTCCAGCAGCTAGTGGCTCCGTGGGGAGTTTGGGAAGGCCTTGTGGGGTGTGATTTGCATTGTGTAGGTAAGCGCATGGATCTATTGTGTGGTTGTATGTGTTTGTGCTTTCCCTCACTTTCCCCTTCTTCTTGCATGGTGACCTTCTTCTCTTGGTGCATGAAGGAGGAGGTCAAGCTCGGCTAGTGGACGGTGGCTTTCGGAGCGTTGGAGCTCGGAGGTGGAGGGGTGCTATCCTAGAGAGCCCTAATTGGTGGATCTTCTTAGAGGTGGGATTTTCAAACCTCCACCTAGTTCTAGCATGCTACGACATCAAACCCCCTCCATGCCAATTAGGATCCATGTTAGGTGTGCAATGCGATCCATGTTTCATGTGGTTTACTCGGTTGTGCTTGTGAGTGAGGTTTCATGCTTGGGTTGGGTTGTGCATGTTGAGGATATCATGTGTGCATGTGAGTTTATGGAGCGTAGTTTGGTTTTCCTTGCATGCAAGGGGTTTCTTGTGGGTGGTTTGGCCTGAAGAAGATGTTCTCGAGTGTGCCAACCCTGCGGTCGCGACACGGTTAGTGTCTTGACCCAGGTCGCGACACCCCGACATGTCACCTTCAGTGCCCTGGAAGTGACGCCCAACCTGTTGTGTTCTGGTCGCGACAGGGTGCCTGCCATCTTC
The DNA here is from genome assembly GCA_014218235.1 of Colocasia esculenta. Classification (NCBI taxonomy): domain Eukaryota; kingdom Viridiplantae; phylum Streptophyta; class Magnoliopsida; order Alismatales; family Araceae; genus Colocasia; species Colocasia esculenta. The sequence goes on along the minus strand of CM024755.1, from coordinate 54,050,416 downwards.
TATTCCAGTGTTTGCACTATTGTGGGTTGGGGTCTCAAGCTGTTACCTGGATCCTTCTGGTTGCGATAAGATCCCTATCACTACATGGTTGCGACGGGTTCTACGTCGCCTTCCTGACCCAGGTTGCGACAGGCCAAGCGTCGCCTTCAAGTGGTGACAACCTGTGTGTCACCTTCTCAGTCTGAGAGGGGACTTGACAACCTGTAGTTCAGTTTTTTTCGCTTCCACTGCGACTCAATTTTTCTTGGCACCTGTGATGTTCCTAGTGCAGTGCTACTCTAGTCTTTCTCCCGGTGCTAGTCACTTGAGGGCTTGTCTGCGAGACAGGTTGTTACTGTTACCTGGGACCCCCAGTCCCCCTGCGCCTGTGTCAGAGGGGGTTGCTCCTGGCGGCAGGGTTTGCTCAAGTCATTGACTATGGTAGCAGTAGGGGAAAATGCTGGGTCAGTGACGCGAGTTGTTTGTAGAGCTCTCTTAGCTGAGTCTGGTACGACGGGTAGTTGGTAGCTCGTACGACGCAGATCAGCTAGTCCGTTCTCACTACCTCACTCTACATGGTTCCGGAACCATTTAGAAGGGTTAGGCATGGGACCGTAGTCTGGCCAGACTACGGAAGTTGTGTTTATTCTTGTTCCGCGTCTCACTCCGACGGGAGGTGCTAGACATGGACCGTTGGTCGAGAGTAAGGCGCGTGGCGCACCTGACCGGCTAACTAGTGTAGTGTTCTGTAGCTAGTGTGTTTCTCCAGGTAGTATCTACTGTCTGTGTTACAGCTGGGTTCTTTTGATGCCTTGGTTTGCACAGGTTTTCTGATCTCGCTGTGTAGCTTAGGCCGACGACGGTGTAGTTTCTTTCACGCTTCCGCACTTCAATCTGTTGAGTAGTACAGACTTTACTACTTTATTTATTTAATGCACTTAGTTCTATTCTGCTGTTAGAACTAGTGGCAGATTGGTAGTCCCTACTCGGCTTCTTCGTGAAGCACACTCCCTCTTTACAGGTGAGACTTCACAACAGCTCCCTCCGCGGCGTACTGAGGATATGGTCCCACAATAGTCGGCATCTTAGTGGCAGTGTTTCCCCCCAGCAGTTGTAGTTCACCCTTAGGGTATGCCCCTAAGGGACCTGACTTTCCCTTTTTTATTCAGCACTCGTACTTTATTTACTGAGGGACTATACTAAACTGTTACTTAGTGTTGGACACTTTTCGTTCACTTATGGTACACTTTAGAATGTTTGTTGTTATTTATCTCTATTACATATCTTGTTAGACTGATCCGTTAGCCCTTCTGGGTCTCCGGATCCGTGAGCGGCGGTCCCAATGTTCATATTCTTGGTGGGAGCTATGGGTCCGGGCCTCGAGGTTGTTACAGTGGTATCAGAGCAAGGGGTCTATCAAGACTTGTAGTGGAAATAAATAATAATGTAAAGTCCCTTATAAATTACAAGTAACACTACTAGCCGCTGGAGATTATCTGTTAACTTGATGTTTTGTCTGTGTTGCAGAACATGCCTCCACGCACTCGCAGGCAGGCTCGTGAGTTGGTGGAGCGTCAGGAGTTGGAGTCGGATGGGTCGGTTGCTTCCGAGCACGTGTCGATCGACGCTCAGCCCCAAAAGTTTGAGTAGCCAGGGGAGCCGTTACCGCGAGGTGTTCCATTACAGTAGGGAGAGCAGCAGCAACAGCAGTGGTTTCCGCCCCCGCCAGCTGCCATGGAGAAGTGGTGGAGCACGATGTTCCAGGGTTCGTGGTAGTTCCCGTAGCCTCACCAGCAGTACCCCTAGTACCCTCAGTACCAGCCGTACCAGTAGATGCCGGAAGGAGGTCAGTAGTTCGCAGGTATGGCAACAGAGGAGCAGCCACCACCGACCCCTCAGGCAGCACCTGTTCAGCCAGAGGTACCTCCAACAGCATGACAACAGACTCCAATTGCAGCGGCAGCACCCGAGGACCGCAGAGCGCTTCTGGAGAGGTTTCTTCATCTTCGGCCTCCGACGTTTTCTAGTGACCGAGATCCGGATAGGGCAGATAGTTGGGTCCATGAGCTCGAGCGCACCTTCGAGACCATGGACTGTGCAGAGCTAGATCAGGTCAGATTAGCAGTATATCAGCTGAAGGGGTCAACCCACGAGTGGTGGAGAGCTGTGAGGCAGACTAGTGTTCAGGGCAGGAGGCTGGACCAGATCACTTGGGAAGAGGTCCTAGTGGCCTTTCACGCCGAGTTCCTTCCCGACTACGTTTGCCGTGAGAGGAGAGACCTGTTCCACGAGTTGGCTCGGGAGACTTGACTGTGGGGCAGTACCACCAGAGATTTTTGCAGCTACTTCGATACATTCCCACATGGCATCTAGTGAGCAGGCTCGTACCGAGTAGTTCATTAGAGGGCTACGTTCAGACTTGAGGTGGGCCATGGCTGGTCACCTCTCTCCACACTAGGGAAATGGATTTTGTGGATCCATCACAATTATTTTAAATTTTAAATGTTCTTTTATCATGTTCTCATGTGTGTACCCGCGTATTACAAATTCAAGTCCCATTTAGTACTAAGTAAGTCACTATAACGAGAGATGAATCGGTAATCGCAGAGCGCAGGCATGCCAGTCGCCGAAGCGACAACATGTTCTATCTCCGAGAGTCGGAGGATTTTGGGTCTATTCGTGCACCGTCTGACTTCGTCAAACAAAGTTGAAGATCGGGTCAGGACCAAGATCCTGTCGTTGCCTAAGCGCAATGACGTTAATTACATCCCTCTACGAGGGAAAATCCTTGATTAATTACCAGAATAAATGTCTCGTGGCAACGATGATAAAAGATATGCGTAAAGATGTAAATTTGATCGCGTCTAATGCGAGACGATTTTTTTTTCCTTGCTTAGGATCATCCAATTTTTTGTGTTTATTTTGAAGTTATTATTTTTTTGTTAACTTGTTTTATGTTGCTAGATTAGGTGTAAGGTTGTTTATATCCTTTATTATTTGATTTAAAATTTCTTGTCCCTTTCCTTCTCTTTTGGTTTATTTAGAATCATGGTCTTCAAAAAAATTTTTATTTGATGATATTGATTGATTATTTTTTTTTTAATTATCCCTTTTTCTGTTTTTTTTAATTATCTTATCATCCCGTTTTTCTCTTTTATGGCTAATTAAAAGGGGGAAGATCGATGGCCAGTATGAGTCTGTTCCTTTTTTTTTTATGTGGATTTAAGTATGTGCGTGTGCGTATGAGGGCATGCTCCTAGCTGTAGCGTTTGTTATTTTGTTTTGTTTTGTTTTTTTCTGTTAAATTGGGGAATCAATGGAGGTTTATGTGTGCATATATATATGTGAAGGTGGGGGACGGGTTGAAACGACAGGCTTGCCTGGGAGTTGGCGCGTATGGGCAGGAGAGCTGAACGGCAGGGGGGTTTGAACGGCAGGGTTATATCTGCATGGAATGCTGAACGGCAGGGGCTTGCCTGGGTGCTGGAATGGCGGCCTTGGTGAAGCTGAACGACAGGGGTTACATGGGCATATAGGGTGCTGAACGGCAGGGGCTGGTGGTGGCTGAACGGCAGGGGTTTTTCCTGGGCACTGGGATGGCGGCCTTGGTGAAGCTGAACGGCAGGGGGGTCTGAACGGTAGGGTTATATGTTAAACGGCAGGGGGTGCTGGGCAGGAGCTGAACGGCAGAGCCTTCTAGGTAGGATATGACAGTGGGAAGGCCACCACTCCAATTGAAAATTTTCTCATTGCTAGTTATTTGTTTCTTTTAATATGTTTTTATTTATTTTATTATCCATTTTGGCCTCTCTTATTTATTATTATTATTATTTGTTCATTTACTGTCTGCTCTCCATTTATTTCATTTGTTATTCAGCTCCACTGGTTTTCTTATTTCTTATTATTTCTATTATTTGTTTTTATGTATTTATTTTTGTTTGTCCTTGTGTTCAATTCATCAATGAAGGACGTGCAACATGACGACGTTCATTTGCCTCGCTCATACATATATGCCTCATATCCACAGTCTGATGAAACAAATCATGGTTGAAGAAATAAATTTTTATATTGGCGAAAATCCGATCACATGATACGATCCGACATGATGTTAATCACCCCTGCCCACCATATGTTGGGTGATACCCAGGGACACTCACCTGTAATTCTGAGGTGACGCCCACGGGGCGATGTATGCCGAGCAATGGCGACGCATTATTTACCAATGGTGCCCGATCACAACATAAGTTGTCCGGCGGCCATTTCAACACAAATGTATTCGGAAATCGTCGATAGAAGCGGTTAAACACCAGACTCACGACAAAAATTCGACAGCACCTCCCCTTAGTTTGCACGCTTTAGGGGGGGGGGGGTGTGCATGACATCCGTCCACCATGATGGAGACGGTGCCAACAAGATGTTGATGCCGAGTCAACAACATCACGACACATGGCATCGGTTCCCGAGACGTACCCGAGAAAACCGATATATGCTGAGGTCGGAAGACGTGATGTTGGGGCGATGTATTATTTCTGTTTTACCCCTTTCTTAGCATATGCTCATAAATTGGTAGCCATAATGACTACCGAACCACATATACTATAGAAAAGAGTAAAGGAATCGAAACGGCAGGCTCCCAAGTGGAGACAAATCTAATCGGCAGCCTCGAATTAGATACAATCCTAAACGACAGCTCTTAAAGCGTGCAAAATCCTTAACGGTAGTCCCTCAAGGCACGTAATACTCTGAACGGCAGCCATCCAAAACATATGAAATTAAGAACGGCAGCCCCGCCAAAACACATAATACTTTGAACGGAAGCCTTCCAAAACACATGATATTATGAACGGCAGCCCTCCAAGACACATGATACTCTGAACTGCAGCCTTCCAAAACACATGATATTATGAACGGAAGCCCTCCAAAACACATGATATTCTGAACAGCAGCCCCCAGAAGGGAGGGAAGCAGATGGTTCAGCGATGGCTAAACCAATAATGGAGATGGAGGCTAAACGACAACACTGCACAAGCACGGTGCAAGGCTGCCGTTCAAGGCCTTCAACATCCAAAAAGAAGTAGAAGAAAGGGGTGAATAGCAGCACTGCATCATCACTGTACAGAGCCGCTGTTCAAAGCCCTTAACGCCTCAAACAAGAAACAATTGTGTAAATTAGATAATAACATAAAAAAGAAAGAGAAAAGTTAGGCCAATTTAGTCCCTGAGAACCAGGTGTGGGTATTACTTCCACCCCAACCTGAGAACATCCGGGATCCGACTTGTGACACGGACTGAATAAATATGAATGGAGGCGAATCATATCTTAAAGTCGAAATCACTTAAATAAAAGGGAACAATCACAATGCTATTATCAGCAGGTCGGCGGTATAAAGAACTGGGAAGGGGGTTCCAAGTTCGCTTAGCTTCATACAGATCATTTAAATATACCAGATAAGAGGATATAGAGGCATCCTAACATGGTATGAAAGATGGATCTCCATTAGTTAATGTTAAAACGGCAACAAGCAGGACAGTCACAACAGTTAAGAACAGGGGAAGATAAGAGGAAACATTAAACGAGAATCAGAAAGGAAACGTTGAACGGGAATCAAACAAACTTGGCAAATTCATCCCAATCAAAAGAGAAATTCTATAAACTTAAAGGGACGAGTACAATAGAATGGGAGGGGAACCCGAAGAAACCCCGATTTCTCTCTTTTGCCCAATCTCTCTCTATAGAACACTCACCCTCTCTCTTCTCTTTCTTTTTTCTGAAGGATCTCCCGAGCCCCCTGCTTCAAGAAACCCCGCAGCAATCGCCTTCCTATTCTTCCTGTTCTTCTTTCTACTTGCCGAGGGAGAACTCAGAGCCACCAAAAGCCTCCCTTTTTCTTGCTACAGCGTCCACTCCTTTTTTGATCTCTCCGGTTGCCCTCCCCTTTTAGCATGGGAAAGAGGTCCTTTTAAGGGCCAATTTTTTGAGGGCTGAGGTGGCAGTCTGCTCCTCAAAACAAACCCTTCTTTTTGTATATATTTACTATGCATGCCATTTGCTTATTTGCAGCAGATGCTTTCTTTCTTCTTGGGTTGTTGGCCCATTTGAGGCCTAGTGGTCCAAAAAAATGGGTGCAGACAAATGCCCCCCACCTGGGGATGGTGCAAGTGAGGACCGAGTGGAGCAGCGTCTGCAGGTGTACTCCTCATGCCCTCATTTAAATTCATCTTGTGCTCTGCTATCGTTCAGCTTCATTGGCTGTCGAGCTCTTTCTATTCTATGTCTTGTAGTGTCTAGTCGTTGTTTTCTTTGGGCCGAATGGCGGTCCTTTAGACGTGTTGCCATGTCGGTGTTCTTGTTGGAACTGGCATTGTTGTGCTGAAATGACAGCCAGTGAATAACTGCCACGATAACAGTTCATCCGATTAACGAGTTTGTTGTGCTATACCATCTGAACCGTTACAAGCTACTGGATTGGTTCATGTAATGCATCACGAATGATCAGATTGGTGCATTAATTAGATCGATAGTTTGCCGAGCTACACCATTTGAACCGATGCAAATCGCTGGATGAATCTGTTTGATGTGTTGCGGGTGCTCGGACCGGCACATTAATTAGATCGGCAATTTTCATACTGATCAATGCGTTGATGTGACGCGCCTTGATTTGATGACGTCCACTAGAAAGAATGTTTGTATTATAGCCTTTATTACCAATGCAATAACATTTCCAGCATAAATCTTGGCCCGATGAGGAATTTATGGTAAATTTACTATTTGTTGCTTCTCGGGTGGAGGGTGCCAGAACGACAGACGTAGAACTAGGTCCATTTCTTCTTTGGACTGACCGAAAATCGAATCGGCACCCCTTGAACCGGTACGGGGAAAACTTGAACGGCAGCCCCTGACCCGACTTTAGCTTCTTTGAACTACCAGGCATTTTGGCTTTGGGGCGGGTCTATGGGAGATCCGATAAGCCAGATCGGTAGGCTCCGCCAGAGTTTCTCCACACAAGGCGCGATGGAGGGTGCTTATCGGAAGGCTCCATTTGGGTATGTGAGGACCCGAGGAGCTGAGTTGGTGGGATCCAACTGGGCACCCTCAGAAGGCGCCCCCCCTTCTCTTCTTTGGCATTAAGCTTGCAACGCAAGCCTTTCCCCCCTTTTCCCGCCTCGCCTTCTCCTCTCTTCCTGACCCCGTCTTGACGCCGTCGGTGGCGAGACACAGCAGCGACGTCAGCTTCGAGGACTCTGGCGTCGGCAACCTTGTGCAGCGACTGAGGCTGGGAACAAAAAGGGCAGAGGGCTCCCCTGGTTTGGTGGTGACATAGCACGGGAAGGCGACGACGGCCCTAGGGTTTCCATCGGCGAGGACCCGGCGTGACTACGACATCTGGGCCAGCACAGTGGTAGCAGTGTTTTCGCGGTGGTAGAGAGGCATGGAAGGGGGGTCTTCAGTGGTGTTCTTTGTCCCTGTCAGCGTCAAGGACAGGAGCAGTGAAGGTGTTGGGCACTGTCTTCCCTTAGCTTGTACGAAAGCCAACGTTGCCGATATATATATATATATTATATTATATATATATATATATTGAATCTTTATCTCAATGCTCATCTGCTAGATCTATCCCACTGCTCACAGTAATAGATGTACTTTGAGGCATGGATGTTGGCCAAATCAGTTCTGCTTGGGAAGGCTCGTTAAAGAATGATTGCCTGGATGGACAATAGTACACATCACCATCCTTGCCCACCTCCCACACTGTCTTCCTTTAGCTTCCATGAAAGCCAAACATCATCGGTATTAAGAGAATTCCGATGACGACTATCATTGGGAAAAAAAAAACTCTTGCCAGTGGTGTCCATTGCTGTGCCGATAGTTGAGATAAAATTATTTCTCAGATTCACATTTTAGCTGCCATATCATCATGTTTACAAGTCATGTTTGTGTGGACAGCTGGTGCACCTGTCCTGGTAACTTCCATACTAAACGTTCCACATATATCAGTGCACTTTTCAACCACCTGAGAATCAGAATTTCTGGGACCACACTTTATTGTGTTGTCCTGAGACACTGTCTCCCACTTCGCCCACGCAGATATATGGTCTTCGAGTATCTACTTAGGACTTTTCTTGCTGAAGTGCAGCCCTGAGTTCAGATGACCTTCATAGCTCTGCTTATCAAAGATGCCACTAGCCCCAAGATGTGATGTCAAAAATAACTTCCTGACTTCTTGTTTCCATGTCAGCAGGAGCAGCCAGTGGAGCAGTCCGTGCAGTAGGGGGCAGAGCAGGGCCAACAGGGCTCAGGTTATTACCACTGTGGGAAGCAGAGGCACTACAAGAGAGAGTGTCCATTGAGGTAGCAGCAGGAGCAGTAGCAGCAGGCACCTCAGGCACAATACCGTCCACCGCAGCCAGTGTAGCGCCAGCAGCAGCACCAGGGTCAGTACCAGCAGCCCCAGCAGTAGTACCAGGGTCAGTACCAGTAGCCCCAACAGCAGCACCAGGGTCAGTACCAGTAGCAGCGCCGGCAGTAGCAGCCTCAGCGAGGACGTGGACGCGGTCGGATGATGAACATCACCTGAGAGGAGGTGGAGGCCTCTAATCTGGTAGTCGGTATGGTTCCTATCCTTGGTAGAGCTTCTAGAGTTTTGAGTGATCCGGGTGCCATGCACTGTTTTGTTTCTGAGGAGTTCTTTGCTTCCTTGTTTGAGGTTGCTCCGGAGCGGGCCTGTGACCTTGCAGTTGAGCTACCGTCAGGTGACTTTGTGCATACCCTTAGTTACTTGGAGGGTGTCACCGTCGAGGTACAGGGCCACCAGCTACCGGCCAGACTTTTTGCCTTGCAGCTCCACTACTTTGTTGCCATTCTTGGCATGGACTGGTTAGAGGCGCACTCTACACTGGTAGATTATCAGTGGAAGACCATGAGGTTCGAGATACCTGGAGCACCTATGCTTTGCTTTCGAGGTACCCAGTCTGTCTGCCGACCTTTTGTCTCTTTCTGTAGAGCTCGGGGCCTCATCTGAGACAATTGTGTTACTTTCGTGGCTTCTGTGTGTGTCTCAGATTCTGGTGAGATATCTGTTTCAGATGTGCCTGTGGTTTGTGAGTTTGCCAACATGTTTCTGGAGGATCTACCTGGCTTGCCGCCTGAGCAGGAGGTAGATTTCTCCATTGAGTTGCTTGCGGGGACGATGCCTACGTCCAAGGCACTGTACCAGATGGCGCCGGCGGAGCTACGAGAGTTGAAGCGCCAACTAGAGGAGTTGCTTGCGTTGGGCTTCATTCGTCCTAGCCGTTCGCCGTGGGGAGCACCTGTTCTGTTTGTGAGGAAGAAGGATGGCAGCCTTAGAATGTGCATTGATTATCGACAGTTGAATCAAGTGAGTAAGAAGAACAAGTATCCTTTGCCCAGGATCAATGACTTGTTCGACCAGTTGTAGTCAGCTTCAGTGTTCTCGAAGATCGACTTGAGTTTGGGTTACTACCAGTTGCGGATCCGCAAGTCGGACATCACCAGATCAGCTTTTCGCACTCGCTATGGCCACTTCGAGTTTGTCGTGATGCCTTTTGGGCTCATGAATCCATCTGCAGTGTTTATGGAGCTGATGCACAATGTTTTTTGAGAGTACGTGGACCGGTTCATGGTGTTGTTCATCGACGACATCCTGGTGTACTCAGCGACGGTAGAGGAGCACGAGGTCCACTTGAGGCTGGTGTTGCAGGCTTTGTGGAGTCACGAACTTTACACCAAATTCAGCAAGTGTGAATTTTGGCTAAAGGTGGTTCACTTTCTGGGTCATGTTGTTTCTGGTGCAGGCGTGGCGATTGATCCCGCCAAGGTTGAGGTCGTGGTTTCTTGGGGCCGGCCCACTACAGTTGTCGAGGTTCGCAGTTTTCTGGGGCAGGCAGGCTACTACAGGAGGTTCGTGCAGGACTTCGCCAGAGTTGCAGAGCCTTTGACTCGGTTTCTATGGACAGCAGAGTGCGAGCACAGTTTTCTAGAGGTGAAGTGTCAACTGACTTCAGCTCCGATCCTTGTGGTACCTTCTGGCAGCGGCAACTTTGTTGTCTACACAGACACGTCCGGTACTGGTTTGCTTTCTGTGTTGATGCATCACGGTCGAGTAGTTGCTTATGCTTCTCGTCAGCTGAAGAAGCATAAGCAGCACTACCCGACACACGACCTAGAGCTTGCAGTGGTAGTGTTTTCACAGATCACCGCAGCTTACAGTACGTCTTCACCCAGAGAGATCTCAACCTCAGGCAGCGCAGGTGGCTCGAGTACTTGAAGGATTACGACTTTACTCTTCCTATCACCCGGGAAAGGCTAATGTCACAGCAGACGCTTTGAGTAGGAGAGCTCACTTGAGTACTTTGTTGGTTAGACACTGGAGACTTCTGGAGGACACACTCAGGGTGTGTTCACGCCGTCTAGTCTCTGGGAGAGAAGGTGCTTGAGGCGCAGAGTGCAGACGCAGACTGGCAGACTGTTGCTGTTGCCTGAGGTGGGGCGGACGAGGACACGAGGTGCAGTTCAGAGAAGAGATAAATTCCAGAGGACGTCAGGGAGGAGGTACTTGCTGAGGCGCACCGGTCGCGATACTCTATTCATCCTGGCTCCACAAGATGTACCATGACTTGAGGGTACTCTTTTGGTGGCCTAGGATAAAGTGAGATATCGCTGAGTTTGTTTCGAGTTGCCTTACCTGTCAGCAGGTGAAGGCAGAGCACCAGTGTCCTGGTGGTGAGCTACAGTCACTTCCCATTCCTGTGTGGAAGTGGGAGCATGTCACCATGGACTTTGTTTCTAGCTTACCTCGCACTTCTCAAGGGCACGACAGTGTTTGGGTCATCGTCGATAGGCTGATGAAGATCGCTAGCTTCCTTCTAGTCAGAGCAGCTTGGTCAGTAGACAGACTGGCTCGGTTGTTTGTGGACAGGGTAGTACCTTTGCACGGAACCCTGGTATCTATTGTCTTAGATAGAGATCCGAGGTTCACATCTCGTTTCTGGCGCAGCTTTCAGCAAGCACATGGCACTGAGCTAAGGCTGAGTTCAGCCTACCACCCACAGACAGACGGGTAGTCAGAGAGGACCATACAGACCCTCAAGGACTTGTTGAGAGCGTGTTGCCTAGACTGGGGCGGCATGTGGGAGTCGCCCCTTCACATGGTGGAGTTTTCATATAATAATGGCTTTCACTCCAACATCGGGATGGCACCCTACGAGGCTCTGTATGGTCAACCGTGCAGGACACCGTTGCACTGGCACTTGGTTAGTGAGAGGCAGTTGCTGGGTCCAGAGATGGTGCCGTAGTGTGCAGACACAGTGAGGTTGATCAGACAGAGATTGCAGATAGCGCGGAGCAGGCAGAAGAGCTACGCCGACGTTCGTTGGAGACCACTTGAGTTTGAGGTCGGCGACAGTATGTTGCTTCGGATCTCGCCCACCAAGGGCGTTCTCAGGTTTGGGAAGAGGGGCAAGCTCAGCACGAGGTTTGTTGGTCCTTTTCCATCCTGGAGTGAGTTGGCGAGGTCACTTACCGTTTAGCTCTTCCGTCCGAGTTGGCAGGTGTCCACGATGTCTTCCACGTATCGTAGCTAAGGAAGTACATGCCAGACCCATCGCACATGCTCGACTACTCATAGCTAGAGGTCGCCACCGACCTGTCTGTGCCCAAGTACCCAGTCAGCGTGGTGGACCACAGAGTTCAATAGCTTCGCAGGAAGCATATCTTGCTCGTCAAGGTGGTTTGGGAGCACCGCGCCAGTGGCGAGGCCAATTGGGAGCGTGAGGACGAGATGTGAGAGCAGTTCCCTTACTTGTTCGAGTGACAGGTACTTTGTTTACTCTTTCTTCCCCAAGTTTCACTCTTAATTTTGAGGATGAAATTATTTTTTTATTGGTTAGATTGTAACATCCCTCCTTGGCTTAGTCAGTTGCCTTATGTTGGAGGTAGCGACACATAGGCTGTCGCCTTCTGAAGGTGACAATTTGGTCGTCGCGTTCCAGTTCGAAATGCTACGGGCAAGCTGTCGCATTCCGTAAGCGCCTGACCAATCACAAATTTGCAGCCAGCTCAACCATTAAGATACAACAACTTCCTCGGCCATGGTTAAAAGTCTTTAAGAAGAATGGAGATACTCATGTGCACAATAGAATTATAGCTCCCATAATGATCAAGTGGATGCACCCCCCGACAGGTAGACTGAAATTAAATGTGGATGGGGCCTTCAAACGAGCAGTAGGTGGTGCGGGTGGGGGGGGGGGAGGCATCCTTTGGGACCATGATGGAAGGTGCATAATTGCTTTTGCTGTGAATTACCAGTGGACTACCTCAGTGCTTGATGCAGAAGCCCGAGCTCTTCATGACGGCCTCATGACATGCCACAACAAGGGGTTCTTGAACATCATAGTGGAGACCGATTCCTTAGCTCTCATGAAATTTGTGACTGGTCAGGCGCCTCGCCCATGGGAACTTACATGTGTTTTTCAGGAGATGGCAGAAACTACCTACATACTCAAAACACAAATCAAGCATGTGCCACGCGAAGCTAACCAAGTTGCCCACCATCTAGCCGGGTATGGATGTTCCATTGACCACATCAGATTTTGGGAATCGGGGGCTGACCTACCTCATATTGTAAAGGGTCCCTACTGTCTTGAAAAGGTGGGGTACCTACTCTTAGGCCTTAGCCGGCCGTGTGTAACACCATTCCGCCCTCCCCTTCTTCCTTTCATGCATATAATAGAAATATTAGCGCTTGGGTGGGTAGTGGCCCTCTCACTTTGTGAGGAAGCCCCTACCTACTCCTTTTGGTCCAACACTATTTTAAAAAAAAAGCTGTCGCATTTGCCCTCTGACTGTGGCATGCACTATAGTCGTCTTGCTGTCGGGTTAATTGTGACGGCTGTCAACCTTTGACAGTGGGAAGGCGATGGGTCAGACGTCGCGATCTGGTGTCAAACCGACGAGGTCAACACGTGGCATCTCCGTTGGTCAGCTTGACCTTGACCATGAGATAGCGACGATGTGGGTGTCGCGTTTACGTCATGGAACGCGACAGTCAACATGTCACGTTCTCATCGTCTGAGTTTAAGTGCTTCTGGCCGAGAGCAGAACCACCATTTGGCCTTTCTCTTGGTGTTTCTTCCCTCCGGCAATTCCAGCAGCTGGTGCCTCCGTGGGGAGTTTGGGAAGGCCTTGTGGGGTGTGATTTGAATTGTGTAGGTAAGTGCATGGATCTATTGTGTGGTTGTATGTGTTTGTGCTTCTCGCTCACTTTCCCCTTCTTCTTGCATGGTGGATCTTCTTCTCTTGGTGCATGAAGGAGGAGGTCGAGCTCAGCTCGTGGACGGTGGCTTTCCGAGCGTTGGAGCTCAGAGGTGGAGGGGTTCTATCCTACGAGAAGGCCCTAATTGGGTGGATCTTCATTTGGAGGTAGGGATTTCTCAAACCTCCACCTAGTTCTACCATGCTAGGACTTCAAACCCCATCTCCAGGTCAATTAGGATCCATGTTAGGTGTGCAATGTGATCCATGTTTCATGTGGTTTACTCGGTTGTGCTTGTGAGTGAGGTTTCATGCTTGGGTTATGTGCATGTTGAGAATATCATGTGTGCATGTGAGTTTATGGAGCGTAGTTTGGTTTTCCTTGCATGCATGGGGCTTCGTGTGGGTGGTTTGGCCTTGTACAACCTGGTTTTTCACCATGTATTTTCCCCTCCTCATAGTATGGTTGGTGGGTGGAGTTTGGCCTGAAGAAGATGTTCTCGGGCGTGCAAACCTCGTGGTCGCGACACCCCGACACGTCGCCTTCAGTGCCCTGGAAGCGACGCCCACCCTGTCGCGTTCTGGTCACGATAGAGTGGTTGCCATCTTCTGTTCCAGTGTTTGAACTATTGTGGGCTGGGGTCTCAGGCTGTTACCTGGATCCCTCTAGTCATGATAAGATCCCTGTCGCTACATGGTTGCGACGGGTTCTGCGTCGCCTTCCTGACGCAAGTTGCGATAGGCCGAGCGTCGCCTTCAGGTGGTGACAACCTGTGTGTCGCCTTCTCAGTCTGAGAGGGACTTGACAACCTGTAGTTCAGAGGTTTTCGCTTCTGCTGCGACTCGATTTTTCTTGGCACCTGTGCTGTTCCTAGTGTAGTGCTACTCTTGTCTTCACCCGGTGCTAGGCACTTGAGGGCTTGTCCACGAGACAGGTTGTTACCGTTACCTGGGACCCTCGGTCTCTGTGTGCCTGTGTTAGAGGGGGTTGCTCCGGGTGACGATGTCACTCGAGTCGTTGACTCTGGTAGCAGTAGGGGAAAATCTGACGCAAGTTGCGATAGGCCGAGCGTCGCATTCAGGGTGGTGACAACCTGTGTGCGCCTTCTCAGTCTGAGAGGGACTGACAACCTGTAGTTCAGAGGTTTTCGCTTCTGCTGCGACTCGATTTTTCTTGGCACCTGTGCTGTTCCTAGTGTAGTGCTACTCTTGTCTCTTCACCCGGTGCTAGGCACTGAGGGCTTGTCACGAGACAGGTTGTTACCGTTACCTGGGACCCTCGGTCTCTGTGTGCCTGTGTTAGAGGGGGTTGCTCCGGGTGACGATGTTCACTCGAGTCGTTGACTCTGGTAGCAGTAGGGGAAAATGGTGGGGCAACAACGTGAGTCGTTTGTAGAGCTCTCTTAGCTGAGTCTGGTACGCCGGGTAGTTGGTAGCTCATATGACGTAGAACAGCTAGTCCTTTCTTACTGCCTCACTGTACGTGGTTCCGAAACCATTTAGAGTGGTCAGGCATGGGACCGTAGTCCGGCCAGACTACGACAGTTGTGTTTGTTCTTGTTTCGCATTTCACTTCGATGGGAGGTGCTAGACATGGACCGTTGGTCGAGGGTAAGGCACGTAGCACACCTGACCGACTGACTAGTGTAGCATTCTGTAGCTAGTGTGTTTCTCCAGGTAGTATATAATGTTTGTGTTACACCTGGGTTCTTGTGTCGCCTTGGTTTGCACGGGTTTTTCGGTCCCACTGTGTCTCTTAGACCGACGACCGTGTAGTTTCTTTCATGCTTCAGCACTTGACTCTATTGAGTAGTATACACTTTACTGCTTTATTTATTTAATGCACTTAGTTCTATTCTATATTAGTACCAGTGGGAGATTGGTAGTCCCTACTGGGCTTCTTCGTGAAGCTCACTCCCTCTTTTGTAAATGAGACTTCACAACATCTACCTCCGCGGCGTACTGAGGAGACGGACCTGCAGTAGTCAGGTCTCTAGTGGCAGTGTTTCACCCTAGAAGTTGTACTTCAACCTCTGGGTATGCCCCTAAGGGACCTGTATTTCCCTTTTTTATTCAGCACTCCTACTTTATTTACTTTGGGACTATACTAGACTGTTACTTAGTGTTGGACACTTTTTGTTCACTTGTGGTACACTTTAGTATGTTTGTTGTTATTTATCTCTATTACATATCTTGTTAGACCGATCCGTTTGCCCTTCTGGGTCTCCGGATCCGTGGGTGGCAGAGGAGTTAGAAGTTGCAGGCCATCCTATCAAGAGGAAGGACGTGGGAATCAAGGGGAATCTCTGGAGAGAAGCTCACTGTGCTAGGAAAGGGAGCAGATCCAACTAAAGAGGAGCAGTAGAAGAAGGATTTCTGGCATTTCAGATGCCATCAAAGCAGAGCATCGCCAATTGAGGAGAATCTCCATCGATTTCCATCAAGGCTCCTCAATTGAAGTGTCTACAAGGCCTCTTCATTGAAGAAGACTCATTCTACATACATTTCCTTCACCTTAGAGTTTGTTCTTCCTTATTCGTCTATGAGATTTGTGCATGAAGTTCTGCACAAATTTCTGTGTACGAATCTATCTTGAATCAGATCATTGCTAGAGGATCTGATCTCTTTTGTGTTTGATCTAGCTTTTGTACTGTGAGTCGTCGAGCTCTGGCTTGTGAGTCGTCGCACTCACTGTGTGGTTTGAGCCGTCGTGCTCAATTTGGAGTCGTCATGCTCCAGTTGTTGTTTGAGCCGTCGTGCTCAGTTGTGAGTCGTTGAACTCAAGGTTGTATGTTGAGCCATCGTGCTCAAGGTTGTTTGAAGTCGTCGTGCTCCAGTGTGTGTTGTACTCAAGGTTTGAGTAGTGTGGCCTCACTATGTGAGGGGTGGACGTAGGAGTCACTGGAGGTGATTTTCGAAACCACCTAAAAATCCTCTGTGTAGTGGTTGAATTATGGTTTGACTTTGTATTGTGCTAGATGCATGCATAAGGATTTCGTTCACACTTATAATTGATTGCTCACACACACTAATCACAATAATCTACACACCCACACTTCAGATCAGTAATTTGTTTGTCGAATTGATCTTTGATTCATAGTAATTTAGAATGCTTAAGCTTCCGCATTAATTGGTATTGATCTATTCAACCCCCCCCCCCCCCTTCTAGATATGACCATCCACCTATTCGATCCTACAATTGGTATCAGAGAAGGTTAATATATGTTTCTGATCTGATTTGATTGCTTCTGTTTGATCTGTGTTAATTGCTTGAATTGTTTGCTTGCTCTTTCACTATCTCATTTTAATTGATGGATTCTCAAGGATTTGTAGCTGAAGGCCATTCCATTAATAGACTACCATATTTTGATGGGTCTGATTATTCATATTGGAAAAATCGCATACAAGTTTTTCTTAGGGCTCAAAACTATGAAATCTGGAGGATAGTTGAAGTGGGTCCTTATGATAATCAGGGAGATGAGGAGAATTGGACTAGAGAGTAGATTAGGAAAGCTACTCTTAATTACAGTGCCATGAACATGCTTCAGTGTGCAGTCCACCCTAAAGAATATTCAAGAATATCCATGTTAAATCTGCTAAAGAGATGTGGGATAAACTTGAATTAATGTATGAAGGAACATCTCAAGTTAGGGAAACCAAAGCAAACATACTTGTTTCTGATTATGAATTGTTTATGATGAAATCTAACGAATCAATTTCTGAAATGTTGCTAGGTTTATGATAATTGTCAATGGACTGAGGCACTAGGTAAGGAATACACTGATGCTGATATGGTAAGAAAAATCTTGTGCTCTCTATCAGCTGTTTGGCACACAAAGGCTACAGTGATTGAAGATTCTAAGAATTATCCAAAATTTCTTGGATGAACTCATAGGATCTTTAAGACTTATGAAATAAATCTGAAAGGAAGTGAAGAACATATGCTTAAAGCTAAACCAGTAGCACTTAAGGCTTCATCAAGCAACAAAGAGAAAATCAAGAAAAATCAAGTTCTGATGAGTTTGAGTCCAATGAGGATGAACTTGACCTCATGACTAGGCAATTCAGAAAATTTTTAAAAACAAGAATAGGAAATTTCAATGGAAACAAAAAAATATTCCTCTTGTAAAAGAAATGCTTCTTCTTCAAATTTTAATGCTGGGTAGAAATAAAAAAACTGATGAAGGTATTATTTGCTATAGGTGCAACAAGGCAGGACACATGAAGGGTGAGTGTCCTGAGATGAAAACGAACAAATACAAGAAGAACAACAAATTGAAGAAGCCAAAAGCTATGATGGCAACTTGGTCAGATGAAGACCAAAGTGAGGATGAAGAAGAGAACTCCTCAAGTTCAGAAAATGAGGAGTTATGCTTTATAGCCAACAGTAGTGATGGAAAGGATTCACAAAGAAAAGGAGCAAAAGAAATTCACAAGTACTTAATGGAAAAGAAGAGCTTCAATGAATCTAGAAAATAAACAATTCAAAAGACTTTGGCTCTAACAGCACATTCCATAAGTTTAGAGCATTCTTCATCCTCTTAAGAACACAAGAGTTCAAATGGGTCTACAAGGTCAGGTAAATCAATTCTAGATCTATTTATGTATTCTAATTCTGATCTGATGCAGATGAAGGCATATCTTATGTTGAATTGATTGAATTCTGTGAAAAGATGCAAAATCATAATGCAAAGCTGAACACTAAAAATAAGGATTTGAAAAAGACTTTAAAACATTGCCACAGAGAAAGTGAAAAATTGAAAATACACTTGAGTTGCTCCAGAACAATGATAAAGATCCTTTACAAGAAAATGAGATTTGAAAATTGAAGTTCAGAAACTGAATTCTGAAAAAGAAAGTTTGAAAGATAAAATCAAAATTTGTGAAAACAAGTTGTCCAAGTTGAAAGAAAATCATGATCAGTTGGAATATGAAAATCTTGATTTGAAAAATGAAAATGAAAAATTGATTGATCTCAATAAAAACTTCAAATTTGATAATGATCAATTAAACAAACAGATTTCTTACATGGCTCGTGATCATCAAATAAATGAAAGATGCAAACAACTTGTTGAAGAAAATAGTCATCTAAAATGGAAGAATGAATGCTTGTTGCATGACAAACCATTGGACAATGAATGTAGCAATTTCGGTAATAAAATTGCTGATATGGAAAAACAAATTGCTCAATTTGAAAATGAAAAGAACAAGATGAAAAATGGTTTGGATGTCATGCTAAACAAGCTTCAAATTTCAGAAAAAGAAGTTGTTGCATTAATAGCTGAAAAACAAAAGCTTCAATATGAATTGAAAAATACTAAATACACAAGTCTTGCTTCTGTGAGAGATAAGAAAAATGAAAATAAAATAAAATTAACATTTATTAAAGCTACTGCGAACAAGAACTCTGCTAATTCTAATGAAAAACTAGTGAAAGTTCTTGTTCAGAAATAGACAGAGAAAAAGAAAAATGCTACTGTCAAGAAGATTCATCTACTTTCTCCATCAGTCCAAAAAGCTCCAAGGCAAGTCCCAAATTCACATCATGCCAAGAGCCACCAAAAAGTACCTTATTCTCCTCATGGTAAGCCTTCTCACATGAAAAGGAGATTCCAACAAATGCATACATGCCAAGGTAAGTACCAGGTAAGAAATGATCTCATTTGCTTTAATTGTAATGAACCTGGTTATTTAGCCAAATTTTGCTGGAATAGAGATCAACATTTCCATAAATATGCCAAATCAGTCCAGTGCTTCACATGTCATAAATTTAGGCATACTTTAGGGAATGTGGCATAGAATTGATAATCTGTGTGCATGAATGCAATATGTCATGCTATCAGAATTCATGTAATGAAGGACATAAAAATATTGATCATGTCTCTGCCTCGAAAAACTCTATGTATGTATATGAAAAAGGAACTGTTGCAAAAAGATCTCTTCTGAATTCCATGTTAAAAATCTCAATGATAAAAATCTGGAAAATAGAAATAAATTGTCAGTATGTCAGGGTGCATTCTATACTAATAACTCTAAGATTAGAAACCAAGATTCTAGTGTTCTAGTCTTCAGAAAAATGCACCCAATATAAAATCCTTTTGAATTCAAAAATCATTGTTGCAGATTCATGGAAGATCCTTAGGGCCCAAACAAGTTTAGGTTCTAAAATGTGCTGCATGAATGTTGGATGCATGGATCCTTGTAGTCATTTTCAAGATGAAGGCTTCATGACTAAGCCTACAAGGAAAGTAAGTGAAGAGAATGAAAGAAAATGAAAATCTCACCAAGTAAATACTTCTAAGAGATTCCCTGCTAAATAAAAATTGAAATCAATTGTGACTCTTATGCAAAGATCAATTGGTATATCAAATGGTGAACTGTGGAAGGACAAGTTAGGCTTGTCTGGAAACTATCATTATGTGTGAGGAATAACCTCCGCCAAGTACCAATGATCTTCCTTGTGTAAGAGTCATGAATTAAAAAAAAATTATTTGGTTGTGATTGAAACATGACTGCTTGTTTATTTCATTTCTTCCATGATGATTTTTACTTGAATTACTTGCAAAAGTTTTCACATCATGCACATGTAACTAAGAATCATGATTTTGTTGAAAATGCTCAGAAACTCTATGTAAATATAAATTGAACATTTCATGAAAAACATAGATGCATTAAACAAAGAATAATAGTGTTATGAAACTAATGTTGCTCATAGTTCCATTAATGACAAAAGTGCATCTATACCAAAAAAAATCATTTTGGATTTAAAAATCTTTATTGCACTCTAACATTGATTTCATTGCAGGACCCAAGCAAGTGTGGTTCCCAAAACCAGCTGATCAGCAAGCTGAGGAGTCTTACAGCCATACATTGTAAATGAATCAAGATATGGTGTGTGCAAGGCAAGAAATGATTGGAGAACACAGGTAAAATCTTTGAAAAAGAAATGAAGACTGTTCAGGTAAAACCTCATATCATTTCCAGATTGAACTACTTAAGTTAAAGAAAATTCCTATAGTCTTATTTGAACAATGAAGAGTGTGTTTTGATGTTGCTCCCAACAATGGTGTGCATAATCATGTGTGAATTGTTTGCTAGTTTTTTCATTCCATGCAGATATTAAGGGGGAGTAAATTTGAAAAAGTGCAAAAATGTTCTTGAAAATGCAATGAATTTCATACTAAAACTAAAGAATAATTGACCTTTTTGCAGTGACTATGTGGTATATCAAATGGTGAAATGTGAAAGGACAAGTTAGGCTTGTCTGAAAACTCTCATCATGCGTGAGAAAAATTCTCTGCCAAGTATCAATAGTCTTTTTCTGCATAAAGGTCATCAAGAAAAATGAAAATCTCAAAAACATTATTTTAAGTCTTTGAAACACTATTGAGTTTTTGAAAAACTTTTCTCCTTCAATAAATTGCCTGTTGATGTATGCTTGACCATGTTCATATTTTCTGCGCACACTGCATGGAATGAACATATCTAAATTGCTTAAATGATCATTCATATCATGCATATATTATGGGGAAGTAAGTCAAAAGAATCTTTAAGTGAAATGCTGGAGAAATATTCTTTCATATCGATTTATCAACAACTCCCATTTAGTTTGTTGACAAATGTTCTTGCAAGCTGCTTAATAAAGTCTTCATGTTTTTGCAAATAAATTCCTCACTCTCACATTGCATTGGTATTCTTGATATATTAAATGGTGATTTGAAAAAAGACAGTCTGGCTTGTCTGGACACTTTCACTATGCGTGAGTATATGTCTCACCAAGTATCAAGAGTTGTATACAATTGTTGAGGGGGAGTCCTTGTCTTTCAATAAAAGATTCTTGCTCATTCTATTTTCACTTCATTCATTCCTATTTCTTCAATAATCCTCATGTTCACCTTGTGAGGGAGATACATGAAAGGGGGAGTCATTGTCACATTCCTTGACTTTACTTGTTTATCTTGAACCCCAAAATCATCAGAATTTTTGAGTCATTGTGCTATTTTCTTATGAGAGAATTAAGACATTGAAACTAAACTCATTGTGCATTTAGTTTAATTTCAAAGATTCATTATCATTTCAAGGTTAAGCAATATTAATACTGAATGTCTTTAAAATGACTTGCAAAACACTTGTAGGCACATGAGTGGCTTTACTATTTAACTTGTGCATGTTTAAGCTTCATTTTTCTAAATTCAGAGTCATGGCTCTTCTGGTCAAAGCAAACATATTCCTGTAAAACATCAAAATAAAATGATCAAAATCTTGGAATGATACAAACAGAGCAATGCAAATTCTTGAACCACTGAGTAACCGGGCAATTTCACCTAAAAAGTCTAGAGTGGAGGCAGAGGAGTTAGAAGTCCCTTTATCTGTGCACACACCAACAGGTACGGTAGCGACTAGGAAGTGCATTCCATCTTTACCTGTGTGCATTGAGGACCGAGGCTTGTTCAGGTGCTTCTACTTGCTTAAGATGAAGGACTATGATGCAATACTTGGTTTGGATTGGCTTGAGGAGCACTATGTCTTGGTGGATGCAGAGGAAGAAAATTACCTTCCGTATTCCTGGTGAGGATGAGTTCTCACATCTGTTGCCAAGGAACTTAGCGAGGAGGTTGTGATCTCCGCCTTGAAGGCGATGAGGATGGTGAGCAAGGGTTTTGAATATTTCTTGCCAGTGTGGTCTTAGTCCCTAAGGCCGAGCAGTCACCGACCCTTGAGGAGATTGAGGTAGTGCAGGAGTTTCCAGACGTGTTCCCTGATGATTTGTCGGATTGCCACCGCTAGGGAGATAGAGTTACCATAGAGTTGATTCCAAGCACTTCTTTTATCTCTAAGGCTCCATATCGAATGGCAGCTGCAGAGTTAGCCGAGCTGAGGCAGCAGTTGCAGGAGGATTTGCTGGATAAGGGATTTATTCACCTTAGTGTGTCACCATGGGGCGTACCTGCATTGTTTGTGAAGAGGAAAGATGGTTCCCTAAGGTTGTGCATCGACTACAGGAAACTCAACATGGTGACAGTGAAGAACAAGTATCCCTTGCCGAGGATTAATGATTTGTTCGATGAGCTTCAGAATGCATCGGTGTTTTCTAAGATAGATCTGTGGTTTGGCTACCATCAGTTGAGGATTAAGGGTGAAGATGTGTCCAAGACTGCTTTCAGGACTCGCTATGGACACTATGAGTTTTATGTGCTTCCATTTGGTCTGACTAATGCCCCTGCAACATTCATGGATCTCATGAACAGGGTGTATAGACCATATTTGGATAGCTTTGTTGTGGTGTTCATTGACGATGTGTTAGTCTATTCTCCAGATGAGGCTACACACTGTGAGCATTTGAGGGTTTTTCTAAAGGTTCTTCGAGAGCACAAGCTGTATGCTAAGTTCAGCAAGTGCAATTTCCGGATGCACGAGGTTCATTTCCTTAGGCATGTTATCTCAGGCGCTAGAGTTGTTGTTGATCCGGCAAAGGTTCAGGTGGTGTTAGAGTGGGAGACTCTAAGGACACCATCGAAGATCAGGAGTTTTCTTAGTTTAGTAGGCTATTATAGGCGATTCATTGAAGGCTTTGCCTCTATCGCAACACCTTTAACTAAGCTAACCAGGAAGGGTGTGAAGTATGTTTAGTCTGATGAGTGCGAGAGTAGTTTCCAGTTTCTGAAGACGACGCTTACATCTGCACCCATGTTGATCTTTCCGAGTGGTGTAGAGGGTTTTGCTTTCTACTCTGATGCTTCTCAGGTAGCCCTTGGCTGTTGCACATGCTTCTCGCCAATTAAAGGAGCACGAGCGTAACTATCCAACCCATGATTTGGAGTTAACGGCTGTGGTTCATGCACTGAAGATCTGGAGACACTATCTTTATGGTGTCAAGTTTGAGGTGTTCACTGACCACAAGAGTCTGAGGCATCTTTTATCTCAGAAGGAGTTGAACCTGCAACAGAAAAGATGGATAGAATTTCTCAAGGACTATGACTTCGAGCTTTAGTACCATCCAGGGAAGGCAATTGTCATGGCGGATGTGCTCAGTAGGAAGAGGTCATTGCTCCGGTAGGATTGGAAGATGCTTTAGGATGCGGGATGTGCTATGACTGAGTTAGAGCCACAGTTGTGTTATACTTTCGTGGCTCAGTTATCTATCCGAGTTTGGTGATCGAGCAGTAGAGAGCTGATCCTAGGCTTCAGGAGATGGTGGGTAAGGCAGGCATTGCTCGAGATGAGGACGATGTCATTAGATTCCAGAACAGAGTTTGTGTCCCTAATGTTGTAGATTGTGAGCATGTACTTGCAGAAGCTCACAGGTTGAGGTTCTCCATTCATCTAGGGAACACCAAGATGTACCAAGACTTGAAGAGATCTTTCTAGTTGTCTGACATGAAGAAGGATGTGGCCGAGTTCTGGTCTAGGTGTTTAGTGTGCCAGCAAGTGAAGGCCGAGCGCCAGAGTCCATCGAGCCTTATGTAGAAGATGGACATACCTGTATGGAAGTGGGAAGCAATCACCATGGATTTTGTGACTGGTTTGCCCAAATCAGCCAAGGGCAATGACTCGATTTGGGTGATTATACATCATTTCTCTAAGACTGTTCATTTCTTGCCCATGAAGAAGAAACAATCCGTGGAGAGTTTGACGAGGCTATATGTTGACAGCATTGTGAGGTTGCATGGTGTGCCGAAGTCCATTATCTCGGACAGAGACCCGCGGTTTACATCGAGGCTGTGGCAGGGCCTTCAAGAGGCTTTGGGTTCTCAGCTGAAGCTTAGTTCGGCGTTTCACCCTCAGACAGATGGCCAATCCGAGAGGACGATCCAGACGCTCGAGGATATATTAAGAGCGTGCGTGCTTGATTGGAAGGGTGATTAGGAGCGTCATCTACTGTAAGGCTCTCGAATTTTGTCATATTATTCATAATTGATTTGTTGCATATTGTAATTATTTTTATGTGCATTGTAATATATGTTTAATTTTGTGCATATTGTCTTTATTTAATTCTGTACATATTGTATTTAAATAATGTAGTGCATATTGTAAGTATTTATATGGTGTGTCTATGTTCTAGATATTTCTGTTATCTGCCTGAAATCTCAATTAATGTCAGCATCTCTTGATGTTAAGGGCAGGTTGACGGCAACCAATGTGTTGTTGACTTCATGTTGACATCTAGATCGATGCACGCTGACTTCTTGTTAACAACAGCAAATTGGCCGTTTACTTCTCCACTTGTGTCGCAATTTCAGATCTGAAAATAGCTGCATTTCTTGCGGTTCTTGTTTAGGAAACTACCCTCCAACGGTAGGAAACCTAAGGTAACGCGTACCCCGACCCATTAGCCCTACAAAACACCTAGTTTTCGCTCAGATTAGGTCTTTTGGCTTAAGGAAAACCTAGGGTTTTGCTGTGAGAAAAATTGAATTTTGAAAAGCTTGATCCGGCATGTGTGGGATTCTTCCGATGATCTGCATCGACTGGGAGGTGCCCCTTGCATTGTTGAGTCTTCTCCGACTCTGGAGATCGATCTACATCAACAAAAAAAAGACAGGATCTTGGAGGAGTTTTCTGCATGTTCTTGGCTTGGCCGAGGAGAGCTTCTATGACTAATTAATCCCTTTAGAGAATTATTCACAAGCAAGTAATCGAGGGATCTCATCCCTAGACATGTCCTTTAGGTCCTCGGAATTTTTATGGATTTTATTCGTGTCCTAGAACCCCCAATTCTCCATTTTTCTTGTGTTCTATCTGCACTTTCTGTAGACAGGAAATTGACGGCAAGCTTATTGCCACCAAGATCTTGAGTTGGCAGCAACATCGTGTGTCATTAACCCATATTGGCGGCAAGGCCCTTGCCGCCAAATTCTTCAGGTATTTCAGGAATGTGAATTTGAGCTATGTGCTGTGATTTTCCAACTTATGGTTGTCTGTATATACTGTAAAATGTATGGTTGGTCAGGTATTGTCTGTAGGTCATATCATGAATTTTTGTAAATTTTTGGAGCATGAAAATATTTAGTAAATTTCTAAAATTAGACAATAAGCATGATCTGACCATGTTTAATTCTGAATAAATAGATCATTGCATATTAGGGTTTCAAAAAAATTTCCATGATATTAGGGTTACTGTTTTCAAGTTTAGAGCTGTTAACACCTATTTACTATATGTTATGTTAAAGTGAATTTCTTCATAAATTTGCCTGAATCTATTTAATTTGTTAAAACATTTTTACAGCTGTGAAAAAAATTTGAAAAATAAACATGTGATATACTACTTGTATAGAGTCCGTGATAAATGTTTGGTACTGTTGTGATGTCAATAAGAACTGGTAGCTTTTAACGAGGGTATTAAACCGTGATTAAGTGTATATGTGTCAAATCATGTAAATTAAAGTAATTAGCAGCATGTTTAGGTGTAATTATGATAATTTGCCACTGTGAAATAGTAATTTCATGTTCTATAAACTGAAGCATGTGCATGAGTTAAATAGTGCATGTGAATAATGTAAACCATGTGATAAAGTGTTAATGTGTAAAGTGTGCCGAAATATACACTGCTACAATAGAAGGATGTGGAGTAGTACTGTAGTAAAGTCCATATGGGAAGGCTCAATGTGTATGTGATATCCTATGGGCATTAGGATGAAATCCTGGAAGTGGACAAGTATTACTAGTTAGGGTGGAGAGGGCTTCTCTCGGTTCTGCGCAATTACCAAGATTCATCATTGTATTGCCTAGGTGACAAGTATGTGATTATGTGTCCTTTTTGGTGGTTCGGACTATGTGTCACGACAATTAAGTGTATAAATGTGAAAATGTGCAAATGTGAAATATAAGCATGTGATAGTGTAATGGAAATGTGTTAGCATGTAAAGAGATGTGATACCATGTGAATGTGATAATTTTATATTAAAACAGCAAGTTTATGATGTGAATAAGTGTTATAAATGCATGTGAAAATGATTAGATATCATGCTAGGTTGATGTTTACCATGTGCATATTCCCATGATTAAATTGTGTATAATTGTGAAATGATATGAATAGAATTTGAAACCATGAATCATGCTATTCATTATGTATAGAAAGCATGTCATAGGTTGTTGAACATGTGCCATGTGTTTTCTTTATTGTTAATTAGATTAGTATGTGTAAGTGATATGTGAAGGGATGTTATCTTTAGATTGCTTGCCGAGTCTTTCTTTTTGGAAGACTCATACTTGCTTTGACATATAAGTGAGACAGGAGTCCCCGTACTTGAGGAGGACGTAGGGAGGAGCGACTCCGAGCGAGAGGAGTAGCTGCTTGTGGAGATAGTTATATATTTACTTCTTTTCATAGTATGAAAACGATGTTATGAACAATGTATTTCATTTGAACATGTATTAATGTGGACAATTGTTCTTTCTTTACTTTCACTATATAGACTGTGGAATTATATGAATGACGATGGAATAAAATCTCTTCTATTTCCTCTGTACTCTTTTGATATTTGTGTACATCTCGACCTATTGTGTGGTGTTGGGTAAATGTCCCACTGTGACGACACCCTTTGTACCGATGTGGATTGATATAATTATGCCGGTATAAAGAGGGTCGTTACAGAGATTGGTATCAGAGAAACAAGGTTGAGATAGTACATGAATATGCCATCATCTTCACGAGATTGCAAAGTCTTTATAGAATTGTCCATATATATAGAAAAGTATCTAATAATGGATTAAAGATAGTTAAAAAATTGGTTAGGACTAAGTAACTAAGATTCTAACAAGATTAAATTGTTTTACAGGCTATGGCAAGCCGTGGTAGGTGTGGTGCTCAGGATAGGGAGGATGAGGGGAGACGTGAGGAGAGGGGTGAGCAGTAGGCCCCAGCACCCCAGGGTCCCATAGTACTTCCTCCATCACCACCTGTGGACTACGATGTGTTCATGCAAGGCCTGGTTCAGGCAATGCAGACCCAGGCACAGACTCAGGCGGCACTGCAGGCTCAGTTGTAGGATTAGGTTAGAATTGTTAAATAGGAGTAGTCTGTTTTTGTTAAATGCATGATTGTTATGTGTTGCTTATATGTTGCTTGTTGTCTGAGGCTCAGGCGCTAGCTCCAGTTCCCCAAGAGCATGGCCATGGTGGTCCTTCCATCATGGAGAGGTTCAAGAGGATGGATCCACCTTCTTTTAAGGGGGAGAGTCAGCCCCTCTTAGCAGAGAGCTGGATGAGGGAAGTGGAGAAGATCTTCCGAGCCATCAGGTGTGCCGAGGAAGACAAAGTTAGCCTGGCCACCTACATGCTTCAGGTACTTAAAGTTTATTTACTGGTGTTAAGTTAAGGTGTTGTTTAGATTGGTGCTTATGAGTTGTATTTTGCAAGAGAGAGCCGATGTTTGGAGGGCCTCCGTACTTCGCACCAGGTACGAGGATGGTGCCATAGAGGTGACGTTGGCTGAGTTCACGAGGCTTTTTCAGGCGAAGTTCATTCCTGAGCACATCTAGGACAAGATGGAGCAGGAGTTTCTTTCTCTCACTCAGGGCTCCATGATAGTTCTGGAGTATGAGGCCAGCTTTGCCAAGCTATCTAAATATGCTCCCCATATAGCTGCTGATGAGCGCAGGAAAGCAAAGAAGTTCGTGATGGGGCTTAAGCCATCAATGAGGTTGAGGCTTGTGGCTTTTGACCACTGCACCTTGGACGAGGCTCTCAGTGCAGCCTGCAGGCAGAAGAGCGAGATGGACCAGTATCTGGAAGAGAAGAAGGCAGCGCAGAAGAGGTCCGTGCCACCTTTCCAGAGGCAGGAAAGGAAGAAGGCAGTGCACTAATCACCGCAGCGACCAGTGGAGGCATCGAGTCACCAGACAATTACATCATAGTCCCCCAGCTTCAGACCTAGAGGCAGCAAGACATGTCCTCACTGTGGAAGGGCACACAGCGGCACCGAATGTTTGAAGTTTGTAGGGAAGTGTCTCATGTGTGGCAGCACCGAGCATCAGATCCGGGATTGTCCTAGACTTCAGCAGGGTGTTCCGCGTGGAGCGCCAGCCCCGGCAGCGACAGCAGGAGC
This sequence comes from Colocasia esculenta, assembly GCA_014218235.1. Lineage (NCBI taxonomy): Eukaryota > Viridiplantae > Streptophyta > Magnoliopsida > Alismatales > Araceae > Colocasia > Colocasia esculenta. The sequence goes on along the minus strand of CM024755.1, from coordinate 54,022,121 downwards.
AGCGCCAGTGACAGGGAGACCAGGAAGGCCTTGAGCCCAAGCTCGAGTGTTTTCCCTAGCACGAGAGAATGCAGAGTAGGCCGAGAACATCACGGAAGGTATGTTTTTAGTCATGGGTGTACATGTTCGGGTGTTGTTTGATACGGGTGCCACACACTCCTTAGTTTTCGAGTGGTTTTCCAAGTAGTTTGCAGTGGAGTCTGGAGTTGAGGCAGAGGAGTTAGAAGTCCCTTTGTCTGTGCACACACCGATAGGTACGATATCAACTAGGAAGTGTTTTCCGTCTTTAGGTGTGCATTGAGGACCGAGGCTTATTTGGTGCTTCTATTTGCTCAAGATGAAGGACTATGATGCTATTCTAGGTTGGATTGGCTGAGGAGCACTATGCCATGGTGGATTGTAGAGGGAAAAAGATTACTTTCCGTATTTGGTGAGGATGAGTTCTACATCCGTTGCCAAGAAACTTAGCGGGAAGGTTTGTGATCTCCGCCATGAAGTGACAGTGAAGAACTGGTATCCCTTAACACGGATTGATGATTTGTTCGATCAGCTTCAGAATGCATCAGGGTTCTCTAAGATTGATCTGCCGTCTGGTTATCATCAGTTGAGGATTAAGGGTGAGATGTGTCCAAGACAGCTTTAGAACTCGTTATAGACATTATGAGTTTCTTGGCTCCATTTGGTCTGACCAATGCCCCTGCGCATTTTCGGGATCTCTGAATAGGGGTTTAGGCCTTAGTGGATAGCTTTGTATTGGTGTTCATTACGATGTGTTAGTCTATTCTCCTGATGAGGCTACACACCGTGAGCATTTGAGGGTTGTTCTTGAAGTTCTTCGAGAGCACAAGCTGTTGCAAAGTTCACCAAGTGCAATTCTGGATGCGCGAGGTTCATTTCCTTGGGCATGTTATCTCAGACACTAGAGTTGCAGTTGATCCGGCGAAGGTCCAAGCAGTGTTAGATTGGGAGATTCCAAGGACCCCATCGGAGATTCGAAGTTTTCTTGGTTTAGCGGGCTATTACAGGCAATTCATTGAGGGCTTTGCATCTATTGCTGCACCTATGACTAAGCTAACCAGGAAGGGTGTGAAGTTTGTGTGGTCTAATGATTGTGAGAGTAGTTTTCAGTTGCTAAAGATGAAGCTTACATCTGCACCTGTGTTGATCTTACCGAGTGGTGTAGAGAGTTTTGCTATCTACTTAGATGCTTCTAAGATAGTTTTTGGCTATGTGTTGATGCAGCATGGTAAGGTAGTTGCATATGCTTCTCGCCAGTTAAAGGAGCATGAGCGTAACTATCCAACCCATGATTTGGAGCTTGCGGCTGTGGTTCATGCACTGAAGATCTAGAGACACTATCTTTATGGTGTCAAGTTCTAGGTGTTCACTGACCATAAGAGTCTGAGGTATCTCTTTTCTCAGAAGGAGTTGAACCTGTGACAGAGACGGTGGATTGAGTTTCTCAAGGACTATGACTTCGAGTTTCAGTATCATCCAGGGAAGGTGAATGTCATGGAGGATGCTCTTAGCAGGAAGAGGTCTTTGCTTCGGCATGATTGGAAGATGCTTGAGGATGCAGCATGTGTGATGACTGAGTTAGAGTCACAGTTATGTCAAGCTTTTGTGGCTCAATTGGCTATCCGATCTACGATTCGAGATGAGGTGATTGAGCAACAGAGAGCTGATCCTAGACTTCAGGAGATGGTGGGCAAGGCAGGTATTGCTCGAGATGAGGATGGTGTTATTAGATTTCAGCACCGAGTTTATTTTCCTGATGTTGTGGATGTCCGTGAGCATGTACTTACAAAAGCTCATAGGTCGATATTTTCTATTCATTCAGGCAACACCAAGATGTACCAGGATTTGATGAGATCTTTCTGGTGGTTTGGTATGAAGAAGGATGTGGCCGAGTTCGTGTCCAGATGTCTAGTGTGCCAGCAAGTGAAGGTCGAGCGTCAGAGACCATCGAGCCTTATGTAGAAGATGGAGATACCTGCATGGAAGTAAGAAGCAATCACTATGGATTTTGTGACGGGTGTTCCCAGATCAGCCAAGAGCAATGACTATATTTGGGTGATTATAGATCGTTTCTCCAAGACGGCGCATTTCTTGCCTATGAAGATGAAGCAGTCCATGGTGAGTTTGGCTAGGCTTTATGTTGGCAGCATTGTGAGGTTGCATGGTGTGCCGAAGTCCATTATTTATGATCGAGGCCCGAGGTTTACGTAGAGGCTGTGGTAGGGTCTTCAGGATGCTTTGGGTTCGCAGTTGAAGCTTAGTTCGGGGTTCCATCCCCAGACAGATGGCCAGTCTGAGAGAACTATCCAGATGCTCAAGGATATGTTAAGAGTGTGCATGCTTGATTGGAAGGGTGATTGGGAGCGTCATCTACCTCTTATAGTGTTCACCAACAACAACAGTTTTCTTGCGAGCATTGGCATGGCTCCATTTGAGGCTTTGTATGGGCGACCCTGTAGATCTCCTTTGTGTTGGGAGGAGACAGGTGATAGGCAGTTAGTTGGTTCGGAGTTGGTGCAAGAGACTTCGGATAAGCTTCAGCTTATCAGGCAGAGGTTGGTTGCGGCGCAGGATATGCAAAAGAGTTACGCCGACAACAGAAGGAAGGATTTGGAGTTCGAGGTTGGCAAGCATATTTTTCTTAAGCTTTTGCCTACCCGAGGCGTTGTCAGGTTTGGCAGGCACAACAAGTTGAGTCCCAAAATCATTGGCCCATTTGAGATTCTCAGGCGGATGGGTAGCATGGCATATGAGCTAGCTTTACCCCCAGTGCTAGCGAGTGTGCACCTAGTTTTCCACGTATCTATGGTCAGGAGGTATGTGTATGATCCGCCGCATGTTATTAGTCATGAGCCATTGGAGATTCAGCCAGACTTGTCATATGTAGAGCAACCGGTAGCTATACTAGACCGGAAGGTTCTGCACCTCAGGAATAAGAGTATTGCATCCGTGAAGGTGTTATGGAGGAACTTCTCGTGGGAGGAGGCTACATAGGAACTTGAGGACGCCATGAAGAAGAAGTATCCCCACTTGTTTGGTTAGTACTTTTGTTCTAACTTCGAGGACAAAGTTTTCTTTTAGGGGGAGAGGGTGTAAGGCCCTCGAATTTTGTCATTTTATTCTTAATTGATTTGTTGCATATTATAATTATTTACTTATGTGCATATGTATATATATGTTTCATTATGTACATATTGTCTTTATTTAATTCTGTACATATTGTATTTAATAATGTAGTGCTTATTGTATGTATTTATATGGTGTGTGTATGTTTTAGATATTTCTGTTATCTACTTGAAATCCCAGTTAACATTAGCATCTCTTGACGTTAAGGGCAGTTGACAGAAACCATTGTGCTGTTGAGTTCATGTTGATGTCTAGATCGATGGACGCTCACTTCTTGTTAACGGCAACAAATTGGCCGTTTACTTCTCCAGTAGTCTTGCGATTTCAGATCTGAAAATGGCTGCGTTTCTTGCGATTCTTGTTTAGGAAACTACCCTCCAACGGTAGGAAACCTAAGGTAATGCGTACCCCGACTCATTAGCCCTATAAAACACCTACTTTTCGCTCTGATTAGGTCTTATTGGCTTAAGGAAAACCTAGGGTTTTACTGAGAGAAAAACAGAATTTTGAAAAGCTTGACCAGGCATTTGTGGGCTTCTTCCGACGATCTGCATCGACTGGGAGGTGCCCCTTGTAGACACGCGAATTTTCCCACCGCGGGCAAATTTTCAAGTTGCGCTGTAATGCCAAAAATGACCCTCATTTTGTCCTGAAAGAGCTTTTTCCCAATATTTTTGGATATCGTCCACTTCTTCCTTGGTGCTTCCCAAGGGGGTCCGGTCGCGTCCACTATAGTGGACGCGTTTCTTAGAACCGCCTTTCAAATCGCGTCCAGCATTCCCTCCGCGATTCATAAACCGCCCTTTAATCGCGTCCAGGATCCCCGCCGCGATTCAGAGTCCGACAGCGGCCCAGAAAGTCGTCGCGCGCAGGCCCGCAATCATGACAAAATCCCTTAATCGCGTCCGTGTCAGACGACGCGATTCAGAGATGTCAAATCCGAGTGTCGCGTCAACAGATAGCGCATTCCTGAGTCGGTGTGCCAGATCTTAATCGTGTCCGGGCGTCCTGTCGCGATTCAAATCGCGACGGCATTCCCCGACGCAATTCATAGAGGCGGTGCAGCGATCTCCACACCATCAAACTGACCTTCTTAATCGCGGCTTGTTGGCCGGACGCGATTTAAGCCTTTAAATGCGGCGGCTGTCCTGGACGCAATTTTGTCCCAGAACCTAAAACTCAACCAGCAGCCTTTTTGGCAAAAGGGGGAGGCTCATTTATTCAGAAGAGAAGGTTTTAGAGAGAGAGAGAGAGAGAGAGAGAGAGAGTGAGGTTTCTAGAGAGAGACAGAGGGAGGGGGAAACTCCACATGGCGCAGCCCTGCCTCGCCGTACGCTTCCTCGCCATCCCCCTCCTTGTCTCTGGTCCGACGTCACCGTCTTCCTCGCCATCACGCACATCCAATGGGAGCCACGCCTTCCATGTCCTCCTCCTCTCATTGTCCTCTCCGACTACGCCGTTACGTCGTCCGGCCACCTCGGGGCAGCACCCCCCCTTTTTCCTTCCTCCGAACCCCACGTGGTCCTTTAAGTTTCTTTTTCTTTCATCTATGCATGCACACCCACAACCTACATAATTTAGGGGTTTAAAGACCACCCAAAATGTGTGTTCTTCCCATTTTTCATTTATGTTATTTTATTTGTCTAGATTCATTTACTGCACATTCCGGGCTAATCACGTTGTCTCTTTTGTTGTCTTCTTGTGACAGGTACCCCGAGCTGAATCTTCTTCGCTAGCTGGCCGGTGGAAGGAGGAGGAAAGAACCCACGCCCACACATCCCACGATCTAAGGGTGAAAGGTACACATCCTTTCTTCACCCGTTACATTCGGCGCCCACGTGCGTCCCATTTTCCTTGGCGCCAACGTGCGTTTGGCGATCACAGTCACGCTTTATTTTTGTTGTGTGGGCCCGTTTCATTTCTTTTTTTGGGTTTTTAGCATCTTTTTGGTGTGGACGTCTCTGTTTTTCGTCCTCCCCGAAAAACGGGAGCCGAAAAATAAAGTCTACAATTTGGCGATCATGGTGTGACACTCTATATTTCAGTTCGGTACCTCTTTTACGCCCACGTGGCGTTATATTTTGGCACCCACGTGTGCCACCTTGTTTCTGCCCCACATGGCTTTTTTTATTATTTTTATCGTTCTTTACTTATTTACTTTCATGCTTATTTAAATTGATTAGCATATAGTTTTCATTTCCTTTCATTTGATGCGTTGCATGCATTTTATACATCCCATTCTGTGAAACTTTTTTGTGTTCTGGGTTGCTGTTGTGAATCACGGCGGGGATAGCCGACGCGATTTGCCCTATTTGTTTGTGTTTTTGAAACAAATTTGTGAGGCTGGCTTACTGCCTTGAATTGCGTCGGGGACAGCCGACGCGTTTGTTGTGGTTATTTTCTGAATTTTTGTCGGGAAGGTTTTCTGTCGTGATTCGCGTCAACTCAGATCGACGCGTTATGTGCATGCTTCATTGGCGGCGGCTGTACCTGATGCCATTTTGAGACAGAGTCGGAGGGAGTGGCCTCGGCTCTTACAGCTTTTACGAGCTGTTAGATCCACGGCAGACAGAACGGACGTGATTTTTGAATCCGCACCCACTGCGTTGGACGCGATTTACATCCTATTTTAGAAGGCTCATTCAGCTGCCTTTCTTTATATTTGCGGGCATTTTGCATCGGTCGGGGGACCTCCTTCCCTCATATTCCTAGGCTCCACACACCCCTTCCAGTGAGGGTAAACTCTCCATTGGGCATTCCGTCCCTTTGGACCAGTGAACCTTCTCCCGGAACCCCGTAAGACATCGTACCTCGTGGATTCCCTTACGGCGGACCGAGCTGGCGGTACCCTTTCGTTGACCCGGGTTAGATATCCATTGCGTGGTTCGAGTTGATTCTCGTTGTACCCTGAGGTACTTATCTTTTGCCCAACTAAGATCTCACCTGGAGTGACACAATTATGCTTAAATCTACTTAATTAATTGTGTAACTCTTAAAACAAGTGCTAAGCATTACAACTTGTTTGAACTGCATATTGATTGGTTAATCTTTGTTCAACTTGTTTGCTTATTACTTTGTTAAAAATGGACCCATATTATCATGTCAATTTTAATAACATGGACTATGAGGATAATGTTCAATCTCCATCTTTCCTGTCCTATGTTGGTCCATCTCACCACCGTGAGGGACAAGCTTCCACTTCCTACGGTTATGTGCGCACACCACGCACTAACCAATTTGATGTTCCTTCACATATAACTCCAATCAGAACCCAGCAAGAGCCTGTCCACCACCATGATTCCACTGTCCAGCATGTCCTGCATGCACTAGATCAGCTCACCCCTCAACAACTTAATATAATCCAATCCTTAGTTGAGGGTGTGACTCCTTCCGTGACTCCTTCTCCCTCTCCTTCCCCTAGGCACCCGCCTTTGTATATTCCGGCGACTCCGCCACGTACCCCTATACATTCTTCATTACCTCGCCCCCATGGCCATTTGCACTCCCATGCCTCGGTCCATACAGACCGTCCCTTAGGAAGGCCCACTAATTCAAGGCCACCCCCATGCATTTCCTCACAGGCCTAGCAGCCTCCCACTCCGCTCCAAGATGCTCTTCTCCAAAGATTGAATAGTTTGGAGAATGAAATTCATAAGCTTTTTAGTCCCATGGGTAACCCCGTTGCCGCCATGCCGGCTCTACCAAAAATTTACATTCATCCTTCGGAGATGCCGACGTACCGATTGTACAATGGCATGGTAACCCCTACATTCATGTTAAAGAATTCCTCTATGAGTCCTCCCATTGGTAACGTGATCCCATCATGTTGGCATATTTCTTTAGAAAATCTCTTGACGGCTCTGCGCTCGAATGGTTCTACTCCCTAGAACCAAGTGAGGCAGGGGACTTCCGCTCCCTACACAAGAAATTCCTTTAGGGGTACAAAGACCACGTCAGCCCTTACCTCTCTATCACGGATCTGGCATCCGAGAAGATGGGGGCCAACGAGGTCTTTGTACAATTTGCTGACCGTTCGAGGTCAATGGCCATGCGCTTGCAGCGTGAGCTCTCAGAGTCAGAGCAAATCAAAATCATTATTTCCAACTCTACTCCGAGATTCAGGCACATCCTGGCCATGAATCAAATCACCTTCATGGAGGAGCTCTACGAACGGGGATGTTACATCCAGACACACCTAATGGACTCCCCGATCATAGAACTTTTTGATCAAATTAATCCGAGAGAGAACAGATCAGTGGACGCCATCCACCATCCACCTCACCACTATACCCCATCTACATCATATGCGCCTCCGCATAATCCACCTATTTACAGTGACATGCTGCCACCTAGGCATCCACTGATTCGTCCTCCTCGGACAACCCATCAACCTCCAACAGGGCCCTACGATGCCCCGATTTATCAGGAAGCTCCGGTGCCCTACGTTGCACCTTCTCTGGCTCCCATGCCGACACCACAACGCCAACAACCTCCACTACCATCACAGCCCGTTGCTCGGGTTAAAGTTGCCAGCCGCCAACCACCACGCGAAACCACTTGGCGCTATGATGATGAACCTTCCCAGGTCATCTCTGTACGCCATTTACCTACACCACCCACCATCATCAAACCTACACCTTTCAAACCCACTCCCATTACACCCACCATTACACCAATCATTACACCTCCCATACCGTCAACACCCTTGGCAGCCGAACTCGAGCAACCCCTTGCTATTACACCCATCATGCCTCCACCAGCCATGCAGCCTTTCATCATGCCTCCACTGGTCATACAACCTTCCAGTCCACCCACCACATCCACTCCCATCCAACGGAGCAGGCGCAAGTTTTTAAGGAGCAATTGGCCAAGTCAGCAGAAGGAAGTCCCGGGACCGGACATGCTTTTTAAAATCCCAAAATTTATTCCACGCATGCCGGTCATTGTCAATATGCCGGGCACATTTTCCGAGCCAATTATTCCAGTCCCGGGACCAGGCGTGCTTTTCAAATTTCATGATCAGATCCCCCGCATACCGATCATCGTTCGCATACCGGGCATACTTTCGAAGCCGCAGTCCTCTCTGCCAATCATTTCAGTCCCGGGACCGGGCATGCTTTTCCAACATCATGATTTTATCCTCCGCATGCCGGTCATTGTTCATACGCCGGGCACATGTCTCGAGCGAAAGTCTTCCACTTCAATTTTGGCCGTCAAGAGGCCTTCTTTTCAGAATTTTCCAATCATACCCGTCACCAGCCAGGTTCATTTTGAAGTACTCATTGGGAATCTCTCCCTCCAAGCTCTCATGACCCCTTACACCGTCGTTGTGAACCTTCCCACTCTAGTGAAGGGTCAGCTTCTCAGATTGTGCTCGTGCACTCCAATGCCAAATCCTTGGCACAATCTATTACACAAGGGGTCGTGCCCCTTTCCATCTCACATGCTATACAATCCTTGGGCACGGTCCCCTCATTGTTGCTTCCAACTCCCCCAGTGGAACTCACCACCTTTTCGTTAAACTACATTCCTAGGGAGTTGCCACTATTTCGTGAAATTCCAACAGAAGCTAGCGATTCTTTAATCCTTGAGAGCCGTTCAATCTGGTCGAGAAAAGCACGACCTTCCGCCCACTAGGCAAGATTTGTGAGGAGATACTTGAGGGCCCCAACGCCGACCCCCAAGTCCAAATCCGATCGCCGGGCACGGCAACAGGACAGGGGACCTTCACCCCCCTCTTTATTTGAATCTTCTTTTATATTGCTTAGTATAGACCCGTGGGTTCTCCACATTCCCTCCCCACGGGAGGCTTTTTATTTTCATTTATTTATGATCCCTCAGTGTACACTGGGCATCGCGCCCATTTTTGTTCATCTAGTGCCCCACGTGGCACATCTTTTCGCGCCCTACACTGCACACCTTCCATGTTGGCCCCTCGCGGCCCTTTTGTTTCTTCATGTTATCCGGGTCATCCAAATTTTGTTTCCTACCAAGGGCATCGCGTCCTCCTCTCCCGCCAAACCCCTCCGGGCCCTCCGGAGTTTCCAAATTATTTTTCCCTTGTTGACCCCTGTGTTTTTAATCGGGTCCTTCGACCCTTCTCGCATTGTTTTAGGGGCTTTAGTCCCCACTTATGTTTTTAAATTTGAATAAAAAAATTAAATTCGTATAGACCCTCGAGTTCACCCCAACGCAGGGCATTCGTTTTTTGTATCTTCGCATCTCCATTTTAATCGGGTCCTTCGACCCTTTGCACTGCTTTGGGGCTTTAGTCCCCACTGTTTTTAAATTCGAATAAAAAATTAAATTCGTGTAGACCCTCGAGTCTCGCCCCAATGCAGGGCATTCGCTTTTTTTAGTCTTCGCATCTCCATTTTAATCGGGTCCTTCGACCCTTTTGCATTGCTTTAGGGGCTTTAGTCCCCACTTATGTTTTTAAATTCGAATAAAAATAATAAATTCGTGTAGACCCTCGAGTCTCGCCCCAACGCAGGGCATTCGTCTTTTTTTAGTCTTGCATCTCCATTTTAATCGGGTCCTTCGACCCTTTCGCATTGCTTTAGGGGTTTAGCCCCCATGTTTTTAATTGAATAAAAATGTAATTCGTGAGTCTCACCCCAACGCAGGGCATTCGTCATTTTTGTAGTCTTCGCATCTCCATTTTTAAACGGGTCCTTCGACCCTTCTCGCATTGCTTTAGGGGCTTTAGTCCCCACTTATGTTTTTAAATTCGAATAAAAAAATGTAAATTCATGTAGACCCTCGAGTCTTGCCCCAACGCAGGGCATTAGTCATTTTTGTTGTCTACGCGTCTCCATTTTAATTGGGTCCTTCGACCCTTCTCGCACTACTTTCGGGGCTTTAGTCCCCACTCGTCATTTCAAATTCGAATAAAAAAATTGTAAATTCGTATAGACCCTCGAGTCCTGCCCCAATGCAGGGCATTCGTCTTTTTTGTAGTCTTCGCATCTCCATTCATCTCCATTTTTAAACGGGTCCTTCGACCCTTCTCGCATTGCTTTAGGGGCTTTAGTCCCCACTTAGTTTTAAATTCGAATAAAAAAATGTAAATTCATGTAGACCCTCGAGTCTTGCCCCAACGCAGGCATTAGTCATTTTGTTGTCTACGCGTCTCCATTTTAATTGGGTCCTTCGACCCTTCTCGCACTACTTTCGGGGCTTTAGTCCCCACTCGTCATTTCAAATTCGAATAAAAAAATTGTAAATTCGTATAGACCCTCGAGTCTGCCCCAATGCAGGGCATTCGTTTTTTGTAGTCTTCGCATCTCCATTTTAATCGGGTCCTCGACCCTTCTCGCATGCTTTAGGGGCTTTAGTCCCCACTTAGTTTTTAAATTCGAATAAAAAAATGTAAATCGTGTAGACCCTCGAGTCTCGCCCCAACGCTGGGCATTCGTCATTTTGTAGTCTTTGCATCTCCATTTTAATCGGGTCCTCGACCCTTCTTACACTGCTTCGGGGCTTTAGTCCCCACTTGTCATTTTTAAATTGAATAAAAAAAGTAAATTTGTGTAGACCCTCGAGTCTCGCCCAACGCAGGGCATTCGTCATTTTTGTAGTCTTCGCATCTCCATTTAATCTGGTCCTTCAACCCTTCTCAATGCTTCGGGGCTTAGTCCCCACTCATCATTTTAATTCGAATAAAAATGTAAATTCATATAGACCCTCGAGTCTCGCCCCAACGCAGGGCATTCGTCTTTTTTGTAGTCTTCGCATCTTCATTTTAATCTGGTCCTTCGACCCTTCTCGCACTGCTTTCGGGGTTTTAGTCCCATTATATATTTAAATTCAAATAAAAAAAATGTAAATTCGTGTAGACCCCCCGCCCCCCCCCCGCCCCCCCGGGTCTCGCCCCCAGCAGGGCATTCGTCTTTGTTTATTGCCACCTCCATTTTCAATCGGGTCCTTCGGCCCTTCTCGCACGTGTCTTTTAAATTTGAATAAAGAATTTGTCAATTCCTTAGACCTCCGAGTCCCGCCCCAGCGCAGGGCATTCGTCCTCCTTTACCCTCCAAAATCTTACTATATTTTAGCAGTGTGAAAGATTCAAAATTCCATAAAAAGATGAATACTTGTTTAGCATTGCCATGCTGTCCCAGCATTTTTTGTTATGAGAACTCCGTGCGAGGAATCCAAAATTCCCTCCCAGGTCATTAAGGTTTGCCCTTAGCATGGGCACCTGCACACACTTCACGACGCCCTAAGCCGATTGCTCCCGGTAGACACCGTCACCGTCACAGCCGCGCCTAAATGGCACAAAAGTCTATTTCTCCTTCTATTCGGCTAAAGTATGGGTAGTAGAGGCAGTCTGGGCAAGGCAACCTACCCAAATCACATCTGTCATAAGAAAACGTCCTCCAAATGGGCAAATCAGAATGACCAATCAAAAGATCAAAGTCAAAATGCATGGCAAAGAGTGGCAAAGTCCCCGTGGAGATCCAAATGGACCCGGTCATATGCATGCAAAAATTTAAAATCAAATCAATGATAATGGGGCATGGCAAAGAGTGGCAAAGTCCCCGCGGAGATCCAAATGGACACAGGCGTACGCATGTTCTACAATCAATGGTCATCACTAAGATTCCAAAAAAATAGAAAAGCCAAGTGCTTAATGAGACAGAACCTTTTAATGGTTGTGCCAAGGAAGGAAGTCAAACCCAACTTCTCGAATACCATACCACGCTTATCTTCAAAGTTTCTTCCCTTCCTATTAAGACTTAGTCACCTTCAGACGTGGCTTTGTAGTGGCAGTGTAGCAGTGCAATCACCCGGGGCACCACGTTAAACAACACACCCTACTCTGGGCTTTTTTTAATGAAATGGGAGTCAACAAGGACCCTTCGCGGTCCATTTTCATAATTTTAATGCCACCATGGCATGGCAATGTTTCCAAATCACAAAAAAAAAATCAAATATTTCAAAATCCCACAAAAATTCAAATATTTTCAAAATCCACAAAAATCCAAATATTTCCAAAATCCAAACAAATTCAAATATTTCAGAATCCAAACAAATCCAAATATTTCAAAATCCCACAAAAATTCAAATAATTCAAAAATTACACAAAATCAAATATTTAAAAATTTTCACAAAAATCAAAATTTTCAAAATCCTACAAGTTCAAATAGTTTTCAAAATCCGAAAGAAATTCGAATATTTTCAAAATCACAAACAAATTCAAATATTTCCAAAACCAAATTTTTTTTTGAATATCTTCCAAAACCCACAAAAATTTGAATATCTTCCAAAAAACTCCAAAAACAATCATTGATGGCATGGCAAGCACATTGCCTCCTGCTTGCGTCAGATTGTATCAATCCTTCCAATCATGGGTTCCTCCCATCTTGCACTAAATCTTTTGGCCAAGTCCATTTATCCTCATAGTTAAAACAAACCAATTGAATGAGCCATTCTTGTTGTTTAAACGCTTTATCCATATTGCATGCTCCATGCTAAATGCTATTTTCCATGATGTTTGTTTTTTCTTGGCTAATGAGTTTTGAGTGCAGGATTCGAGTTACCTCATCCGACGCAATTAGGTTTTTGCTGCCTTCACCATCAATTATCTACATCTACTATAATTATACTCTTAGAGCATACCAAGGACCTTGTGGCTCTGAGAAATCTGGGATTTGAGTTCCCCTCTATCAAAAACAATGATCATCTCAGTGGATCTTTAGCCGCACGGATAGGCCGTTACGCTTGGCAGTGAGGACGACGGACCCATGCATAACCCCTGATCCTGACTCACCAGCGTAACAATATTATCCTTGGTTTTCTACTCCTTTAAAAACTTATTTTATTTTAGCCCAGCATACATGCATATTGAATAACAGTGGAAAACCACTCTTCCAAGCCAATTTAGGGCCATTCGCGCTCAAATTCCAAAGCAACTTGAAATATTCCATTCTGAGTCGAGTACCCAACTCCTTTGTTGTCGCCTCCGGGCTGATTTCCTTTAGAATCTTTTGTTTGGACCTGTCTCTTTCATCTTTTATTTTCTTTGTTCCCAGAGATCCGCCTGAGGCCGGGCAGACGCCTCCGATGGTGCAACCTAACAGATTGTGCCCTTAGGTACTTCCCCTACGCTGGAAGTTGATCTCTCCTCCTTTGATCCCAAGATCCGCCTGAGGCCAGGCAGACGCCCCCGATGGTGCAACCTACGGATTGTGTCCTTAGGTACTTCCCCGACGCTGGAAGTTGATCTTTTCTTGTTTTCTGCCCCCGCGCCCAGCATCTTTTCCTTTTCTCCTTTAGGTCCAAGCACTTGCTTCTTTTAGGTCCTCTTTCCAGTGGTGATTTCCTAGGTTGGTGTAGAAAGACACTTATCAGGTGGCAGCCACTCTATTACCCGCGTGTCTATTTTTCACCTTGACGTCTACTTTCTGTCCACTCGCTTCAGTCCACTGCGCTACGCTACATTTCTTTTCATTACGCTCCATTTCTTTTCACTCCATTTCACTCTATACACTCCACTTCGTATCCCTCCGCTCGCTCATACTAAGAAGATGTCAAGGCATGGTAGCTGTAGACACACGAATTTCCCACGCGGGCAAATTTTCAAGTTGTGCTGTAACGCCACAAAGGACCCTCATTTTGCCCGAAAGAGCTTTTTCCCAATATTTTGATATCGTCCACTTCTTCCTTGGTGCTTCCCAAGGGGGTCCGGTCACGTCCACTATAGTGGATGCGTATAGTGGACGCGTTTCTTAGAACCGCCTTTCAAATCGCGTCCAGCATTCCCGCCGCGATTCATAAACCGCCCTTTAATCGCGTCCAGGATCCCCTCCAGGATTCAGAGTCCGACAGCGGCCCAAAAAGTCGTCGCGCGCAGGCCCACAATCATGACAAAATCCCTTAATCGCGTCCGTGTCAGACGACGCGATTTAGAGATGTCAAATCTGAGTGTCGCGTCAACAGATAGCGCATTCCTGAGTCGGTGTGCCAAATCTTAACCGCGTCCGGGCATCCCGCTGCGATTCAAATCGCGATGGCATTCCCTAACGCGATTCATAGAGGCGGTGCAGCGATCTCCACGCCATCAAACCGACCGTTAATCGCGGCCTACTGGTCGGACGCGATTTAAGCCTTTAATGCGGCGACTGTCCTAGACGCGATTTTGTCCAGAGCCTAAAACTCAACCAGCAGCCTTCTTGGCAAAAGGGGAGCTCATTGGTTCGGAGGAGAAGTTTTAGAGAGAGAGAGAGAGTTTTAGAGAGAGAGAGAGGATTCTAGAGAGAGAGGGAGGGAGGGGGAAACTCCACACGGCGCAGCCCTGCCTCGCCGTACACTTCCTCGCCATCCCCATCCTCGTCTCTGGCCCGACGTCGCCGTCTTCCTCGCCATTGCGCACATCCAACGGGAGCCACGCCTTCCACGTCCTCCTACTCTTGTTGTCCTCTCCGGCTACGCCATTACGTCGTCCGGCCACCTCGGGGCAGCACCCCCTTTTCCTCCTCCGGACCCCACGTGGTCTTTAAGTTCTTCTTCTTCATCTAGCATGCACACCCACACACCTACATAATTTAGGGGTTTAAAGACCACCCAAAATGTGTGCTCTTCCCTTTTTCATTATGTTATTATTTGTCTAGATTCATTTACTGCACATTCCGCACTTTCCGGACTAATCCCGTTGTCTCTTTTGTTGTCTTCTGTGTGACAGGTACCCGACCTGAATCTTCTTCGCGGACGGCCGGTGGAGGAGGAGGAAAAGAACCCACGCCCACACATCCCATGATCTACGGGGAAAGGTACACATCCTTTCTTCACCCGTTACATTCGGTGCCCACGTGCGTCCCGTTTTCCTTTGGCGCCCTCGGCGTCTGGCCTCATGGTCACACTTTATTTTTGTTGTGTGGGCCCATTTCGTTTCTTTTTTTGGGGTTTTTAGCATCTTTTTAGTGTCGACGTCTCTGTTTTTCATCCTCCCCGTAAAACGGGAGCCGAAAAATAAAGTCGACACCCCTTGCATTGTTGAGGCTTCTCCGACTCTGGAGATCGATCTACATCAACAAAAAAAGACCGGATCTGGGAGGAGTTTTCTGCATCTTCTTGGCTTGGCCGAGGAGAGCTTCTATGACTAATTAATCGCTTTAGAGAATTATTCACAGGAAATTAATCGAGGGATCTCATCCCTCGACATGTCCTTTAGGTCCTAGGAATTTTCTAGATTTTATTCGTGTCTTGGACCCCCAATCTCCATTTTTCTTACGTTCTGTCTGCACTTTCTACAGGTAGGAAATTGATGGCAAGCTTATTGCCGTCAAGATCTTGAGTTGGCGGAAACATCGTGTGTCATTAACCCTGTTCGGCAAGCCCTTGCCGCAAGTTCTTCAGGTTTTCAGGAATGTGAATTGATCTTTGTGCTGTGATTTTCGGACTTATGGTTGTCTGTATATATTGTAAAATTTATGGTTGGTTAGGTACGGTCTGTAGGTCATATCATGAATTTTTGTTCATTTTTGGAGCATAACATTATTTAGTATAATTTTTGTAATTAGACAAAAAGTATGATCTGACCATGTTTAATTCTGAATAAATAGATTCATTGCATATTAGGTTTTCAGAAAATTTCCATGATTTTAAGGTTACTGTTTTCAGGTTTTAGAGCTATTAACACTAAATGTTTTATTGTATGTTATGTTAAAGTGAATTTCTTGATAAATCTACATGAAATCTATTTAATTTGTTAAAACATTTTTACAGCTGCAAAAAAACTAAAAACTTAAACATGTGATATATTACCTATATAGAGTCTGTGATAAAATTTTAGTACTTTTGTGATGTTAGTAAGTACTGTTTGCTTTTAACGAGGGTATTAAACCATGATTAAGTGTATGTGTCAAATCATGTAAATTAAAGTAATTAGCAGCATGTTTAGGTGTAATTATGACAATTTGCCACTGTGAAATAGTAGTTTCATGTTCTGTAAACTGAAGCATGTGAATGAGTTAAATAGTGCATGTGAATAATGTAAACCATTTGATAAAGTGTTAATGTGTAAAGTGTGCCGAAATAGGCACTGCTACCATAGAAGGTTGAGTAGTACTGTAGTAAAGTCCCTATGGGGAGGCTCAATGTGTATGTGATATCCTATGGGCATTAGGATGAAATCTTGGAGGTGGACAAGTATCACTGGTTAGGGTGGAGAGGGCTTCTCTCGGTTCTGCGCAGTTACCAAGATTCGTCACTATATTGCCTAAGTGACATGTATGTGATTACGTGAATGTGTGTCCTTCTTTATGTTGGTTCAGACTATGTGTCACGACAATTAAATGTATAAATGTGAAATTGTGCAAATGTGAAATAAGAGCATGTGATAGTGTAATGGGAATGTGTTAGCATGTGAAGAGATGTGATACCATGTGAATGTGACAATTTTATATTAAAACAATAAGTTTAAGATGTGAATAAGTGTTATAAATGCATGAGAAAATGATAGATATCCTAGGTTGATATTTACCATGTGCATATTCCCATGATTAAATTGTGTATAATTGTGAAATGATATGGATAGAATTTGAAACTATGAATCATGTTATCATTATGTATAGAAAGCATGTCATAGGTTGTTCTACGTATTTTCTTAATTAATATGAAACATGTGTCTGTGTTTTTTATTGGTAATTAGATAGTATGTGATATGATATGTAAGAGTGTTATCTTTAGATTGCTTGCTGAGTCTTCTTTTCGGAGACTCATACTTGCTGACATACAAGTGAGACACGAGTCCTGTACTTGAGGAGGACGTAGGGAGGAGCGACTCGAGCGAGAGGAGTAGCTACTTGTGGAGATAGTTACATATTACTTCTTTTCATATATGTAAACGATGTTTGAACAATGTATTTCATTTGGATTGTATTAATGTGGACATTGTTCTTTCTTACTTTCACTATATAGACTGTGGAATTATGTGAATGATGATGGAATAAATTCTTTTATTTCCTCTGTACTCTATTGATATTTGTGTACATCTCGACCTATTGTGTAGTGTTGGGTAAATGTCCCACTGTGACGGCACTCTTTGTACCGACGTGGATTGGTATAATCATATCGGTATAAACACGTTCGTTACATCTACCTCATGTGGAGTTCGCCTACAACAACTGTTTTCATGCAAGCATCAGTATGGCTCCATTTGAGGCTCTATATAGAAGACCCTGTAGATCTCCTTTGTGCTGGGTGGAGATAGGTTATAGGCAGTTAGTTGGTCCGGAGTTGGTGCAGGAGACATCGCATATGATTCAGCTTATCAGGCAAAGGTTGGTTGCGGCGCAAGATAGGCAAAGAGCTACACAACAACAGGAGGAAGGATTAGAGTTCGAGGCTGGCGAGCATGTATTTCTCAATGTTTTGCCTACCTGAGGTGTCACGCCCCCAATTTGTTTTAGCAGAGGATAAATTGGGACGTGATGAACAGCAAGCATTCAGAAGGTATAGACCAATAGCTTTTACAAATAGGCCACAATGCAATAATCAAATTTCTTCCTTTATTATGAAACGAATATTACAACCTCCATGTCAAATGAAACTCTTGCTCCAATCTATCTATCTCTCAAAGAAAGGGAAATTACATTCATGACCAATCTAAATAAAAATAAGAATGGACTCTCTAAGTGTACTCCACGCTCGACGCACAAGTCCCATCATTTAGCTTTACATCACTACCTGAAATGTTAAAGAGAGCAGGTATGAGGCACTCGCCAGTAGGATTTACATCTTCCAGCAATGATATAAGTATTTAATAGTTTAAAAGCTAGAAGGTGTGAACATGCTATGTACAATGCAATTAAAACGGCGGTAGTAATACGTGTACAATGTATCATGCAAGATAGTAAGATCAAGAGATTGTAATGATCAATATAGCAATAAGGTTGTATTCAAGAGTTCAGATATTGTGAACAATGATCTAGCATGATGGTAACTTCATGAACAAGAGCAAGATAGTATGTAACAAGATGGCCATTTCACTAGCAAGCATTTTGAGTAACCCACTCAGAGCCCTCCACAAGAATATCACACAGGATCTACTAGTGCCTCATGCAAGTACGTCGTTCAGCCACTCGGGTTAAGGACCAGCACACAGTAGTAAGTAACAAGCAAGTAAGTTTATCACGTGTAACAAGTGTGTGCCATGCCAATCACCAATCATGATTCCGCACCATGCCAGGCACACGACTTTGTTAGGGGATCCACCTTACAATCAACTCCTGGGATAATGAACATCTTTGGAAAAACTGGGCAATAAACATTTGAGGTAAACAAGACTTTGTCAGGAGCGAAATTGACAATCACACCATAGGTAACATGACTTTGATTAGAATCTCCAGGACCAAATACGGGCCTCAATCAATCTCGTCAAGAATGCCAAGAGAGAGAAGAGATACTGCACACTAACTTCCGAGTACTTTCACTAGTACAACCTGCTCGTCGGCCATGTGGGAATCCATGGTCAGAGGATACTTACAGATGCCATGGTCAAGGGATCAGTATCTGGTAAGGAATATCCGACAGATATTTCACCACAAGCCAAGAAGGGCTTTCTTATTGTGCTAGAGTGTGTGCTCATGGTGCGCATGAGAATCGCTCGAGTTCGTGTATGAGAATCCGGTTATGGAAACTTCGTTTATAGAAACTCCATTTATGGCAGTATCATGAGTTCTAAATCATGATGTACTAATCATGCATGACCAATTTTAGCATGTAACTATGTCTTTTGGAAGTTTGATAACAAGGCAGAATGTGAATAATCGGTAGGTAGAGAGAATGATCATGAACTTAAGATCAATTAAATTATGTAAACATGTTTCAACTTTCATATGGGGTTGTTAAAGCATGATAGACTTTCTAGAACCTTTGTAGAATAGATCAAACTCACACATGCAAAGCAACGACACAAATGACGAAAACAAGATGTATGCCCCTTGCAAGGCAAATACAGTCCCATCCCTTCAATTTCTTAGGTCATAACTCATTTATTTCTTATTCAAATATCACGCATGAATATATCATCCTGAAGCCCTTTGAATGAAGAAACCATCAAAGAAAAACGGCTCATTAATCCGACGTCTATAGAAAACGTTATGGTCGATTAAGTGGACATAGGCAGAAGGCGACACATTGCCTGTCGCCTTCAGAACACGAAGGCGACCATCATCTTGTCGCCTTATGAAGAAGACCATAAAACTGTCTGATTTTTTGGTATGGGTCACGACCTTAATGTTGTCGCATTATGGTAGTGACATGTCAACCTGTCGCCACCTGAATATGACCTTTGGGTTGCTTTTTCTACCTATTTCCAACTCCAACTTGGATTGGGTTTGACACATGTGGGTTTGAAAAATCAAAACAATTGCTAGGGTGATCCAAATCGGGTGAAACCACCTTTTTTAGTTATACTACTTCTAATACTTTGTACTGTAGAAAATAAATGAGAAACAAAGGTTGTTTGATGGGGTAATAAAACATATTGTGACTGACTATGTGATTCTGACATAGTGCTCATGTTTTGGCTAATACTCTCAATACAGTCAATTAAAATTGGGTTAACTAGTTCCAAATGAAAATAGACTCATAGGGTAACATGTTCTATGTTGAACACTCAGTCTAAAACGGACTCCACAGAGAGGTATGAAACTCGTAAGACAAGTCAGGGTAAATCAGAACATTATAGTGTTAAGATCATGCAAGATTTAATTCGTGAAACACTCAAGTTAAAAATTGGGAAAAATAGTAAGAACATGATCTATACATATGAACGCAATCATGAACGAGTTAATTAGAGTTTCTCCATGGAGATGACCTACCTTTTAGGCGAAAGAAGTCGTGTGCTTCCCGAAAACCCTAGTTTCGACCAGTCGTGGAGAACGCTTATACTCACAACAAACACTCAGTGAAAATGTGCATATAGTGTCAAAGAAACTAGACTCAAATATCTTTCTAAGGATGTATGGTTTCACCATTTGGTCGAGTTTTCACTAACCTTTGGTTATGATCTTGAAGGGACTCAAGTGCAGGTCGTTGCAGATCCGAGTTGGGAAGAGCACGAGATTCCACCTTGCTCGAGCCTTCTCCTTGAGATCTCCAGCCACCATTGCCTCCAAGAACACCTCCAATAACCCTAGGGGTCGTCCCATGGGAGAGAGATGTTGCCCAGTTGACGAGCCCAGAGGGGGGGTGAATGGGTCTTTAAAAATTAATCTAGAAGATACCTGTAACTAAACATTCACACAAACGTTCTTCGAAGTAGGTTAGTGACAGTTAGTTTAAATAACAAACACACAAAGAAGACAATCCCAACACAAGGTTTATCCTGGTTCGGACCACCTTTCCTTAGGAGTCCTACGTCCAGTCCCTGAGCAACAACTCAGGATTTCACTAACTAGGGTACAGTCCCCCTAAGGACGCTACAACACCCAGCTCATTGGTCTTCCTTCACACCCGAAGGGAACAACACCTTGGATACCACACTAGGTCTTCCCTTCACACCGAAGGGAACAACACCCAGGATACCACACCAGGTCTTCCTTCACAACCGAAGGGAACTCACCCTGGATACCACACCAGGTCTTCCTTCACAACCGAAAGGATCAACACCCTGGATACCACCAGGTATTCCTTCACACCCGAAGGGAACAACACAAAGAGAGTGAATGAAATTCAAGCCCCTAGATCAAGCTTTTGATAAGCAAGGATCTGATGCAACTAGAACTGAGAGCAAAGAGATTTAAACAAGGCACACTCTCAGAACTATACAGGCTCTCTCAAGATTTTCACAAACTAGTGGAGAGCAAAAGAGCAAAAGCTAAGTGGAATGAAGGTTCTTGGCTCTGGACTTTCTTCAGAAGAATTTGAATGCTTGAATGCTCGATGTCTACTTTTTCTTCTGTTCTTCTGACTTGAATTTATATCTTCAATTTGATATGTAGACGTTGAAGTGTCTGTTGTCTCTCTTTTGAGTAGTCGTTAGACTGAATGACATTTGGAGTCTTGGAAGCTTCCAGTCAATAGTCTTTTGATCACTTGAGCACGCAAAGAGATAGATCTTAAGAAATATCCATTGGCTTCTATTTGTTTAACATTGTACCATGAAGCTAGTTCAGAGGTCTGCATAAATGTCAATCTCAAATAGCAGACAGCTAAGCTGTCTCTGATGTCAGTCAACGTCAGTAGCAATAGACATGAACATAGTAGTGCAAAATAGCTCAAGTCTAAAGGATGTAATCAGAGTAGGCACGATATGGTCTGCATGCATGCAGAGATATGTTCAGATCTCATAAATGCAAAAGTGTCAGTGGACTTTGACTAGTCAACGCTTTTAAGATGAATAAGACATCAAGATATGAAGTCGATGACTATATGACTTATGAAATTGTTATGAGTCATAGAAAATCGTTATGTGACAGAAGATATATCATGAACACTTAATGAATCGTTGCACAAAGCAAATTGTTGTGTTCCTGAAAAAATCGATGTGAAATACTTCACAAGTCATTATACAAAGCAAGTTGTTGTGAATTCTAAAGAAATCGTTATGAATACTTATGAAGTCTTTACAATAAGCAAGTCGTTGCGAGTCCTAAAGAAGTCGTTGCGATAACTTATAGAGTCGTTATGACAGGCAAGTCGTTACGAGTTTCTAAAGAAATCGTTACGGTAACTTATAGAGTCGTTGTGACGAGCAAGTCGTTACGGGCTCTAAAGAAATTGTTGCGACATCTTATAGAGTCGTTGCGATAGGCAAGTCATTACGAGCTCTAAACAAATCGTTACGGTAACTTATAGAGTCGTTGTGACGAGCAAGTCGTTATGGGCTCTAAAGAAATCGTTACGGTAACTTATAGAGTCGTTGTGACATCGACTTGTTTGAAATAACATGACTTTTCAGTCTTATAAGGAAATCGTTGCGATCACTTATAGAATCGTTACGACATGATTTGTTTGAAACAACATGACTTTTCAGCCAGAAAGGAAATCGTTATGATAATTCTATTGAAATCGATATGCTTATAAAGAAATCGTTATGGCCTTCAATAGAAGTCGATATGGACTTAGAGAAATATCATGTTGAAAAGATTAAGGCTTCAGAAAGTAATGCATACCTTTATTGGCTTGTTTGACCTTGGTATTTTTCTTGTGCTTAAGACTTATGAAATATTCATTAGATATAATTGATAAACTTTTGTTTGGTTTTGTTAATCATCAAATATATATGTAATTAATTAAAATTACATGGGGACAGACTGGTCATCAATCTCCCCCTTTTTGGTGATGACAAAACTGAACAATAAGTATGGATGAAAAAATGCATATAGATTTTCAGACATAAGTTTTTCTCCCCCTTTTTGTCATTAAGCAAAAAGACAATCTTCGACAAAGAAAGAAGAGAGAAAGAGAATAGGAGTATACAAAGAAGGGCATTTCATTAACTTTGTGGAGGTACTGGTAAATAGAAGGCAGGAGACAGAAGAGAGGCAAAATGGGAGATGGTTTCCCATGCCTGTGCTTCCTGCTCTTCAAAAGAGTTTTGAAGACTCCAAAGGATACAGAGTAGGAGGGTCCCATGGTGGAAGCCATCCTTTTGAGATGAAGATCTAGGTGTTGATAGAGAAGCCAGCATATGCATTCTTGTCCATGTTCATCTTGAGAAATCGACGAGTCCCAAAGCTGGCACAGGTGAGGAATTGGTCCATGGTGACAGGATAATGGTTGTGGTTATCTCTGAGAGCTTTGTGCATAGCCACATACACTTTGTATCTTTCCTCCCAGACCTTGAAGGGGTCATCAACAAGATGAATGGAGTTCATATCTAGGAAAGTAGCTGGAGAAATGGCTGGTTTGCCTTCTCTGGCCTGAACTTCATTGATTTCAAATAGTTGCTGAGCTGACAGGGGGTAGAACTTGGACCATTCAGAAGATGTCAGCCTTTCACATTCAGACAGAATAGGGGCTAGAACTTCAGCACTTACATGCCCCTGGTGATATTCCCTAAACAGGAATCTAGAAAAAGCAACCAGGCAGCCTTTCTGAACTTTAATTCTGCCCATTACTCTGGCAAAACGTTCAAAGATGATGGATCCTACAGAGGACTCCATAACTAGAAAGTGAATTTGAGGAAGGACTATCTCTTCAGGTACTTGGAGGGTAGCAAAATCTACCTGAACATCTGAAGTTTGAGAGATATCCGGAGTCAGAGCTGAAATGGCCCTTTTGAACTGACTGAGCTGAACCTCTGGAAGTCTATGAATATATCTGTAGTTGTTGAATAGCATGAGGTGCCTGATCATTTTGATTTCCTTTTGAATATAGGGTGCCCAAAGTTCCCTATGATAGATCCTGAACCACTTGATAAGGTCAGGGAGTGGTCCCTTGGAGGGAATCTAGCAGATTTGGCAAGAATGAATTTCTTTAGGAGATCCTTGTGACCTTTGCCCCACTGCTCTTCAGATTTGGAGTGGGCAAGAGAGAAGATTTTGGATTTTTCGGATTTTGAAAGAGAAGTGTAGGGTAGAATGGTGTGCAAATGATCTGTGAGATCAAGAAATGGAAGGTTAATGATGGTTGCAAAAACAACCTTTGAGAGATATTCTCTGTACAGTGAGGGATGTTTGTTGTCCACTGTGAGAGAAAACCACAAAGGTGGGTATTTGGGTTCAGAGGAGAGGGAGGAAGTAGAAGTAAGCTTCCTCTTCTTGGGGGCAGGACTTGAAGGGTCTGCCCTATGAACATGTTCCCCAACCTTCAACACAGACCTGAGGATCCCTTCCTCAAACTCATCCTTTATTTGTTCCATAAAGGGAGAGTTAAGTAGGGCTCTTTCAGGTATGATAGTGATGAAAGAGGGTGGAGGAGTAGGATGAAAAAAGAGTGGGAAGTAGTAGGAAGGTCATCAATTGGTCCAAGGGAGGGACCAGAGGAGGAGGAGGATGCTCCAGCTGAGGATGCTGGAGGGCCTCATGTATAGGAGAAGGAGAAGGAATGGAAGTAGAGGAGGCAGGAGATGAGGTGGACTGAAATGGTGTAGGAGAAGAAATTGGTCTAGATTGAGGCTTCTTGAATGTTTGAGGAGCAGGAGGTGCTGTAGGAGCTGAGGGTGGAGTTGGAGGAATAGGTGTGTGAGAGGGAGAAGAGGGAGCTGGGGCTTGGGTGCCAAGAACTCTTCTGCCTCTATCTGCACAGACTCACTCTCCAATGGCCCTGATGGCCCTGACCCTTGCTCAGATGGCCCTGTTGGCCCTTCAACCTGATCAGCTGGCCCTGTTCGCCCGACCTCTTTTGGTGCTGCTGCTGCTTCTGGTCCTGCTGCTGCTTCTGGAGGAGGAGGAGATTGAACTCCAACTACCTTGATAATATCCGAGAGCAATCCTTTCATGCTGCTCATCTCCTTATTAAACCATTTCATAGCATTTCTAATTTGTCCCAATTCTTTGTTGGCTGAAGCTTGGCTTAGAAATATAGAACTTACATCTGACTGGAGAGTACATAATAGCTCACCTTGCACATTCAGCCTTTCAATCACTGGTTTCAAATTTATGACAATTTTCTACTTGACCTGCCTCTCAAAAGGTGTATCAGCCAGGAGAGGAACTTCAGAGGCAACTTCTTTTCCTTTCTTCTTGCCTTCTTTTGCTGGAGGAGGTTGATCATCATCTGAGCTCGAAGAGCTTGCAATCTCTCCTTCTCTGTCATCCAGATTTTGAGAATCTCTATGCCTTTCCTCCTGACCATCAACAACTGGAGTTGTTTCTGCTGAACCTTCTTTTGATAGCTCCCCCTCAATAGGAGCATCTTCTTCATTTGATACTTGCTCCCCCTGAATGGGAGCATCTTCCATCACAGAGTCACCTTGAGCAGCTGGGTGCTCTACCTCTACTTGAACATCTTCCATTGGTTCATCAATGTGGCCTGATGCCACAGTCTCTTCTGCAACTCTGCCACTGGTTTCTGGAGCACTAGAGGTGAAAGGAATTGAATCAATAATGTCTGAAAGAATGGACGCAACCACAGTTGAGGGTAGTGGGTCCTCAACTGAAATAATATCCTCTGGGAGAATATCCTCAATTCTCCTTTCTGCAAAATTGACAGCTAATTCTTCTGGAAATTCTGAAGCTGGTGCTGATACTCTTTCTTCTTCCACTGCAATTTCAGACTGAACTTCTGCTAAAGAGGGGCCTGATGATTCTGCTGCTCCAACTACTGGCACTGAAACTGACTCCACTGGCAATTCTGGAATCATATCTGCTGATCCCATCTCCTGATGAACAACTGAGGTGTCGTCAATGATGGCTTCGCCTTCAGCAACTGAAGCCTTGAACCAGACACCATTTTCCAGAGAAGCCACTCTTCTTCAGGTTCCTGGACCTGATTGCTTGGCCCATTTTCT
Organism: Colocasia esculenta; assembly: GCA_014218235.1. Lineage (NCBI taxonomy): Eukaryota > Viridiplantae > Streptophyta > Magnoliopsida > Alismatales > Araceae > Colocasia > Colocasia esculenta. The sequence continues at coordinate 53,996,575 of CM024755.1, read as the reverse complement.
CTACAACTGCCCCAGAAAGATCAACACCGAAGTGTTTGAAGATCTTGGTAAGTAGGTGGGCATATGGCAGGGACACATTTAACTTACTCTTGGTGTCCCAAATCTGATCTCTGGCAAATTTCATTATTTCCATCATCACTGCGGCCATATTTGTCTCCTTATTTTGAATGGCCCAGTACATCATGTCAGAGTCGGCCTTTGTGCAAGATGAAAATGTTGCACTTCTGGGAACTAAGATTTGACAAACAATAAAGTGAAGGAGGCAGTTGAAAGCAGTTAGTTGATTTATATCCAGCTTGCCATCCCTTAGCTTGAAGCCCGGCCCTACAATTCCCAAACCTTTCACTTGGGCATCCACGGTGTGAACCCCACTAAATCCGGAAGTCTTCACATCAAACAACATCTTCAGCAACTCAAGGGTTATTCTAATCAGGGTTCCCTTTACTGAAGAGACTAGGGACCCATCTTCCTCTGTTCTCATACACACGAAGAAAGCTTTTACCAAGTCCGGTAACTGACCTCGGAAAAGGTGGAGACTTCTGTCCACTGCATCTGATTGATCAAATCTACCACACTGCTCATTCCATTTTTCCTCAGATTAGCAACATCGACTTCTTTATTTCCACAGAGCTTCGTCTTCAAAAAGGTAAACCTCTCCTGGTGCTCAGGAGTGAGAAACTCGGCGCTGTAGCCACCCAAACTGCCGGCGATGACTGGTGCGGCCATGGATTCAGGTGCGAAAGTCTCTAGAAGGTTGAAACGGATGGAGAAGAGAAGGAATCCTCAAGAAATTTTGCGGGAAGGAGGAGGAAGGTTCAAACTTGTAGAAGGTTGAGATATGAGTTGTTAGTGCATCGGCTCATGCGACAGGATGAAAAAGAGAAAAGGTAGACGATGAGATACGAATCGTTCTGCCATTGATTTTATGAATAAATTAATGCGATGTGGAAAGTGAGGCGCCAAAAGGCGGTGGAAAATGACAAAAGGTGTTGACTATTGAAGCCGACTTCAATGAGAGAGCGGTTACAAAGAATAATTTGAATTTCTTTTGCTTAACGCCATAGAGGGAAAAAATTACTTAATTCTGAAATTTAATGTGCCATTTGTAAGCAAACTTTTATCACAAATTGCACATGCCTAATTCCCTTCTAAGAGATGTGAATCTCTCTTCAGGTAAGGCTTTTGTGAAAATGTCTGCTAATTGGCCATTTGTATCAATAAAGGATATTTCAATATTTCCATTTGCAACATGATCACGAATAAAATGATATCTAACCTCAATATGTTTGGTCCTTGAGTGCTGAACTGGATTCTTGGTGAGATTAATGGCACTGGTGTTGTCACACAGCAGTGGGATGGATTTGATGTTTAATCCGAAATCTTCAAGTTGTTGCTTTATCCATAAGAGTTGTGTACAGCAATTTCCAGCAGCTACGTACTCAGCTTCAGCAGTGGATAGTGCTACTGAATTTTGTTTCTTTGAAGACCAAGATATTAAACATCCTGCAAGAAATTGACAACCACCACTGGTGCTTTTTCTATCTAATTTGCATCCAACATAGTCAGCATCAGAGTAACCTACTAAGTTAATTTCACAATGTTTTGGATACCATAGACCTAAGTCATGAGATCATGCTAAATATCTAAATATTCTTTTCACCGAAATTAAATGTGATTCTTTAGGATCAGCTTGATACCTAGCACACATGCATACACTAAATAGTATATCTGATCTACTAGTTGTTAAATAATGTAGTGAACCAATCATACCTCTGTAGATCTTTTGATCTACTTTCTTACCATCTTTGTCACTGTCCATCCTTGTTGATGTGTTAATCGGTGTTGACAGTGGCTTGGTATTTTGGAATCCAAATTTCTTTAAGAGTTCTTTTGTGTACATTGCTTGACAGATGTGAGTTCCTTCCTTCCCTTGTTGGATTGGTAATCCAAGGAAGTAATTAAGTTCTCCCATCATGCTCATTTCAAATTCTCCCTGCATTAACTTTTCAAAGTACTTGCAAAGGGATTCATCAGTAGATCCAAAGATAATATCATCTACATAAATTTGGACTAATAGAATATGTTTGACCTTTGACTTTATGAAAAGGGTACTATCTACTTGACCTCTACTGAAACCATGGTTTAAAAGAAAAGAGCTAAGCCTTTCATACCAGGCTCTAGGTGCCTGTTTTAAACCATATAATGCCTTATGAAGTTTGAAAACATGATTGGGAAATTCTGTGTCATCAAAACCCGGAGGTTGTTCCACATAAACTTCCTCTTTTATAAAACCATTTAAAAATGCGGATTTAACATCCATTTGAAATAATGTCAAGTTCAAAGCAGATGCATATGCAAGTAATATTCTAATGGCCTCAAGTCTAGCTACAGGTGCATAGGTTTCATCGAAATCTATGCCTTCCTCTTGAGAATAGCCTTGAGCTACCAATCTGGCCTTGTTTCTTAAGATTGCACCAGTTTCATCCAGTTTATTTCTGAACACCCATTTGGTGCCAATGACTGGATGGTCTGATGGTCTAGGAACAAGTGACCATACTTGGTTTCTCTTGAATTGATTTAATTCATCTTGCATGGCTACTATCCAAGATTCATCAGAAAGAGCTTCATTGACTGTCCTAGGCTCTATTTGAGAAACAAAAGCTAGGTAATCACAAGGAATAACATTACCTCTTGTTCTTACCCCTATGGATGGATCACCAATAATATTCTCAAGTGGGTGATCTTTCTTGTATCTCCACTCCTTTGGAAGGTTTTCATGAGTAACTTCTTCTTGTTGCAATTCTTCCAGAGGTGGATCATCCTTGTCCTCAATTGATGTATCTTTTAGTTTCTTGGACAGTTCATCTGCATCATCATTGTCACTATCTACTTCCTTTCTCAAGGAAGGGTTAGTTTCATCAAAAATAATATGTACAGACTGTTCAATCAATAAAGTACGTTTGTTAAATACTCTATAGCCTTTGGGTTTAGAGGTGTACCCCATAAAGATGCCTTCATCTGATTTGGCATCCAACTTACCAATGTCCCTTTTTCCATTGTTGTGAATGAAGCAAGGACATCCAAAAGTCCTGAAGTGGCTGATCTTTGGCTTCTTCCCTTTGAATAGTTCATATGCAGTCTTCTTCAGGATTGGCCTGATCATTACTCGGTTGATAATGTAGCTTGTTGTGTTGACTGCTTCAGCCCAAAATATCTTGGCAGATCATATTCTGAGAGCATAGTTCTTGCCATATCCAATAGGGTTCTGTTCTTCCTCTCAGCAATACCATTTTGTTGTGGTGTCCTTGGTGCTGAGAAATTATGCTCAATTCCCTGATCATCACAAAATCTAGCAAACTTTTCATTTTGAAATTCACCACCATGATCTGATCGGATAGACACAATGCTGAACTTCTGATCTTTCTGGACCTTCTTGCTGAAACTAACAAGTTTTCAAAAGTGTCATCTTTATGCTCTAGAATGATACCCATGTGAATCTTGAGTAGTCATCAACTATGACAAATCCAAAATTCTTTCCTCCAAGACTGGTAGTCCTCATTGGCCCAAATAGATCCATATGAAGGAGCTCTAAGGGTTTTGAGGTGGTCACCACCGTCTTTGACTTGAAGGAGCCTTTGGTGTGCTTTCCCTTAGCACAAGGTTTACATACACAATCCAATTTTGTACTAACCTTAGGTAGACCTTCCACAAGATTCTTCTTTAGCAGTTTTCTCATGCCATCTAAGTTGCAATGTCTAAGTCATATGTGCCATAGTTCTGTAGATTTATTTTTATTTGCTGCCAGGCAAACATTCTGAACCTTGAGTTCTTCAAGATAGAGCACATACAAATACTTTTCTCTATTAGCTTCAAAGATGACTGCTCCATCCATCAGTATGCTGCACTTCGACTCTTCAAACTTGATCTGATGGCCTCTGTCAAACAGCTGGCTAATGCTAATGAGATTATGCTTCAATCCCTTGACTAGTAGCACATCTTCTATGACTGTTTTTCCTTTGTTATTCACAGAGCCACTGCCTATCACGGTTCCTTTCCCATTATCTCCATAAGTAACTGTTTCTTCTTCAGCTTGGAGATGAGAGAATAACTTCTGGTTTCCTGACATGTGCCTTGAGCACCCGCTATCCAAATACCATTTGGATGCTCGAGAGATGTTCTGAAATAAAAACATCAAGTTTTAGGTACCCAAATTCTTTTGGGTCCTGATGGGTTAGTATCATTTATTTTGCCTTTTATTATCCATTTCTTATGTCTTGTTGGGCATGTCGTTATGATGTGTCCTAACTTGTTACAGTGACTACACAGGATAATTTGGTTACTTTTTCTATATATCTGAAATCAGCTTTGTATGCTGTATCTTGTTCAGGTACAAATTTTGGTGTTGGATATGTTTTAGGATAAATTATGGTTTCTTCATTATCTGGGGGTGTATATCCTAATCCATTTTTCTTCTTACCTGATCTTCTAGCACCTTTTAATATGAGGGAGTTTTTACCATTAGTGAATTTTTCTAATGTGCTAGATAACTGTATATTTTCTTCTGTTAGTGTTTTGATTTCAGTTTTTAGTTCATCTAGACTTACTTGTTTCTCTAATTTAGTTATTTGTTCATTCTTAGCTTTTAGGTCTTCACATAATAGTTCATTTCTTCTTTTAAGTTCAGTTATTTGACCTTCTAATTGTTCATTTTCTGATTTTAGATCTGAGTTTGTATTTTCTATGCAGACTATGTTTTTCTTGCTCACTTTTAATAATTTGGTTACTTCTTTATATTTTTCATATAGTTCGTTGAAAGCCTCTTCTAAGCTATCGGAATCTGAATCATTGCATGAATCAAAAGAGGAGTCATAAGTTACCTTATCTTCAGTATTTGCCATGAAGGCCAAGTTGGCCTTTTCTTCATCACTGCAGGAACTTGACTCACTGTCTGAGTCACTAGTGTTTTCCCATGCTGCTGCCATCGCCTTCTTCTTGTACTTTCTGAACTTCTTGGAACTGTCCTTCTTCCTGAACTCGGCTTCTTTAACTTTGGACACTCATTTTAATGTGTCCTGGCTTCTTACATTCATAGCAGACGGGTTCTCCTTTCTTTATTTCTTTTCCATCTGGCTTCTTGAATTCCTTGTTCCTTTTGAAGTGCCTTCTTCCAGATTGGAATTTCTTCTTCTTAGCCAAAATTCGCTGTAATTTTCTAGATAGCATAGCTTCCTCATTTTCGCTGTCTGCATCACTTTCACTTTCAGCTGAACTTGCTTCTGGTGAATCTTCTTCAGCTTTTAAGGCGTTGGAGTGCTTCTTTCTACTAGAGGACTCTCCTAGCCTTTCCATGTTGATCTCATGGGCCATGAGGGACCCAATGAGCTTTTCTACAGACATTCTCTTTAGGTCATTAGCTTCTTCTATTGCTGTGACCTTTGGGGTCCATGAGGACGGTAAGGATCTAAGTATCTTCCTTACCATGTCTCCCATCTCATAGGTTTTCCCCAGACTAGCTAGTCCATTTGTGATGTCAGTGAACCGACTGAACATTTGAGTTATGGACTCACTTGACTGCATCTGAAATCTTTCATATTGAGTGACAAGAATGTCGATTCTTGTTTCCTTTACTTTGTCTGTGCCTTCATAAGTAATCCTGAGCTTTTCCCACATTTCCATTGAGGATTTGCAGGCTGAAACTCTGTTGAATTCCTTCTTACTTAGAGCACAGCATAGGATGCTCTTTGCTTTGCAATTCAGGAAATCTTCTTCCTGTCATCATCTGTCCATTGTGCTTTCTCATTTGTGACTAACAGATCACCTTCTTCTACTATGGACCAAATTTGATAGTCGTGCCCTTGTAGAAAGTATTCCATTCTGGTCTTCCAGTAAGGATAATCTTCACCATCGAAGAGAGGGGTCGGTTGACAGACTGACCTTCAAAGTTACCTTGGGCTGCCATGGATCTTTACTCTTCAGATCGTTGGATCCTTTCTTTGTCGAAGAGACTCGCTCTGATACCACTTGTTGCCCAGTTGACGAGCCCAGAGGGGGGGTGAATGGGTCTTTAAAAATTAATCTAGAAGATACCTGTAACTAAAAACATTCACACAAACGTTCTTCGAAGTAGGTTAGTGACAGTTAGTTTAAATAACAAACACACAAAGAAGACAATCACACAACACAAGGTTTATCCTGGTTCGAACCACCTTTCCTTAGGAGTCCTACGTCCAGTCCCTGAGCAATAACACAGGATTTCACTAACTAGGGTACAGTCCCCCTAAGGACGCTACAACACCCAGTTCAGTTGGTCTTCCTTCACACCCGAAGGGAACAACACCCTGGATACCACACCAGGTCTTCCTTCACAACCGAAGGGAACAACACCCTGGATACCACACCAGGTCTTCCTTCACAACCGAAGGGAACAACACCCTGGATACCACACCAGGTCTTCCTTCACAACCGAAGGGAACAACACCCTGGATACCACCAGGTCTTCCTTCACACCCGAAGGAAACAACACAAAGAGAGTGAATGAAATTCAAGCCCCTAGATCAAGCTTTTGATAAGCAAGGATCTGAAGCAACTAGAACTGAGAGCAAAGAGATTTAAACAAGGCACACTCTCAGAACTATACAGGCTCTCTCAAGATTTTCACAAACTAGTGGAGAGCAAAAGAGCAAAAGCTAAGTGGAATGAAGGTTCTTGGCTCTGGACTTTCTTCAGAAGAATTTGAATGCTTGAATGCGCGATGTCTACTTTTTCTTCTGTTCTTCTGACTTGAATTTATATCTTCAATTTGAAATGTAGACGTTGTCTCTCTTTTGAGTAGTCGTTAGACTGAATGACATCTGGAGTCTTGGAAGCTTCCAGTCAACAGTCTTTTGATCACTTGAGCACGCAAAGAGATAGATCTTCAGAAATATCCGTTGGCTTCTATTTGTTTAACGTTGTACCATGAAGCTAGTTCAGAGGTCTGCACAAATGTCAATCTCAAATAGCAGACAGCTAAGCTGTCTCTGATGTCAGTCAACGACAGTAGCAATAGACATGAAAATAGTAGTGCAAAATAGCTTAAGTCTAAAGGACGTAATCAGAGTAGGCACGATATGGTCTGCATGCATGCAGAGATATGTTCAGATCTCATAAATGCAAAAGCGTCAGTGGACTTTGACTAGTCAATGCTTTTAAGATGAATAAGACATCAAGATATGAAATCGATGACTATATGACTTATGAAATCGTTATGAGTCATAGTAAATCGTTATGTGACAGAAGATATATCATGAACACTTAATGAATCGTTGCACAAAGCAAATTGTTGTGTTCCTAAAGAAATCGATGTGAAATACTTAACAAGTCATTATACAAAGCATGTCGTTGTGAATTTCAAAGAAATCGTTATGAATACTTATGAAGTCGTTACAATAATCAAGTCGTTGCGAGTCCTAAAGAAGTCGTTGCGATAACTTATAGAGTCGTTATGACAGGCAAGTCGTTACGAGTTTCTAAAGAAATCGTTACGATAACTTATAGAGTCGTTGTGATGAGTAAGTCGTTACGGGCTCTAAAGAAATCGTTGCGACAACTTATAGAGTCGTTGCGACAGGCAAGTCGTTACGAGTTCTAAAGAAATCGTTACGGTAACTTATAGAGTCGTTGTGACGAGCAAGTCATTATGGGCTCTAAAGAAATCGTTACGGTAAATTATAGAGTCGTTGTGACATCGACTTGTTTGAAATAACATGACTTTTCAGTCTTATAAGGAAATCGTTGCGATCACTTATAGAATCGTTACAACATCGATTTGTTTGAAACAACATGACTTTTCAGCCAGAAAGGAAATCGTTATGATAATTCTATTGAAATCGATATGTTTATAAAGAAATCGTTATGGCCTCCAATAGAAGTTGATATGGACTTAGAGAAATATCATGTTGAAAAGATTAAGGCTTCAGAAAAGTAATGCATACCTTTATTGGCTTGTTTGACCTTGGTATTTTTCCTGTGCTTAAGACTTATGAAATGTTCATTAGATATAATTGATAAACTTTTGTTTGGTTTTTTTAATCATGAAAATATATATGTAATTAATTAAAAGTACATGGGGACAGACTGGTCATCCAGAGAGGCTTCATTTGTAGAGAGAGGGGCCTTTAGTTACCTAATTAAATTAGGAAACCTTTAGGCACAAATTTGGGTATACCTTTCCTGAACTTGGAAATTTCTCTCCCCAATTCATGATGGAATTGGTATGTAAGCTTACCTTAGGTGGTAACCACGAATTTGGGCTTGGTTTGAAGTCTAATGATGGTCTATAGGGTGAGAATTTACCCTATCATAGTCCATTAGTGAATATTTTTGAATTTCAGGTCATTTTCCTATCATGAATTTATTTGTGGTCCAAAGGACATCCTTCGGCCCATTTCTTTCATTAGATTGTCAATACCTATTGTTTGAAGTCCAACCATAATTTTTATTTTAATTTATGACCCCTTTATGTATATGTGATAATGGTTTTTCGACTTATTCCTTAATTAAGATAATAAGTCACAAAAATTCTTAAATTCAATCCAAAAGATTTTTATTGGCCCAAATATCTTTATGTGTCACTAGAGAATAATATTTAAAGTCTATCTATGATTTTTACGAAATTTTTAGATATGTTTTTACATCTGGGATAATGGTGCGTACGCATGTAACTAGTTTTAAATTATTAAGTGGTCATATTTTCTATTAATCTCCAATTTTCAATTATTGAAATTCTTGGGTTGCTACATCCTCCCCCACTTAAAAGAATTTGGTCCCCAAATTCATAGGACAATTTCTTCTTTCTAAACTATGTCAAATCTCCCCCACTTAAGATTATGCATGTAGAGGAAAATTTTCAAGTAGATTACTTCGACATTATTGTATTGTTATGAATATATTAATTCTTCTCAATTATGACTTGAGCAATAGGAGAAGACGATACTAACAAGAAGAATTAGAAGAAGCACCAAGATTACGTGATGCTTGTGATGTCAATGTGAGTAGATCTACCTCTTTCTATTCTTCCTAGAGCGTTCCTTTCATGTTGTTGCTTGAAGTCAGCCTTGTTGTTGAGATGTCGTATTCTTCAATTGAGAGCAACCACTGATCTGGTGGCCCATACTTCCGCATCACAGACAAGCCCCCATCTTTCTCCAACACTCCTCAACCTTATGTCCCATTCGACTACAGTGCCAACACTTCTCCTTGAATGGTTGGATTGCGTTCTATGGTTGATCTTCTCTCTTAGGCTTCTTATTCTTAAGTGACACTTGTCTTTATTTAACCTCTCCTTAGGGCTTTTGGGTTGATAATCCTTGAAGTTAATGGGTTGTCCCTCCTTTTGGGTGGACTTCCAATAATCTTCCTTGGTCATCTCTATGGCGTCTTCTACTAATTGAGCTCATTTCACTATATCATTATAAATTTGGATGTCCATTGACACCAGTAAGGGAATATATGCTGGCTTCAATCCATTTAAGAATCTTTTTGCCTTCATCTTCTCTGTCCCAAATAAGTGTGGTGCATAGCAGGATAGTCTAGTGAATTGGACTTCATACTCTGCCACTAGTAACCCTTCTTGCTTAAGAGCAGCAAACTCCGCACCTTTCTACTCATGAATCCTTTCTGAGAAATATTTATTATTGAAGTGTTCTAGGAATTCAACCCAAGTAATAGGATTATTAGGCAATGTAGCTTTGGTGGCCTCCCACCAAGTCCTTGCATCACGTTCTAATTGAAAAGTGGCCAGTAGGACCCTCTCTTGGTCCGTGCACTGCATTACATTGAACATCCGTTCCATCTCTTGCATCTAGTTTTCAGCCTCCTTGAGGTCAGGAAATCCATCAAACTTAGGAGGATTCATTCCTTGAAAATTCCTATGTAACTCTCCTTCCCTGACACGAGCTCCACCCTGTACAACTTGTTGCAAGGCCTGCGCCAACTCCTGTACTGTGTTATGTATATCGCGCCATTGGCCACGCCTAGCTGCCATCTTCAAGAATGTTTGGGATCTTAAGAGAAGATTAATAGTTAGTTATAGTCTAAGTTATTCTTTGTGAATATGAATTTATTAACTTTTGAACTATTCTAACCATGGGCTCTACCCATCTCACTAGGTACTAATAAGAAACCTAGCTTAGTGCTAGACACAAATAGCGTAGGAACCTAGATCCTTACAACATGGTCCTTTAACATAGTTTCATAACTTAGCCTCTAATGTATCCTAGGACTTTAGAAAGCCTAAGCTCTGATACCACTCTGTCACGCCCCCAATTTTGTTTTAGTAGCGGAATAAATTGGGAGTCATGATGAACAAGCAAGCATTCAGAAGCTATAAACCAATAGCTTTTACAAATAGGGCCCATAATGCAATAATCAAATTTTCATCCTTTATTTATCAAAACGAATATTACAACCTCCAATGTCAAATGAAACACTCCTTGCTCACCAATCTATCTATCTCTCAAAGAAAAGGGAAATTACATTCATGACCAATCCAAATAAAAATAAGAATGGTCTCTCTAAGTGTACTCCACGCTCGATGCACAAGTCCCATCATTTAGCTTTACCATCACTACCTGAAATGTTAAAGAGAGCAGGTATGAGTGCACTCGCCCAGTAGAATTTACATCTTCCAGCAATGATATAAGTATTTAATATTTTAAAAGCTAGAAGGTATGAACATGCTATGTACAATGTAATTAAAACGACGGTAGTAACACGTGTACAATGTATCATGCAAGATAGTAAGATCAAGAGATTGTAATGATCAATATAGCAATAAGGTTGTATTCAAGAGTTCAAGATATTGTGAACAATAATCTAGCAAGATGGTAACTTCATGAACAAGAGCAAGATAGCATGTAACAAGATGGCCAATTCACTAGCAAGCATTTTGAGTAACCCACTCGGAGCACTCCACAAGAATATCACACAGGATCTACTGGTGCCTCATGCAAGTACATGTTGGCCCTTTTGGTATGGCAGCAAGCTAACCTAGAGGGGGGGTGAATAGGTTTTTCTGAAATCTAAAATAGAAACTTAAACACAGAAATTAACACTTGAATGTTTGGTTAGTTTAGTGTGATAAAGAGTAGCAGTGCAGAAGCAAGTAAACAATCACACAATGGACACAAGGAATTTATCCTGGTTCGCCCTTCCCACATGGAAGTCCAACGTCTAGTCCCCAAGCAACCTCTTGGGATTTCACTAACCAAGGGTACAGTCCCCCTTAAGGACACTACAACACCCAGCACCCCAGTTGGTCTTCTTCTCTTTTTCGGGCAAGAAGGCAGCCCACTTCTCTTACAGGTAAAGAAGTCAACCTCCTGGTACAAACCCCAGTGCGGTTCTGCTAGACACAAATCCCTAGCTAGGTTATACATTGTATACAGTCCTACAGATTACAAAGATGCACACAGAGAGAGTGAAGAGAGGAGAAGGAGCTTGAAGCTTGAGGGCTTCAGATGCTTGAACACTTCTTCTTGGGCTCGAGCTCTTTTTCTCTTTTCCTTTGAGTGTATGTGAAGTTGAGGTTCTTCACAGGATGTAAACTCCTTGAAAAGAAATCTTCAGGAAAGCTCTCCTTCTTTCTTCAGCCATGCTTCATCTTTTATATGAGAGGCTTTCAAAAAGGATCCGTTGAAGAGATCCATTGGAGTTCTACCCGTTGCTCATCTCTTGTCTTGATCACTCTTTGTGGTCTTTCGAGGTCTGTGAGCATGAAAGAAAGTGTTAGCATAAAAGAGTGTTTACATGAAAACTATGCATGCTACTGTGTTTCTCTTAACATGCTAAAACCGATAAGTCATATCTTTTTCTGACAGAATTGAGAAATTATGCATGCAGCTTTTTGTCAGAAGATATTTGACTTTTCATTTAGGCGCCAAAAACCCTTAAACATATAAGAGAAGTCGTTGTGAAAATGACTCATAAAACCGTTGCTCATTTATAAGCAAATCGATGCAGGATTATGAACAAATCGATGATCTATCAAAACTAAGTTAATCTGAATGGAAATCGTTATGACAAAAAAAGGTAAATCAATGTGATCACTTATGAAATCGTTATGAGATCAATTTCATATCAAATCGTTGCGAAGGTAAATCGATGTGAGGGCAAATCGTTGCACTCACTTATCAAATCGTTATGAGCCTTAGCGAATCGTTATGGAAGGCAAATCGATATGAGGGCAAAACGTTGCGCTCACTTATCAAATCGTTATGAGCCTTAGCGAATCATTATGGAAGGCAAATCGATGTGAGGGCAAAACATTGTGCTCACTTATCAAATCGTTATGGCCTTAAACGAATCGTTATCAAATCGTTATGAGCCTTAGAGAATCGTTATGGAAGGCAAATCGATGTGAGGGCAAAATGTTGTGCTCACTTATCAAATCGTTATGGCTTTAAACGAATGGTTATGAGCTTATAAAATCAAAAACTAAATCGTTGTAGCGCTTATAATTTTGGCTCTTGAACTGTAATCGATGTATATGGATTAAACATCGATTTTATTAATTTAGTGTGCCATATTGCATCAATGAGAGACTTAGCATTTTGCTATGAGATTGATGCGACATAGATGAAACATGATATTCAATGAGACTTATCATCTGTAAATGGGATTGATGCAACACAGATGAAACAAAAATATTTATGAACACCTATATTTTGTTATCTCCGCAATACCAAGATAATATATTTTGTTATCACCTAAATGCAACATATATTTTGTTATCACCAAAATGCCAAGATCACAGAAAAACATAGAGTGGTTCAACAATCTCCCCCTTTTTGGTGATGACAAAATTTATGCGAATTTCCTGAAATGATTTAAAACATGATTTAAGCAGAAAATTCATAGAGTATACTTACTCTCCCCCTTTTTGTCAATAATCCAAAAAGGGAAAGTCTTACCATGTATTTCTCCTTCCTTTTGAGAGAGTTTCTTACCATGGAGGAGTTCAATTTTTCTCCCCCATACCCTGTGCTCCCCCTTACTCAGAGCTCCTCCTTTTTTTTTTTGAGAGACTCTATTATTGCCTTGAGCATCTTTGGTTCCGGATGCTCCAAGGCTACCCTGCGAACAACTTATTCAGAAGTGGGTACCCAAGATTTTTTGGGTCCTTGATGGTTAGATGCATGAAAATATCCTTTAGGGATCCAAACTAAGTGCCTTGTTGTGCAGGTGTTTACTATGTGTTCTAGTTTATTGCAATAAGAACAACAATGAATATAGATTGTTTTGCTGTTCTTATTTTCTTTGTGCTGAGTTTTTAGAACGTGATTTCTGTAAACTTTTTCTTTTACAGGGCCTTTTTTCTGGGGCATCTTGGTTTCTTTTACAAATTTTGGTAGAGGATATTTTTTTGGAATCATGACTTATTTTCCTTTTTCTGGAGGTATGTATCCAAGTCCTTCTTTGTTATTTCCAGATTTTGATCGTTTTAAGCATAGGGCTAAAGATGTTTTCCCTTCAGTTAATTTTCTAACTGATTCTTTTAAATACATATTTGCTTCAGTTAGAGTTTTTAATTTTTCTTCTAACTCTAACTTCTCATTGTTCTTGCTTTTCAAATCTTCATTTAAAAGATAATTTTTATTTTTATATTCTTTTAATTGTTCTTCTAGTTGTTCCATTTCTGATTTAAGATCAGAATTAGTGTTTTCTAAACAGGTAAGGTTGCTCTTGAGATTTTTTTGTTCTTTTACAACAACCTTATGCTTATTATACAGTTCATTAAAGACTTCTTCTAAGTCTTCGGACTCTGACCCTGAATTTGTGCAAGAGTCAGAGGAAGGTTCAGAGAGTACCTCATTTACTCCCACCATGAGGGCTAGATTTACCTGCTCCTTTTCGGAATCTGAGCTTGATGATTTTGAGCTTGTGACCTCATCATTTTCCCAAGCAGCCGCCATGGCTCTTCTTTTAAATTTCTTGTGCTGCTTCTTGGGTTTCTCAGTTTGACCAGTCTTCTTGAGTCTTGGACAATCCGGTCTCAGATGTCCAGGTTTTCTGCGTTCATAGTAGACTGGTTCTTTCTCTTTTCTGTCTTTCTTTTGAATCCTTTTCGATCCATTTTTCTTCTTCTTGAAAATTTTCTGAAGCTTGGACAGAACTTCATCTACGTCACAGTCTTCAGAATCTACATTTTTGGATCTAGAAGAAGAAGTGGAAGGAGCAGCTACAACCTTAAGAGCATTAGTACATTTCTTCTTAGATGAGCTTTCAGACAATCGCTCCATATTTATTTCATATGCCATGAGAGAACATATTAATTATCAATCGAAAATTTGGTTAAATCATGGGCCTCTTCAATAGCACTTACTTTAGGTGTCCATGGAATAGTTAAGGACCTAAGTATTTTTCTAACAGTTTCCTCATCAGAAAGATTTTTACCAAGAGAGCTTAGACCAACTACTATACTTGAAAATCTATTATACATTTGAGTGATATTTTCATTTGGAAGCATTTGAAATTGCTCATATTGTGAGACAAGAATATCTATCATAGCTTGTTTTACTTTATCTGTTCCTTCATAAGTTATCTGCAGTTTATCCCATATTTCTTTAGTTGATTTACATGCAGATACTCTACTAAATTCTCTTTTGGATAAAGCACAACATAAGTAGTTCTTAGCTTTAAAGTTTAAAGATAATTTACTTTTATCTACTGTTGTAATGGCAATAGTGCCTGGAATAGGAACAATAACATAATCACCTACCTCGATTACCTGCCACAGATCAAAGTCTGTGCCTCGAATGAAGCATTCCATTCTCATCTTCCAATATTGGTAGTCCTCTCTATCAAAGAATGGAGGTCTGGTGACTGATTGACCTTCAGCATATCCTTGAGCTGCCATAGATCTTTGCTATAAGATCGTTGGATCTTCTTTGAATGATTAGAGACCCGCTCTGATACCACTTGTTGGCCCTTTTGGTACGGCAACAAGCTAACCTAGAGGGGGGGTGAATAGGTTTTTCTGAAATCTGAAATAGAAACTTAAACGCAGAAATTAACACTTGAAGGTTTGGTTAGTTTAGTGTGATAAAGAGTAGCAGTGCAGAAGCAAATAAACAATCACACAATGGACACAAGGAATTTATCCTGGTTCGGCCTTTCCCACATGGAAGTCCTACGTCCAGTCCCCATGCAACCTCTTGGGATTTCACTAACCAAGGGTACAGTCCCCCTTAAGGACACTACAACACCCAGCACCCCAGCTGGTCTTGTTCTCTTGCCCGGGCAAGAAGGCAGCCCACTTCTCTTACAGGTAAAGAAGTCAACCTCCTGGTACAAACCCCAGTGCAGTTCTGCTAGACACAAACCCCTAGCTAGGTTCTCCACTGTATAAAGTCCTACAGCTTGTAGCAACCTGAATTTTTAAGAAAAATAAAATTTAAATAAGAATTAAAACCTAGCTAAATGGATATTTAAATGAAAAGAGCATTAAATAAAACCCATTAATTGGAAAAGAGTAACGGGCTTTTCTTAATGGACTCCCTAGAATTTATTGGGTTAAAATATGAATTTACAAAGGGAGAATAATAAGAAAATACCCTAAATTCGGAGTTTAATTATCTGATAATTGGAAAGGGGTTATTAAGGCAATAAAAGTGGCAATTAGAGTTGGAATTGGATTCCTAAACCTACCACATATAGTCTAGCACGAATTTAGATACTATTCTAACCCAATTAGAGATTGGAAAGTAAGAGAGGAAAGGTGGAGTTAGGAAATCTCGGAATTAAGAGGAATTTGAGTAGTAGTAGGAATAAGAACTTGTATTTATATAAATACACCTCTTAAATCCTCATGGCCGGCCCTAGCTCGTGCAAAGGGGTTATTGGGGGTGGAGAAGAGGCCAAGGAGGAGGAGAAATCGAGGAGAGGAAGATCCATCAAGCTTCTTCCTTCGTTCTTGGAGTTCTAGGCCCTAGAAGATAAATCGAGTCAAAGGTAGGCATTCTCACGAGCAAAACTCAATTAAATCCATCTGTAGATTGTTCCATACATCAGGAACAAAAGCCCTCTTGTTTCACTCTTTTTCATTGAGCCAATCTTTTGTTCTTGATTTTAGAAGATCTGCAAACATGATAACCCCGAGACATCATGTTTAATTCAAATCTCTATGTATACTTGATCCCATGCTACGAAACTTTTACTGTAGATACTTCATGTTGTTAGGGATCTTTTGCCCCTAAAAGCCCTATATTTCATCGAGCATGTTGATCGAATTTAATCGATCTTTCTCTCTGTGTCATGTTCTGAATAACACGTTCTTGCTCCTGTTCAAACCCTGTATGAACCATGCTCTCTCTCTAATTCCGATTTACTAGAAGTACCCTTACATGTCTAGTTTAATTTGCAACTAGTTTCATGATTTTTTGTTGACTATACAATTAGTTATGATTTTTCAAAGTACCCTGTGTCCAAACAAGTCAAGTTGGCACGCAATTCGATGTAGAACAATGTTCTCGCTCGAACTCAGATGAAGAACCTGAGAACGCTACGGCTCGACACGTCGCATTCTTAGAGCCATCACGACCACCATCTTGTCGCGTTCTGAACGCGACAGGAGACACCGTCGTGTTCTGGCCGCCTGAACAGACAGCCCTGTCGCGACCCGTACAGGACCCTGTCGCGATCTGGCCTGACGCTGTTGCAATCCTTACTGGCCCATGTCTTCTTCACAGGATTTTGCATGAAAACCCATAAAAGTTATTGCTCTCACTTTCTACATTCATACACGCATAAAAACACCTGTTTAAAAATGGAGCTTTATTGAATGCTTTAAAATACATATTCACGACTTCTTTGGTATCTACAATTTCTCTTACACATGCACACACATGGACCATCCATATATGGCTGAAATCTAGCATAAAATATCTTTTAATGTATTTGGTAATTTATTGCAATAAAGTATATTAATTACCCTATTTTAAAGGACTTGTATTCGTTTCTTGCGTTGTTTATATACCGATATCGACGCTCCACTGTTCTAGAATTCCTCTAGAATGTCGAGTACCTATTTTTATATACACACTTTACTTGGCTTGTGGTAAACTCTCCGTCGGATATTCCTTTCGCCGGACTAGTGAACCCTTGCACAAGGCCTCCATAAGTCTCCTCTGATCATGGATTCCCACATGGTCGATGAGCTGGTTGTACCCTAACACCCATTACACCTTTAGGGATCGATATGATCCAAACGTCTATTAGAAGTTCGCTCTTACCTTGAATCACGTCGAACCTCTGGACTTGTGCATAACATGGCCAGCGGGAAGATCGTGAGTTCCACCTGACTGCCAACACCAAGTGCGCGTGTTGTGCAACTGTTACTATCGCCTGTTTACTTGTCGCATTACGTGCAATGTCCACTAGCTCTCATTTGTACTCTACTTGCTCGTCTATTCACGTTCACTCTACTATCTCGTCTATTCATCTAGTGCTCTCATCTACTTCTTGGTACTCTATATTGGCCGTTGATTGATTGTCTAAAGATAAACAATATAACTAATGTCTGGCAATATATAAAGGGCCCGATCTGGTCCTGGGATGTGCGCCCGAAAGTGCTAGTTCCCATGGGAGTTAAATTATCAGAGTGTTTGGCATTACACTCAAGTGCTATCTATCTCGACTATCTATATGATAATCAAAAACACAAAACGTGCTATACTCTCTCGATGTCTAGAACGACAAACAAGTGCTATACTCGTCGTGCTATTATTATACTTGTGCTAGTTGTGCTATGACCATCTTGCTATTCGTTCTATACTCGATACTTGTGCTATTTTTGGAAACTATACTCGATCTCGTGCTATTGTGCTATCCTGTTACCTATTGTGCTATCTCTCGCTATATTTTGACTCTTTTGTACCTGCTATCTTTAGATAGTCTGCCATTAAATGCGTTAATTATTTAAAGCCTACTTGAGCCTGAGATTTAAGTCCTACTGGGCGTTATCGCTCACCCTACGTTATCTGATGTTGTGTTCTCAGGTGAGATCGAGGATGACACATATACTCACGAGGAGGGGAATGACTAAGAGTGAAGCCAGGAGTACCCTCGAGTCATTATGTTATCTTAGTTGTAGTTAGTTATTTTCTTTTATTGCAATGTAATTGGTCCCTATGGAATGGCTCTGATATTGGTGGTTGTAACTAGACATTTGAAAGGTTATTAATGAGAAAGATTTGCTTTAGTATTATTCAATGTGCAATGGTTTGATGTCTAGTATTCGCTCTATGCCTTTTTCT
The DNA here is from genome assembly GCA_014218235.1 of Colocasia esculenta. Classification (NCBI taxonomy): domain Eukaryota; kingdom Viridiplantae; phylum Streptophyta; class Magnoliopsida; order Alismatales; family Araceae; genus Colocasia; species Colocasia esculenta. The sequence goes on along the minus strand of CM024755.1, from coordinate 53,978,282 downwards.
TGCAACTGCTTTCGCGCTACGATATTCCGCGTCGGGGCGTGACACAGCTGGACAGAAGTCTTTCTTAGAAAATAAAGAACAAAGCTGAGAGTTGGAACAAATGAAAACCAACTACAATAACTCTCAGCAAAAAGATTCTCTCCCCAGATTAAAAAGATGTACACAGAGAGAGCGAAGAGAGGAGAAGGAGCTTGAAGCTTGAGGGCTTCAGATGCTTGAACATTTCTTCTTGGGCTCGGGCTCTTTCTCTCTTTTCCTTTGAGTGTATGCGGAGTTGAGGTTCTTCACAGGATGTAAACTCCTTGAAAAAAAATCTTCAGGAAAGCTCTCCTTCTTTCTTCAGCCATGCTTCATCTTTTATATGAGAGGCTTTAAAAAAGGATCCGTTGAAGAGATCCGTTGGAGTTCTACCCGTTGCTCATCTCTTGTCTTGATCACTCTTTGTGGTCTTTCGAGGTCTATGAGCATGAAAGAAAGTGTTAGCATAAAAGAGTGTTTACATGAAAACTATGCATGCTATTGTCTTTCTCTTAACATGCTAAAACTGATAAGTCATATCTTTTTCTGACAGAACTGAGAAATTACGCATGCAGCTTTTTGTCAGAAGATATTTGACTTTTCATTTAGGCACCAAAAACCCTTAAACATATAAGAGAAGTCGATGTGAAAATGACTCATAAAACCATTGTTTATTTATAAGCAAATCGATGTAGGATTATGAACAAATCGATGATTATTCATAACTAAGTTAATCTGAATGGAAATCGTTATGACAAAAAAAGGCAAATCGATGTGATCACTTATGAAATCGTTATGAGATCAATTTATTATCAAATCGTTGCGAAGGCAAATCGATGTGAGGGCAAATCGTTGCACTCACTTATCAAATCGTTATGAGCCTTAGCGAATCGTTATGGAAGGCAAATCGATGTGAGGGCAAAACGTTGCGTTCACTTATCAAATCGTTATGGCCTTAAACGAATCGTTATCAAATCGTTATGAGCCTTAGCAAATCGTTATGGAAGGCAAATCGATGTGAGGGCAAAACGTTGCGCTCACTTATGAAATTGTTATGGCTTTAAACGAATCGTTATGAGCTTATAAAATCAAAAACTAAATCGTTGTAGTGCTTATAATTTTGGCACTTGAACTGTAATCCATGTATATGGATTAAACATCAATTTTATCAATTTAGTGCGCCATATTGCATCAATGAGAGACTTAGCATTTTTCTATGAGATTGATGCGACACAGATGAAACATGATATTCAATGAGACTTATCATCTGCAAATGGGATTGATGCAACACAGATGAAACAAAAATATATGAACTCCTATATTTTGTTATCTCCACAATACCAAGATAATATATTTTGTTATTACCTAAATGCATCATATATTTTGTTATCACCAAAATGCCAAGATCACGGATAACCATAGAGTGGTTCAACAGTACGTCCTTTAGCCACTCGGGTTAAGGACCAGCACACAGTAGAAAGTAATAAGCAAGTAAGTTTTTTACGTGTAACAAATACGTGCCATGCCAAGCACCAATCATGATTCCGCACCATGCCAGACAAATGGCTTTGTTAGGGGATCAACCTAACAATCAACTCCTGGGATAACGAACATCTTTGGAAAAATTGGGCAATCAATGTTAGGTTGAGTGTGTTTTAGAATTTCCTAAAGTTGTGTTTTAATGATGACCAATGAACATCACTCATATATTGATTTTGATGATGACATATTGGACATGTTATACATTTTATTCATATCACAACAATGCTTAAACAACATATTTTTGATGTTTTAATATCTCACATTTTAATGATAATATCTTTTATTAATGGTTTACAATTTATATTTTCAGGTTTACATAAATTTGTCACAATGGTGTCGACCCAGTCTGCCTGTGTGTCGACACAGTCTACCTGTGGTGTCGACACAGTCTACCTGTGTGTCGACACTAGTTCACTATCCTAGAAGCCTGTTCTGAAGCAGTAGCCAGTGGTGTCGACACAGTTTGCCTGTGTGTTGACACACTTTGACTAAAACTAAAAAACGTGGATTTTTCTAGACACGTGGCTGTTTAGGGATAAAGGGAATTGACCTAGATTTCTGTGCCCATGAACCCCAAGGTACCTTATGGACATATGGGGCTATATATACTCATGATCCTTGTACTCCAAAGCATCCCACGCAAGAAAGCTTAGAGCATTCTGGAAGAAGGCAAGAAGAGCGTGAAAAAGGGATCTGCATCCAGAGGAGCAGAGCAGCGCCGCCAAGGAGCTGAAGGTCATTCAATTAATAGGCTTCCATTTATTGATGGTACTGACTATCCTTACTTGAAGAATAGGATGATGATTTTTCTTAGAGCACAGAACTATGATGTATGGAGAATTGTTGAAAAAGGACCAATCCAAGTCACTGGAGATGAAGATCAATGGACTAGGGAGCATATCAGAAGGGGCACCCTGAACTACAGCGCCATGAACATGCTGCAATGTGCCATCCATCCGAAGGAGTATTCCATAATCTCTATGTGTAAGTCTGCCAAGGAGATGTGGGATAAATTAGAATTGCTATATGAGAGCATATCTCAAGTTAGAGAAACTAAAACAAACATGATAGTTTCTAATTATGAATTGTTTATCATGAAAAACTAATGAAACTATATCTGAGATGTTTGCTAGGTTCATGGTTATCATCAATGGTCTTCGATCTTTGGGTAAAGAATACTCAAATGAAGAATTGGTAGTGCCACAGTCATTGAGGATTCAAAGGATTTATCCAAAATAACATTGGATGAACTCATTGGATCATTAATGACTTATGAGCTAAATCTTAAAAGATTTGAAGAACACATGCTGAAATCAAAACCCATTGCTCTTAAAGCTTCATCAAGTAGTAAAGGAAAATCTAAAGAAATTTCTGAATCTGAAAAATTTGAATCTGACAATGATAATCTTGCTTTGATTACTAGACAATTCAGAGCATTTCTAAAATCAAATAAGAAGAATTTTGGTAATAAGCAAAATGTTATGTCTAGTAAAAAGAAACACTTCTCCCATGTTGATCATACGAAAACTGATGAAATTCTTGTGTATTACAGGTGCAACAAATCTGGGCATATGAAGGCTGAGTGTCTAGAGGCTAAGAAGGACAAGTACAAAAACCCCAAGAAGGAGTTTCACAAAAAGAAGAACAAGGCCATGGTTGCTACATGGTCAGATGATGAAAGCTCATACTGCAATGAAGAATCCTCAACTTCAGATGAAAATGAAGTTTGCTTCATGGCTGGAAGCAATGAAGAACAGTAGATATGTCTTTCGACCTATTTACTATTGAAGATTGGCAAGAAGCATATGGTAATTTAGTTGAAAATCTTTTTGATGTTAGAAAAGAAATAAATACTTGAAAAGAAAAAGTGAAAGCATTCTTCATGATACTTCATCATCTGTAATGATTTCTAAATTAGAATACCAAATTTCAGACCAAATCAAAGAAAATGATGAACTGTTGATTTGTATTGATGCTCTGAAATTGAAAATTCAAAAATTGAACAAAGAACTTATCAATTCTGTTAAGAAATTTGAAGAAAATGAAAAGGAAAATCAAGAAAACTTGAATCAAATTGAAAAGCTAAACCTTTGCCTTAAAGAGAAAGAAGACATCATCAAGAACTTCACTCAAGGCAAAGATTATTTGAATGCTCTACTTGGAGTTAAGATGAATTCAAACAAATTTGGTTTAGGTTTTGAACCACAAAATTTAAAGAAAACTGAATCATCTTCAAAGCAAACTAAATCATTAACAATTCCTTTAATAAAATTTGTCAAGGCAGGTTCATCTGAAAACAAAGGAAAAATATAAAAATAGAAAGAACATGTGAGGTCGACATACACTATGCACAGGTTGACCTATCCCAGTCAGAGGTCAACCTACCCTTCTTATAAAAATCACAAAACTTCAAACCAATCAATAATCATTTTTCTCTTGGAAATTTGAATGTTTTCTCATCTTACAATTCAAGATGGAATAAGTCTTGGAACCAAAGGTACAATGGTAACCAATGGTTCAATCCTTATTTCTATCATTCACCTTTTCCTGCTTATCAACAACAATACATGCCAAGTTTTTCACAATGGAACAAACCAACTAAGAGGTATAATGTTCAGAAAATTGAAAAACAAAAAGTTGAATATTCTGTTCCAATGAACACCGTGAAGAAACATACACAAATTTGGTTCAGAAAAGATCTATTTTCTCTTTTCACTCAGGATGTTGGTGCCAATCTCATGTGGGTACCAAAAACTTGTCTTGTCTAATTTGTTATGTTCAGGAAAGCCATGCATCCAATTCCAACAAAATCTGGATTCTTGACAGTGGATGCTCACGGCATATGACAGGAGACAGAAATAAATTTTCATGCTTAATTGAAAAGGAAGGTGGATCAGTCACTTTTGGAGGTAAGAATAAAGAAAAAATAATTGTCAAAGGAAAAATTGGTAAGCCTTGCATTACCTTAAGTGATGATGTTTGTTTAGTTGAGGGTTTGAATTACAACTTGCTTAGCATTAGTCAATTGTGTGAGAATGGTCACAAGATTCTTTTTGAACATGATTAATGCAAAATAATTGACTCCTCTTCTAAGAAAATTAAATTGATTGAAAAAGAGAAAATAATGTCTACATGATTGATTTGTGTGATAATTCCTCTTCAAATGTTTGTTTGATTACAAATAAAAATGGCACTGCTTGGTTGTGGCATAAAAGGTTGGGTCATGCAAGTTTCTCAATCATTAGCAAACTCATAAGAATGAATCTCGTAAAAAGTCTTCTTGAATCTTTCCCAGTCATTGACAATCCTGTTTGTGGGATTTGTGCTCAAGGAAAATAAACAAGAAGATCTTTTAAAGTGTTCAATGAAGTACTTACATCTAAACCACTTGAGCTGCTTCATATAGATCTTTTTGGTCCAACCAGAACTCAAAGTCTCAGTGGTAATAGATATGGTTTTGTAATCATTGATGACTTTAATAGATATACTTGGGTATTATTCTTATCCCATAAAAGTAATGCATGTTCAAAATTCTGGAGATTTTACAATTCGTCCTTAGTGGGTTTCTCTTTCAAATTGAATTCCATTTTGACAGATCATGGGGGTGAATTTGAAAATAAATCATTTTCTGATCTCTGTACTGAACTGAACATTTTCCATAAGTTTTCTTCCCCTAGAACTCCAGAACAAAATGGAGTTGTAGAAAGGAAAAATAGAACTCTTGTGGAAATGGCGAGAACTATACTAATTGAAAGTAAACTGTCTAAATTATTTTGGGTAGAAGCTGTGAATACAACTAATTTCATTTTGAATAGAGCATTGGTAAGACCACAGATCAGAAAAACCCCTTATAAGTTGTTCAAGAATAAAAAGCCAAGTGTGTCATATTTCATCATTTTTTGGTTGCAAATGTTTTGTTCACAATAACAACAAAGAAAATCTTGATAAATTTGATGTAAAAAGTTTTGAATCAATCTTCTTAGGTTATTCTGAAACATCAAGAGCTTACCGAGTTTATATTTTGAAAAATAAGAGTGTGGAAGAATCTCCACATGTCATTTTTGATGAAAACATTCAAAAGATTGACATTCCTACTTTGTACAGAACTCCATTATGTGATGATGAGGATGATTTTCTTGAACATCCATCTACAAATCATGAAGAGCAAGAAGTACCAAATGCACATGAGGTTCTTGAATTACCAACTTCAAGTGATTCAGGTAATCATGTTCCTAAAAATCATGCAAACCCTGAGGTAATTTCTGAACCCAGATTTTTAAGGGACCATCCACTTGAAAGCATTATTGGTAATCTGCAAGATGGAATAAGAACTAGATCATCTTTTCACTCTATCATACATGAAGATTCTTTGGCACTAATTTCCCAAATTGAACCCAAAAATGTTGATGAAGCTTTATCTTGTGAAAACTTGATAAATTCTATGCATGAAGAGCTTCATCAATTTGAAAGAAATCAAGTTTGAGATTTAGTACCAAAATCTTCATATTTAACTTCTATCATTGGAACAAGATAGATTTTAAGAAATAAATTGAATGAATCTAGTCAAATTGTTAGAAATAAAGCTAGACTTGTTGCTTAGGGGTATAACCAAGAACTTGGTATTGATTTTGAAGAGTCTTATACCCCTGTAGCAAGACTTAAAGCTGTTCGAATATTTCTTGCATTTGCTGCTTCTTTGAAATTCAAAGTCTTTCCAATGGATGTCAAGAGTGCATTTTTAAATGGATACATAAAAGAAAATGTTTTTGTCAAACAACCCCCTGGTTTTGAAAATGAGAAATTTCTCAATCATGTTTTTAAGCTTAATAAGGCTCTTTATGGTCTTAAACAATCTCCAAGAGCATGGTATGATCAATTGAGCGCCTTTCTTGTAAATAAAGGTTACAAAAGAGGAAACATTGATCAAACTTTGTTTACAAAAACTACAAAAAAATATTTCATTGCTGTTCAAGTTTATGTTGATGATATCAATTTTGGATCATCGGATAATACTTTGTGCAATGAGTTTGCCCATCTTATGCAATCTGAATTTGAAATGAGTCTCATGGGTGAACTTACATTTTTTTTAGGTTTGCAAGGGCATCAAACTGGTGAAGGAATTTTTCTGAGTCAAACAAAATATGTCAAGGAGTTGCTCAAGAGGTTTGACTTTTAAAACACCAAGCCATCCAACACACTAATGGCCACAAGTGTAAGACTTGAAAGTGATGCTTATGGTAAGCCTGTTAATGGTAAACTTTACAGAGGTATGCTTGGATCTCTTCTTTATTTAACTACCTCTAGGCCAGATATTCAATTCAGTGTCTGCATGTGCGCAAGATTTCAAGCAAATCCTAAAGACAGTCACATGTCTGCTGATAAAAGAATTTTTAAATATCTTCTTTCTTCATGTGATTTGGGTCTTTGGTATCCTATTGGGTATAAATTCGACTTGATTGCATATAGTGATGCTGATTATGTCATGTGCAAACTTGATAGAAAAAGCACTAGTGGATTGTGTTTATATCTAGGAGGGTGTCTTATTTCTTGGGCTTCCAAAAAGCAACATTATGTAGCTCTTTCAACTGCAGAAGCTGAGTATGTTGCTGCTGGTAGCTATGGTACCCAAGTCCTTTGGGTCAAACATCAACTTCTAGACTATAATCACAAATTAGGTTGCATTCCCATTCTTTGTGACAACACAAGTGCTATAAATCTGTCCAAAAACCCTATTCAGCATTCTTGCACAAAACACATTGACATTCGACATCATTTCTTTCGAGATGAAGTGTCAAAGAATTCTTTTGAACTCCACTTCATCCTTACAAGGGTCCATAGCGACCTCACGATCTTTCTATTTCTTTTACAAAACTTACTGCTATACCTGAGGTCTGTTTAAATATGATATTTTAGCGTGTAATTCACATGTCTTAGGTCTGATCATTACATGATGTCTACTTAATGGCTTAAAAGTGTTTAACACATTTAAAAAGCCTTAATTACATGAAGATTATTCTAATTGCTTTCTTAATGATATGATCATTCATGAAACTTATGATTTGCTCTTGTTACTATTCTAGCTTGATTAAATGATAATTATTATCTTAAAGTCTTGAAAACCCATGTGTAGTTAAATGCATTGTTCATTGCATGCCATCATGTTAAGTGTTTTCCGCGAGTTTGAGACCGATGGATTGTGAATTGACACACGTACATCACTACACACTTGCACTTCTAGGCAGCCCTTTCTTGGGGATTTGGAAGCTCTCTACCGGTCATTCCGAATCGGTAGACTAGTGACCTTTTCTCTAAGGCCTCTGTAAATCTCCTCTGACCATGGATTCCCACATGCCCGACGAGTTGGTTGTACCATTGAAGTTCCTTGGAGATAGTGTGCACTTCCTTTCTCTTCTTGTTCTCATGAGTGTGATTTACAATCTAGACTAAAGCCATTAATGTAAAGATTGAACTAAAGTATAAATCGTACCGTTATGCTGCCAAATTTATCTCTTGACCATTGTTATCATGAAATCATGTTAAACTACCAATTACTAGTTCTCATCATCATCATGAACATGACATTACACATGCTTACTTATTGAAACTCTCATTAGCCATTATTAATGAATGTGGGCATCTACATTTAAAATTTAAGTGAGAGTCCAAGGGCTCCAGTCTAGCCCCAATGATGGAGAGTCATAAATATACTGTTAACCATGGGGTATAATGATTACTGGCGTTGCATCTGCGCTGGGAGTCGTGCGTGTCGTGTTGAATGATAGATACAATAACCACATACACATGTCCTGGTGTACATTCTTGATGGATCTTTTCTTAGTGTACATTAGTGTCTACGTGCCTGATTAGTGTTACATTATCGTGCTCGTGCGTGCTTGCTTGCTTGCGTGATATGGCCATCCTGCATTTATTGCAATTAGTGATATCTTGCGTTCTTGAAAGCTATTGACATCAAGTGAAATCTTGCGTTCGTGTACAAAGTGATATATTGCTAGTTCTATCTTGTCATCTTGTTCAAAAATCTTGTTCCATCACGATCACTCTATCTAGCTTGTTCATGTATCGTGTTTTAATGATCTTTATTCGTACATGCATATCATGACATTCATCGTGCTTACCTAGTTCTAAATTGCTAATCACTTATATCATTGCCCGCACATTGAGATATAAATCCTACTGGGCTAGTTTGCTCATCCCCTACTTTTACCCAATCTAGGTGGCTATGAAGTTCAAGAGGATGAGAAAGTCGAGGATGGGAATGCGTCCGAGTGATGAGCATTTCAATTATGAGTTATCTATAGTTAGTTTATTTTGAGTGTTAGAACAATGTAGTAGGAAGTGAGGTATTATGTAATTTCCCTGTTATTGAATCTTAGTCATGTATTAGTTTCCATTTTGAATACAATAAGTTGAGATTTGAATGCAATTTATATTGAGTTCAACATTTGGGCCCTATGATGATGTTGTGTTCTTAAACACTTAGTGTATGCTAGCTAGAGGCTTATTTGCTGACTATTCACGTCTCAAGATATCGTCTCGAATTATTCCGAATAGTAATCAATATCCGCTGCGTAATTCTCAGGATGTGACAATGTTTAAGCTTTTTTATTAACACATGTTAAGAAAAATCTATCTACACTCATATTTATGACTCTTATTGTAAAAGCAAACATATTCCTGCAAAATATCAAAAGAAAATAAACAATAATCTGGAAGGATATAGACAGAGCAATGCAAACATTTCTATTACTGAGTAACCGGGCCATCTCACCTAACCAAGTGATTTGTCTCGCGTCAAAAAGTGTTTAACAGTTTGTCATCTCTGTACAAGATAATGAAAGTTAAACCACTGAGTAATCAGGAGGTCTTGCATCTGATAATTATGATCTCTTGCATTGAAAAGTGAGATTTAACTAATTTATTCTTGTATTCTTTCACAGTTAAAAATGAAAGCAAATTCCATAAGACTGGATAGAAAAGCTCATGACCTGAATAAAATTTATGTATATTGAGTTTAGACCTATTATTCAACAATGTGTTAAACTTCAAGCTCATAACATCTCTGTTAAATATTTCTGCTCACTCATGTAAGTCACATTTGCATCATCATTTTAACTACATTCAGACCATTATCTCTTGCTCTGCTTTGTGTTGAGTGGGTCTTTGTAATTACACTTGATTACACAATACCAAAAACACAATACCAAGCAGAGCAGGGCCGCCAAGGGGAGAAGGAGGAGAAGAAGAAGAGGAGGAGCTCGAGATTGCAGGAGTGCTGGTCCAGAAGGAGATCCAGCCAAGTTTGTAATTGGTCAGAGTCCTGAATTTTCTAGGGAATCTGTGTATGTGTTCTACACAGATCTCCCAATTCTATTTGTCCTCATCAATTCTATTGTATTGAGATAGATCGTGCTAGAGGATCTATTCTCTAATTGTGCTTGGTCTAGCAGAACTTGGATCTATTGTGATCTAGAGGTTTGAGTACTTTGTACTCTATTTTGGAGCCTTAGTGCTCTGGGTTGCAGTCGTTGTGCTATGGTGCTTGAGCCGTGGTGCTCAAGGACTTTTGAATTTGGTGAAGTCACAAGTGGTCTTTGGAGTAGGTCGTTGTGCCTATCTCCTGGGGTCTTTGAGTTGTTGAACTCAAAGAGGTTAGAGTCGTCGCGCTCTTGTTTGTACTGCACTTGTGTTAGTGGTTCTTCCGTTGTGAGGAGGTGGACGTAGGAGACACAAGTTGTGTTCTCCGAACCACCTTAAAATTCTAAGTGCACTGTGATTTGTTGTGTGGTTTGCTGTTCTCAATCACTACTCTCACATACCACACTTGAGTTTGATCGAATTGTGTATTTTACTCATTTTAATTCCACTGCTATTCACACAATCTCGTAGTTCATTTACCAAAGTCATCTATCCGATCCCCAACACAGAGGTCAAGGACAACACGCCGACCTCAGAGGGACCCAAACGGAAGCAGGGTACCACAACCGAACACGATCGCTCCAAAAAGCGAGAAGGAAAAACTTGGACACAAGCGACGACCAAAGCCCGGCGTACCACCGATAGGGCCACCTAGACAAGGCAAAGTAGCCACCCCGCAGTGGCAACGGTACAACCACAAGGCATAGGCTAGCACAAGTGTCCCAGAGGCGGAAAGCCCAACGCCTCCAACATGGAGTGTGTTAAGATTGGATATTCGGCGGAAAGGCCTCCAACATGGAGTGTGTTAAGATTGGATATTCTATTGGCAAAGCTAGGGGGGGTTGAATAGATTTGCAGCGGAAACTTAAGCAATATGAAAATTACTTCGGATTAAAAGATCTACTCAATTAAACCCCTTTGATCTGATGCAATGTGTGTGAGCAAACTAACAGTTAGTGTGTAGACGAAATCCCTATGCATGCATCTAGCGCAATACAGTGCAAACCATAAGTCAAACCACAGTGCACAAGGGATTTTTTAGGTGGTTCGGAGATCACACCATGTGACTCCTACGTCCACCCCCCACACAGTGAGGACACACTACTCAAGAACTGAGTACAACACACACACGAGCACACCGGCTCAACCACACACACACACGCTAGATCAAGTCCACAAAAGATCAGATCCTCTAGCCTTGATCTGACCAACACACCACACACACGTTGTCTGATGCAAACACGCAATCAGAACAACAATCCACACTTCCACAACATCCACGTACTGATCTCAAATCAGTGCACACACACAGATATATGAAAGTAGTGAAAGGAGAAGAGTTTGAGATGAAGAATCAAATCCCGATGTAGATCTCTTCTCGTTGGTCGTCCAGAAGACTCCAAGCTTTGTCTTGACAAGTATCAATTGATGGAGAAGCTTGAACCACGACGAACCGGCTTCAACTCCGCTTGGAAGGTTGTTCTTCTTTGTTCTGGGCAGAGAGATGAAGCAGGGCAGCAGGAAGAAAGCCTTGATCTTGACCTTTGCTTAGGTTTTGGTATGGTGGCTCCTTGCTGCGAAAATAGCCTCATATGATCCATATATAGTGGTGTCCAAGCATAGAGAGTCGTGCTAAAAGGAAACACCCAAATATAGATCATATCCTGGCCATTAGATCTTCCCAAAACTCCGTCTGTCGACAGCCGACTTGCTGCTGTCGACAGATGCTGACAGGTTTGCAAGAACCGGAAGACTGGGCTTTCTGGAAATAGATTTCTGAGTGTATCTGTCGACAGGCAAAAATCATCTGTCGACAGATGCATCAGATGCACTATTCATCTGTTGACAGATGCACTGTCATCTGTTGACAGGTGCACTATTTCAGCAACTTGTCTTGTTCTTTTGCACTTGGATTTTGGGCTTTGTCTTGCATGGAATCTCACCTACATTAAAAGATCATAATTAGTGAAAGATATAATGAATTGCTCATCATCAAAACATTTAAGCACTTGTTGTAACCCAACATTCTCCAATATGAGAACCAACAGAGTGAACTCGTGAAACGACGCACGAAGCTCACGAACAGGCACATGGCACAACACGTGGTGCTACCACAAGCACTAGGAGCCACCCAAGGTACAACACAATGCACCAAGGCTCCAGATGGCACAAAACCGAAACACTTATGCAAGAGCGCATAGTGCTACCACAAGTACCAAAAAGTAAACAAAGTGCAACCCAGGGGCACCAGCGGCCAAAGCAACACTACGGCTGGCAGGAAGGACTTTCCACCGGAGGCCTATCGAAAGCCACACGCCAAGAACCGCAAGCCTGAAAGAGCGCAACAGGCCACGACGGCCCCAGCCCTTGAGGCACAAAACACGAAGCATCGGAGAAAACTCTCAAGGTGCAGCGCACACAGTGGCACCAATGGCTCGAGTCGACACGGACCCCACCGAAGGGGACTCTCTACTAGAGACCCACAACGGAAGCACACAGAAAGCCGACAACTACTACTTCAAGAGTGCGACAACCACATACGCTCCAAGAAGAACGCGAAACACGGAACACCGACTCTGCCGCTTGGGGAGCAGAAGCTACAGAGACTCCCTAGCGCGCAAGAGCAAGAAGCACCACCTCTATCACGACCGATAGAGAGGCCGAACACCAAAACGATGACGTGGAAAGCCTCCAAGGCACAAGCCGAGGCACCACCGACCATACAACGGAACAATGCTTGCATGAGCAAGCCAATCATTAAAAACCAATGCACAGCAGAGCAACGGTCACACCTGTAACCCAACAGAAACCGGTACTACCTCGCACCAAACCAACGGGGACCCAATACCCCTAATTGCTCAGACAGGCAGCAAGAAACCATCACAACGACAAACGGCACAAACAGGTCCACCGACCCTCGGTGCCACAAGGGAACAACAGCACGAGGGGAGCAAACAGCTCAACCCAAAACAACTCAAGGGAAGATAACTCCACTAGAAGGTCGCAACGATGCGCACCCCGGCGACACAACACCACAATGGAGCATCACCACCTCGAGCAACCGACGAAAAGCAGAGGAAGAAGACATGCACGAGTCTCTTCCCCACACAAGAGAGAAATCCACGACGCAAAACTGACGCTTCCACAAGAAGCACATCCAGCCAAACACCCACTACACTCACCAGACCACCATCTGGAAGAGCATGCAGGGCACGAGAAACAAAGCAAACCATCTAAGCCACAGGGACACACAGTCCCACCAGCGCGGCCGAGAAAACTTGGAAATGAACAACGAGACAAGCTGGCCAACGCAACAGCCAGACGCACGGCCAAGCGCACAACGCCTTGACCGGAGACGCCCAAGCAGACTGTAACATGGACAGTCCAACCGGATACAACGACAGCTCATCTCCACATAGAGAGAGAGCAACGACAACCAAAACAACACAAAGCAGCCTTGGGGAGAACCTCCACCAAAAAGCGCCAAAATCCGTCCTGGGAGAACCTCACCAGAATGCGGCCCAACCAAACGGCACACTTCGAATCACAGGGGCAACTCAACATTGGCCCGAAACAAACACGAAGCACTCCTGGGAAGAACCTCCACCAGAAGCGACAAAGGGCGATCCTGGGAAGAACCTTCACCAGAATGCATAACCCAAATGACCAAACAACACAGACCATTAAAGAGAACACTGCAGCAAGCAGAACTGCAGAAGCAACGCAAGCCGATTCTGGGAGAACCTCCACCAGAACCACCAAGGCACCGCTCTGGGAAAAACCCTCTAGAACGCACCAGCCAAACCAACCGCACACCTCAAACTCTGAGGAGCATGGCAACAGCAGAAACGAGTGTGAAACAGTCCTGAGAGAAACACTCACCAGGACAACAACAAATAGTTCTGGGAAACCTCCACCAGATCACAGGGCAACCAAGAGATGCACCTCATCCTATAGGGCAATGCAACAACAACCAGAAATGAGCACAACACAGTTCTGGGGAAACCTCACTCCCACCAGAACCAATAGAGAGGAACTCCGGGAGCACCTCACTAGAGCTCACAACCAGTCACCGCCAGGCTGACAACGACCACAAGACAAGTGTACCTGCTCAGCTCGGTGTCCCACACAGCGCACAGGCACACAAGGCCAAACACACAACAACTGCAGCACACACCCCAACAATAGAGGGGCAGCCAAGAAGGCAGGGACACCCTCCACCGGTTCCACAGGCAACAACCTTGCACCGGTGAAGGCCACACCACACGCAGGCTCTCTCAGCCTTTGCGATGCACACACGCTCAAATGCGCCGAAGACGACCAGGAGCACTGCACCTGAACTGGCTCGTAAGCGTCCTCCACACAAGGAAGACCACTGCCAGCAAGTCCAGTGCCAATCGCGCCGCTACGGCACGAACATGCCGAGCGACCACACTGGCCACGCACGCGGCACAGCAACAATTGTAACCTGCAACACGCGCACGAATCATGCAGGGAAGCCGCACACCTACAAAACATTTGAAAGCACAAGCCTAACACTAGTAGGACGGTGTCAGCAGTGCACTAGTACCTTCCTTTGGGACAGCTATGGTTATTAACTCCTTACAAATCTCAGTAGACTCTCGCTGTGATAACAATTGTAACAACCCGACCCTCCAGACCCCCACCAGGGCCCGAAGTTCGCGTCGCCACCCATGGATCCGAAGACCCGAAAGGGTTATAATTAATAGTCTAGTGAGATATGTACTGAATTCCAATAACTATAAGAATCTGTACAATATACAAAAAGGGTTGTACAACGCATCCTAAACAAAAGCACATGTATAAGAGGAAAGGTGTAGTCCTTAAGGGGCATAACTCGAGGACTTGCAAAACACAACTCTCAGCTCACTCGGGTATAAGAGCTCACAACACTCGCTCTCACTGCTGCTGACAACACACAATGCCACGACCGCCTCTGCAACCCGTCTAACACCGAGCTCCCGTGACAACGAGCCCCTAGCTGAAGGAAATAGGGGGGTGAGCCTCGCGAACAAGGCCCAGTAGGGATTACCAGTCCCTCACCGGCGAGAGCAGCAGGAACTCCAAAAATAGGAAACTACACTAGAAAGCTATAAAGCGAGGAACACCTACAGCATGGTACTACTAAGCAGCGGAAGAGAACAGTACAACGCCACGACCACCAACTAAGGCCGAGGCACACACACGACTCCCGTAGAAACCAATGGAGTCGTGCACAAAGTGGAAGTAGTGCTCAGCACACCTACCGAGACCACGGAACAACCAAGTGAGAACGACGTCTCACCGCAAGCACGGCCACCTTAGACCTCTACAAGGTCGAGGGCCCAGAAGCAGAACCACCCCGGACCCCAGACACTGCCAGGTCGGGAAGCTACACAGGTCGGTGCCATCACGGGCTGGCACCCAAGAACGGGACCACAGAATCGAGAGAACACCAGAAGCACGGGTCTGCCCAAGGCAAGACCAACAATGCGTCAAAAAGTGTTTAACAGTTTGTCATCTCTGTGCAAGATAATGAAAGTTAAACCACTGAGTAATCAGGAGGTCTTGCATCTGATAATTGTGATCTCTTGCATTGAAAAGTGAGATTTAACTAATTTATTCTTGTATTCTTTCACAGTTAAAATGAAAGCAAATTCCAAAAGACAGGATAGAAAAGCTCACGACCTGAATAAAATTTATGTATATTGAGTTTAGACCTATTATTCAACAATGTGTTAAACTTCAAGCTTATAACATCTCTGTTAAATATTTCTGCTCACTCATGTAAGTCACATTTGCATCATCATTTTAACTACATTCAGACCATTATCTCTTACTCTGCTTTGTGTTGAGTGGGTCATTGTAATTACACTTGATTACACAATACCAAAAACACAATAATTTCTCTCATTTTATTCATATCACAACAATGCTTAAACAACATGTTTTTTATGTTTTAATATCTCACATTTTAATGATATATCTATTATTAATGGTTTACAATTTATATTTTCAGGTTTACACAAATTTGTCACAGTGGTGTCGACACAGTCTGCATGTGTGTTGACACAGACTACCTGTGTTGTCGACACAGTCCACCTGTGTGTCGACACTAGTTCACTGTCCCAGAAGCCTGTTCTGAAGTAGTAGCCAATGGTGTCGACACACTTTGACTAAAACTCAAAAAACGTGGATTTTTCTGGACACATGGTTGTTCAGGGATCAAGGGAATTGGCCTAGATTTCCGTGCCCATGCACCCCAAGGCACCTTATGGACATATGGGGCTATATATACTCATGATCCTTGTACTCCAAAGCATCCCATGCAAGAAAGCTTAGAGCATTCTGGAAGAAGGCAAGAAGAGCGGGAAAAAGGGATCTGTATCCAGAGGAGCAGAGCAGCGCCGCCAAGGGAAGAAGAAGGAGAAGAAATAGGAGAAGAAGAGAAGGAGCTCGTGATTGCAGCAGTGCTGGTCCAGAAGGAGATCCAGCCGAGTCTATACTTGGTTAGAGTGTCAAATTCACTGGGGAATCTATGTATGTATTCTACACAGATCTCCCAATTCTATTTGTCTCTACCATTTCTATTGTACTGAGATAGATCGTGCTAGAGGATCTATAATCTAAGTGTGCTTGTTCTAGCAGAACTTGGATCTATTGTGATCTAGAGGTTTGAGTACTTTGTACTCTAGTTTGGAGCCGTAGTGCTCTGGGTTGGAGCCGTTGTGCTCTGGTGCTTGAGCCGTAGTGCTCTAGTGCTTGTGAATTTTTTGAATTCACAAGTGGTTGTGGAGTAGGTTGTCTTGCCTATTTCCTAAGTTTCTTTGAGTCGTTGCACTCAAAGAGGTTGGAGTCGTGCTTAGATTGTTATGCACTTGTGCTAGTGGTTCCTTCGTTGTGAGGAGGTGGACGTAGGAGACACAAGTTGTGTTCTCTGAACCACCTTAAAAATCTTCAGTGCACTGTGGTTTGATGTGTGGTTTGTTGTTTCTATTCACTATACTCACACACCACACTTGAATCTGATTGAATTGTGTGTTTCACTTATTTTAATTCTGCTACTATTCACACGCATTCTTATTTCAACTGATTAAGTCACCTATCCGATCCCATCAATCAACACGTTGGGGTAAACAATACTTTATCGGGGGCGAATCCGACAATCACACCCATAGGTAACAGGACTTTGCCAGAATCTCCAAGACCAGATACGGGCCCTCAATCAGGTCCGTATTGCGCAACACTGACATGTGCCAATGGGCTCGTCGACTCATGAGTGACAAGAATGAGTTTTGAGTCCATGACTCCAATATCATTACTGTACTTCAAGAATGTATCGTAGGAAGGCAATGTGTGTCAATAAGGATAGACTGGTCGAGAAAGTTTAGGACTATCATGTCAATAGTAATGATTATCTAGAGTGTCATGTCAACAATGATATATAGTTCAAGGGTACGTTAGGAATATCAAGTCAAGAGTTCAATCTGGAAGCATAATGACACGTTTACATAGATTCTATCTTTAATAACTTTGTTTCATGTGTTATACTCGATCACTCTGAGAAAGTCAAGATGAGGAGAGAAAGATCTCGTCAAGAATGCCAAGAGAGAAGAGATACATGCACACTAACTTCCTGGCACTTCATTGATACAATCTGCTCGTCGGCCATGTGGGAATCCATCGTCAGAGGAGACTTACGGAGGCCATGGTCAAGGCATCACTAGTCCGACGGAAGGAATATCCAACAGAGAGTTCACCACAAGCCAAGAAGGGCTTTCTTATTGTGCTAGAGTGTGCGCGTTTGGCGCGTGTGAGAATTGCTCGAGTGCATGTATGAGAATCCGGTTATGGAAACCTCATTTAGAGAAACTCCATTTATGGAAAGTATCATGAGTTCTAAATCATGAATTAATAATCATGCATGACCAATTTTAGCAAGTAACTATGTGTTTTGGCAAGTTTGATAACAAGGGAAGAATGTGAATAATCGGTAGGTAGAGAGCATGATCATAAACTTAAGATCAATTAAAAATTATGTAAACATGTTTCAACTTTCATATGGGTTGTTAAATGCATGATAAGACTTTCTAGAACCTTTTTAGAATATATCAAACTCACACATGCAAAGAACGACACAAAACGACGAAAACCAAGATGTTTGCCCCTTACAAGGCAAATGCAGTCCCATCCTTTCACTTTCTTAGGTCATAACTCATTTATTTCTTATTCAAATATCACACATGAATATATCATCATGAAGCCCTTTGAATGAACAAACCAGCAAAGAAAACGGCTCGTCAATCCGAGGTCTATAGAAAAAGTTAAGGTCGATTAAGTGGACATAGGCAGAAGGCGACACATTGCCGACAGCCTACAGAACATGAAGGCGACCATAATCTTGTCGCCTTCTGAAGAAGACCACAAAACTATCTGTTTCTTGGTATGGGTCGCGACCATGATGTTGTCGCATTATGGTAGCGACATGTCGACCTGTCGCCACCTGAATATGATGTTTGAGTTGCTTTTTCTACCTATTTCCAACTCTGACTTGCATTGGGTTTGACACCTGTGGGTTTGAAAAATCAAAACAATTGCTAGGGTGATCCAAATCGGGTGAAACCACCTTTGTTAGTTATATTACTTCTAATACTTTATACTGTAGAAAATAATCGAGAAACAAAGGTTGTTTGATAGGGTAATAAAATGTATTGTGACTGACTATGTGATTCTGAGATAGTGCTAATGTTTTGGCTAATACTCTCAGTACGGTAAACTAAAATTGGTCAAACCATGCCAAATGAAAGTAGACTCATAGAGTAACATGTTCTACGTTGAACACTTAGTCTAAAACAGACTCCACAGGGAGGTATGATTCATGTAAGACAAGTCAAGGGTAAATCGGAACAGTACAGTGTTAAGATCATGCAAGATTTAATTCGTCAAACACTCAAGATAAAAAATGGGGAAAATAGTAAGAACATGATGTATACATATGAATGCAAGCATGAACGAGTTTAATTAGAGTTTGGCATTGAGATGACCTACCTTTTAGGTGAAAGAAAGTTGTGCTTCTCGAAAACCCTAGTTTTGACCAGTCATAGGAGTACGCTTAATACTCACGAACTACTGGGTAACAATTGTGCAAAATAGTGTCAAAAGAAACTAGACTCGAAGAGCTTTCCACGGATGTATGGTTTCCACAGTTTGGTCGAGGTTTCACTAACCTTTGGTGATGATCTTGAAGGGACTCAAGTGCAGGTCGTTACAGATCCGAGTTGGGAAGAGCACGGGATTCCTCATTGCTCCAGCCTTCTCCTTGAGATCTCCAGCCACCATTGCCTCCAAGAACACCTCCAGTAACCCTAGGGGTCGTCCCATGGGAAAGAGAGGCTTTATTTGTAGAGAGAGGGGCCTTTAGTTGCTTAATTAAATTAGGAAATCTTTAGGCACGAATTTGGGTATACCTTTCCTCAACTTGGAGATTTCTCTCTCCAATTCATGATGGAATTGGTATGGAAGCTTACCTTAGGTGCTAACCACGAATTTGGGCTTGATTTAAAGTCTAATGATGGTCTATAGGGTGAGAATTTACCCTATCATGGTCCATTAGTGAATATTTTCGAATTTCAGGTCATTTTCCTAGCATGAATTTATTTGTGGTCCAAAGGACATCCTTCGGCCCATTTCATTCATTGCATTGTCAATACCCATTGTTTGTAGTCCAACCATAATTTTTATTTTAATTTATGACCCCTTTATGTATATGTGATAATAGTTTTTCGACTTATTCCTTAATTAAGATAATATGTCACAAAATTTCTTAAATTCAATACAAAAGATTTTTATTGGCCCAAATTTCTTTATGGGTCACTAGAGAATAATATTTAAAGTCTAACTACAATTTTTACATAATTATTAGATGTGTTTTTACATCTGGGATAATGGTGCGTACGCATTTAACTAGTTTTAAATTATTAAGTGGTCATATTTTCCATTTATCTCTAATTTTCAATTATAGAAATTCTTGGGTTGCTACATGAGGTGTCGTCAGGTTTGGCAGGCATAGCGAGTTGAGTTCGAGATTCATTCGTCTATTTGAGATTCTCAAGCGGATGGGCAGTGTGGCATATGAGCTAACTTTACCCCCAATGCTAGCTAGTGTTCATCCAGTTTTCCATTTGTCTATGCTCAGGAGATGTGTGAGAGATCTGTCGCATGTCATTAGTCACGAGCCAATGGAGATTCAGCCAGACTTGTCGTATGTAGAGCAACCAGTCGCTATCCTAGACCAAAAGGTCCAGCACCTCAGGAACAAGAGTATTGCGTCTGTAAAGGTGTTATGGAGGAATTTCTCGCACAAGGAGGCTACATGGGATCTTGAAGACACCATGAAGAAGAAGTATTTTGGTTAGTATTTTTGTTCTAACATTGAGGACGAAGTTTTCTTTTAGGGGGTGAGGGTGTAAGGCCCTCGAATGTTGTTCATATTATGTTTGTGTAGTTCTGTGTATATGGTATTTATCTTATTTTATGTACATATTATGTTTATTTATTTCTGTGCATGTGTGTTTGTCTGGTGCATTTAGTTCTGTCTGAAATCCCTGGTTAACGTCAACATCACCTAACATTAACAACAGGTTGATGGAAACCTATGTGCCGTTGACTTCATGGCCAGGGGATATCAACGTCCAGATCGATGGACGTCAACTTCCTGTTAACGACAACAAAGTGGTCGTTTACTTCTTCGGTTATGTTGCAATTCCAGATCTGAGAACGACAACATTTTCTTCGGGACCTGATTAAGAAACCTAATCCCAACGGTCAGTAAACCTAATCCTAGGCGCACCCCGACTCTTAACCCTATAAGACTTGGAGAATTTGGCCAAGTTAGGTCAGAAAACCTAGGGTTAGTTGAGAGAAAAACCAGATTTTTTCAAGTCTTGATCCGGCGTTTGAGAGCTTCTTCCGGCAATCTTCTTTGACTGGGAGGTGCTCCTTCTGTTGAAGAATCTTCCTCGTCTTAGAAGGACCGTCTGCACAAGCAAGAAGACCAGATTTGGGTGGGAGATCTACACCTTCTTGGCTTGGTCGAGGAGGGCTTCTTTGACAAATTGAACCCTTTAGTCATTTTATTCCAGGCAAGTAATTGAGGGGTATCATCCATAGACATGTCCCTTAGGTTGTAGGTATTTTTACATATATTATTTCATGTCTTGGAACCCCCAATTCACTTTTATATTTGAGTTCGGTCTGCACTTTCTGCAGACAGGAGGTTGACGGCAGCAAGTTGCTGTCAAGTTCCTGAGTTGACAGAAATAGAGTGTGTCGTTAACCCATGTTGACAGCGTTGACGGCAAGGCCCTTGCCGCCAAGTTCTTCTGTTTTCACAGAACTGTATTTGTCATGTCTGTGTGATAATTTTCAAACTTCTAGATGTCTGTGCATGATGTAGAAATTATGGTTGGTCAGGTATGGTATTTAGGTCAGATCATGAGGTTCTATCGAATTTCTGAGCAAGCTTTTATTTAATATAATTTTTGTTAGAGTGAAATATGTATGTTTTGACAGTGTTTAATTTTGAATAAATAGTGAGAATTTTCATGGTCTTAGGGTTACTAGTTTCATGATTTAAACCTATGAACATCAATTGTTTTACTGTCTACCTTGTTAAACAAATATTTTACAGAAACTACATGGAAACTGTATTAATTGTTGAAAATAGTTCTACTGTTTCAAAATTTTTGAAAATTTAGACATATGATATATTACATGTATAGAGTTTGTGGTTAAAATTTGATATTGTTTTGATACCCGTGGGTATTATTTGAATTTTAAAAGGTTATTTATGCCATGTTAAGCGTGTTTAATTTAAATCATGTTAATTTCAGTGTTTAGCAACATGTTTAGGTACTATTAAGATTTATTTGTCAGTATTAAACAGTCATACTAAGATCAGTAACCTGAGATATGAATGTTTAATTAAAGTGCATGTGTATGGGTTAAACAATACATGTAAGTGAATGAAACCATGTGATTAAGTGGGATAATGTGCAATATGTGCCGAAATTGACACTTCTAACATAGAAGGCTACGATGCCATATTGTAGAAAAGTCTCTATGGGAAGGCTCATTATGTATGTGATATCCTGTGGGCATCAGGATGAAATCCTGGAGGTGGACAAGTACCACTAGTTAGGGTGGAGAGGGCTTCTCCCGGTTCTGTGCAGCTACCAAGATTAATCACTATATTGCCTAGGTGACAGATATGTGTTATGTGATTGTTTGTCCTTCTTTATGGTGGTTTGGACTATGTGTCACGACAATTAAATGTGTAAAAGTGTGAAATGTATGCAAATGTGAAATGTGAACATGTGATAGTATTGTATAAATGTGATACCCTGTGAAAAGATGTGAAACATTGTGAATGTGATTTAATTGAGTTAAAACAACAAGCAAAAGATGTGGATATGTGTCATAAAAGCATGTGAAAAATGTTAGATATCATGGTAGGATTGTTAGTTACTATGTGCATAAATCCATGAATAAATTGTGTAGAATTGTGAAATGATATGAATAGAAATTGAAACCATGATCATGTTACATATTATGTGTAGAAAGCATGCTATAGGTTATTCATGGATAATAGTCTAATTGACATGAAGCATGTGCCATGTATTTCTCTTATTATTGAATAGAATAGCATGTATGTGATATGTATAAGGATGTGCCTTAGGTTGCTTGGTGGGTCTTTTTGGAAGACTCATACTTGCTTTAACATAAAGGTGAGACAGGTGTCCCCGTGCTAGAGGAGGACATAGTGAGGAGCGACTCCGAGCAAGATGAGTAGCTGCACTTGCGGAGATATCTGTTTATACTGCATTTCTTTCATTAGTATGTGAACAATAACAATGTTATTCATATGGACTGGTATAATTATGGACAAATGTTATTTTCTTTATTGCTATATAAATTGTAGAATATGTGAATGATGATGGAATAAGAATGGTTTACTTTTCCACTGTACTTCCATTGTTATTTATGTACATCTCGACCTATTGCGTTGTGTTGGGTAAATGTCCCACTATGAGGGCGCCCATAGTATCAATGTGGATTGGTATAATCGTACAAGTATAAAGATGGTCGTTACAACTTAGATTCTAAGTAAGTTAATTGTTTTACAAGCAATGGCGAGCCGTGGTAGGCGTGGTGCTCAGGCTCGGGAGGATGAGCAGAGGAGTGAGGAGAGGGGTGAGCAGCAGGCCCCAGCAACTCAGGGTCCTACGGTACTCCATCCACCACCCGCTGTGGACTATGGAGTATTCATGCAAGGCCTGGTCCAAGCAATGCAGACTTAGGCTCAGACTCAGGCGGCACTGCAGGCTCAGTTGCAGGCACAAGTTAGAGTTGTTAAATAGGGAGTAGTCTGTTTTGTTGAATGTATGATTATTTATGTGTTGCTTATTGTCTCAGGCTCAGGCTCCAGCTCCAGTTCCTCAAGAGCATGGCCATGGTGGTTCGTCCGTTATGGAAAGGTTTAAGAGGATGGCTCTGCCTTCTTTTAAGGGGGAGAGTCAGCCCCTCTTGGTAGAGAGCTGGATGAGGGAGGTAGAGAAGATCTTCTGGGCTATAAGGTGTGCGGAAGAAGACAAAGTCAGCCTGGCTACTTACATGCTACAGGTACTTAGAGTATATGTACTTGTGTAAGGTGAAGATTTTGTTTGGATGGTGCTCATGGGTTGTGTTTTGCAGGAGGGAGCCGATGTTTGGTGGGCCTCCGTGATATGTACGAGGTACGAGGATGGTACTACTAAGGTGACTTGGGCTGAGTTCACGAGGCTATTTGGTGCCATGTTCATCCCCGAACACATCCAGGACAAGATGGAGCAGGAGTTTCTCACTCTCACACAGGGATCCATGACTGTCTTGGAGTACGAGGCCAAGTTTGCCGAGCTTTCCAAGTATCCTCCTCATATAGTGGCTGATGAGCATAGGAAGGCCAAGAAGTTTGTGATGGGGCTCAAACCATCACTCAGGTTGAGGCTGGTTGCATTTGACCGCTACACATTGAACGAGGCTCTCCGCACATCATGCAGGCAGGAGAGCGAGATGGATCAGTACTTAGAGGAGAAAAGGGCAGCTCAAAATAGGTCAGCGCCACCTTTCCAGAAGTAGGATAGGAAGAAGGCAACAGTGTACCAGTCGTCGTAGCGTTCAGTAGCAGCTTCGAGTTAGCAGGTAGTTACACCACAATCCCCCAGCTTTAGGCCCAGCGACAAGAAGGAGTGTCCTCACTGCGAAAGGGCACACAACGGCACAGTATGTTGGAAGCTAGCATGGAAGTGTCTAAAGTGTGGCAGCACCGAGCACCAGATCCGAGATTGCCCCAGACATCAGTAGTCCGCTTAGAGAGGAGCGCCAACCTCAGCAGTGGCAGCGATAGCAGCACCAGTGACAGAGAGACCATGAAGGCCTCGAGCCCAAGCTCGAGTGTTTGCACTAGCTCGTGAAGATGCAGAGCAGGCCAAGAACAACATAGAAGGTACAGTTCTAGTCATGGGTGTGCACGCTCGAGGGTTGTTTGATACGGGTGCTACATACTCATTTATTTACGAGCAGTTTACCAAGTAGTTTGTAGCAGAGTCTGGAGTTGAGGCAGAAGAGTTAGAGGTTTCTTTATCTGTGCACACACCAGAAGGTATGGTACCAACCAAAAACTGCATTCCATCCTTACCTGTGTGCATTGAAGACTTAGGCTTGTTCAGGTGCTTCTACTTGCTGAAGATGAAGGACTATGATGCCATACTTAGTCTGGATTGGCTTGAGGAGCACTATGGCTTGGTGGATTGTAGAGGGAAGAAGATTACTTTCCATATTCCTAGAGAGGATGAGTTCTTACATCAGTTGCCAAGGAATTTAGTGGGAAGGTTAGTGATCTCCGCCATGAAGGCTATGAGGATGGTGAACAAGGGTTGTGATACTTTTCTTGCCAGTGTGGTGTTAGTCCCAAAGGCTGATCAGTCACCTATCCTTGAGGAGATTGAGGTTGTGCAGGAGTTTCCAGACGTGTTCCTTGATGATTTGTCTGGATTGCCACCAGCAAGGTGTTGCCCAGTTGACGAGCCCAGATGGGGGGTGAATGGGTCCTTTTAAAAATAATCTAGAAGATACCTGTAACTAAAAACATTCACACAAACATTCTTCGAAGGAGGTTGGTGACTGTTAGTTGAAATATCAAACACACAATGAAAGCAATCACACGACACAAAGGATTATCCTGGTTCGGACCTCCTTTCCTTAGGAGTCCTACATCCAGTCCCTGAGCAACCACTCAGGCTTCTACTAACTAGGGTACAGTCCCCCTAAGGACACTACAACACCAAGCTCAGCTAGTCTTCCTTCACACCCGAAGGGAATAACAACACCCTGGATACCCCACTAGGTCTTCCTTCACAACCGAAGGGAACAACAACACCCTGGATCCCACCAGGTCTTCCTTCACAGCCGAAGGGAACAGAAACACCCAGGATCCCACCAGGTCTTCCTTCACAACTGAAGGGAACAACAACAAAGAGAATGGAATAAGATCAAGCCCCTAGATCAAGCTTTAAGTAGCCAAGATCTGAAGCCACTAGCAATGAGAGCAAAGATCTAAAACAAGACACACTCTCAGAACTACACGAGCTCTCTTAGAAAGTCTATTACAGCACAAAGAGCGAAGAACTAAAGGTGATGAGGAATGAAATTCTTGGCTTTAGACTTCTTGCAGAAGAATTTGAACATTTGAACACAAGATGCTTGTTCTCTACTTCGTTGGTTGTCTTCTTTTTCTTCTGTCTTTGAGTTTATATCTTCTTTTTCTTCTGTCTTTGAGTTTATATCTTCTTTTTGAAATACTACCGTTGAAGTAACCGTTGTATCTTGGATTGATAGACGTTAGACTGTTTGACATTTGGATGCTTCAACTATCTTTTATCCATTTGAGCACGCAAGGAGATAATGTCTTCTGCCGTCTGTATGGTCCAACATTGTATGACAGAACGTCTTTAGGACCCTGCATTAATTAAATGCTAGAACAGTGTTGGGTTGAGTGTGAATATAATACATTTATCCTCACATTTTGATGATGACAAGTTGTGATTTTAATGCATAACAATTGGAACATGTGAAATACATCACACCTGAAATAACAATTTTCAAAAATCATGTTTCCAAGCACATTTATAATTTATATTCATAATAATACATTTGACTAATGATTTATGTGTTTAATTCTCAGGGACAATCATTTATTACAAGGGTAGTGTCGACACACCCCATGATGGTGTCCACATAATGTTCCAAGCCCTAAGCCAAAATATGAAGAATTGGTCAACTAGTGTCGACACTAGACCAAGGCAGGTTGACACTAGAGGCAGATCACAGAGAATCTTGTTCACAGGTCTCTTCAGTCAGGTCGACACTAAATGCAGGCATGTCGACACTAGATGGCTCTCCCAGAAGGCCTATTTTGCTGTCTGGGACAGGGTGTCGACACTGGAACATCTCAGGTCGACACTGGAGACCTCTCCCAGGGAATTGTTTTGCCAGTCTGGGACAGTGTGTCGACACACCTCATGGGCAGGTTGACACACTTCGGAATCTCTGTGACTTAAATTTTGTCCTGGACATGTGGCATCCTAGGGAATTGTTGGATTAGCCTTGGATCGTGTGCCCACGACCCCCAAGGGTACACTTGGACTATTAGGGGTATAAATACCCTCCTATTGGCTATCCAACATGCAAGAACCCTTTCAGAGCCTCCCAGAAATCCCGTTGGCGGCTAGAAGAGTTCTCCTCCCTGTTCTTGTCTTCCTGGTGCTTCCTCAAGCCAAATTCTCATCTGCTCAAGCATGAGAAGTGGAAATTGATCGTTGAAGAAGCAATTGGATCATCTCAAGGAAGCAGATCAAGTAGAAGCCGACTCTTGTGAAGAATTCAAGGAAGATCCTGAAGATCAGATTGCAGAGCATCGCCCAGGAACTTCCAGAGATCAAAGCTATTCACAATTCGACCTTCTATAAGGGAGTACATCTGAAGAGAAAAGCTATCAATACAATTCTCATTTTCCTTTTTCTCTTCTGAGTGATTCTGAGATTGTGCATGGGTTGTTGCATGAGTCTCATGAATTAACTCTTGTTGGACTAGATCTGTTGCTAGAGGATCTGAGTCTTGTGTGTTTCTAGCAAGTTGTTTGTGAGCCGTCGAGCTCAGTGGTTTTGAGTCGTCGTACTCAAGGTGTTGTTGAGCAGTCTTGCTTAGGGTTTTAGAGTAGTCTTACTCTAGAGTTTGTGTGAGTTGTAAACTCAGGTGCTTGGAGTTGTCAGGCTCCAGTGGGTGTGTTGTATCCAGGTTGATTAGTGGATCCTCACTGTGTGAGGGGTGGATGTCGGAATCACATGGTGCGATTTCCGAACCACCTAAAAATCTCTGTGCATTGATCTGATTGTGGTTTGAATTTATCCTTCGTTAGATGCATGCATAGGATCGTTTGAATTCATCTAATCAATTTGTTCACACACTCCGTTTGCACAACTCACTCAATTCATCTTCAGATCTGTGAAATCTGTTTTTCAATTTGTCTCTGATTCAAGAGTTTTTATAATTGGTTAAGCTTCCGCATTAGTAGGCCTAGATCTATTCAAACCCCCCTTCTAGATTTTGTCCTCATCATTTTTCGATCCTTCAAATAGTAGACAGCTAGGCTATCTTTAGTTGTCAGTAAACGTTGATAAGAGTGTTCACCAGAATAGCAATGCTAAAATAGTTTCTTCTAAAAGATATTGACAGAAGATGCACTATAATGGATGATATTGTCTGCATGCATGCAGAGGTACGTTCAGATCTCATAAATGCAGGAGTGCAGAGAGATATAGACGTGGACTTTGACTAGTCAACGCTTTAAGAGATAAGATAAGTGACAAGTTGATATAAACCATGAAGTCGTCGTCTATATGACTGATGAAATCGTTATGAATACTAACAAGTCATTATAGAGGGCAAATCGTTAAAGCAAGTTTATGTGTTCAACAGGGACATTGTTATGAACACTTATCAAGTCGTTATGAGCTCTAAAGAAATCGTTGCGTAAAGCAAATTGTTATGAGCGCTTAAAGAAATCATTGCGTAAAGCAAATCGTTATGAGCGCTTTAAAGAAATCTTTGTGCAAAGCAAATCGTTATGAGCGCTTAAAGAAATCTTTGTGCAAAGCAAATCGTTATGATAACTTACGAAATCGTTACGGCGAGCAATTCATTGCGAGTTCTAAAGAAATCGTTACGGTAACTTATGAAATCGTTACGACAGGCAAGTCGTTGTGAGTTCTAAAGAAATCGTTACGGTAACTTGTGAAATCGTTATGACAGGCAAGTCGTTGTGAGTTCTAAAGAAATCGTTACGGTAACTTGTGAAATCATTACGATAGGAAAGTCGTTGTGAGTTCTAAAGAAATTGTTACGGTAACTTATGAAATTGTTACGACAGGCAAGTCGTTGCGAGTTCTAAAGAAATCGTTACAGTAACTTATGAAATCGTTACGACAGGCAAGTCGTTGTGAGTTCTAAAAAAATCGTTACGGTAACTTATGAAATCGTTACGACAGGCAGGTCGTTGCGAGTTCTAAATAAATCGTTACGGTAACTTACGAAATCGTTACGGCATCGACTTGATTGAAACAACATGACTTTTCAGTCTTATAAGGAAATCGTTATGAATTTTAACAGAAATCGATATGGACTTAGAGAAATATCATGTTGAAAAGATTAAAGCTTCAGAGAGGTAATGCATACCTTTATTAGCTTGTTTGACCTTGGTATTTTTCTTATGCTTTAAGACTTATGAGATATTCATTAAATATTATTTATAAAAATTAGTTTAGTTTTGTTAATCACCAAAATACATATGTAATTAATTGAAATTGCATGGGGACAGACTGATCATCAATCTACCCCTTTTTGGTGATGACAAAACTGAGCAATAAACATGGATAAAAAAATGAAATTAGTCTGAAGATATGACATGCTAATTTTCTACCTAAAAAAAAAATTGGAGTGTATTTCAGACATGCTAATTTTCTCCCCCTTTTTGTCATTGAGCAAAAAGACAAGCTGAGACAAAGAAAGAAGAGAAAATATAGAAGTAGATAACCAAGGGAATTTTCATTAACTTTGAGGTGGTACAGGTAAATAGAAAGCAGGAGACAAAAGAGAGGCAAAATGTGAAATTGTTTCCCATGCCTGGGCTTCCTGCTCCTCAAAATGAGTTTTAAAAACTCCAAAAGACAAAGAGTAGGTTGGTCCCATGGAGGAAGCCATCCTTTTGAGATGAAGATCTAGGTGCTTGTAGAGAAGATCAGCATAAGCATTCTTGTCCATGCTCATCTTGAGGAAACGACGAGTCCCAAAGCTGGCACAGGTGAGGAATTGGTCCATGGTCACAAGGTAGTGATTGTGACTATCTCTGAGAGCTTTATGCAGGGCTACATATACTTTGTATCTTTCCTCCCAGACTTTGAAAGGGTCATCAACAAGATGTATAGAATTCATATCCAAGAAAGTAGCTGGAGAAATGTCTGGTTTGTCTTCCCTGGCCTGAGCTTCATTGAGTGCAAACAACTGTTGAGCTGACAAAGGATAGAACTTGGACCATTCTGAGGATGTCAGCCTTTCACATTCAGACAGAATGGGGGCTAGAACTTCAGCACTTATATGCCCCTGGTGATATTCCCTAAATAGGAATCAAGAAAAAGCAACCAGGCAGCCTTTCTGTACTTTAATTCTGCCCATTACTCTGGCAAAACACTCAATGATGATGGATCCTACAGAGGATTCCATAACTAGAAAATGGATTTGAGGAAGGGCTATCTCTTCAGGTACTTGGAGGGTAGCAAAATCTACCTAAACATCTGAAGACTGGGAGATATCCGGAGACAGAGCTAAAATGGCCTTTCTGAATTGGCTAAGCTGAACCTCTGGAATTCTATAGACATATCTGTAATTGTTGAATAGCCTGAAATGGCTGATCATTTTGATTTCCTTTTGAATGAAGGGTGCCCAAAGTTCTCTATGATATATCCTGAACCATTCCGATAAGGTCAGGGAGTGGTCCCTTGGAGGGAATCTGGCAGATTTGGCGAGAATGTATCTTTCGAAGAGATCTTTGTGGCCTTTGCCCCACTGCTCTTCAGTTTTGGAGTGGGCAATAGAGAAGACTTTGGATTTGTCGGATTTGGAAAGAGAGGTGAAGGGTAGGATGGTGTGTAAATGCTCTGTTAGATTGAGAAATGGAAGGTTAATGATGGTGGCAAGAACAACCTTTGAGAGATATTCTCTATACAATGGTTTATTTTTGGTGACCACTGTGAGGGAAAACCACAAAGGAGGGTATTTAGGCTCAGAGGAAATGGAGGAGGTAGAAGAAATTTTCCTCTTCTTAGGTGCAGGACTGGAAGAGTCTGCCCTATGGATGTGCTCCCCAACCTTTAGCACAGACCTGAGCATGCCTTCCTCAAACTCATCCTTTATTTTTTCTATAAAGGGAGAGTCAATTTGAGCTGTCTCAGGGATTATAGTGATGAAAGAGGGTGGAGGAGAAGGATGAAGAAATGAATGATAGGTAGTGGGAATGTCATCAACTAGTCCAAGGGAGGCACTAGAGGAGGAGGAGGAGGCTCCAGCTAAGGATGCTGGAGGGGCCTCAAAGATAGGAGAAGGAGATGAGGTGGAATGAGGAGGAAATGGAGTGGGAGAAGAAATTTGTCTGGATTGAGGCTTCTTGAATGTTTGTGGAGCAGGAGGAGCTGATGGAGCTGAGGGTGGAGTTGGAGGAATAGGTGTGTGAGAGGGAGAAGAGGGAGCTGGGGGCTTGGGTGCCAAGGACTCTTCTGCCTCTTTCTACACAGACTCACTCTCCAATGGCCCTGATGGCCCTGACACTTGCTCAGATGGCCCTGGAGGCCCTTCAAACTGGTCAGCTGGCCCTGATGGCCTTTCCACATTTACTGCTGCCTCTGCTGGTGCTGCTGCTTCTTCTGGCCCTGTTGGCCCTGCCTCTTGATCTGATGGCCTTGAAGGCCCTGACTCCGGAACCTGAGCTGCAGGAGGTGGAGGAGGAGAAATTTGAGCTCCAACCACCTTGAGAATGTCTCCCAGCAAACTTTTCATAGACCTCATTTCCTGGTTAAACCACTTCATGGCATTTCTTATGTTGGAAATTTCCTTTGTAGCTGATGCTTGGCTCATGAAGATGGAGGATACATCAGATTGAAGAGAGCACAGGATAGTGCCTTGAGCATCAAGTCTCTCAATCACAAGCTTCAAATTTATTACAATCTTCTGCCTTATTTGTCTTTCATGTGGAGTATCTGATAAGAGTGGTACTTCAGGCTCCACTTCTTTCCCTTTCTGCCTAGCCTCTGAAGCTGGAGGAGGCTGATCATCAACTGAATCTGAGGAGCTAGCTGTCTCCCCTTCTCTGACATCATCCTGATCATAAGGTAGGTCTTCATCAATTGGTACATCACCCATTGGCTCATCATGGTGAGCCGCTTCTTCCTCTTGACCTTCCTTGGATTGCTACCCCTGAGCAGGAGCATCTACTTCCATGAATTCTTGCTCCCCCTGAATGGGAGCATCTTCCAACATAACACTTGATGGAGCACTAGACTGCCCCTCTTGAACTGTTGCTGCCACTGGTTCCTCAATGTGACCTGATGCCACAATTTCTTCTGCAAATCCACCAGTCTCTGAGGTGACTGGAGTGGAGTGAATAGAATCCAATGCCTCTTTAAGAGTAGAGGCAACGATGGAGGTGGGTAAGGGATCTGCTGCACTTGCCATTGCTTCTTCTGCTGGTGCTTCGATTAAAGGTGATCCTGCTAATTCTGGAGCTGACAGTGCTGCTGGCTCAATTGCTACTGAAACTTCTACTGCTGCTGATTGGACTGCTACTGGCTGCTCTACTGCTGTTTCTGCTGCTTCTTCCTGAAAATCACCTATGATGGCCTCTCCCTCTGCTACTGAAGCTTTGGACCAGGTACCATTTTGAAATGAAAAACCGCTTTTCTTTAGGTTTCTGGACCTAATTGCTTGGCCCATCTTCTAAGTGACTGCCCCTGATAGATCAACACTAAAGTGTTTGAATACTTTGGTGAGCAGGTGAGCATAAGGCAGAGAGACGTTTAGCTTGCTCTTGGTATCCCAAATCTGATCTCTGGCGAAGTTCATTCTTTCTATCATAACTTCAGCCATATTGATTTCCCTATTTTGGATGGCCCAAAACATCAAGCCTGAGTCGGCCTTGGTACAAGATGAGAAGGTGGCACTTCTCGGAGCCAGAATCTGACACACTATGAAATGTAAAATCCTATTAAAGGCATTTAGCTGATTGATGTCCAGCTTTCCATCTTTCAGCCTGAAGTCTGGACCAATGATACCTAGACCCTTCGCTTGAATATCTACTGAGTGGATTCCACTCCGACCAGATGTGCATACACCAACTAGGTTTTTCAAAAACTCACGGTCGATCCTGATTTCGATTCCCTTGACAGAGGATGTCAGGGATCCATCTGCCTCTGATTTCAAACAAACATAAAAGGCTTTAACAAGGTCTGGATAGCTTACTTCCGAGAGGGTTGTGATTCCCATCCATTGCATCCTGATAATTGCGGCCACCACACTGTGCATCCCATTTTTCTCCAGATCTGCAATATCAACCTCTTTATTTCCACACAACTTCGTCTTTACGAAGGTGAACCTCTCCTGCTGCTCAGGAGTAAGGAACTTGGTGCTGTAGCCACCCAAACTTCCGGAAACTGAGGATGCGGCCATGGAATCCGGTGAGGAAGTTTTCTGGAGGGTTGAGAAGGAAGGAGCAGTGAAACCCTCAAGAAATTTCGCGGGAAGGAGAGAGAGGCTTCAAACTTTGTAGAGAGTCGATGTCGAACTTACTAGGGCATCGGGCTCAAGTAACCAGACGAAAGAGGGTAAAGGTAGAAGATGGGATATGAATCGTTCTCTCATAGATTTTAAGAATAAATAAATGTGGTGTGGAAAGTAAGGCGCCAAAAGGCGGCAGAAGAAGACAAAAGAGTTTGACTATTCAAGCCGACTTCATTGAGAGAGCGGTTACAAAGGATAATTTGAATTTCTTTTGCTTAAAGCCATGGAGGGAAAAATTACTTAATTCTGAAATTTAATGTGCCAGTTTTAAACAAGACCTTTTTCACAAATTGCACATGCCTAATTCCCTTCTAAGAGATGTGAATCTCTCCTCGGGTAAGGCTTTTGTGAAAATGTCTGCTACTTACCATTTGTATCAATAAAAGATATTTCAATATTACCATTTGCTACATGATCACGAATAAAATGATATCTAACCTCAATATGCTTGGTCCTTGAATGTTGAACTGGATTCTTGGTGAGATTAATGGCACTAGTGTTGTCACACGACAGTGGAATGGATTTGATGTTTAATCCGAAATCTTCAAGTTGTTGCTTTATCCACAAGAGTTGGGTATAGCAACTTCCAGAAGCTACGTACTCAGCTTCAGCTGTAGATAGTGCCACTGAATTTTGTTTCTTTGAAGACCAAGATATCAAACATCCTGCAAGAAATTGACAGCAACCACTGTTGCTTTTTCTATCTAATTTGCATCCAGCATAGTCAGCATCAGAATAACCTACTAAGTTAATTTCACAATATTTTGGATACCACAAACCTAAATCATGAATTCTTGCTAAATATCTAAATATTCTTTTCACAGAAATTAAATGTGATTCTCTAGGATTGGCCTGATACCTAGCACACATGCATACACTAAATAGAATATAGGGTCTACTAGCTGTTAAGTAAAGTAATGACCCAATCATACCTCTGTAGATCTTTTGATCTACTTTCTTACCATCTTTATCACTGTCCATCCTTGTTGATGTACTCATTGGTGTTGACAGTGGTTTGGTGTTATCGAATCCAAATTTCTTCAAGAGTTCTTTTGTGTACTTTGCTTGACAGATGTGAGTTCCTTTCTTTCCTTGTTTGATTTGTAGTCCAAGGAAATAATTGAGTTCTCCCATCATGCTCATTTCAAATTCTCCCTGCATCAACTTTTCAAAGTACTTGCAAAGGGATTCATCAGTAGACCCAAAAATAATATCATCTACATAAATTTGAACTAGTAGAATGTGTTCGACCTTTGACTTTATGAAAAGAGTACTATCTACTTGACCTCTACTGAAACCATGGTTTAAAAGAAAAGAACCAAGTCTTTCATACCAGGCCCTAGGTGCTTGCTTTAAACCATATAATGCCTTATGAAGTTTAAAAACATGATCAAGAAATTTTGTGTCATCAAAACCCGGGGGTTGTTCCAAATAAACTTCCTCTTTTATAAAACCATTTAGGAATGCAGATTTAACATCCATTTGAAATAGTTTTAAGTCTAATTCTGATGCATATGCTAATAATATTCTAATGGACTCAAGTCTAGCCACAGGTGCATAGGTTTCATCGACATCTATGCCTTCCTCTTGAGAATAGTCTTGAGCTACCAGTCTGGCCTTGTTTCTTAAGATTACACGAGTTTCATCCAATTTATTTCTGAACACCCATTTGGTGCCAATGACCGGATGGTCTGATGGTCTAGGAACAAGTGACCATACTTGTTTCTCTGAACTGATTTAGTTCATCTTGCATGGCTAATATCCAAGATTCATCACAAAGAGCTTCATTGACTGTCCTCGGCTCTATTTGAGAAACAAATGCTAGGTAATTACAGGAATTACATTACCTCTTGTTCTTACCCCTACAGATGGATCACTAATAATATTTTCGAGTGGGTGATCTTTCTTGTGTCTTCATTCCTTTGGAAGATTTCATGTGAAATTTCCTTTTGTTGCATGTCTTCCAGAGGTGGATCATCTTTGTCCTCAATTGATGTATTCTTTAGTCTCTTGGATAGCTCATATGTATCATCATTATCACTATCTTGTTCCTTTCTCAAGGAAGGGTTAGTTTCATCAAAAATAATATGTACAGACTGTTCAATTAATAAAGTGCGTTTATTAAATACTCTATAGCCTTTCGGTTTAGAGATGTACTCCATGAAGATGCCTTCATTTGATTTGGCATCCAGCTTACCAATGTCCCTTTTTCCATTGTTGTGGATGAAACAAGGACATCCAAAAGTCCTGAAGTGGCTGATCTTTGGCTTCTTCCCTTTGAACAGTTCATATGCAGTCTTCTTCAGGATTGGCTTGATCATTACCTGGTTGATAATGTAGCTTGCTGTGTTGACTGCTTCAGCCCAGAAGTATCTTGGCAGATCATATTCTGAGAGCATAGTTCTTGCCATATCCAATAGGGTTCTATTCTTTCTCTTAGTGATACCGTTTTGCTGTGGTGTTCTTGGTGCTGAGAAATTATGCTCAATTCCTTGATCATCACAGAATCTAGCAAACTTTTCATTCTGAAATTCACCACCATGATCTGATCGGATAGACACAATGCTGAACTTCTGATCTTTATGGACTTTCTTGCTGAAACTGACAAAATTTTCGAAAGTGTCATCTTTATGCTCTAGGAATGATACCCATGTGAATCTTGAGTAGTCATCGACTATGACAAATCCAAAGTTCTTTCCTCCAAGATTGGTAGTCCTCATTGGCCCAAATAGATCCATAAGAAGGAGCTCTAAGGGTTTTGAGGTGGTCACCACCGTCTTTAACTTGAAGGAGCTCTTGGTGTGCTTTCCCTTAGCACAAGGTCTACAGACACCATCCATTTTTGCACTGACCTTAGGTAGACCTTTTACAAGATTCTTCTTCAGCAATTTTCTCATGCCATCTATACTGCAATGACCTAGTCGTCTATGCCATAATTCAGTAGATTTATCCTTATTTGCTGCCAGACAGACGTCTTGTTCCTTGAGTTCCTCAAGATAGAGCACATATAAATTCTTTTCTCTATTAGCTTCAAAGATGACTGCTCCATCCTTCAGTATGCTGCACTTTGACTATTGAAACTTGATCTGATGGCCTCTGTCACACAGCTAGCTGATGCTAATAAGGTTGTGCTTCACTCCCTTGACTAATAACACATCTTCTATGACTGTTTTTCCTTTGTTATTCACAGAGCCACTGCCTATCACGGTTCCTTTCCCATTATCTCCATAAGTAACTGTTTCTTCTTCAGCTTGGAGATGAGAGAATAACTTCTGGTTTCCTGACATGTGCCTTGAACACCCGCTATCCAAATACCATTTGGATGCTCGAGAGATGTTCTGAAATAAAAACATCAAGTTTTAGGTACCCAAATTCTTTTGGGTCCTGATGGGTTAGTATCATTTATTTTGCCTTTTATTATCCATTTCTTATGTCTTGTTGGGCATGTCGTTATGATGTGTCCTAACTTATTACAGTGACTACAACAGGATAATTTGGTTACTTTTTCTATATATCTGAAATCAGCTTTGTATGCTATATCTTGTTCAGGTATAAATTTTGGTGTTGGATAGTTTTTAGGATAAACTATGGTTTCTTCATTGTCTGGGGGTGTATATCCTAATCCATTTTTCTTTTTACCTGATATTCTAGCACCCTTTAATATGAGGGAGTTTTTACCATTTGTGAATTTTTCTAACGTGCTAGATAAATTTATGTTTTCTTCTTTTAGAGTCTTGATTTAAGTTCTTAGTTCATCCACATTTTCTTGTTTTACTAATTCCGTTATTTGTTCATTTTTATCTTTTAAGACTTCACATAATAATTCATTTCTTCTTTTAAGTTCAGTTGTTTATTTTCCTAACTCTTCATTTTTTGTTTTCAAATCAGAGTTAGTGTTTTCTAAACAAGTACTATTTTTCTTACTAACTTTTAATAGTTTAGTTACTTCTTTATATTTATTATATAGTTCATTAAATGCTTCCTCTAAACTGTCTGAATCAGAATTATTGCATGAATCAAAAGAGGAGTCAGAAGTTACCTTATCTTAAGTATTTGCCATGAAAGCCAAATGGGCTTCTTCTTCATCACTGCAGGAGTTTGACTCACTGTGTGAGTCACTACTATTCTCCCACGCTGCTGCCATCGCCTTCTTTTTGTACTTTCTGAACTTCTTGGAGCTGTCTTTCTTCCTGAACTCCGGCTTTTTGAATTTTGGACACCCAGCTTTAATGTGTCCTGGCTTCTTACATTCATAGCAGATGGGTTCTCCTTTCTTCATCTCTTTTCCATCTGGCTTCTTGAAGTCCTTATTCCTTTTGAAGTGCCTTCTACCCGATTGGAACTTCTTTTTCTTAGCCAAAATCCGCTGCAATCTTCTAGATAGCATTGCTTCCTCATTCTCGTTGTCCGCATCACTTTCACTCTCAGCTGAACTTGCTTCTAGTGAATCTTCTTCAGCTTTTAAGGCGTTGGAGTGCTTCTTTCTGCTAGAGGACTCTCCTAGGCTTTCCATGTTGATCTCATGGGCCATGAGGGACCCAATGAGCTTTTCTACTGACATTCTCTTCAGGTCATTAGCTTTTTCTATTGTTGTGACCTTTGGGGTCCATGAGGATGGTAAGGATCTAAGTATTTTCCTCACCATGTCTCCAATCTCATAAGTTTTCCCTAGACCAGCTAGTCCATTTGTGATGTCAGTGAACCGACTGAACATTTGAGTTATGGATTCACCTGATTGCATCTGAAATCTCTCATACTGAGTGACAAGAATGTCGATTCTTGTTTCCTTTACCTTGTCTGTGCCTTCATATGTGATCCTGATCTTTTCCCACATTTCCATTAAGGATTTGCAGGATGAAACTCTGTTGAACTCCTTCTTACTTAGAGCACAGCATAAGATGCTCTTTGCTTTGCAATTCAAGGAGATCTTATTTCTGTCATCATCTGTCCATTGAGCTTTCTCATTTGTGACTACCAGATCACCTTCTTCTACTATGGACCAAATTTGATAGTTGTGGTCTTGTAGAAAGTATTCCATTCTGGTCTTCCAGTAAGGATAATCTTCACCATCGAAGAGAGGGGGTCGGATGACAGACTGACCTTCAATGTTACCTTGGGCTGCCATGGATCTTTACTCTTCAGATAGTTGGATCCTTTCTTTGTCGAAGAGACTCGCTCTGATACCACTTGTTGCCCAGTTGACGAGCCCAGAGGGGGGGTGAATGGGTGCTTTTAAAAATAATCTAGAAGATACCTGTAACTAAAAACATTCACACAAACGTTCTTCGAAGGAGGTTAGTGACTGTTAGTTGAAATATCAAACACACAATGAAAGCAATCACAGACACAAAGGATTATCCTGGTTCGGACCTCCTTTCCATAGGAGTCCTACATCCAGTCCCTGAGCAACCACTCAGGCTTCTACTAACTAGGGTACAGTCCCCCTAAGGACACTACAGCACCCAGCTCGGCTGGTCTTCCTTCACACCCGAAGGGAATAACAACACCCTGGATACCCCACCAGGTCTTCCTTCACACTGAAGGGAACAACAACACCCTGGATCCCACTAGGTCTTCCTTCACAACCGAAGGGAACAGAAACACCCTGGATCCCACCAGGTCTTTCCTTCACAACTGAAGGGAACAACAACAAAGAGAATGGAATAAGATCAAGCCCCTAGATCAAGCATTAAGTAGCCAAGATCTAAAGCCACTAGCATTGAGAGCAAAGATCTAAAACAAGACACACTCTCAGAACTACACGAGCTCTCTTAGAAAGTCTATTACAGCACAGAGAGCGAAGAGCTAAAGGTGATGAGGAATGAAATTCTTGGCTCTGGACTTCTCAGAAGAATTTGAACGTTTGAACACAAGATGCTTGTTCTCTACTTCGTTGGTTGTCTTCTTTTTCTTCTATCTTTGAGTTTATATCTTCTTTTTGAAATACTACCGTTGAAGTAATCGTTGTCTCTTGGACTGATAGACGTTAGACTGTTTGACATTTGGATGCTTCAACTATCTTTTATCCATTTGAGCACGCAAGGAGATAATGTCTTCTGCCGTCTGTATGGTCCAACGTTGTATGACAGAACGTCTTTAGGACCTGCATAAATTAATTGCTAGAACAGTAGACAGCTAGGCTATCTTTAGTTGTCAGTAAACGTTGATAAGAGTGTTCACCAGAATCGCAACGCTAAAATAGTTTCTTCTAAAAGATATTGACAGAAGATGCACTATAATGGATGATATTGTCTGCATGCATGCAGAGGTACGTTCAGATCTCATAAATGCAGAAGTGCAGAGAGATATAGACGTGGACATTGACTAGTCAACACTTCAAGAGATAAGATAAGTGACAAGTTGATATAAACCATGAAGTCGTCATCTATATGACTTATGAAATCGTTATGAATAATAACAAGTCATTATAGAGGGCAAAACGTTAAAGAAAGTTTATGTGTTCAACAGGAAAATCATTATGAATACTTATCAAGTCGTTATGAGCTCTAAAGAAATCGTTGCGTAAAGCAAATCGTTATGAGCGCTTAAAGAAATCGTTGCGTAAAGCAAATCGTTATGAGCGCTTTAAAGAAATCTTTGTGCAAACCAAATCGTTATGAGCGCTTAAAGAAATCTTTGTGCAAAGCAAATCGTTATGATAACTTACGAAATCGTTACGGCGAGCAAGTCATTGCGAGTTCTAAAGAAATCGTTACGGTAACTTATGAAATCATTACGACAGGAAAGTCGTTGTGAGTTCTAAAGAAATCGTTATGGTAACTTGTGAAATCGTTACGAAAGGCAAGTCGTTGTGAGTTCTAAAGAATTACGATAACTTGTGAAATCGTTACGACAGGCAAGTCATTGTGTGTTCTAAAGAAATCGTTACGGTAACTTATGAAATCGTTATGACAGGCAAGTCATTGCGAGTTCTAAAGAAATCGTTACGGTAACTTATGAAATCGTTACGACAGGCAAGTGGTTGTGAGTTCTAACGAAATCGTTACGGTAACTTATGAAATCGTTACGACAGGCAAGCCGTTGCGAGTTCTAAAGAAATCGTTACGGTAACTTACGAAATCGTTACGACATCGACTTGATTGAAACAACATGACTTTTCAGTCTTATAAGGAAATCGTTATGAATTTCAACAGAAATCGATATGGACTTAGAGAAATATCATGTTGAAAAGATTAAAGCTTCAGAGAGGTAATGCATACCTTTATTGGCTTGTTTGACCTTGGTATTTTTCTTGTACTTTATGACTTATGAAATATTCATTAGATATTATTTATAAAAACTAGTTTGGTTTTGTTAATCACCAAAATACATATGTAATTAATTGAAGTTACATGGGGGCAGACTGATCATCACAAGGGAGATAGAGTTCACTATAGAGTTGCTTCTAGGCACCTCTCCTATCTCTAAGGCTCCATATCAGATGGCACCTATGGAGTTAGCCAAGTTGAGGAAGCAGTTGCAGGATTTGCTTGATAAGGGGTTCATTCGCCCTAGTGTGTCACCATGGGGCGCACCTATGCTGTTTGTGAAGAAGAAAGATGGTTCCCTCAAGCTGTGCATCGACTACAGGAAGCTCAACCAGGCGACAATGAAGAACAGGTATCCTTTGGCCCGCA
Organism: Colocasia esculenta; assembly: GCA_014218235.1. Classification (NCBI taxonomy): domain Eukaryota; kingdom Viridiplantae; phylum Streptophyta; class Magnoliopsida; order Alismatales; family Araceae; genus Colocasia; species Colocasia esculenta. The sequence goes on along the minus strand of CM024755.1, from coordinate 53,937,672 downwards.
TAGATGATTTGTTCGATCAGCTGCAAAATGCATCTGTGTTTTCCAAGATAGATCTGCGGTCTGATTACCATCAGTTGAGGATCAAGGGTGAAGATGTGTCCAAGACTGCATTCAGGACCCGTTATGGACACTACGAGTTCCTTCTGTTTCCATTTGGTCTGACTAATGCCCCTGCAGTGTTCATGGATCTCATGAATAGGGTGTTTAGGCCATATTTGGGTAGTTTTGTTGTGTTGTTCATAGACAATGTGTTAGTCTATTTCCCTGATAAGGCTACACACCGTGAACATCTGAGGATTGTTTTGGAGGTTCTCTGAGAGCACAAGCTGTATGCTAAGTTCAGCAAGTGTGACTTCTGGATGGGTGAGGTTCATTTCCTTGGGCACGTTATCTTAGGCACTGGAGTTGTTGTTGATCCATAAAAGGTTCAGGCGGTGTTAGAGTGGGAGACTCCAAGGACACTATCGGAGATCAGGAGTTTTCTTGGTTTAGTAGGTTATTACAAGCGATTCATTGAAGGCTTTGCCTCTATCGTAGTACCTTTGACTAAGCTAACTAGAAAAGGAGTTAAGAATATTTGGTCTAATGATTGTGAGAGCAGTTTCCAATTGCCGAAGACAAGGCTTACATCTGCACCCATGTTGATCTTGCCTAGTGCTGTAGAGGGTTTTGCTATCTATTCTGATGCTTCTCTGATAGGCCTTGGGTGTGTGTTGATGCATCATGGTAAGGTAGTTGCCTATGCTTCTCGCCAGTTAAAGGAGTAAGAGAGTAACTATCTGACCCATGATTTGGAGTTAGCAGCTGTGGTTCATGCACTGAAGATCTGGTGACACTATCTTTATAGTGTCAAGTTCGAGGTGTTCACCGACCACAAGAGTCTGAGGTATCTTTTCTCTCAGAAGGAGTTAAATCTGTGCAGAGAAGATGGATAGAGTTTCACAAGGACTACGACTTCGAGCTTTAGTATCATCCCGAGAAGGCGAATGTCATGGCAGATGTGCTTAGAAGGAAGAGGTCTTTACTTTGGCAAGATTTGAAGATGCTTGAGGATGCGGCATGTGCTAGGACCGATCTAGAGCCATAGTTGTGTCAGGCTTTCGTGGCTCAGTTGTCTATCTGATCCATGGTTCTAGACGAGGTGATCAAGCAACATAGAGCTGATCCCAGGCTTCAGGAGATGGTAGGCAAGGGAGGCATTGCTCGAGATGAGGATGGTGATATTAGATTTCAACACCGAGTGTGTGTCCCCGATGTTGTGGATGTTCATGAGCGAGTACTTGCAGAAGCTCATAGGTTGAGGTTTTCCGTTCATCCAGGAAACACCAAGATGTATCAGGATTTGAAGAGATCCTTCTGGTGGTCTGGCATGAAGAAGGATGTGACAGAATTAGTGTCCAGATGTTTAGTGTGCCAGTAGGTAAAAGCCGAGCGCTAGAGACCATCGGGCCTTATGCAGATGATGGAGATACCTATATGAAAGTGGGAGGCAATCACAATGGACTTTGTGACAGGTTTGCCCAGATCAGTTAAGGGCAATGACTTGATTTGGGTGATTGTAGATCGTTTCTCCAAGACTACTCATTTCTTGCCCATGAAGAAGAAACAGTCTGTAGAGAGTTTGGCTAGGCTATATGTTGGCAGCATTGTGAGGTTGCACGGTGTACCGAAGTCTATTATCTCTGACAGAGACACACGGTTTACATCGAGGCTATGGAAGGGTCTTTAGGAGGCGTTGGGTTCTCAGTTGAAGCTTAGTTTGGCATTTCACCATGAGACAGATGGCCAGTTCGAGAGGATGATTCAGATGCTCGAGGACATGTTGAGAGCGTGCGTGCTTAATTAGAGGGGTGATTGGGAACGTCATCTACCTCTGGTGGAGTTCGCCTAGAACAACAGTTTTCATGCAAGCATTGGCATGGCTCCATTCGAGGCTTTGTATGGGCGGCCCTGTAGATCTCCTTTATGCTGGGAGGAGACAGGTGATAGGAAGTTGGTTGGTCCAGAGTTGGTGCAGGAGACTTTGGATAAGATTCAGCTTATCAGGCAGAGATTGGTTTCTGCGCAGGATAGACATAAGAGCTATGCCAACAACAGAAGGAAAGACATAGAGTTCGAGGTTGGCGAGCATGTATTTCTTAAGGTTTTGCTTACCCGGAGCATGGTTAGGTTTGGCAGGCATAGCAAGTTGAGCCCGAGATTCATTGGCCCGTTTGAGATTCTCTGGCGAATGGGTAGTGTGGCATATGAGCTAGCTTTACCCCCAGCGCTAGCTAGTGTGCACCTAGTTTTCCACGTGTCTATACTCAAGAGATACGTGAGAGATCCGTCACGTGTTATGAGCCACGAGCCAGTGGAGATTCAGCCAGACTTGTCTTATGTTGAGAGACCAGTAGCTATCCTAGATCAGAAGGTTCATCACTCAGGAACAAGAGTATTGCATCCGTGAAGGTGTTATTGTAGTGCCCTAGAATTTTACTAGAGCATATGATGATGATCAGACCATTTCCATAAATAAATTATCTTCTATTTTAAGTATTTTTGGTGTTAACAAAACCTTCAAAAAATGTTTTCTAACAACTCTTTCTGAAGTTCACTCACAGGAAATAACTCTAGAAATTTTTGTAATTTATCCTCACTTACTGATATCTAAACTTCAATGCATATGTTTCTAAGTACACATCAATTTCATTTATAGAAACAATGATTCGATCATCATAACAATTCGATAAGTCACTTAAACAACGATTTGCATGAAAAATAATGATTTGATCGAAAACAACGATTCGCTTTAAGTTAAACAATGATTCGCTCGAAAACAATGATTTGATCGAAAACAATGATTCGCTTTAACTTAAAATACGATTTAATCGAAAACAACGATTCGCTTTAACTTAAACAATGATTTGCTTGCGAAACAATGATTTGATCGAAAACAACGATTCGCTTTAACTTAAATAATGATTTGATCGAAAACAATGATTCACTTTAAGTTAAACAATGATTTGATCGAAAACAACGATTCGCTTGTACTTAAACAATGATTTGATCAAAAACAACGATTTGCCTTCATTTAAACAATGATTTGATCATAAACAATGATTTGGTCACAAACAATGATTTGTCTTCACTTGAACAACGATTTCGGTCTCACAACTATTTCATTATTGAAACAACGATTTCATGATCTTTTGTTCAAATAACAATTTAATGATCGATTTCAGTAAAACAACGATTTCTTCTTCTCATCGATTTCTGTTAAGTAATAACTTTGTACAGAACATCGAGTTCATTATATTAATACATAGATTATGTTCACATCGACTTGGTTTCAACATGGAATACATTCTAACATGATTATATCATCAATTTGATATCAATATCATTTCTATACAGAATATTCTTTACTTTCAAATAAGTTTATATAGCCCTTGAATAGTCCTTCTTTATCTTTTTATTTTCATATGCATATGCTCGAGACTCTATGGATTTCAAAAACCTTCCCGCGCATCACACTGTATCATAAAGATCTTGTTCATTTATTTTGACAGTACAATATTTCCACACGATATATCCTTGCTTACTTCACGTGTCACATAAAGTCTTGCTTTGTGTGATGTCAGAATAACCTTTCCTTTCTTGGTATATCTTAATACTGCACAACTACTATGTTGACTGACAATTTAGACAAAGAGAAGTTGTCTAGGTGTCGCCATTTATTGTATATAGGACTTTTGTAGTAAAGAACGTCAAAGATGGACCTGTCAACCTATCAAAAGGATAGAAGATTCAGACAATCTTTCCCTGAAGGTGTAAGGATCAATCCAAGCATTAATGGCTACAGGCTCACCTACTCCATGCTTCAGACCAGTCTCTCTAACGTGCATGAAGCTGTGAGACAACGGACAGTTCAACGACTACTACAACGGTCAAAATATTACGCAGAAGATAAATAGAAGACTAGTGACTACAAGAAACAAAAAGTTAGTCAGATCGTTTGAACTCTTGAATCTTCAAAAAGCTTGAAGATCGAGTCACCTGAAAAGGAACAACAGCCAGCTCGTTCATTCCAACCTTCAAAAGCTTTTAGCTCTCAGAGATCTCATTCTATTCCTTTTGAGAGGTAGAGTAGGTCTGAGAGAGAGAGTTCATTCAAGATTATTTGGTGTCTCTCAGTCTTCGCCTCAGATCAAGCATTGTCTATAAGCTTTGTCTTGGGGCCCTCATCTTTCAACATGATCTTTGTGGGCTTTTCTCTTCGGGTGTGAAGAGAAGACCTTTTGAATCAAGTGGTGTAGTTCTTCTTCTGGTTGAGAAGAGAGGGTCAGCTATTGTTGGATGTGTAAGCGTCCATAAGGGGGACTGTACCCTTGTTTAGTGGAAACCCACGTTGTTACTTGGGGACAGGACGTAGGACTCCTTGGGGTAGGAGGTCCAAACCAGGATAAAAATCTCCTGTTATTTGTGTGATTGTTTTTGTGTCTTCATTATCACTAACTCTAACTATCAAACTTAGTTTTTTGTCTAGTTTATTTTATTTATAAGAATTTCTCCTAAAAGACTTGTTAAGCAATCCAATCACCCGTCTGGGCTTGCTATCTGGGCAACAAGTGGTATCAAAGCCAAGTCTCTTCAAGTAGAAGATCTCATGATCTTAAGAGCAAAGATAAATGGCAGCTCAAGGATATGTTGAAGGTCAATCCGTCAACAGACCTCCTCTATTTGACGGTGAAGATTACAACTATTGGAAGGCTCGAATGGAGTTCTTCCTTCAAGGTCTCGATTTCCATCTTTGGTCAGTCATTGAAGAAAGAGACCTCGTGGTACTCAACAACAGAGAAAATTGGATAGATGATGACAAGAAGAAAATATCTCTTAACAGCAAAGCTAAAAGCATACCGTGTTGTGCACTCAGCAAGAAAGAATTCAACAGAATTTCTGCTTGCAAGTCAACCATGGAAATGTAGGAAAAGCTAAGGATCACATACGAAGGAACTAATAAGGTAAAGGAAACAAGGATAGATATTTTGATAGCTCAACACGAGAGATTTCAAATGCAATCTGGAGAGTCCATCACTCAATTGTACAGTAGATTCACAGACATAACCAACAGATTGTCTAGGCTTGGAAAAACTTATGAGATCGGAGATAGGGTGAGAAACATATTAAGATCTCTACCAGCCTCATGGACTACATGTTGGGTTTACATGGATTTATATTTGAGATGTTTGTTTTTGATGATGTGCAATCAATGAGCATTTCATGAACAATAAAATTTCATGTGATATGAATGTGTGAAACATGATAAGAGTGACAAGTCAAGCAAATGTTAATCAAGAAACAAATGTTTAATTTGACCATCTAAATGTTCACATCATCTCACTAACAATGCTCTTAAATGTAGGTAAGATTGCATGCAAGACAATATACCAAAACAAGAGCAAAAAGATCAAGAAAAACACTAAAAACAAGTACCTATCGACAACCCAAAAGATGCCTGTCAACAGCCCTGCACAGACAGATCTAATAGGGTACTGGCAAAAGATGTACCTGTCAACAGCCCCACTGATACCTGTCGACATATCAGGATAGACAAAACCAACAGGCTGGCAAAGGTGTGCCTATCGACAGACTCAAGTTGCCTGTCGACAGATTCACACAGGGAACTATTTCCTGGAAAGCCCAGCCTTCTGCCTTTTGCAGTCTGTCGACAGATGCATTTCTTGTTGTCGATAGATGAAGAGAAAATCTCAATACAAGATCTCCATACGTTTCCGAGTTTGGTGTTTCCAATTGTCACGACTCTCCATACTTAAACACCCATATAAAAGGAACTCTTTGGAGTTATTTTTGTACAGAAGCAGCCACCACACAAAACCCTAACAAAGTCTCAAGAGGGAAGATCTTTCTACTGCTCTGCTTCAACCGTCCGTCCAGGCAACCAAAGAGATATCCTCCGAATGGGATTGAAGCCAGATTGTCCATCTCTCAAGCTTCTCCATCAACTAATACCTGTCAAGACGAAGCTTGAAGCACATCGGGACGATCATCTGAAGAGTTCCACATCAGGATTAGAAATCTTAACTCTGAACTCTTCTTGATCTCTGTTTTTCATATCTCGTGTGTGTGTGTTGTTGAGTCAAGCGTCCTTGTGCTTGATTCACGTTTGTCATGTTGTTCTGATCATGGGTTAGATTAGACGACGTGAGTGTGTGTGTGTTGTAGCGAGTGAACTTGCTCATAAGCAGTCTTTCTGCGTGTGTGTGTAGACGGTGGACGTAGGATACACAAGTTGTGTACTCCGAACCACCTTAAATCATCATGTCTGTGGTATGAACGTTTCACGCTAGATGTTTGGTAGGGACGTTGATCTTTCACACGCTAGATAAATTGCTACTCTATCTACTTACAATTAACACACAACTTAGTTTGATCTAAACTCTGTTTGAAATATCAAAAGTCTGTGTTTGCATCAAAAAGAAGGTCATAGTTTATCTAGTAGATAGTAATCTATTCAACCCCCCTTCTAGATTACCATATTGGACAATTCCGCACATCTTTCAATTGGTATCAGAGCAAGGTTTCTCCTATTTACTGTCTTAATTGGTTGATCTCACGATCAGGAGATTCTAGATCTCATGGAATCTAACAAGGTGTATATGGCCGAGCGACATTCAGTTACCACGCCACCCTTCTTTGATGGCACTGACTATCCTTATTGGAAAAATCGCATGCAGGTGTTTCTGAGAGCTCAAAATTTCGAGCTATGGAAAATTGTCAGCGAAGGAGCATACACCCTTCCCAAGGACAAAGATACCTAGACGAAGGACCAGATTGCAAAGTGAACTCTCAATTGGAGTGCCCTGAACATGATGCAGTGCACTGTTCATCCCAAAGAATACTCAATAGTCTCCACATGCACTTCAGCAAAAGAGATGTGGGACAAACTTGAACTTATCTATGAAGGTACGTCCGAGGTAAGGGAAACCAAAGAAAGCATGCTAGTTTCTGAGTATGAAATGTTTAAGATGAATAATGATGAAACTATCTTAGATATGTTTGCTAGATTCATGTTAATAATAAATGGATTGAAAGGTCTTAAGAAAGAATACTCAGAAAGTGACTTAGTGAGGAAGATACTTCGGTCTCTTCCATCCTCATGGAACACTAAGGCCACTATCATTGAGGATTCAAAAGATCTCTCAAAGATGAAATTGGATGAACTAATTGGCTCCCTGATGACATATGAACTAAATGTGAAAACGAAAGAATTTGAAGAAAACCCAAAAAGGTCAATTGCCTTAAAAGCCTCAAGCAAGAGTTCCTCTAGATCCAAAAAGGATGTTCAATAGGAAAGTGATGAACTTGAAATGTCTAGTGATAGTGAAAATGATGAAATGGCCATGCTCACTAGATAATTCAAGAAATTCCTCAATTTCAAAAGAAAAGGCTCAGGTAATTCCAAATCCTTCGAAAAGAAAGATTTCTCAAATAAATTTGAGTCTAACAAAAAATCTGACATTGTATGCTTCGAGTGCAAGAAACAAGGGCATATGAGAGTAGAATTCCCCGAACTCAAGAAAAAGTTGAAGAAAGAGAAATTCACCTTCAAGAGAGCCAAGGCAATGGTGGCAACTTGGAGTGATGAAGATGAAGACGAGGACGCACAAGAAGCCTCTGGAGATGAAGAAATTTAGTGTCTAATGGCTAGAAGAGATGACTCCAAAGAGGTAAATTCTTCCTTTGAAACTTATATTGTTGATGAATGGGAAGACGCATACACTATCCTGTTTGAAAAATTATGTGAATTCAAATCAGAAAACAAGGCATTGAAATAGAAAATCAATTCTTTTGTTCATAACACACACAATGATGAACAAGTTGTTGCCTTTGTAATCACTGGGATTGGACTCCCCTTGACACAGACATGGATACTAAAACTAGTAGCATGAAAACATGGATGTGATCGCCACCTAGCAAGTCACCTAATAATAAAAATGAGATAATGGCTGACTTAGACTAGGAAAAGGAAAGAGAACAAAAAAAAAAAAAAAAAAAAACGGACCTGGTGTCGCGGTCGCCATGGGCGCCGCGATAGACTGATGTCGCGTTAGTACACACCGACGCGTCTTAGGTCGCGTCACCCTCCTCCGTCGCATTCTCTGAATGTGGGAGATATTGGGTATGTACCTTCTTCTCATCCTCCAGCCGACTAGAGAACTAGAGCATCTCGTGTATTTCACTTGTTTTCCTGCCAACCAAAGAAAATCACAAAGAAAACACCCTATTAGAATATGTTAAGCATAGTATCTATTCTAAAGATGAAAGAAAGTGGAGAATCATGGTGGGAACGCACCTGGGATGGTTTTAAACCCCTATGGGTGTGGGAAAACGTGGGTGGATAGTGAATGTGCTCTTTCTATGAATAACATAAAAATTCATGTAGAAATAGGAGGGAGGAAGGAAGAAGAAGATGAGCCCCATTGGGGCGACTCCCTGGCATAGGTACAACTCCAAGGATGTGCAAATGCTCCAGGAGATTATTGGGGTCGCCCTCTTCACGTTCCGTGCTCCATTGATAGTGAAGAAGTAGCTTTATGGAGTGGGATGTAAAGGGAAAATGGTAAAAGTGAGTGGTTGCGATGCTAATTATGGGTGAGAGGGGATTTCGGCAGCCCTTCAGGGTGGTAATGAGGCTCTCCTCGTCCTTGAGGAGGGGCCTTGTTTAAATAGAGCTTGGAATGAGAACAAATGACATTATCTCATAAAAAAGGTTCAAAAATTAAAAATGGAGGATAAAGTTTCATCAAAATCGGATATAGAGTCCTTAGCAACCCTTAGTAGAGTCCCTAGGGCTGGAATCCCACCCCAAGGGGCAGAGATAATCCCTAGGATTAAGTCAAGTTCATAGGAGGATAAATACGGGGTAGTTATGGAGGCCAGAGGGTTCGGCCATTGTCGCGGCGTATCGTAGGACCGCGACTAAGACGCGACGTGGCGGGTTGACGCGACAACATTACCCACGTGCATGTATAATGCATGGGCTGTCGCGGCTGCCAGAACCGTCGTGACTAGAGACGCGGTGCCACGAGGCATCGCGACAATAAATCCGAATTATTTGAGAATTATCAGCCAACCACATGATAAGATAAGAGTTATTATGCCCCAAGGACTCTCTCAAGGTGATAATGTGCGGGATTTCAAGACCTTTTAATGGTTTAATGGGCTCAAAACAAGGCTAATGATGGGCTCAAGGTGAGTGACCAAATAGGGGTCCACTAAGATAACAAGAAATGCGGTTCAACCCATTAGCCAGAATCGGGTGTCTACAGATTGCCCCTCCTTGGCTTCCACTTTGCAGGGGAGCGAAGCGGATATGGAGCGGAGGTGTCACGAAGTGACGACGGAACGGAGATAACGCGGAGTGGACTGAAAAGTCGATGCCAAGGTAAAGAGACACCCAATCTTACCCATGAGCAATTGGAATCTTCGTGAAAGCCCCGAGTCATCTACTTGAGCAGGATGCTAAGAAGAACACAAGTCTGGACGAGAAAGAGAAAAGAGGAAGACGATCAACCCCTCGATTGAGAGGTACCCTAGCCGATTGGCTTGCAGGTTTCGTTTTGGAAGGACATGTGCGTGCCAGGCAGGTAACTCATGACTTTGTCCTGGGAGCGGTTCGCAACCAAAACGGATCAAAGGAGAAGGAAAATTTGGATAGGTAATCCAGAAAGGGAAATTCTTGTCAAACTGACGGGAATAACTCACTCAGAGGCAAACCTTTCGATTCGGAGTGGAATTGAGATTTCTTGTTTTGGAACATGAAGAATGATTGGGCACTCAACAAGAGCTCATCAATGGTCAAGAATGAGTCAGGAAAGCTTAAAGTCCTACATGATGCATGCTGGGCTAAAATAAAAGAAAACATCAAAACGAATGCAAGGAAAAGGAGAAAATAGAAAATATATCAAGGATAATATTGCTTAGCCAAATAAGAACGGGTCAAGAGACTACCCACAACTGCAGTGCAGGCCTGAATCCATTGTCCTCGAACTTAAACAACTCAGCGGCCTGTCCAACGATTAATAATGTGCCCCTAGACTATCATTGTTTTTGGTAAAAGGGAACTCAAATCCTAGAACACATTGAGAACCAGCCGGTCCTTGAAATGATATAATAGAGAGAATACCATATAGTAATGCGAGGAATATGGGAAGAAATACAATACCTGACTTACCTGTGACGACATCCTTTCTCTTTTTTTTATTGTTTTTGTATTTTCTGACCCTTTTTCTTTTTTTATTTTTGAGAATCTATTCAAAGGAAATAAGCATGATAATCACAAAAACGAAAAATGCATTCAATAAATACAAACGAAGAAACATATATACAAAGCACAGACAAGGGAATAAACATTCGGGTAGAAACGCGACCCTCCTGAAAACCGCAACATTGTCACGTCATAGCGCTCTGCCGCGACATAGTCGCGTCAGATCGCGGTGTCGCGACTCGGACAGAGTTCCAAAAACGCAAGAATCCGGGACTTAGACTTATCCTAAGACACCTAGACTAACACTAGGACTCCTAAACCTTTCCTAGTCTTATCCTAACACCTAGATGCGAGATTAGAGTAGGTTTCTAACTATCTAGACTCTATAAACAAGAGGTTGGGGGTGCTAATCCCACAGCTAATTCCTTGGCATCCTCTGCTCCTCAATTTCAAGCTCTTTTCTTTCTCTTGCAACCATGAAGAGGAGTTATTCAGCGTTTGCAGAGGACATCCCTCCCTATTCCGGCCCAAAAGCTGCTAGGGACTCGTACGCCGATCTAAAGCAGCTCTCCTCCATCCAGGGGCACATCTACACGCGCCCGGAGCTCCAAGTAAGTGGCCTTTCTCTTCTTAAATTCTGAACTTTCTGCACTATGTTCTGTTTTGCTCTGTTTTGTTCTCTCTTTTCTCCTCCGTTTTTTTTTCATGTTTCATCTTATACTTCATATCCTCCCTGGCCAACGGCGGTTGTCAAAGGTGCCATGGCTGGTGCCTATGCTCGAGCTATTGCCGCCCTCATCTATTGGCCACTTGAAGGAGTGGGGGCTGTCCACTGTCTTTGTGCTGGCCAAGAATTACAATAAACTGGTGCACGTGTGGGAAAGCGTCACGGCCATGGTGGAGTTGTGGCATCCGAAACTAACTCGTTCGTCTTCCCTGAGTTTGAAGCAACGATCCTTTTGGATGAATTGGAGATCATGCTTGGCCTCCCACGCTATCAAAGGGGCGAAGAACTGACAATCTCCTACACCGTGGAGCAAATCAACTCATGGAGCATCTTGGCGTACATCACCACAAAGAAAAATGACCTCTACTCCATGACGAGCGGTATGCACGTCCACCTTCTTCCAATCACACAGTGGATTACTTCTCAGTGTAAACGGAAGACCACGAACTACACCGCCATTGCCAAGGCAGCCACCATATGCATTTGCGACGTCATACTCTTCCCAGAATCTGACGGCGCCATCTCTTTTGGCAACCTTAGCATCATTGACTCCATTTCTAAAGGTATGAAAATTGGGCAAGTTGTCTTGGGTTTTCTGTGCGCTGGCCTGACTTCTGCAGTGCTCGGGGGTCCTTTCTATGAATCGGTCATTGCCCTCGAGCTATGGATGGGGATGCACATACAATTCCGGACAGTGGAGGATCTGACCACGGAGTGCAAGACAATGCTGAACCACCCTCTGGCATATGTGGGCGGACGACTTCACATGAGCACTCGGGCTTGGTGCAAAACGGCTCAAGTGAAGGGCATACAAGCATGGCGCAAGTACCTCCGAAGTCTGACCGTGGCGGATTTTGACATGCGCCCCCGATTCATGCATGGCGGGATAATCCACCTACCTCAACGTACCGGGCTCGCCTTGAGTCTGCTGGGCAATGAAGCGCTAGTTTACTACAACCCGGACCGCTACTACCTCCAATGCGGTGCGGCTCGCACGGTGGGTCCACTCCTCTCGCACTTCCCGCCCATTCAAGAGAGGAAGAGGGGCAATGTACAAGACGAGCGTGATATGCGTAGCGCCGTCGTCCACTGGGAGGGATGCGCGATGAGCGTGATTCAAGCTGAGGTGGAGGAAGACGATGATGTGACCAAGGAATATGTTGAAGCTTTGAAGAAACTTCAGCCAGTGGCGAGAACCAATTGATTTAATCTGATTTGATTTGTAGGCATGATGGTAGATAGGAAAGAACTTGATAGCATTGTTTGATTGTTAGGGAGAATTAGAGCATGTAATGATTTGAAATTGAATGAATAAACAGAATTACCTGCTTGCGCAAATGAGCTCTGTTGATGACGCAACAGTCAGAGGTGTCGCCTTTATGTCGCGGCCAAGCGGGCTGTCGCGACTCTGTCGCGGCGGCCCAGAGGGGCGCGACATGAACGCGACCACCCGCTGCGTCGCGTCAACAACCGACTCATTCAAAAAAACAAACGGCCACCTCCTTCCCCCTTTCCGGCTTTCAAAATTCCCAAACTCCCAAACCTTCAAATCTTCTTGCAATCCTTTTCCCTTAGCACTTCTCGACCCTCTGCTTGCCTCCGATCAACCCGAAGACGAAATGGAAAGTGGGAAGAACACCGGTGAGGGCTCGTCCCAGAGGAAGTGACAAGCGGAGCGTCGGAGCTCTCGGCGACGGGCGGAGGAACCTCCGGTCGAGGGGGAGGTTCCCGAGGTCGGAATGGAAAGAGGAGGAGGAGGAGACGACTCCAGTTATGAACATGGAGGAAGAACGGAAGAAAAGGGCGAAGGCCATGAAAACGGTAAGTAACTCATCCCTAAATCCCTGTATGAATGGAGAATGATGGTAGAAGGATCCCCTGGAGAGCAAATGTAGGATTAAACGCCCAAGAAAAAGTGGAACAAACAAAGGAGGCTCCGGCCGGTTTGATCCTGAAATCGCGTCAGCCCGATCCGCCGCGACATGATGTCGCGGCGGGGCGGGGCGTCTCGACAATGTCGCGGCGTTTCTGGCCGACGCGACCTTATTGCGGCCTTGATGGGTGATGCGATAAGGTCGTGGTGCCCCGCACCGACGTGACAAGGTCGTGGCCACCATGGCTGCCGCGAATCCGTCCGAACACACAAAATAGGCTTTAACTGAACTTGAATGTATCTTGCAGGGTGAGATGAGGGCCCGAGTGTCATGGACACTAGTACTGGCTGTCTTCCTAGCGTTCCCCCCTTTTCAGCGAGAGCGGGTAGAGAAGATGGGATTTGGAGAGATCCTCAGGATGGGGAGGATGAGGGTGGATCCAGCCCTCACCCAGGCTCTGCATAGCAGATGGGATGTAGAGGCGACTACTTTGCATTCCCATGGGGGCACATGATCCCCAGTCTGGAGGATGTGAGCCGGATCACAGGGCTCAGGGTTTATGGGCGACCGGTGAGTGGCCATACCTATCCCTGCTACCATGAGTTAGCCGAGCAACTCCTAGACCTCCCGGTAGAGCGTAGGTCCTCCCTAGTGCCTAGGGTAGCATTACAGGAGAGTCTGGGTTTGTATGAGGCAGGGAAGAATGCTGGGGAGAGTGAGGATGAGTACCTCGAGAGGCTATCCAGGGTCATCCGGAGAGAGTTGGCGAGTGAGCCTGGGCAGCAGGCGGACTTGGACTTGCGCTGCTTTCTCGTTCTCTTTCTTGGTAGACTTTTATTTGCCACGAGAGGCGACACAGTCCACTGTCGCGTCCTGCCCTTGCTGGAGGACCTAGGTGAGGTAGGTTGGTATGCTTGGGGAGCAGCCTTTCTAGCGCACCAGTTCGACGGCTTCAGTGCCTCGGAGCGGCAGACATCTACGAGCGGTTTCTACCCCTTCCTTCAGGTACACCTTCTCCTCTAACTCTTCTGGAATTAAATTATATTTGCTTAAACTGCCATCTGATTTGTCTTTCATCTTGCAGGTTTCGGCCTATCTACACCTCCCAACCCTGGGGAGAGGGGATCTCACACGGCCGAGCCTCATGCCTATTGCACGCCGTTGGGACTCTCGTCGAGACACCCGCCACCTTGCTGACCAGCTAGAGCGCTTGCAGGAGGCCATTGACAGCTACCCTTACCTAGATGTAAGTACCCTTAATCTTTTCCTTTGCATAAATTATCTGCTTGATTCAACTGCCTAATGACTGATCATATTTGCCCTTTTTTTGCAGGTGGTTTGGCAGCCATACCTGGGGGTGGGTGATGAGGGACAACCTTGGTTAGCGCAGGCCCACCCCTACTTCGGTAGGTCGGTGTGGTTGCAAGTGCTAAACCTTGTGCTACCACTTCACCTGCACCTTTGCCAGCGCTCCCTCAGGCTTCGACAGGGTGTCGTGGAGTTCCCCGTCCGGGACCGTTTCCGCCAGCCGGGTCGGAGATTTCGGGGACTTCACGACACGACAGATTGGCGTGAGAGCAAATTGAAAACTAGGAATGTAAGGGCAAGGCGGTCAAGTCAGAAGCGACCACTGACGATGCCTACCTCCAGGCGTATGCCTTGAAGTATGGAGGAAAGGTATACAAGAGTGCCCGACACCAAGTAAATCTCCTAAACCACGGCTCAATGAATTTGGATTTACGGAATAGAACTGTTGATTTGGCAATGCATTGCAGGTGGATGTAACTGGCGAGATTGCATCGCTCTGAGCCCTGCTTTACTCGGCAGTGCAAGATCGGGAGGCAGCTCAGAGGCAGACAATGGAGTTGGTAAGTACCCGCCCCCAACTTCAGCCTTTAATCTAACTCAAATAAATTTTGGAAACTGACATGCCTTTTTTGCGCAGCGGAGAGAGTTGGAGAGAGTGAGGGGTGCCGGAGCAGGCGGTGCCTCCTCCTCTCGGAGTGTAGGGGGCTCTCCATTGCTTCTGGAGGCCTGGCTGGCAGGAGCGGTGTTGAGAGCTGAGGAGGCTCAGAGGCATCTGGAGGAGCGGGTAAGTGTAAAGGAATTTCTGCATGATTTTTTTTAGCAATTTGATTATTGACTGATTTTTTGATGCAGGAGAGAGATTTGCAGCTCACCACAGAGCACGCGATGGATCTCCAGAGTCAGAGGGACCAGCTCCGAGGGGAGAGAGATCAGCTGCGCACCCGGGCGGAGGCGGCCGAGGCACAGGTCGCGGAGGCGACGAGGGAGCTGGCGGCGCTGTGGGTACAGAGGCCGCCAGGAGACCAGGAGGAGATCATCTGGCTGCGTGCAGAGCTGCTGGCGCAGCAGACGCTGGCACGGAGCCTTCAGCAGATCGTGACGGATATAGGCCGTTCACGTAGCAGGAGCCGGAGCGGTGCGAGCATCAGCAGGGCGACCGATGCCTCTGTCGGACAGTATTTGGCAGGTTCCTCCAACAGGCAGAGGAACAATGAGGAGGAGAAGCGCCGGCAGGGCGAGGGTAGTGCCCAGGACGGCAGAGGGGGTGGCGAGATGCTACCACCTCCAGATAGGCGTGAGGGATCCGGGGAGAGTGGCGGTGGATAGTGAGGAGACTTGTGAGCCACCTCCCCTTTATTTATGTACATATTGTTCATAGCTTAGTGCAGCTTTTACTTTCATGTCAATGTTTGTGATAAATGAATGGTTTGTGATTGACACGAGTGTGAGGCGAGTTTCAAACAAGCGAGAGAGACAGAGAGTTCTGAGTGCGACGCTGTACTCCCTTTGGAAATGTCTGTTCCTACACACACTTAGAAGAACAAGTTAGATATGTTCTTAGGCTCAGCCCCTTGCGCTGAAATGATAAAATCTGACTCCGTAATTGTCAAAGGACTGAGCCTTATTAAATAGGCGAAAAGACAATGAAAATAAAGCATACTAAAGAAAAGCGATATGTACACACATTTTTTTTTATTTTTTATTTTGAAAGATTTCTGATTTTTTTTTATTCTTGATTTTTTTTGGGTTTAGGGATCTTTTGATTTTTTTTGGATTTTTGAAATTTTTATTTTTATTTTTTGAGCTTTGAGGATCTTTTGATTTTTTTTTTAAATTTTGATTTTTTTGGGTTTTGAGGATCTTTTGATTTTTTTGGATTTTTTTTTTGAAATTTTGTTTTTTTTGGGTTTTGAGGATCTTTTGATCTTTTTTTTTGAAATTTCTCTTGATAACAACACTTCCTGATCTTAAGTGATTAGCCCTAAGCCTTACCTCCATCTCATTTTGGTGAAGAAGGTTTATGCGCAACGTGCATTCGTCTTTGGTTTGCTAAGATTTCTTGCCCCTTGGATGTTAATGTTCCAACACAGACCAAGCGTAGGGATTCTTTGGTCATTTTAGGGAGGATATGAAGAATATAAAGGTGATAAGACTTAATCTCGGGGTCAGTGTTACTGGCTTGTAAAAACTTGCAACGAGTATGTCACATTCGAGATTTATCTGTTGTCCACGGACTTTTAGGGCCACAGTATTTTTTCTTTTTCGATTGGGGCATTCGTGCGACCGGGCTCAACGGCGTCCCGTGGGGAACTGTACTGCCACTCTTTAACATGCCCCTTCATTTTATCATTTTGTCAGTTTATTTTTGTGCTATATACTTTTTCTCTTAGAACTGCCCGTCCCTCTTTGAGACTTCAAACACATGGTTTACACTGTTGCATGTCTACAGGCTAGCTTCCCCCTTGCCCCTAGACCTTGTCCGAGTAAGGAGAGAATTGACCTTAGCTTCCCTGAACGAGGGCTAAGCGAGAACACCATACATGAAGGGGAAATGACCTTAGGTCACCGTGCTGAGTACGCGATTGAGCATAAATATTATTCTGGCAGTAGGAGAGGGAGTGAGACACTTGGCAAATGGCTACTTGTCAATTGGTGTTGTTATCAAAAGACTGTTTATCAGGGGTAGAATCTTTTAAGATATAATCCATTCCATGGGTAAGAGAGTTCATCGCCATCGGCATTAACCAGCCTATACGCGTTCCCTGGGTACACTTCTTTAACGACGTACGGCCCTTCCCAGTTTGCTGACAATTTGGACCTTGGACCTCCAGGTTTTATGAAAATTCACTTCAAAACCATGTCTCCTTCTTGAAATTTGCGCTCAATCACTTTCTTTTGAAAAGATCTTGAGAGTCTATTTTGATATGAAAGCACATGATCGGCTGCAGCTAGACGTCGTTTGTCTAAGAGTTCTAGTTGTGTATGTAACGCCTCCCGATGTTCATCGGGATTAAGTTCCTTGTCCAACTGAATTCTAAGCGAAGGGATGAGGATCTCGTATGGACATACCGCTTCCATTCCGTATGTAAGTGAGAAAGGAGTTTGCCTCGTGGGCGTGCGGACGGAGGTGCGGTAGGCCCACAAAGCCTCAATTAGCTTTTCTGGCTAATCAGCGAATTTATTAGACTCACAATTTTTCTTTAGAATTTTCAAAAGTGTTTTGTTTGTGGCTTCGGCCTAGCCGTTGCCCTGTGGATAATATGGAGATGAATGATGTAAGGAAATATTGAATCTCTTACATAGGTCTTGAAGCTCTTGGGATATGAACTGGGGTCCATTGTCGGTGACGAGGATGCCTGGTACTCCAAACCGTGCAATGATGTTCTTCATGATGAATCTACACACGGTCGAACCTTTGATTTCTGCAAATACTTCTGCTTCGACCCACTTGGTGAAATACTCAGTAGCAGTGAGGATGAAGGATTTTTGTTTTATCTGAGCATTAGGATCACCAAGGGGCTCGATGATATCAAAGGCCCACATGGAGAAAGGCCAAGGAGAGGATAGCGGATGCAAAGAGGAAGAGGGAGCATGGATTTTATCGGCATGGATTTGGCATTTGACACACCTACGAACATAGGCGGCACAGTCCTCTTCTAAGGTTGGCCAGTAGTAACCCTGCCTAAGAATCTTTTTAGCCAACATCTGACCATTCACATGCCCTCCGCATTCACCGGAGTGGGATCCTTCCACTATTTTCCAAGCCTCTTCATCTGTCACACATCTAAGGAGCATGCCATTTCGAGCGCGTCTGTAAAGAACTTCACCAATAAGGGTATACTTTAATGCCGCTCTACGGATGGCTCGCCTATCTTCTACTTCAGCTTCTTCTGGGAGGGTACCGTCTCTGCAATATTGTTCAATCTCATGGTACCTCGGCCTCTCTTCTTCCTTTAATTCTCCTAATTCAACAAGCAATAACTCCTTCGCTTCTTTCTTCTCTGCCTTCAGAACTAGAGAGCTCCTAAGGTTTAAGAACCAAGGATCCTGAGTTGAGGGAGCTTCTAACCTCTGAACAGTGATAGTCTCAGCATTACGACTGAGAGGGAAGGAGAGAGATGAAGCTAACGATGCCAGAGCATCAGCCAGAATGTTCTGAGAGCGAGGAGTATGAATGTAGATAAGTTGACGGAATTGCTTGGCCAAGAGCGTGACTAGATCTTGATAAGGCTTGAGCTTGGGGTCATGAGAGCGATAGGTAGAAAGGACTTGCCGAAGAACGAGCTGAGAATCTCCTATGATCTTGAGGAGACGCGCGCCTAAGAGGTAGGCAAGCTTAAGACCGGCTAAGAGAGCCTCATACTCGGAGATATTGTTGGTGGCGTAGAACTGGAGTTGATAAGCCAAAGGAATGGTGATCCCTTCTGGGGTGAGTAAGATAGCACCTATGCCCCATCCCCTAGAATTGAGAGCTCCATCGAAGTGGAGAGACCAAAAGGGATTAAGAGAGACAAGTGATAGGTTTTCATCGGGGGATTCCTCTTGAACCGTATCACTATAAGGAAGAGGGAGGTGAGCAAGGTGCTCAGTAATGGCATACCCCTTTTTGGCTTTCTGAACAATAATGGAGATATCAAACTAAGAGAGGAAACTTTGCCATCGTGCAAATCTGTCGGCGAGGATTGGCTTTTCCAGGAGATACCTAATAGGGTCCATTCTAGAAATCAAGCTCACCTTATGAGCTAGGAAGTAGTGCTTCAATTTCTGCACTACCCAAACTAGCAATGCACAGGTTTTCTCCATTGTGGTGAGTTTGAGCTCGGAAGGATTGAAGAGCCTAGACAGGTAGTAGACTGCCCTTTCTTTGCCGGATTCGTCATGCTGAGCAAGGACAGCTCTTAGGGAGTCCTCAATTGTTGACAGATATAGGATTAAGGGTTTCCCAGGGATAGGTGCCTGAAGCACGGGAGGATTCATAAGATAACTTTTGAGCTCATCGAAGGCCTCTTAGCACTTAGCGTTCCATTCAAAATTAACTCCTCCTCTCAACAGTTCGTAGAAAGGGCGGCATCTTTGGGAGTGCTGAGATATGAACCTCCTTATGAACTGCAGCCGACCAATCAAACCTCGAAGCTCAGATATGTTCTTGGGAGGAGGCATCTCATTGATTGCCTTGGCCTTATGTGGGTCTATTTGAATCCCTCGTTTACTAACTATGAAGCCTAGTAATTTTCCTGAGGAAACTCCGAACACGCACTTCTTTGGATTCATCTTCAATTGATATTCTTGGGCGCGACAGAAAACTTTGGCAAGCACTGAGGAATACTCTCTTCGGGTCCGCGACTTCACCACGATATCATCCACGTAAACCTCAACATAAATATGTATCATGTCGTGGAAGATATTTAACATTGCTCTTTGATAAGTGGCGCCGGCATTCTTCAGTCCGAACGGCATGACCACATAGCAATATGTTCCCCATGGGGTGGTGAAGGAGGTCTTCTCTTGATCCTCCAGTGCTAGACGAATTTGATTATAGCCGGAATACCCATCCATGAATGATAGAGTTTCGAACCCTACTGTATTATCAATCAGAACGTCCAAGTGAGGTAAGGGGAAATCATCTTTAGAACATGCCTTATTCATGTCCCGGAAGTCTATGCAGATATGCACTCTTCTGTCCTTCTTCATCACCGGGACAATGTTCGCCACCCACAAATGATAGAGGACTACACGGATGAACTTAGATTTGTGTAGCTTATTAATCTCCTCTTTCATCTTCAAAGCAATGTGGGGGAGGAATCTCCTTAGCTTTTGTTTGACGGCAACTGCCCCTGGCTTTAAGATCAACTTATGTTCTACCAGATTGGGGTCAATACCGGGCATGTCATCGTAGGACCAGGCAAACGAATTCTTGAACTCCCTCAACATTTCTATGAGCACTTCTTCTTCTTCGGGAGGGAGATTAGAGGCTATGGTTAAGAACATGGGATCCTCTTCTGTTTCCATGTTTACCTCTTTAGTAGGTTCATCGACTACTGATGTAGGTTCATCGAATCTCCTCATACCACTAGCATACGCCTCAGCAGCATCTTCTATCTCACAATCATTCTCATCTAATGGGTCCTCTTCGGCTACAATTTCATATATCCCAAAGCCATCGTCTAGCCCATCCTCTATAGGTATCTCCTCTAAGTTCAAAACTACTGCTTCGTGGACGAACTCTTCGACAGCTAGAAGAGCGCTACACCTTTGAACTAAGTCTAAGAGATATCTACAGGGTATGCCACTACCCTTCTTTCTCTTAGACGGGGACGGGGACTTGCTAGAATCTACCCCTGATTTAAAGCTGGATTTTATATTTACAGGAGGCTCTGGAGAAGCGTCCAGAGGTTTATTGGAATGGAAAACAAAGGGTGCGGCAGGGCTGCGAAGGTCCTCCGATGGGACTAGAGGAGGAAGCGGGCCACCCAAGCTCAGGGTGCCGGCAACAGCATCGGGGTGTAGGGGAGCAGAAGGCCCCTCACCCGACTTGCCCGAAATGGCCATGTCTGGCCACCAGGTGAAGGCGTGAATTGAGCGAAAGAAGGACGACGATCGCCACCGGGGAGCAGATGTGACGGGGATCGTCGTTGAGAGCAGCAGAAAGTAGGGAGGTGACAGGGATCGGCGTCGAGAGCAAGAGCAGGATGAAGGTGAGGGGGATCGCCGTCGAGAGCAGGAGCAGGAGGGAGGTGACGGGGATCGCTGTCGGGAGTAGGAGCATGAGGGGGGTGACGGGGATCACCGTCGATAACAGGAGCAGGAGGGAGGTG
This sequence comes from Colocasia esculenta, assembly GCA_014218235.1. Lineage (NCBI taxonomy): Eukaryota > Viridiplantae > Streptophyta > Magnoliopsida > Alismatales > Araceae > Colocasia > Colocasia esculenta. The sequence goes on along the minus strand of CM024755.1, from coordinate 53,916,678 downwards.
ACGGGGATCGCCATCGGGAGCAAGAAGACACACACATTTTTTTTCATTTTTTTATTAAGAAAACATTAAACTAACTCGGGAGGCTTCGGGAGAAGGACAGAACCAAGCCATTAAAGAGGATGGTGAAGAAGGTTGAAGGGCGGAGTAACGCTTCTACAGCGTCGGGGGAGAATTGGAGAATGAGGGGAGGAGATAAGGGAATGGAATTGAAATTATGGACAAAGACGGATGAAACGAAGTGACTGAAAGATCGGGATAACCCTGGCCAGAGCTCCCTTGTTGATTTGGCTGAACTAACAATTTGGTGGTGGTTGTTGATGCTGACATTGTTGTTCGAGACACGTCCTCCTCGACAAATAGGCGGCTGGCGGCTAAAATGATATCTTCCAATTCTGGCTCCTCTCCCTCTGCTTCAGATTCCTTAAATAACAAGCTGACTGCTGAGATTAGGTCTTCGAGATCTTGTGCTTCTGGGTATGTCTCGGCCCTCTTCTTCTTGCCAGGGCGTTGAGCTTCCAAGACTTGATATGCCGAACTTGGAACTTCTTTCACCATACTGTTATATCCTGGCTGTACAGGCCCCTTGACAAAGTGATCATAAAGTGTCCAAGTAAGGGGCCCCTGATCTGACTGCGAGGTAGATGATAATGCTGCCCATATTGTATATCCTAGGCCATGTTCTGTAGACTTTCTTGTGCCAGTGACCGCTTTGACCCTACCTTGGAGGTGAGTACCTAACCCTTTCCCGGTCGGGTACCCGATCCTGAACATGATATCCCATCCTTTCGCATATGCTGACCCATCCTTCTTAACTGCTGCCACTGATGGGGATACAATTGGGTGATTGGAGGAGATGGTATAGGCCCACGGATACTTCACGTCAAGTATAGAAATGACGAGTTTGTTGGATGGCCAGACTGAGGGTAGAACTTTTTCAACAGCTTCCACAGTGTGGGTTGTCGTTACACTCTTCACCTTGACAATCCGCCCTTGGAAGGGGAATTTCAGACACTGGTGTGCTGTAGATGGCGCTGCCCCTAATGATTCAATCCATGGGCGCCCTAAGATGGCCTTGTAGGTATGATCAATGTTCAATACATAGAACTCCACAGACATTACGAGGGGACCCAACTCTGCTTGTACAGTGATGACTCCATGGCAGGCACGTCATGAATTGTCACACGCAGCGATTGTGGTAGGCGTGGGATGCAGTTGACGTTCTGATATGTTGCACGCTCTAAGGGTGCTTAAAGGACAAACATTAATAGAAGCTCCCGTGTCCACTAGAGCTGCATCAATGGCCACTTTGTTTATGGTGAGTGCCACACATAAGGGCATTTTTCTGGCTTCTGGGGCAGCCAACTCACCATCAGAGAAAGTAATAGTGGGTCCTTTGTTCATAATTGAGAGTACTGAAGGCAGGTTGTCCGGATTCATATCTTCGCTGACCATGACTCTTTGCATAAAGGTCCTTAGGGCATCCTGGTGAGTCTGCGACCTCCTAATTAGCTCTAATATGGAAATCTTGGCGGGGGTCTAATCCAGATGTTTTTGAGGATGTCATATTGGGTCCCCGAGACTGGATCAATCTCTTCTATATCTTGCTGCTGTTGATTGCTAGTCTGTTGGCTTGGTTGACCTGGCATAGGGACGGATGTGTTAGGGTACATCCGATGGAACATTCGCCTCCTCCGGAGGGCAAGATTGTGGTGGAGTGGAGGGGTAGGGGTGTCAAGGATATAAGGGTTGGCCAGTAATGGTGCTAGCGTGGAGGAGGAAGGGATGTTGCTGGGTGGAGGGATAATGGATGACGTGACAGGGGAATAGGATGGCGAGGTGATGGTGGCAATGTGGGGTGTGAAGGAGGGAGGCATGGTGGATGTGGACACGGGGGTAGTGGGTGTAACGTGGGAAATGACCATAAGCTGGCCTACCTCATGTTCATCATTGAAGGCCCACTGGGCTTCTGGTGGTGGATTGTGAATGACGGGGTTAACATGTGCGGGTGGAGGAGGTGGCGGAGCTGGTTGGGGGTTTGGAGCAGGCTGATGTTGTGGCATGGGATTACGGATTATGCCCAGGTCATTCGTCGGCTGCTGCGGCTACTGTTGTTGCTGATTCATACACGAAATCCTTCAGATGAACATAAGGGTCCCCTACCCCAGAATATCGCCGATCAACAGGGAGCTCTGACTGGGGTGGTACCCGGAGGTACTGGAAGGATGGGAGGGCAATGTAAACTAACTTCCGCGGATCGATTTGTCTCTAGAGGTCATGAAGCTCCTTCTTCATGCTTTTCCACTCCGCAAAGAAGTCGGAGGGAGACTGGACTTGATGCGCAGAAACCAGGGAGCGAGGCTGCTCGAATGAGTGTGACCTTTCGCGAGGGAGGAGAGCTAGTTCGGCTGTGTAGTATGTGGTTGGAGGGGATCGAGGCCGAACATCTCGTGGGGGAAGGTAGCTTGGTTCTGAAAAATGGATAGTTCGAGGGCGGAGGGGTGTAGGATCCGCTTCAGACGGAGGAAGGTGGGATGCTGAAGCGACGTGGGCAGAGGAATCCGTCGGTCGGACTGGGATTTGACCCCGGGAAGATAAAGGTTGTTTCCCCTTGGCAGCAGCTATGAACTCTCAGACTTGGTCCAGAGAAATATGGGGATGAAGCTGACTGAACTGCGAATGGGGGTCATCACCCCCGGGAGGAGAAGCAGGACAGGATCGAATCCTGATGACGGGTGGCTGAACATGCCCCGGGAGTGTGGCCATAGAGGGTTGGGCCACCTCCTCAAGCAACCCAAGGGGAAGAGCATCATCGGCAAGGATACAGAATTGTTCCATGTCGAAGAGGGGATTATGATAAGATACAAAGAAAGGAGGGGACTGATTCGATCTTCGTAAACAATGACGCATACGCCCCCCAAAGACTAATAGGGCGAAATAGACAAAACCCAGACTCAAACACAGCAAGAAGAACTGAGAGGAGGAGGGAAGAGCACTCAAGTCGTCATGTTTAAAACGCAAATTTCTTAAGGTTTGAACTTTGACCTTTAAATGAGTTAATCAAGGGGGTGTCACTCAGTCAAGTGGACCTTAATGGGTATGGACCCGAGTACTCCGGTGAAACTAGGGGGTGGTATGCTCACAAGCGAAGGGATGGCTCAAACTAAGGGGTACAACTGGTACAACCAGTCCGGCGAACCGCAACGTGCGTACGGCCACGGGGACTTACGGAGGTCCTCGGAAGGTGCGCCCGAGTCAGCCAACGAGTGCTCGTAGGTGAGAGGACTCACTCATCCAAGGGGGAACCTAAACAAATGGGATAAGCGGCGTATGCAAGGGACTAAGAAGCCCAAAATGTATGCAAGAATGAAGATAAGGAGCAAACAGGGTAACAAAACAAGTCCTCGGGCAGAGTCGCGACGGTCAGGTACACCGCGACCCTATCGTGACAGCACGGGCTGCCGCGATAATAACAGAGACCCGAAAACACAGTGAGTCACCAGCCCAACACAAACAAACTATCCTACCGAAATAAGAACCACCAGGAGACACTAACTCGGTACAACATGGGTCAGGAAGCACACAGAAATTGATACATGGATAAAAACAATAACATACAAAGTAAACCTGATAATGCGACATGTGGCCAAGTCGCGACTTGTTCGCGTCCTCTCTTCCTGTCGCGATAGGAATGGAAAACTTACAAGTTAAAATAAACGGAAAATCCGAACCTTGGCAGGATTCTAACAGACAGAAACGCGAGAACACATGATCTAGGCAACAAAATGAGGATGTATGATCTCATGGGCATTGAATAGAGAGGACATGGGGAGTGACAAGCACTGACCTGAGAACGCATCTCACCGTTGCGACGAGACAAGGTCGCGTCACCGCGATCGGCCACGACAATGACAGAGCAGGAAAAATATGCAGGAAGCAAAGAACAAAGACTAACAGGGCACTAAAGTGACAAACCAAAAGGAAACATGGCAAGCAAACAGTCAAAATTCCACGAGGGTGGCAGTGAAGGTCCAACTGTGATCGCCAAAAGGTGTAATCACAGGGTTTGGACTCCCCTTGACACAGACATGGATACTAAAACTAGTAGCATGAAAACATGGATGTGATCACCACCTAGCAAGTCACCTAAGAATAAAAATGAGATAATGGCTGACTTAGACTAGGAAAAGGAAAGAGAACAAAAAAGAAAAAAAACGAACCTGGTGTCGCGGTCGCCATGGGCGCCGCGATAGACTGATGTCGCATCAGTACACACCGACGCGTCTCAGGTCGCGTCACCCTCCTCCGTCACGTTCTCTGAATGCGGGAGATATTGGGTATGGACCTTCTTCTCGTCCTCCAGCCGGATAGAGAACCAGAGCTTCTCGTGGATTTCACTTGTTTGCCTGCCAACCAAAGAAAATCACAAAGAAAACACCCTATTAGAATATGTTAAGCATAGTATCTATTCTAAAGATGAAAGAAAGTGGAGAATCATGGTGGGAACGCACCTGGGGTGGTTTTAAACCCCTATGGGTGTGGGAAAACGTGGGTGGATAGTGAATGTGCTCTTTCTATGAATAACATAAAAATGCATGTAGAAATAGGAGGGAGGAAGGAAGAAGAAGATGAGCCCCATTGGGGCGACTCCCTGGCGTAGGTACAGCTCCAAAGATGTGCAAATGCTCCAGGAGATTGTTGGGGTCGCCCTCTTCACGTTCTGTGCTCCATTGATAGTGAAGGAGTAGCTTTGTGGAGTGGAATGTAAAGGGAAAATGGTAAAAGTGAGTGGCTGCGATGCTAAGTATGGGTGAGAGGGGATTTCGGCAGCCCTTCGGGGTGGTAATGAGGCTCTCCTCGTCCTTGAGGAGGGGCCTTGTTTAAATAGAGCTTGGAATGAGAATAAATGACATTATCTCATAAAAAAGGTTCAGAAATTAAAAATGGGAGATAAAGCTTCATCAAAATTGGATATAGAGTTCTTAGCAACCCTTAGGAGAGTCCCTAGGGCTGGAATCCCGCCCCAAGGGGCAGAGATAATCCCTAGGATTAAGTCAAGTTCATAAGAGGATAAAAAGGGGGTAGTTATGCAGGCCAGAGGGTTCGGCCATTGTCGCGACGTATCGTAGGACCGCGACTAAGACGCGACGTGGCGGGTTGACGCGACAGCATTACCCACGTGCATGGATAATGCATGGGCTGTCGCTGCTGCCAGAACCGTCGCGATTAGAGACGCGGCGCCACGGACTTATTTGAGAATTATCAGCCAACCACATGATAAGATAAGAGTTATTATGCCCCAAGGACTCTCTCAAGGTGATAATGTGTGGGATTTCAAGACATTTTAATGGTTTAATGGGCTCAAAACAAGGCTAATAATGGGCTCAAGGTGAGTGACCAAATAGGGGTCCACTAAGATAACAAGAAATGCGGTTCAACCCATTAGCCAGAATCGGGTGTCTACAGCCTTAACTAAAGAAATTGAAATGATGAAAATGGATGAGGAAGCTCACTGTGAGGAAATAGATTGCTTGAAAATAAAATTGCAAGAAAGTCAAAAAGAAAAGGAAAGTCTAACCAACTCTCTTGAACATCTTCAAAATGAACATCAAGAAACTAAGAAAAAGTTGGAATAGGCGAAAAAATATCTAAAAGTAAAATCTGAAGATCTTAAAAGGTTCGTTAAGAGAAAACAGAATCTTGATGCAATTTTGGGGTCAAACATCTTTGTTGCAAGACATGGAATTGGATATCAACCAGCAAAACAAAAGAAAATGAGAGAGACTTTGATAACTTCTTTTGTTGATTCTAGCCCAAGCACAAGCTATCAATTCCCTTCCAAGAATAAGAAAGGTCAAGCCAAGGGTAAGAAACAGGAACCCATGAAAATCAGTTCAGCTGTTAACACAACTAAGAAGTCTGTCAACAACCCCAAAGAGGGTTGTCGACAGGTCTGGAAACATGCTTCCAAAGAAAAGCTAACCAGGCAACAGAAGGGTAAAATGCCCATGCATGTTCCTTAGAATAACAAACCCACTGTTTTGGAATAATCTTCATCATGGAATGTCTGTAAGAAAGTTGGGCACAATGCAAAACGATGCTGGAATAATCCAAAGAAACTGAAAATCAAACAAGTTTGGATTCTGAAGCATTTACTTTTCGGCATGAATGATACATTGGGACCCAAAGTAATTTGGGTACCTAAACCTCTTGTCTGATCCACAAATGTAGGAATGCCTAGCAGCCCAAAATCAAAACAAATGGTACCTGGATAGTGGCTGCTCGAGGCACATGACGGGCGACAAAGATAAATTTTGTTTGCTAGTGGAAAAAGAGGGAGGTCAAGTTGTTTTTGGAGGTAACAATAAAGGCCAGATCATTGGTTCAGGCAAGGTTGGTAAGTATGCCTCCAACTCAATAGACAATGTACTGTTAGTTGATGGTCTTCACCATAACTTGCTTAGCATAAGCCAACTGTGCGATAAAGGTCATAAAGTTGTCTTTGAATCAAATTCATGTCAAAATGTTGATAAGGAAACATGAAGTCTTAAATTTTCTGGAAAAAGAGTTAACAATATTTATTTGATTGATCTAGATGATCCAGAAAATGAAAATTTGTGTCTTGTTCCAAGTAAACATGATGAGCTTACATTGTGGCTTCGTAGGCTTGAACATGCAAGCTACAATGTCTTGCACAAGATCATGAGGCTGAAACTGGTAAATGGACTTCCTAAAATTTCCTTCAATAAGAATGAAAATTTTTGTGATGCATGTGCATAGGGAAAACAAACCCGGAAATCCTTCAAATCAAAAGCACATGTAAGTACCTCTAAACCATATGAATTGTTGCACATGGACCTTTTTGGACCTACTAGAACACTGAGTCTCAATGGCAAATGATTTGGTTTTGTCATTGTAGATGATTTTTCTATGTTCACTTGGGTAAAATTTCTACCTCACAAAAATGAAGCACTAAAAATCATTGAAGAATTCTTTAATAAGATTGAGCATGGAAATGTTAATAAGATATGCTCAATCCGCACTGATCACGGGGGAGAGTTTGATAACAACTCATTTTCTGATTTTTGCAGGCACCAAGGAATATAACACATGTTTTCCTCTCTAAGGACTCCAAAGCAAAATGGTGTAGTGGAGAGAAAGAACAGAACCCTGGTGGAAATGGCTCGTACTCTTCTGGTCGAAAGTCAACTCCCAAGGAGTTTTTGGGAAGAAGCGGTAAACACCTCGTGCTACATTCTCAACAGAGCCATGGTAAGACCCGTGATAAAGAAAACCCCTTATGAACTGCTAAAAGGTAAGAAACCCAGTATTGGGTATTTCAGAGTTTTTGGCTCAAAAGTGTTTATTCATAACAATGATAAAGTTGATTTAGACAAATTTGAAGTCAAAAGTGATCAAAGTATTTTTCTTGGATACTCAGAACACTCTAAAGCATATAGAGTGTTTAACGTTAAGAATAAAACTGTGGAAGAAACTCTACATGTTGTTTTTGATAAGTATCAGGCAAAAACTAACATTGAAAACCTTCACAGGACTCAAGATGTAGATGCAGAAACAACACTTGAGGAACTACAAGCAAAAGCAAAAGGAAAATCTAAAGTAGTTTCTAAAAACAAAAGTGGATATCTTCGCAGGTACAACGATGAAGATGACGAAAATCTATTCATAAAACAAGATGTCGAATCTGAAGAAGATCCACAAGAGGAAGAGCCTCAAGATGAAACTCCTCAAGCACACCCTCCTCCAGAACAACCTCCACATGTCGAAGATCAACCCGGTCCTTCAACAATCACCAATGTGAGGTATTCTAAAGATCACCCACTTGAGAATGTGATATGAGATGTAAATGATTCAGTTCAAACTAGATCTCAAGTTAGACAAATAATTGAACAAGATCAGTCAACTTTTGTCTCTCATGTGGACCCTAAAAATGTTGAAGACGCCTTAAAAGAAAATTCATGGATTGATGCTATGCATGAGGAAGTTCATGAATTTCAAAGAAATAAGGTATGGAGCTTAGTTCCTAGAACCCCTGAAATTTTTATCATAGGAACAAGATGGGTCTTTAGGAATAAACTAAATGAAGAGGGTAAAGTGGTGAGAAATAAGGCTAGACTGGTAGCGAATGGATACAATCAAGAATTTGGTGTGGACTATGAAGAATCCTTTGCCCCTGTAGCTAGACTTGAAGCAGTTAAAATATTAATGGCATATGCATGCTCACATAAGTTTAAACTTTTTCAAATGGACGTTAAAACTGCTTTCTTGAATGGCTACATCAAAGAGGAAGTCTATGTCTCTCAGCCACACGGTTTTGAAAATTCTGAAATGCCTAACCATGTTTATAAACTGCACAAAGCTCTCTATGGTTTGAAACAGGCAGCCCGGGCTCGGTACGACAGACTAAGCAACTTTTTGGTGAGTAAAAACTACTCATGAGGTAAAGTGGACCAAACTCTATTTACTAAGAAAGTTCGCAATCACATAATTGTTGTTCAAGTTTATGTGGACGACATTATATTTGGTTCTACTAACCCATTACTGTGTGAGGAGTTTTCCAAACATATGCACATCAAATTTGAAATGAGTCTAATGGGGGAGCTTCAATTCTTTCTTGGTTTGCAGGTGAAGCAACATGAAGATAGCTTCTTCATTAATCAAGAAAAATATGTAAAGGAGCTCTTGAAACGCTTTCAGTTTGAGCAAGCCAAACCTGCTTCAACACTAATGAGCACAAGCATAAAATTGGAAAATGATGAGAAAGGTAAACCGGTAGATGCAAAGCAATTCTGAGGTATGATTGGCTCACTCCTTTATCTTACTTCAAGTAAACCCGATATACAATTCAGTGTTTGCCTTTGCGCTAGATATCAATCTAGTCCAAAGGAAAGCCATTTGGTTGTAGTTAAGAGAATATTCAGATATCTCTCAGGTACGTATGATTTGGGTCTTTGGTATGCAGCAAAAAGTAGTTTTTACTTGATATCATATTCTGATGCTGATTATGCTAGATGTAAGATAGACAGGAAAAGTACTAGTGGGTACTTCCAATTACTTGGTGGTTGCATGGTTTCGTGGGCATCCAAGAAGCAACACTCGGTTGCACTCTCAACTGCAGAGGCAGAGTATGTTGCTGGGGGGAGTTGTGCGGCTCAAGTGTTGTAGATAAAAAGTCAACTGTCTGAGTACAATATTAACATTGGATGCACACCTATCTTATGTGACAACAATAGTGCCATCAATCTTTTAAAGAACCCAGTCCAACACTCTAGAACAAAACACATTGAGATTAGACATCACTTCTTGAGAGATGAAGTAGCTAACAAATCCTTGGAGCTCAACTTCATACCCACTAATAAGAAATTGGCTAATATTTTCACAAAACCATTGGCTGAGGATAGATTCACAACATTGAGAAGAGAATTAGGATTGTGCAAAATGCAATGAAGCCCATACAAAACTTTGAAGTATATGTTCTTTGTGTGCACCGACTATGAGGTATATCAAATGGTGATCTGTGGAAGAACAAGTAATGCTTGTTTGGAAACTATCATTATGCGTGAGAAAATATTCTCCGCCACTTATCCATAGTCAAGTTGCAAATAAGGGTCATCTACTTTAAATTAGGTGTAAGGATTCTTTTCCATTTGCCCATTCACTTTTGCACCCAAATGGATTTTTTTTTGTGATGGTCTATCCTTATTCATGAACTTGTATGCAATTGCTTGCTAAACTTGTGCAAATGTGTCTTGAATTGCTTGCTTGTTGAGTCTTCACGTGCACACTCTATGGGGGAGCTAGGTCAAGGTAGATGAGTGATTTTTAAGAGAAACTATCCATTTTTCAATGCTTCACTTCCTTAGCATGGAACTCAAATGATATCTCTCATATCTTCTTTTAAAATCCTTCTCAAAGCTCCTGTCGACAGCCCTACTCCTTGTTGTCGACAGCCTCTAGAAAGATTCCTCATCCCGAACTCACAATTCTTCAGTCTGTTCAAATCTGTCGACAAACCACTCTATATCTGTCGACAGACGCCACCTACCTGAACTCAATTAATTCACACTGTCCGAATCTGTCGACAGGCACCCAATAGCTGTCGACAGATGCACCTCTTGCTGAGTCTTGCCTGTCCTGTCTCAACATACTTCATGAGCATGCGTCACTAATATATCTTAGGTGTAAATTGGTGACTTATGTTATAATCTTTCATATCCACATAATATCAATGACATTGTCCAAATCACAATGATTTTGACATACCATTCTCTTGTGCGTCTAGGTTGCATTATTTTGAGTACATTTAACAAAATACATGAGTCTACCCTAACTCACTTGAATAACTCCCTTGTGGAATATCATGTTTTTTAAGTAATGTGCTAAATCAAAAGGTTATTGAATGTTATGTCTTGCATTGGCTTCTATGCTTTATCTAACTCTTGACCTTGATTTTCAAAACACACAATCACATAGGAGAAAAGCAACCTATTTCATAAAAAAAAAAATAAAATCAATGTGTATCAAATTCAATAAGGGAATAAAGGCAAAACAATGATGAGTATTGCTGAGTAACCGGGGATATAGGCATCACAAATGTATGTCTTCGCGTCAAAAGGCTTACTCCTTATCTCTGTATAATGGTCTGATGTTCACTTCTACTGAGTAACTGGGGATACCGACATTACCCATGTCTATCTTCACGTCAAAAGGTCATAGTGATCCTACTTACCACTTTCTCTCTTACTGTTTGTTTAGAAACAAATCACAACAGTAGAAATAGAGTGTAGCCTCCTCAATTTTTTCTTTTCAAGGCCAAGCTGTTGTTAATGAAACATTGCCCATGTAGACATCCTGTTCATTAAATATATGTTCTTTTGCAATGGTTTTATTCAAGCGGTCTATTTTATTCTCCTATGTCTTTTTGTTCAGTGTACTCCTTATGCTACAACTTGAGAGTCCGGGGAATATTATTTCACAACCATTGTCGATAATTGACAGGTCTTAATTATTAGTGGGTATGACATTTTATAATGTGTATTTACCTATTTTCCATCTTATATACACATTGGACGCTAATTGCCTTGAAAAATCTTGTTAAAATACTTCACTGGCACACTTTCTGCAAGTGCATGTCGACAGGGCACTGTTCACCTGTCGACAGCCGGCGGCAGGACTTGTTTTGGAAGCCCAACGGGCAGCCATCTAGGGCAGATTTTGTGGGTCCCCGTCCTTTCAAATCCCTACCCACTTTCTTTAAAAGGACCCCACGACCCCTTTCCCACTTCCAAAAAATTCCTCCTCCTTGCCTTTTCACCAAAACCCTCCTTCTCCAGGGCGAAAGAGGTGAGTCTGCCTCTTTTTGTCTTTCCTCCTTCTCGTGTCTCCTTCCTCCTTTCACATCCCTCTCTACTCCGAAATCCTTCTTTCTGATGGCTCCCAAGAGTAAGAAGCTTGTCTCCTATCACCATCCTCGTTCTCCCCAAGCCGACGAGGGTTCCAGGGATCATACCGAGCGCCGCACAAAGCATCGTGATGATCGTTTTCCGGAGCTCCTTATTCCTCCAAATCTGCAACTTCTCAATGTTCATGGCACCTTTACCAAGTTCGTGCAGCCTAGATTCGTTGATTTCGAGTCTCTGGAAGCCATGTTTCCCGGGTTGCAGCCACTTTTTGACACCCAGAGCTGGTCTCCCTTCTGCTACTCTCACAAGCGGTACTCTCCAACCGCTGTGACGGAGTTCTACAACAACCTCCGGGAAACATCTCACGGTGATCTTTATACCAAGGTGAAAGGCACCCCGTTTCTGATCACTCCTAATCTTTTCTCCGTTGCACTTCAAATTCCAAATACTGGCATTAATATCAAGCAACATCACCCATTGGCATCTGAGTACTACACACACATCACTGGGTATCCATACAATTCATCTAAAGATCGTGTGCAAATGAATGCCAACTCCTGCACTCCTCTTCATCGTCTCATCCACCATATCTTTACCACAATCATAGTCCCCAAGGATGGTAGTAGGGAACTTGCGACTGCCATTCACAAATCCCTTTTTCATGCATTTCTTAATTGTGAACAAGTCAACCTACCACTCCTTCTACTCTCTCACATCCGGATATGCCTTCGCAATTCCAATAGGTCTATGCCTTATGCATGTCCAATCACTTCTCTTCTTTTGTTCATCGGCATCCAAATCTCCAAAGAAGGGATGACAAACCTCAAGTCTCGTAGCTCCTTTGATCTCACTGCTGCTCACAGGATGGGCTACAAATTGGTTGATGGGGTTGTGTCATGAGAAATCAAGGGTAAGGGACCGACAATTGCTGAGGCAGGTGAAGAAGATGACGTTGATGAAGATGATGCTGGTGATGACTCCCAGTCCGAGCCAATAGACGCTCTGGGAGCTGAAGATGAAGATGTTGCTGATGAACAAGCGCCTGCTGAGCTCTCTCTTCGAGATTTCATCACTGCTTAAATGGCACAAATGCAGCTTCAAATGACCATAGGCTTTGAGCACCTAAATGAATGATTGGACACTGTTGATACGAGCATTGAAGCACTAGCTGATACTCAAGTCCAGCTTCAGCTCAGACTTACTAGACTCTCCACAGAGATTCATGACATTCGTCAGGCCTCTGCACCGCCTGGCAATGATGCTGCTTAGAGAGTTTAGGTGTCCACTGTGTCATGGTCATGGTCATAGTCTTGTTCTTGATGTACTAGTTTGATTTCTTGGTCATGTTATTCTCTTCCTTGCAATTCCTTTTGTCACATTGTGACTCCATTTTGTAACTGTGTGTAATGCTTTCCACTTCAATGAAAATCACAGTTATTTGCTCTATTTATGCGTGCATGACGTGTCTTTTTGGATATTGTCAAAAGGGGGAGAAAAATCAATTGTACATTAATTGTGCATTAATTGAAAATTTGTCATCATCAAAAAGGGGGAGAATGTTGGGTTTACATGGATTTATATTTGAGATGTTTTTTTTTATGATGAGCAATCATTGAGCATTTCATGAACAATACAATTTCATGTGATATGAATGTGTGAAACATGATAAGAATGACAAGTCAAGCAAATGTTAATCAAGAAACACATGTTTAATTTGATCATCTAAATGTTCACATTATCTCACTAACAATGCTCTTAAATGTAGGTGAGATTGCATGCAAGACAATCTACCAAAACAAGAGCAAAAAGATCAAGAAAAGCACTAAAAACAAGTACCTGTCGACAGCCCCAAAGATGCCTGTCGACACCCCTGCACAGACCGATCTAATAGGGTATTGGCAAAGATGTACCTGTCGCAGCCCCATTGATGCCCTTCGACAGATCAACACAGACAGAACCAACAGGCTCCTGGCAAAGGTGTCCCTATCGACAGACTCAAGTCGCCTGTCGACAGATTCACACAAGGAACTGTCTCCCGAAAACCCTAGCCTTCTGCCTTTTGCAAGTCTGTCTACATCTATCGACAAATGCATTTCTTACTGTTGACAGATGAAGAGAAAATCTCAATATGAGATTTCCATACGTTTCCGAGTTGGGTGTTTCCAATTGTCACGACTCTCCATACTTAAACACCCATATAAAAGGAACTCTTTGGATTTATTTTTGTATAGAAGCAGCCACCACACAAAACCCTAGCAAAGTCTCAAGAGAGAAGATCTTTCTACTACTCTGCTTCAACCATCCGTCCAGGCAACCGAAGAGATATTCTCCGAATGAGATTGATGCCAGATTGTCCATCTCTCAAGCTTCTCCATCAACTGATACCTGTCAAGATGAAGCTTGAAGCACATCGGGACGATCATCTGAAGAGTTCCACATCAGGATTTGAAATCTCAACTCTGAACTCTTCTTTATCTCTATTTTTCATATGTCGTGTGTGTGTGTTGTTGAGTCAAGCGTCTTGTGCTTGATTCACGTTTGTCATCTTGTTTTGATAGTGGTTTACATCAGACGACGTGAGTGTGTGTGTGTTGTATCGAGTGAACTTGCTGATAAGCAGTCTTTCTGCGTGTGTGTGTGGACGGTGGACGTAGGATACACAAGTTGTGTACTCCGAACCACCTTAAATCACCATGTTTGTGGTTTGAACGTTTCACGCTAGATGTTTGGTACGCACGTTGATCTTTCACACGCTAGATAAATTGCTACTCTATCTACTTACAATTAACACACAACTTAGTTTTATCTAAACTCTATTTGAAATATCAAAAGTCTGTGTTTGCATCAAAAAGAAGGTCAAAGTTTATCTAATAGATAGTAATCTATTCAACCCCCCTTCTAGATTACCATATTGGACAATTCCGCACATCTTTCAATTGGTATCAGAGCAAGGTTTCTCCGATTTTATGTCTTAATTGGTTGATCTCACGATTAAGAGATTCTCGATCTCATGGAATCTAACAAGGGGTATATGGTCGAGGGACATTCAGACACCTGGCCACCCTTCTTTGATGGCAATGACTATCCTTATTGGAAAAATTGCATACAGGTGTTTCTAAGAGCTCAAAATTTCAAGCTATGGAAAATTTTCAGCAAAGGAGCATACACCCTTCCCGAGGACGAAGATACCTAGACGAAGGACCAAATTGTAGAGAGAACTCTAAATTGGAGTGCCCTGAACATGATGCAGTACGCTGTTCATCCCAAAGAATACTCAAGAGTCTCCACATGCACTTCAGCAAAAGAGATGTGGGACAAACTTGAACTTATCTACGAAGGTACGTCCGAGGTAAGGGAAACCAAAGCAAGCATGCTAGTTTCCGAGTATGAAATGTTTAAGATTAATTATAATGAAACTATCTCAGATATGTTTGCTAGATTCATGTTAATAATAAATGGATTGAAAGGTCTTAAGAAAGAATACTCAGAAAGTGACTTAGTGAGGAAGATACTTCAGTCTCTTCCATCCTCATGGAACACTAAGGCCACTGTCATTGAGGATTCAAAAGATCTCTCAAAGATGAAATTGGATGAACTAATTGGCTCCCTGATGACATATGTAATAAATGTGAAAAGGAAAGAAACTGAAGAAAACCCAAAAAGGTCAATTACCTTAAAAGCCTCAAGCAAAAGTTCCTCTACATCCAAAAAGGATGTTCAACAGGAAAGTAATGAACTTGAAACGTCTAGTGATAGTGAAAATGATGAAATGGCCATGCTCAATAGACAATTCAAGAAATTCCTCAATTTCAAAAGGAAAGGCTCAGGTAATTCCAAATCCTTCCAAAAGAAAGATTTCTCAAATAAATTTGAGTCTAATAAAAAATCTGACATTGTATGCTACGAGTGCAAGAAACAAGGGCATGTGAGAGGAGAATGCCTCGAACTCAAGAAAAAGTTGAAGAAAGAGAAATTCACCTTCAAGAGAGCCAAGCCAATGTTGGCAACTTGGAGTGATGAAAATGAAGACGAGGACGCACAAGAAGCCTCTGGAGATGAAGAAATTCAGTGTCTAATGGCTAGAAGTGACGACTCCAATGAGGTAAATTCTTCCTTTGAAAGTTATATTGTTGATGAATGAGATGAAGCATACACTATCCTGTTTGAAAAATTCTATGAATTCAAATTTGAAAACAAGGCATTGAAATAGAAAATCAATTCTTTTGTTCATAACACACACAATGATGAACAAGTTGTTGACTTAACTAAAGAAATTGAAATGATGAAAATTGATGAGGAAGCTCACTGTGAGGAAATGGATTGCTTGAAAATAAAATTGCCAGAAAGTCAAAAAGAAAAGGAAAGTCTAACCAACTCTCTTGAACATCTTCAAAATGAACATTAAGAAACTAAGAAAAAGTTGGAACAGGCTGAAAAATATCTAAAAGTAAAATCTGAAGATCTTAAAAGGTTCGTTAAGGGAAAACAGAATCTTGATGCAATTTTGGGGTCAAACATCTTTGTTGCAAAACATGGAATTGGATATCAACCGGCAAAATAAATGAAAATTGGAGAGACTTTGATAACTTCTTTTGTTGATTCTAACCCAAGCACAAGCTATCAAGTCCCTTCCAAGAATAAGAAAGGTCAAGCCAAGGGTGAGAAATAGGAACCAAAGAAAATCAGTTCAGCTGTTAACACAACTAAGAAGTCTGTCAACAGCCCCAAAGAGGGTTGTCGATAGGTCTGGAAACATGCTTCCAAAGAAAAGCTAACCAGGCAACAGAAGGGTAAAATGCCCATGTATGTTCCTAGGAATAACAAACCCACTGTTTTGGAAAAATCTTCATCATGCAATGTCTGTAAGAAAGTTAGGCACAATGCAAAACGATGCTGGAATAATCCAAATAAACTAAAAATCAAACAAGTTTGGATTCCGAAGCATTTACTTTTTGGCATGAATTATACATTGGGACCCAAAGTAATTTGGGTACCTAAACCTCTTGTCTGATCCACAAATGCAGGAATGCCTAGCAGCCCAAAATCAAAACAAATGGTACCTGGATAGTGGCTGCTTGAGGCACATGACGGGCGACAAAGATAAATTCTGTTTGTTGGTGGAAAAAGAGGGAGGTCAAGTTGTTTTTGGAGGTAACAATAAAGGCCAGATCGTTGGTTCAGGCAAGGTTGGTAAGTATGCCTCCAACTCAATAGACAATGTACTGTTAGTTGATGGTCTTCACCATAACTTGCTTAGCATAAGCCAACTGTGCGATAAAGGTCATAAAGTTGTATTTGAATCAAATTCATGTCAAATTGATGATAAGGAAACAGGAAGTCTTAAATTTTCTAGAAAAAGAGTTAACAACATTTGTTTAGTTGATCTAGATGATCCAGAAAATGAAAATTTGTGTCTTGTTGCAAGTAAACAGGATGAGCTTACCTTGTGGCATCGTAGGCTTGGACATGCAAGCTACAATATCTTGCACAAGATCATGAGGCTGAAACTGGTAAATGGACTTCCTGAAATTTCCTTCAATAAGAATGAAAATTTTTGTGATGCATGTGCACAGGGAAAACAATCCCAGAAATCCTTCAAATCAAAAGTACCAGTAAGTACCTCTAAACCTTATGAATTGTTCACATGGACCTTTTTGGACCTACTAGAACACTGAGTCTCAATGGCAAATGATTTGGTTTTGTCATTGTAGATGATTTTTCTAGGTTCACATGGGTAAAATTTCTAGCTCACAAAAATGAAGCACTGAAAAATCCTTGAAGAATTCTTTAATAAGATTGAGCATGGAAATGTTAATAAGATATGCTCAATCCGCAATGATCACGGGGGAGAGTTTGATAACAACTCATTTTCTGATTTTTGTTGGCACCAAGGAATTGAACACTTGTTTTCCTCTCAAAGGACTCCAGAGCAAAATGGTGTAGTGGAGAGAAAGAACAGAACCTTGGTGGAAATGGCTCGTACTCTTCTGGTCGAAAGTCAACACCCAAGGAGTTTTTGGGCAGAAGCGGTAAACACCTCGTGCTACATTCTCAACAGAGCCAGGGTAAGACCCGTGATAAAGAAAACCCCCTATGAACTGCTAAAATGTAAGAAACTCAGTATTGGGTATTTCAGAGTTTTTGGCTCAAAAGTGTTTATTCATAACAATGATAATGTTGATTTAGAAAAATTTGAAGTCAAAAGTGATCAAAGTATTTTTCTTGGATACTCAGAACACTCTAGAGCATGTAGGGTGTTTAACGTTAAGAATAAAACTGTGGAAGAAACTCCACATGTTGCTTTTGATGAGTATCATGCAAAAACTAACATTGAAAACCTTCACAGGACTCAAGATGGAGATGCAGAAACAACACTTAAGGAACTACAAGCAAAAGCAAAAGGAAAATCTAAAGTAGTTTCTAAAAACAAAAGTGGATATCTTCGCAGGTACAACGATGAAGATGACGAAAATTTGTTCAGAAAACAAGATGTTGAATCTGAAGAAGATCCACAAGATGAAACTCCTCAAGCACACCCTCCTCCAGAACAACCTCCACAAGATCAAGTTCCACAAGTCGAAGATCAACCCGGTCCTTCAACAATCACCAATGTGAGGTATTCCAAAGATCACCCACTTGAGAATGTTATAGGAGATGTAAATGATTCGATTCAAACTAGATCTCAAGTTAGACAAATAATTGAACAAGATCAGTCAGCTTTTGTCTCTCAAGTGGACCCAAAAAATGTTGAAGAGGCCTTAAAAGAAAATTCATGGAATGATGCTATGCATGAGGAACTTGGTGAATTTCAATGAAATAATGTCTGGAGCTTAGTTCCTAGAACCGCTGAAATTTCTATCATAGGAACAAGATGGGTCTTAAGGAATAAACTAAATGAAGAGGGTAAAGTGGTGAGAAATGAGGCTAGACTGGTAACAAAAGGATACAATCAAGAATTTGGTGTGGACTTTGAAGAATCCTTTGCCCCTATAGCAAGACTTGATGCAGTTAGAATCTTATTGGCATATGCATGCTCACATAAGTTTAAACTTTTTCAAATGGACGTTAAAACTACTTTATTGAATGGCTACATCAAAGAGGAAGTCTATGTCTCTCAACCACCAAGTTTTGAAAATTTTCAAATGCCTAACCTTGTTTATAAACTGCACAAAGCTCTCTATGGTTTGAAACAGGCACCTCGAGCTTGGTACGATAGACTGAGCAACTTTTTGTTGAGTAAAAACTACGCAAGAGGTAAAGTGGACCAAACTCTATTTACTAAGAAAGTTTGCAATCACATAATTGTTGTTCAAGTTTATGTGGACGACATTATATTTGGTTCCACTAACACATCACTGTGTGAGGAGTTTTCCAAACATATGCACAACGAATTTGAGATGAGTTTAATAGGGGAGCTTCAATTCTTTCTTGGTTTGCAAGTGAAGCAACATGAAGATGACTTCTTCATTAATCAAGAAAAAGTTTACCTGCATCAACACCAAGAGCACAAGAAAAATTGGAAATGATGAGAAATATAAACCGGTAGATGCAAAGCAATTCCGAGGTATGATTGGCTCACTTCTTTATCTTACTACAAGTAGACCTGATATACAATTCAGTGTTTGCCTTTGCACTAGATATCAATCTAATTCAAAGGAAAGCCATTTGGTTGCAGTTAAGAGAATATTCAGATATCTCTCAGGTACGTATGATTTGGGTCTTTGGTATCCAGCAGAAAGTAGTTTTGACTTGATATCATATTCTGATGCTGATTATGCTGGATGTAAGATGACAGGAAAAGCACTAGTGGGTACTGCCAATTACTTGGTGGTTGCATGGTTTCATAGGCATCCAAGAAGCAACACTCGGTTGCACTCTCCACTGCAGAAGCAGAGTATGTTGCTGCGGGGAGTTGTGCGGCTCAAGTGTTGTGGATAAAAAGTCAAATGTCTGACTACAATATTGACATTGGATGCATACCTATCTTATGTGACAACACTAGTGCCATCAATCTTTTGAAGAACGCAGTCCAACACTCTAGGACAAAACACATTGAGATTAGACATCACTTCTTGAGAGATGAAGTAGCTAACAAATCCTTGGAGCTCAGCTTCATACCCACTGATAAGCAATTGGCTGATATTTTCACAAAACCATTGGTTGAGGATAGATTCATAACATTGAGAAGAGAATTAGGATTGTGCAAAATGCAATGAAGCCTGTACCAAACTTTGAAGTATATGTTCTTTGTGTGCACTGACTATGAGGTATATCAAATGGTGATGTCACGCCCCGATATTTAGCAACGGAATAAATACCGGGGGACGTGAACGATATAAACAGGCGTATCACAGTTGAATAACAGAGTCACAATTATATATAATAACACATCCGAGACTATAATATGGTCACCAAAAGTATATACTTTATTCCATTCCATTCAACTAGATACAACCTCACATAATAAGAATCATCTAAAAAGGTTCATTAATCAAATAACAACGTTTCTCTAATACATCAACTACTTAAATTTCTATTCTTAAGCTGACAACTATTCATAGGACGGGTGCTCGTCACTCTTGCCCAGTCCCATCCGACTACACGGGTTTTTCATCACTACCAGAAAAAGGGCAGGATGATAGGTGTGAGCGAACTAGCTCAGTAGGATTTAAATCTCAATAACGTGCGGGCACTAGTATACATGATTAACATTTTAAATAGGCAGATCTGCACATGAATATGATGACAATGCATGCTTTTCTAATAAGTTGAATAGCAAGGTATAACGAATATCATATCAGATCCAATGTCGAGTTCCATACACAATGGACAGATAATTCAAGAATAAAATCATGTCAGAGCAGATTGGCCATATTCAAGCAGATCTCATGTGTTCATAAGAACAAACGTATCATATCATGTCAAGTCAAACTTATCACGTCAAACAGAAGGCACATTTTCACAATCTTTCATGTCAGTGTGCTATGCCAAGCACCAAGAGTCCATACTCCCGCGGTTAACAAGTACGTTGGGGCGCTCCTCCCCAGGACCAGACATGGCCCCTATTTCACAGGCGTTAGATCAAGTTTTGGACCGGAGTCCCACGTTGTGCCAAACAAACAAGTTTATATTATGGCCACAAAGTTTCAATAACAAGCTCGTAGTACAAAGAACATGATCATTCATGGAATCAAGGAAAGACAAACAGCTCAAAAGAACAAGGCAAGATAACGATGTATCTTATGTTTCATAGTTCTTTAATGTCTTGACACGAGGATGTTTCTAAAAACGGATCGTATGTGGAAAAAGTTCTTTCCTAACATGTGTGCATATGACAAGTAATTAATTGAACACCGGAAAACATGTAACCATGAAACTCATATGCAAATCATAACATTAACACCACTAACATGTCCATACTAACATGTATTCATCCCCACATTTATATCATATTCTTATTTTATCAATTGACAATAAGCAAGATCACCAGATAATCCAATGGACATAAGATCAATCACAATTACACATTAGAATCATATTCATATCATTACTATTTTTCAATGGGTTGATTTATTTTTGGTCCATGCATACTATATAACATCATGCACAAGCTACTAATCATCATGAGATGATTAGACCTAAATTATGCAAATTTCTTGTAAAGTAGTGTCGACACTAGATCAAGTGGTGTCGACACCATGATCCAAACACAAGACAAAATCATGCAAAACTGGTCAGGTAGTGTCGACACTAGTTCAGCTGGTGTCGACACAGTTCTTCAAATACAGGGCAAAAAGGTCAGGTAGTGTCGACACGAGATCAAGTACTGTCGACACTAGAGACAGCTTCCAGAAAACCTTCTGACCAATATGGGACAGTGTGTCGACACTAGCTCAGGTGGTGTGGACACTAGATCAGTTTTCCAGAAAACCTTCTGGGTCAACTGGGACAGTGTGTCGACACTGGCTCAAGTAGTGTCGACACTAGAGGCTTTCCCAGAACATCATCTGGGTGGTTTTGGGATAGTGTGTCAATACTAGCTTAAGTAGTGTCGACACTAGTGCCCTTCCAGAACAAAACTTATAAGTCATGTGGAATCCGAAAACACATCTCATGCTGCTAATCACTTTTGCCTCTTATAACTCTCCAACGAATGACATATAGACAAAACGTTAAACACAAAATATGACAAGGAAAAAGCCCTAACTGTGCAAGACTTTGGGAAAATCACGAATACTCACTGTATACTCCATGAAAACTAGTCAAACCAAGTGCAAACGATCCTAGACTCAAAGAACTACATGATGGTGTTGGTTTTTTTTAATCATGGCCCGAGAACACCTACCTTTATGAAGATCTAAGACCAGTCGACGTTTTGGACACGGCAGAGGATGCAAGGATGAGAGCAAGAATACAAAGGGGTGAGACATCATGTTCAAACTAGGTTATCAATCAGGAAAAGGCCTGGGTGCCCACCTCCAGGGGCAAACAAAGACTGTCGCTACTACCAAGAAATTCACGAAGCGTGGCCTTGGATATTCAGAATGGGCTGCTTTCTCATTTCCTCCACATTCAGACCAGGGATCGCTCACTTGGTCCCTATACGAGCATTTTGTCTGAGGGCCCATTCAGCCCGGATATAACACCATTATGGAAGCACCAAGATCGGACTATCAAGCTTTAGAGGAGCAGCGACCCAACAAGAAGAAGAAAGCTGAAGAAGATACTGAAGGTCCAAATCAAGGTGATATCGTCTCATCAGTCAGTCTGTTGTTCGAAAGGTCAGAAGCTGAGGAAGAAGAGCTGGAATCAGAAGACCCTGTTTCTGCGGTCAATGGATTATTCAATGGAGAGGACGAACCACAGGTAGCAGTTTTATCAGTACCAACAACCACCGCCAGGCGACAGTTGCCTGGGTTTGGTGAGGAAGATCAGTCAGTTCATTTGCCCCTCTTTATGCAGGAGTTCTGGCCAGGGCTCTCCCGGTCTCCTACTCATTTTATCATATCCGTGCTTAAGTTTAATGTTAGCTTAGTTCCCTTGCCTCTCCCCATCATCGTCCAAATCTCGCCCGACGCCATTAAGGCATTCGCTCGTCCTTCACCCCGCTCCATCATTCTTTTTAATGGTTCGATCCTTTCCTTTTCCCAAACCATTTAGTCTAATGTGTTTTTAGTTTTTTTTTATTTATTTATTTAAAAAAAAATCAAAATAAAAAAAATGTGTGCTCCTGTCTCCGAGGCGATCCCCGTCACCTCCCTCCTACTCCTGTCTCCGACGGCGATCCCCGTCACCCCCTCCTGCTCCTGCTTCCAACGGCGATCCCCGTCACCCCCTCCTGCTCCTGCTTCCGACGGCGATCCCTATCACCCCCTCCTGCTCCCGATCTCGACGGCGATCCCCGTCACCTCCCTCGCGCTCCCGATCTCGACGGCGATCCCTGTCACCCACTTCCAGCTCCTGATCTCGACGGCGATCCCCGTCACTTCCCTCGTACTCCTGCTCTCGACATCGATCCCCGTCGCATCTGCTCCCCGATAGCCATCGTCGTCCTTTTCGCTCGCCTGGTAGTCAACCATGGCCATTACGAGCAATTCGGGTGAGGGGCCTTCCGCTCCCCTACACCCTGATGTTGTTGCCGGCACCCTGAGCTCGGGTGGCCTGCTCCCTCCTCCAGCTCCATCGGAGGATCTCCGCAGCCCTGCCGCACTCGTCTGTTTCCCTTCCAATAAACTTCTGGACGATTCTCCAGAATTCCCTGTTAATACGAATTCTAACTCAAGTTCAAGGGTAGTCTCTAGTAAGTCCCCGTCCCCGTCTAGGAAGAAGAAGGGTAGTGGTGTGCCCCGTAGATATCTCTTAGACCTAGTCCATAGATGTGGCGCTCTTCTAGCTGTCGAAGAGTTCGTCAAAGAAGCGGTAGTTCTGAACTTAGAGGAGATGCCGAAAGAGGAAGGGCTAGACGACGGCTTTGGGATATATGAAATCATAGCCGAAGAAGACCCACTAGATGAAAATGGGGTTGAGATAGAGGATGCTGCTGAGGCGTATGCTAGTGGTATGAGGAGATTCGATGAACCTACCTCAGCAGTCGACGAACCTACTAAGGAGGTGAATGTGGGAACGCAAGAGGACCCCAGGCTCTTGACCATAGCATCTGGTCTCCCTCCCGAAGAAGAAGAAGTGTTCATAGAGATGTTGAGGGAGTTCAGAGATTCATTCGCCTGGTCCTATGATGACATGCCTGGCATTAACCCCGATCTGGTGGAGCATCGGTTAATTTTGAAGCCAGGGGCAGTTGCCATTAAGCAAAAGCTAAGGAGGTTCCTCCCCCACATCGCTTTAAAGATGAAAGAGGAGATAGATAAGCTACACAAAGCCAAATTTATCCGTGTAGTCCTCTATCCTTTGTGGGTGGCGAACATCGTCCCGGTGATGAAGAAAGACGGAAGAGTGCACATCTGCATAGATTTCCGGGATTTGAATAAGACATGTCCTGCAACGACCCACTTCCACCCGGTACGGTTATACCAACCCACGTCGGATGAGAGCAAGCCGCTACAGGGGAGAATACCCCAACAAGTAACAAATGAGCTGAGATATACACAAATAGAATTAAATAAATGCAACGAAATTTAAATGAATCTCATTCCATCAACTTTTAAATCCACATACCACAGTCTGTATAGTTCAACAAGAGATAACATAAGTACAAAATGTTCCAATTACATAGCCGACTCCAAGTACATTTGAACAAAATCCAAATTTCCAATTGTAGCATTACATACTTATGGAATATCAACTACAACTCTTCAATCACTTAGTCCAACTCCACTTCAATTCCTGCTAGCTCCTCCACTGCTAATTCCTGAAATGATTAGCAAGAGTGAGTCTATGCAATAGACTCAGCAAGTAACTTAAGATTCAATACATACATGCTTTTTAACAATTTAACACAATAGAATTTCAGCAATTTTATCATACATGCTTGTGCTATAAACAAAATAGGTTCACATGGGATTGTATTAAACATCTATTCTAACACATGTAAAACTATAATCTAATGATTTCTAATAACATGGCGTCATTATCATAAGTACAAATATACATTTATATACCTTCACACTTTACTCACATCATTGTAAAACTTCATAACTAAGTCATGGAAAAAACATATACGAGATAGGTTTCATTGCTAGCATGATTTCTAACTCACTTTGCATACAACCATAACAAATTACTTACATTTAGCTTGCTGATTTTCTATAAAATCTATGACATTCCTTTTACCCTTACATAGGGATCACTTTTAACTATACAACATGATACTACACACATGTGCATCCAACCATTCAAATTCCATGAATATGAAAGCATATACTTACATTTTGGTACTAGTAGTAACATCACTTTTAGCAATAAGTTATACATAAACACATACACATACACATTTGTACACATCAATAAACAATTTATCAATCAACACTATTGTCATTTACACTTATACTATTTTCTCATTACACATAACCACATGATGAACCTTGGCTTTCACATACACTCACTTTGTTCTATCACACAATACTCATACACATTTGCCATTAATTCCTCTTTCACATTCACACAGTTCTTATCACTTCACTTTTGCACATAACCTGTGCCACCTTTACACATATCTCGCACATACCTTGTGCTATTGAACACATGTCACTTTTCACATCACACTTATGGTTATTTTCACTTAAATGCCAAGACACAGCCCAAACCACCATTAGATGTCACATAACACACACTTGGTCACATTCGCTTACTTAATCACCGGCGCAGTGATAAGTCTTAGTCTCTGCAAAAACCGGGGAAAGCCCTTCCCACCATTACCAGTGGAACTTGTCCACCTCCAGGATTTTACAAGACCCTTTGCCAGGGTGTACACTTTATCAAGACCCTTTCCTAGGGTGTAACACTTTGAGCTTTCCCGTAGGGGCACCACTACAGTACAGCTCCAAGCATCTAAGGTGGCAGTGTCTTATGGGCATATTTGGTTATCTTTATCACATTAACCGTTTTACACACTTATACCACTTGTTTTCCCATGTCTCATGCATACACACTCATGCAAAAATTCACACACACATAAGTCCTCATTCACTGATTTTAACTTCACTGTTGCAACTACCAAATACTCATAATACAGATATAACTATACCGAAATCTACTGAATCACATCAAATCACAATTAACACGCTCACATAGTCGTTTTTCTCATTAAAAGTCCATAACGATACTTACTGTTATCAAAACAACCTGAGATTTTAACCACAGACACATTTCAGGTTTATAATCACACACGCAAATTTTCATATTTTTCTGAACCATATTACATTTACAGAAATTAAAACATGAAATCTAATGCCGTTCATAATTTGATTTAACATGGAACATAACATGAACATCGGGTTTAACAGTTCACAGTCCCGAACCTAACATATTTGTCAACACAAAAATTTTCCTCGGATTTATTGCACAATGCACAATTTACTGTAGATTTTACAACTCCTATGCATGTCTCCTATTTCCAAAACAGAATTTTCAGTAAATTCCACAGTCATGGAAAAATTCTCAAATTTTCAGGGCATGGACTGATACATATACACATGGTATAGAAAAATCTAGGGCATTAAATTTTTAGGAATTAGGTAGACAGTAGATGAACATGCATAATCCATCCTTTTTCCAACATGTATTTCAATAATCAAAAGAATTCATGCCATCCACAGAAAATGCAGAAATTTCCACACACACACCACATTATCCATTTTACATAGCATATAGGATTTACACTATATCCTCATGGCGAAAACATATCGAAAATAATCATCTATCAGGAAGAACAGCTCACTGTTCTATCCTGAAGAACTTGGCGGCAACCTCTGGCCGTTCAAGAGTTTTGACGGCACGATCGCTGGACGCCTATGGGAGACCTTGGCGTCAATGGCATTGACGCCAAGTTCCTGTCTGTGCAACAGCACAGACCGAACCCCAAATACTCAGTGAAAAGGAGGGTCCAGGACACGATTTAAAATCCATAAAAATTATTGGGACCTAGGGAACATGTATGGGATTGAGATCTATGGGTTACTTGCCTCTGAATAAATCTCCAAACGGATCTAATGGCCGGAGAAGCTCTCCTTGGGCAGTGCCAAGAAGCCTCCAAAACTCCTTGGCTCCGGGTTCTAGGGGGTTGTAGGCCGCAGTCCAGCGCCGGGGGAGCCTCCTCCTACGTATGGTCTTTCTCCTTGTCGTAGAAGATCACCAGGAAACGCCTCCAGTCGCCAGATCCAAGCCCTCCTAGGTCAGTGCTTCCTCTCTTTCTCTGTTAGGGTTTCCTTTCTAGTAAAGAGGCAAGACAGCTCTCTAGGTTGCCAAAGGGGTGTGTTTCATAAACTAGGGAACAAGAGGGGCTCGTGCAGGGCTGAAGGGACATGAAAGGGCCGGTGGGAAGACATCTCCCCAATCAGAAGTCTGGCCCAATGGGTGTTCTCTGCGCTCTGTTGCGCACAGAAAATTAGGGATATTGGCGTCCACATCCATGGACGGCTACATTAGGGTTGGCGTCAGTCGATATGGACGCTGACATAATATGGGCGTCCATCCATGTTGACGCCAAGACATCCTTCTGCCAGAACTTAAAATCATGCAGAACCAAGCTTAATCCACACATATATACACATGAAACTTATGTAGCATAGTGTATACACCACTACACCATGTAACCACCCCAATATTTACTATTAATCACACACATGCATACACAGGTACATCAAGATAATAACACGTACATGAATATCTTCATACGCATACAATGTATATATATATATAGCATACGTACACGGATGTAACATACTTACGTATTTTATACACGAATAGATAGATACAATAACACGCACACCGGTAATTAGACTAAGCTTGCACAACATTACTTAAGTACTATAGGCATGGAATTCCTTAATATGTACTCTATGCACAATTTAGCTAATCGCTTATTCTCGCCTAGTTATCACAGAATACATGCATGTTATTCGTGAGGAATATAGGATTTCCATATACACTACTAAATACACCTGCCATACTTGCACTTTATATGTATATTAAAATGTACAAGTACCATGTACACCTTAACTACACCATGCAAATGAACAACGTTTACAACTAAGTATACTCATGCATACCTAAGTATACCAAGGTGTTACATATGTAAAATTAAGTACACAATTATCACATGCATATGATAATCTACATACGCACCTACACATATGCACTTCATACATTCGCACACAATATTTATGAAATGGGCAAGATAAGGTATACTTCAATATTTAGATGGTACTTGCATAATATTTGAATAGATACCTTATACCAAATTGGCCAATTACTTATATTCACATATATAAACATACATCTTCGAATATACACATGCAAGATTTATATCTATAATAAGCATCATCTTCATGCATGCCATTTATGCAAAAATAAGTAAACACCATATACATAAAACAGAAGTGGGAAAAGAAATTCGGGGCCTTACACCCTCTCCCCTTAAAGAGATCTTCGTCCTCGAAGATCGGATCACGTACCCTTGATGACATCTCGCTGCCGCTTCTAGTTCACTAAGACCGGTGCCTAAATTCCTACCGGTGGCCATCTCGGGGAACGAACCTCTTCTTCTGATTCGGACAGTCTTTAATCCGATGGCTCTTGCTACCACACTTGAGACATCTTCCTAACTTCGTCCAACATACTTCTCCGCCGTGGCGCTTGCCACAATGCACACATACAGGCTTTTCGTTGCCGGCCGAAACTACTGAGTGAAGGGTCGATTCTATTGGTGCCATAGATGGTTGTTGTCTTTTCATGAGCTTCTTCATCTTCCTCTTTTGCCGCTGAAATGGTTCTGGTAACATTTCTAATCTTGCTTTCTTCTCTGCCAAGTACAATTCCATTTCACTTTCTTGTTTGCATGCCGCGCTAAGAGCTACATCCATAGTTCCAAGATCAAACGCCGCCAGTCTGGCTCTCATTGACGGTCTAAGCCCCATCACAAACTTCCTTACCTTGCGCCTCTCATCAACAACTATGTGGGGTGCATATCTAGACAACTCCGTAAATCTAGCCTCATACTCCATAACTGTCATCGATCCTTGAGTCAAAGCTAAGAATTCTGCTCCATTTTGTCCTGTATATGCTCAGGAACATACTTGGCCTGAAACATCTTTACGAAGTCTTCCCAAGTAACCTCTAGCTCCACTCCCTCATACTGCGTGCGAAGAACGGAAGACCACCACACATCCGCTCGCTTCTGAAGCATATATGACGCCAGACTGATCTTGTCATCCTCTGCGCACCTGATGGCTCTGAATATCTTTTCGATTTCTCTGAGCCAACTTTCTGCAACTAACGGCTCACTCTCCCCCTTAAAAGAGGGTGGAGCCATTCTCTTGAACCTCTCCATGACTGTCACACCTCCTAAACCACGGTCCTGTTGAGCTGGTGCTGGAACCTGAGCCTGAAACTGAGTTTGAAAAGCCGCTTGTGTTTGCGCTTGAGTTTGTATTGCTTGTACAATCCCTTGCATGACTGTACCATAATCAGCCAACGGTGGCGGGGGCGATCCTTGAGGTGCTGGTACTTCATGTTGCTCCCCGTCAGTCCTACTTAATTCCTCATCCGAATGGGCAGGCTCGAACGTCGAGTCCTTCCAGCCATTGCTACAAAATAAACACTAAATTAGACTCCATTTATCCTCATACTTAACATGTTATCATGTATTTATCTTACTACTTTTCTAGCACTATCTTAATTATTCCTCGGATCTGGCTATCCACTACAAGGACTTAGAGATGTGATTTATTTGATGGCTATTTATGTATAATCTCAACCCAACGGCTCTGATACCATCTCTGCAACGACCCACTTCCACCCGGTACGGTTATACCAACCCACGTCGGATGAGAGCAAGCCGCTACAGGGGAGAATACCCCAGCAAGTAACAAATGAGCTGAGATATACACAAATAGAATTAAATAAATGCAACGGAATTTAAATGAATCTCATTCCATCAACTTTTAAATCCACATACCACAGTCTGTATAGTTCAACAAGAGATAACATAAGTACAAAATGTTCCAATTACATAGCCGACTCCAAGTACATTTGAACAAAATCCAAATTTCCAATTGTAGCATTACATACTTATGGAATATCAACTACAACTCTTCAATCACTTAGTCCAACTCCACTTCAATTCCTGCTAGCTCCTCCACTGCTAATTCCTGAAATGATTAGCAAGAGTGAGTCTATGCAATAGACTCAGCAAGTAACTTAAGATTCAATACATACATGCTTTTTAACAATTTAACACAATAGAATTTCAGCAATTTATCATACATGCTTGTGCTATAAACAAAATAGGTTCACATGGGATTGTATTAAACATCTATTCTAACACATGTAAAACTATAATCTAATAAGATTTCTAATAACATGGCGTCATTATCATAAGTACAAATACACATTTATATACCTTCACACTTTACTCACATCATTGTAAAACTTCATACTAAGTCGTGGAAAAAACATATACGAGATAGGTTTCATTGCTAGCATGATTTCTAACTCACTTTGCATACAACCATAACAATTACTTACATTTAGCTTGCTGATTTTCTATAAAATCTATGACATTCCTTTTACCCTTACATAGGGATCACTTTTAACTATACAACATGATACTACACACATGTGCATCCAACCATTCAAATTCCATGAATATGAAAGCATATACTTACATTTTGGTACTAGTAGTAACATCACTTTTAGCAATAAGTTATACATAAACACATACACATACACATTTGTACACATCAATAAACAATTTATCAATCAACACTATTGTCATTTACACTTATACTATTTTCTCATTACACATAACCACATGATGAACCTTGGCTTTCACATACACTCACTTTGTTCTATCACACAATACTCATACACATTTGCCATTAATTCCTCTTTCACATTCACACACTTCTTATCACTTCACTTTTTGCACATAACCTGTGCCACCTTTACACATATCTCGCACATACCTTGTGCTATTGAACACATGTCACTTTTCACATCACACTTATGGTTATTTTCACTAAATGCCAAGACACAGCCCAAACCACCATTAGATGTCACATAACACACACTTGGTCACATTCGCTTACTTAATCACCGGCGCAGTGATAAGTCTTAGTCTCTGCAGAAACCGGGGAAAGCCCTTCCCACCATTACCAGTGGAACTTGTCCACCTCCAGGATTTTACAAGACCCTTTGCCAGGGTGTACACTTTATCAAGACCCTTTCCTAGGGTGTAACACTTTGAGCTTTCCCGTAGGGGCACCACTACAGTACAGCTCCAAGCATCTAAGGTGGCAGTGTCTTATGGGCATATTTGGTTATCTTTATCACATTAACCGTTTTACACACTTATACCACTTGTTTTCCCATGTCTCATGCATACACACTCATGCAAAAATTCACACACACATAAGTCCTCATTCACTGATTTTAACTTCACTGTTGCAACTACCAAATACTCATAATACAGATATAACTATACCGAAATCTACTGAATCACATCAAATCACAATTAACACGCTCACATAGTCGTTTTTCTCATTAAAAGTCCATAACGATACTTACTGTTATCAAAACAACCTGAGATTTTAACCACAGACACATTTCAAGTTTATAATCACACACGCAAATTTTCATATTTTTCTGAACCATATTACATCTACAGAAATTAAAACATGAAATCTAATGCCGTTCATAATTTGATTTAACATGGAACATAACATGAACATCGGTTTTAACAGTTCACAGTCCCGAACCTAACATATTTGTCAACACAAAATTTTCCTCGAATTTATTGCACAATGCACAATTTACTGTAGATTTTACAATCCTATGCATGTCTCCTATTTCCAAAACAGAATTTTCAGTAAATTCCACAGTCATGGAAAAATTCTCAAATTTTCAGGGCATGGACTGATACATATACACATGGTATAGAAAAATCTAGGGCATTAAATTTTAGGAATTAGGTAGACAGTAGATGAACATGCATAATCCATCCTTTTTCCAA
Source organism: Colocasia esculenta (assembly GCA_014218235.1). Taxonomy (NCBI): domain Eukaryota; kingdom Viridiplantae; phylum Streptophyta; class Magnoliopsida; order Alismatales; family Araceae; genus Colocasia; species Colocasia esculenta. The sequence continues at coordinate 53,885,070 of CM024755.1, read as the reverse complement.
CATGTATTTCAATAATCAAAAGAATTCATGCCATCCACAGAAAATGCAGAAATTTCCACACACACCACATTATCCATTTTACATAGCATATAGGATTTACACTATATCCTCATGGCGAAAACATATCGAAAATAATCATCTATCAGGAAGAACAGCTCACTGTTCTATCCTGAAGAACTTGGCGGCAACCTCTGGCCGTTCAAGAGTTTTGACGGCACGATCGCTGGACGCCTATGGGAGACCTTGGCGTCAATGGCATTGACGCCAAGTTCCTGTCTGTGCAACAGCACAGACCGAACCCCAAATACTCAGTGAAAAGGAGGGTCCAGGACACGATTTAAATCCATAAAAATTACTGGGACCTAGGGAACATGTATGGGATTGAGATCTATGGGTTACTTGCCTCTGAATAAATCTCCAAACGGATCTAATGGCCGGAGAAGCTCTCCTTGGGCAGTGCCAAGAAGCCTCCAAAACTCCTTGGCTCCGGGTTCTAGGGGGTTGTAGGCCGCAGTCCAGCGCCGGGGGAGCCTCCTCCTACGTATGGTCTTTCTCCTTGTCGTAGAAGATCACCAGGAAACGCCTCCAGTCGCCGGATCCAAGCCCTCCAAGGTCAGTCCTTCCTCTCTTTCTCTGTTAGGGTTTCCTTTCTAGTAAAGAGCCAAGACAGCTCTCTAGGTTGCCAAAGGGGTGTGTTTCATAAACTAGGGAACAAGAGGGGCTCGTGCAGGGCTGAAGGGACATGAAAGGGCCGGTGGGAAGACATCTCCCCAATCAGAAGTCTGGCCCAATGGGTGTTCTCTGCGCTCTGTTGCACACAGAAAATTAGGGATATTGGCGTCCACATCCATGGACGGCTACATTAGGGTTGGCGTCAGTCGATATGGACGCTGACATAATATGGACGTCCATCCATGTTGACGCCAAGACATCCTTCTGCCAAAACTTAAAATCATGCAGAACCAAGCTTAATCCACACATATATACACATCAAACCTATGTAGCATAGTGTATACACCACTACACCTTGTAACCACCCACTATTTACTATTAATCACACACATGCATACACAGGTACATCAAGATAATAACACGTACATGAATATCTTCATACGCATACAATGTATATATATATATATATATAGCATACGTACACAGATGTAACATACTTACGTATTTATACACGAATAGATAGATACAATAACACGCACACCGGTAATTAGACTAAGCTTGCACAACATTACTTAAGTACTATAGGCATGGAATTCCTTAATATGTACTCTATGCACAATTTAGCTAATCGCTTATTCTCGCCTAGTTATCACAGAATACATGCATGTTATTCGTGAGGAATATAGGATTTCCATATACACTACTAAATACACCTGCCATACTTGCACTTTATATGTATATTAAAATGTACAAGTACCATGTACACCTTAACTACACCATGCAAATGAACAACGTTTACAACTAAGTATACTCATGCATACCTAAGTATACCAAGGTGTTACATATGTAAAATTAAGTACACAATTATCACATGCATATGATAATCTACATACGCACCTACACATATGCACTTCATACATTCGCACACAATATTTATGAAATGGGCAAGATAAGGTATACTTCAATATTTAGATGGTACTTGCATAATATTTGAATAGATACCTTATACACCAAATTGGCCAATTACTTATATTCACATATATAAACATACATCTTCGAATATACACATGCAAGATTTATATCTATAATAAGCATCATCTTCATGCATGCCATTTATGCAAAAATAAGTAAACACCATATACATAAAACAGAAGTGGGAAAAGAAATTCGGGGCCTTACACCCTCTACCCCTTAAAGAGATCTTCGTCCTCGAAGATCGGATCACGTACCCTTGATGACATCTCGCTGCCGCTTCTAGTTCACTAAGACCGGTGCCTAAATTCCTACCGGTGGCCATCTCGGGGAACGAACCTCTTCTTCTGATTCGGACAGTCTTTAATCCGATGGCTCTTGCTACCACACTTGAGGCATCTTCCTAACTTCGTCCAACATACTTCTCCGCCGTGGCGCTTGCCACAATGCACACATACAGGCTTTTCGTTGCCGCCGAAACTACTGAGTGAAGGGTCGATTCTATTGGTGCCATAGATGGTTGTTGTCTTTTCATGAGCTTCTTCATCTTCCTCTTTTGCCGCTGAAATGGTTCTGGTAACATTTCTAAACTTGCTTTCTTCTCTGCCAAGTACAATTCCATTTCACTTTCTTGTTTGCATGCCGCGCTATGAGCTACATCCATAGTTCCAAGATCAAACGCCGCCAGTCTGGCTCTCATTGACGGTCTAAGCCCCATCACAAACTTCCTTACCTTGCGCCTCTCATCAACAACTATGTGGGGTGCATATCTAGACAACTCCGTAAATCTAGAAAAGACCTCCTTCACCACCCCATGGGGAACATACTGCTATGTGGTCATGCCGTTTGGACTAAAGAATGTCAGCGCCACTTATCAAAGAGCAATGTTAGCTATCTTCCACGACATGATACATATTGATGTTGAGGTTTACGTGGACGATATCGTGGTGAAGTCGAGAACTCGAAGAGAGCATTCCTCTGTGCTGGCCAAGGTCTTCCGTCGCGCACAAGAATGCCAATTAAAGATGAATGCAAAGAAGTGCGTGTTTGGGGTCTCCTCGGGGAAGTTACTAGGCTTCATAGTTAGTAAACGGGGGATTCAAATAGATCCACACAAGGCCAAGGCAATTAATGAGATGCCTCCTCCTAAGAACATATCTGAACTTCGAGGATTGATTGGTCGGCTGCAGTTCATAAGGAGATTCATATCTCAGCACTCTCCAAGATGTCGTCCTTTCTACGAACTGTTGAGAGGAGGAGTCAGTTTTGAATGGAATGATAAATGCCAAGAGGCCTTCGATGAGCTCAAAAGTTACCTTATGAATCCGCCCGTGCTTCAGGCGCCTGTCCCTGGGAAACCCCTAATCCTATATCTGTCAACCGTTGAGGACTCCCTAGGAGCTGTCCTTGCTCAGCTTGATGAATCCGGCAAAGAAAGGGCAGTCTACTACCTATCTAGGCTATTCAATCCTTCTGAGCTCAAACTCACCACAATGGAGAAAACTTGTGCAGCGCTAGTTTGGGTAGTGCAGAAATTGAAGCACTACTTCCTAGCTCATAAGGTGAGTTTGATTTCTAGAATGGACCCTATTAGGTATCTCCTTGAAAAGCTAGTCCTCGTCGACAGATTGGCTCGCTGGCAAAGTTTCCTCTCTCAGTTCGATATCTCCTTTATTGTTCAGAAAGCCATAAAAGGGTATGCCATTGCTGAACACCTTGCTCATGCCTGCTGAACACCTTGCTCTTCCTCCTCATAGTGATACAGTTCAGGAGGATTTCCCCGACGAAAACCTATCACTTGTCTCTCATGATCCCTTCTGGTCACTCCATTTCGATGGAGCTCTTAATTCTAGGGGACGGGTCATAGGTGCAGTCTTGCTCACCCCAGAAGGGATCACCATTCCTTTAGCTTACCAACTTCAGTTCTATGCCACCAACAACATCTCCGAGTATGAGGCTCTCTTGGCCGGTCTTAAGCTCGCCTACCTTTTAGGCGCGCGTCACCTTAAGATCATAGGAGACTCTCAACTCATCCTTCGGCAAGTTCTCTCTACCTATCGCACTCGTGACCCCAAGCTTAAGCCGTATCAAGATCTGGTCACGCTCCTAGCCAAGCAATTCCGTCAGCTTATCTACATTCATACTCCTCGCTCTCAGAACATTCTGGCCGATGCTCTGGCGTCGTTGGCTTCATCTCTCTCCTTCCCTCTCAGCCGTAGCGCTGAGACTATCACCGTTCAGAGATTAGAAGCTCCCTCAACTCAGGATCCTTGGTTCTCGAACCTTAGGAGCTCCCTAGTGTTGATGGCAGAGAAGAAAGAAGCGAAGGAGTTATTGCTTGTTGAATTAGGGGAATTGATGGAAGAAGAAAGCCTGTGGTACCGTGAGATTGAGCAGTTTTGCAAAGATGACACCTTCCCAGAAGAAGCCGAAGCAGAAGATAGGCGAGCTATCCGTAGAGAAGTCTTAAAGTACACCCTCGTGGGTGAAGTTCTCTACAGACGCGCTCTAAATGGGATGCTCCTCAGATGCGTGACCGATGAAGAGGCTTGGAAGATAGTGGAAGGATCTCACTCCGGCGAATGCGGAGGCATGTGAATGGTGCCACCTAATGTTAGCCGATAAAAGATCCTTAGGCAGGGCCTCTCTGATCCTAACTGCAAAAGCCATCCTCACTGCCTGAGTATTCACCAAATGGGCCGAAGCGAAGAAAATCAAAGGTCGACCGTATGCAGATTCATCATGAAGAACATCATTGCGCGGTTTGGAGGACCTGGCAGCATCGTCACCGACAATGGACCCCAATTCATATCACAAGACCTTCAAGACCTCTGTAAGAAGTTCAATATTTCTTTGCCTCATTCGTCTCCTTATTATCCGCAGGGCAACGGCCAAGCCGAAGCCACGATAAAGACACTTTTGAAAATCTTAAAGAAAACTTGTGAGTCTAATAAATTCGCTGATTGGCCAGAAAAGCTAATTAAGGCTCTGTGGGCTTACCGCACCTCCATCCGCACACCTACGGGGCAAACCCCTTTCTCACTAACATATGGAATGGAAGCGGTATGTCCACACAAAATCCTCATCCCTTCGCTAAGAATTCAGTTGGATAAAGAACTTAATCCCGATGAACATCGGGAGGCGTTACTTACACAACTAGAACTCTTAGACGAACGACGACTAGCTGCAGCCGATCACGTGCTTTCTTATCAAAATAGACTCTCAAGGTCTTTTCAAAAGAAAGTAATTGAGCGTAAATTTCAAGAAGGAGACATGGTTTTGAAGCGAGTTTTCATAAAACCTGGAGGTCAAAGGTCAAAATTGTCTGCAAACTGGGAAGGGCCGTAAGTCATCAAAGAAGTGTACCCGGGAAATGCGTATAGGTTAATTAACGCCGATGGTGATGAACTCTCTCATCCATGGAATGGGTTATATCTTAAAAGATTCTACCCCTGATCGAAAATCTTTGGATAACAACACCGATTAATAAGTAGCCATTTGCCAAATCGAAAATCTCGCCATTTGCCAAATGTCTCGCTCCTCATATTGACGAAGTAATATTTATGTGCAATCACGTACTCAACATGGTAAACCTAAGGTCATTGTTCCCCCATATACAGTGTTCTCACTTAGCCCTTGCTCAGAGAAACGAAAGGTCAATTCTCTCCCTATTCGGACAAGGTCTAGGGGCAAGGGGAAAGCTAACTTGTAAATCTGCAACTATATGAACCATGTGTTTGAAGTCTCAAAAAGGGACGGGCAGTCCTAAAGAAAAGCATATAGCGCGAAAATAAAGCGACAAAATGACAAAGAGAGAGGGCATGTTAAAGAGTGGCAGTACAGTTCCCCGCTGGACGCCCTTGAGCCCGATCGCACGCATGCCCCGGACAAAAGAGAAAATGCTGTGGCCCTAAAGTCCCTGGACAACAGATGAATAGCACATGTAACTCATTCGTTGCAAGTCTTACAAGCAAGCTACCCCAACCGCAAGATTAAGTCTTATCTCATTTACATTCTTCCTACCCCCCCTAAAATGACCAGAGAATCCATGTGCTTGGTCTGTGTTGGAACATTGATTGTCACAGGGACAAGAAAACTTCGCAAACCTAATATGAATATGTGTTGCACATAAATCTTACTCGCCAAAGTGACGTAGAAGTGAGGCTCACGGTCGATTACTCAACATTAAGAGGTGTTGTTATCAAAAGATCCTCAAAATCCAAAAAAAATCAAAAGATTCCCAAAATCCAAAAAATCACAAGATCCCCAAAATCCAAAAAAATCAAAAGATCCCCAAAATCCAAAAAAATTAAAAGATCCCCAAAATCCAAAAATCAAAAGATCCCCAAAATCCAAAAAAATCAAAAGATCCTCAAAATCACAAAAATATGAATAGTTTTTTTTCTTCTTCTTAAAGGCATGTACATATTCCTTTTTCTTTAGCATGCATTATGTTCATAGTCTTTTCGCCTATTTAATAATGCTCGGCCCCTTGACAAATTGCGGAGTTAGCTTTTATCATGTTCTGTGCAAGGGGCCGAACCTAAGAACAGATCTAACTTGTTCTTTTAAGTGTGTGCAGGAACAAGAATTTTAAAGAGCAGAATATGACGTCGCGCTCAGATCTCTCTCTCTCGCTTGTTTGGATCTCGCCTCTCACTCGTGTCAATCACAAACCATTCATTCATTATAAACATTGGCATAAAAATAAAACTGCACTAAGGTATGAACAAGATGTACATCGATAAAAGGGGAGGTGGCTCACAAGAATCACTGACCGCCACCACTCTCCCCAGATCCCTCTCTCCTATCTAGAGGTGGCAACATCTCGCCACCCCCTCTACCCTCCTGAGCGCTACCCTCGTCCAGTCGGCGCCGCCCCTCCTCCTCGTTCCTCCGCCTGCTGGAGGAACCCGCCAGGTACTGCCCGACGGAGGCACCTGTCGCCCTGCTAACGCTCACGCCGCTCTGACTCCGGCTGCGTGAACGGCCGATATCTGTCACAATCTGTTGGAGGCTCCGTGCCAGCGTCTGCTGTGCCAACAACTCTGCACGCAGTCGGGTGACCTCCTCCTGATCTCCGGGTGACCTCTACACCCGCAGCATCGCCAGCTCCTGGGTCATCTCCGCCACTCGTGCCTCGGCTGCCTCCGCCCGGACGCGCTGCTGGTCTCTCTCGCTTTGCAGCGTCATGGCATGCTCATGGGTCACCTCCAAGTCTCTCTCCTGCACAACAAGTAATTCATCAGCACCATTTGAAAATGAACGACTCAAGTGGTTAAATGAACTTACCCGCTCCTCCAGATGCCTTTGGGCCTCCTCGGCTCTCAGCACAGCTCCTGCCAGTCGAGCCTCCATGAGTGATGGAGACCCCCCTGTGCTCCGAGAGGAGGAAGCACCGCCTGCTCCGGCACCCCTCACTCTCTCCAGCTCACTCCGCTGCACGTAAAAGGCAGGTTAGTTTCAAAATCTTGCTTAAATTAAAGGGGCTGAAAGGTGAACGCAATACTCACCAGCTTTGTCACCTGCCTCTGGGCCGCCTCCCGATCCTGCACCGCCGACTGGAGCAAGGCTCGGAGCGATGCAATCTCACCAGTCACGTCCACCTGCAAGGAATTGCAAATCGTCAGTTTTAATCATTAAATCCCAATTCTTGAGTTGTGGGTTAGAAGGTTCTACCTGGTGTCGGGCGCTCTTGTACACCTTTCCTCCGTACTTCAAGGCGTAGGCCTGGAGGTAGGCATCATCGGTGGTCGCGTCTGATCTGACCCCCTTACCTTTCCGCTCCCAGTTTTCTACTTGCTCGCGAGCCCGCTCCCTCCAGTCTGTCGTGTCGTGAAGCCCCCGGAAACTCCGACCCGGCCGACACTGTCGCGACGCCCCGCCCCGTCGCGACACCATGTCGCGACGGGTCGGGATGACGCGTCTCTAGATTCAAATCGGCCGGAGCTTTCTTTGTTTGATCCGTATTCTCATGGGCCTCTCGCCCTACATGCGCCCTCCAGGGGCTCCGTGGCTCTCTCTATTATCATCATCCAAGCTTTAAGGCCGAGGGTACTTACCGATTTCATCGCCTTGGCCCGTTTCTTCCTCTCCTCTTCCACATTCATGGCCGGAGTCATCTCTTCCTCTTCCTCTCCCATGACGGCCTCGGGCACCTCCTCCTCGGCTGAGGGCCTCTCCATCCGTCGCCGTGTGTATCGTCGCTCCGCGTGGCGCTTTCCCCGCGATGAGCCCTCGCCACTCTCTTTCCCGCCGTCCATCGCAATGTAGGTCGCTTGGATGATGTTTTGGGGCTAGCAAGGAGGTCGGGATGCAGGGGAGCTAGGGGGAGGATTCGAAGGTTCGAAGGTTTTGAAAACTCAGAAAGAAGGAAGGAACGGGGGCCATTCGTTTTTGAATCGATCGGTTCATGACGCGACGCAGCGCGCCGTCGCGTTCATGTCGCGTCAGGAAGGGACGTCGCGACATAGTCGCGACGCACCGCTCGGCCGCGACATAAAGGCGATGCTCCTGACCGTCGCGTCATCAACAGAGCGCTTACATTGCACAGAAAATTCATTCTTATTCATTCACATTCAAAATCTTTACACTCCCTAGTCCATCCTAAAACAACCTAGCAATGCTTTTAAGTGCTTTCCTAATTGCCATCTGACCTACGAATCAAATCAAATCAAATAAATCAAGTATCTCCTCCTGCAGGTTGGAGCGCCTTCAAAGCTTCAATGTACTCTTTGACCGTTTCAGCATCTTCCTCCACCTCTGCTAGGATCACGCTCATAGCACATCCCTCCCAATGGGCGATGGCGCTGCGCATGTCACGTTCGTCCTGCGCGTCACCCCTCTTCCTCTCTTGGATAGGCGGGAAGTGTGAGAGGATTGGAACCACTGTCCGGGCCGCACCACACTAGAGGTAGCAACGGTCTGGGTTGTAAGAAACAAGCGACTCGTTGCCCAGCAATCTCAAGGCAAGCCCAGTGCGTTGAGAACGATGGATCATCTTTCCGTGCATGAACCGAGGGCGCGCGTCGAAGTCCGCCATGGTCAGACTTCGGAGGTACCCGCGCCACGCTTGGATGCCCTTTATTTGCGTCGTCTTGCACCAAGCCCGGGTGCTCATGTGCAGTGGTCCGCCCACGTATGCCAGTGGATGATTCAACATCGTCTTGCACTCCACGGTCAAGCCCTCCTCCGCCCGAAATTGGATATGCATCCCCATCCATAGTTCAAGAGCAATCACCGACCCGTAGAAAGGCCCTCCGAGTGCTGCAGAAGATAGACCGGCATATAAATAACTCAAAACTGCTTGGCCGATGGTCAAACCTTTCGAGATGGAATCGATGATGCTCAGGTTGGCGAAGGAGATAGCCCCGTCTTCAAAAGGAAATAGGATGACCCCGCAGATGCAGATGGCCGCCGCCTTGGCAATGGCGCCGTGTCTCCCGGTTTTCCGCTTGCATTGTGAGACGACCCACTGCGCGATGGGGAGTAGGTGGACGTGCATGCCACTGGTCATGGAGCGTAGATCGTTATTCATGGAGGTTAGATTGGCCAGAATACTCCACGAGTTGATCTGCTCCACGGTGTACGATAATTTTATCTCCTCGCTTCGGTGGTAACGCGGAAGACTGAGTATAACCTCCAATTCTTCCAGAAGTATGGTGGCTTCAAAATCAGAGAAGATAAAAGAGTGTGTTTGAGTTTGCCACAGCTCGGTAAGTTCAGTGATGCTATCCCACGTATGAATGATCTTGTTGTACTTTTTGGCAAGCACTAGCACCGTGGACAATCCCCACTCTTTTAGGAGGGAAATTGAGGCCGAAGGCAGCATGTCAAGCATCGGCAGCAGCCATGGTAGCTTGGAGAACCGCCTATGACCAGGGAGGATCTGAAGAAAGGAGGAGGAGGAGATGAGAAGGAGAAGAAAAACAGAGCACAACATGAAAAAAAGCAGAGTAATGCAGAAAGTACACAGACTCAGGGAGATAAGCCACTTACTTGAAGATCTGGGTGGGAATAGATGTGTCTCGGGATAGCTGAGAGGTGCTGAAGGTCGGTGTAGGATTCCCTAGCTACCTTTGGGCCGGAGTAGGGAGGGATAGCCTCTGCAAACTCTGAAAGCTTCCTCTTCATGTCTCCAGAGCTGAAAGAGGATGAAGAACTTGGAGAGCAGAGGATGCCAAGAGTTTAGCTGCGGGATTAGCAGTCCAAACCCTTTATTTATAAGCCTTAGGGAGTTAGAAACCCACTCTAATCCTGCAACTAGGAGTTAGGATAAGTCTATGAAAGGTTTAGGAGTCCTAGTGCTAGTCTAGATGTCTTAGGATAAGTCTAAGTCCCGTTTTTCTGCTTTTTCGGGACTCTGTCCGAGTCGCGACGTCGCGATCAGACGCGACTATGTCGCGACGGGGCGCTGCGACGCGACAAGGTCGCGGTCGTTGAGTGCGTCGCGTTTATACTCAAATGATTATTTCTCCTGCTTGTGCTTTGTATGTGTGTTTCCTTGACTATGTTCATTAAATTCATCTGTCATCTTGTGATTATTATGCTTATTTTTTCATGGATGATTCAAAAAAGTCAGGAAATGTCGTCACAGGTAAGTCAGGTATCGTATCTCTACCCCTACTCCTAGATTACTATATGATATTCTACTTATTATATCTCTTCAAGGACCAGCTGGTTCTCAATGTGCTCTGGGATTTGAGTTCCCCTTTACCAAAAACTATGATAATCTAGGTGCATGTTGTTAACCACTAGATAGGCCGTTGAGCTAGTTAAGATCGGGGACGATGGGTTCAGGCCTGCACTGCGGTTGTGGGAAGTCTCTTGACCCTTTCTTATCCAGCTTAACAATATTATCCTTGATATATTTTATATTTTCTCGTTTTCTTTGCATTCGTTTTGATGATTTCTTTTACTTTAGCCCAGCATGCATCATGTAGGACTTTGAACTTTCCTGACTCATTCTAGACCATTGATGAGCTCTTGTTGAGTGCCCAATCATCCTTCATGTTTTAACTGCAAGAAATCTAATTCCACTCCGAATCGGAAGGTTTGCCTCCGAGCAAGTTGTTCCCGTCAGTTTGACAAGAATTTCCCTGTCTGGATTCCTTATCCAATTACTCATCCTTTTCCTTTGATCCGTTTTGGTTGCGAACCGCTCCCAGGACAGAGTCATGAGTTACCTGCCTGGCACGCACACGTCCTTCCAAAACGAAACCTGTAGGCCAATCGGCTAGGGTACCTCTCAATCGAGAGGTTGGTCATCCTCTTCTTTCTTCTTCTCGTCCAGACTTGTGCTCTTCTTTGCATTCTACTCGAACAACCGACTCGGGGCTTTCACAAGGATTCCAATTGCTTGTTAGTTAGCATCGGGTGTCTCTTTACCTTGGCTTCCACTTTTCAGTCCGCTCCGCGTCATCTCCATTCCACCATCACTTCGTGACACCCCCACGCCACTTCCGCTTCGCTCCCCTGCAAAGTAGAAGCCAAGGAGGGGCAATCTGTAGACACCCGATTATGACTAATGGGTTGGACCACATTTCTTGCTATCTTAGTGGGCCCCTAATTGGTTACTCACCTTGAGCCCATCATTTGCCTTGATTCGAGCCCATTAATCCATTAAAAATGCCTTGAAATCCCGAAATCAATCACTTGAAAGAGTCCTTAGAGGATTTGACTCCTATTTTAGCATGTGGTTAAAGAGAATAATCCAAAATATTTCGGATTCCTTGTCGCGACGCATCGTGGCGCCGCGACTCTAGTCGCGACGGGTTAGGCCGCCGTGACAGCCCATGCATTATCCATGCACGTGGGCAATGCTGTCGCGACCCCCCGCACCGTCGCGTCTCTGGTCGCGACCCCACGATCTGACGCGACACGGACCGAGATCTCTAGCCTCTATAACCATATCCTATTTATCCTCCCATGTACCTTGACTTGGTCCAAGAGGTTTATCCCGACCCCTTGAGCACTTTTTCGGCCCTAGGGACTCTCCTAAGCTCCCCTAAGGACTCTACATCCGATTTTGATAGAGCTTTATCCCCCATTTTTAATTTCCACATCTTTTTGAGGAGATAATGCCCATTTTTCTCACTCCAAGCTCTATATAAGCATGACTCCTCCTCATGAACGAGGGAGCCTGATAATCACCCCGAAGGGCTGTCAAAATCTCCTCTGAACAAGACTTAGCCACGCAGCCATTCATTCCACTCATTTCCCTTCACTTTCCACTCCTCACAACTCCTTCATTTCACCATTAATGGAGCAAGGAACGTGAAGAGGGCGACTTCAGCAATCTCCTGGGCCTCTTGACACATCATTGAAGCTGCATTCACGCCAGGAAGTCACCCTAATGGGGCTCATTATCTCTTCTCTCCCTCTTTTCTATTTCTACATGCATTTTTGTGTTGTTTTTAAATAGAGCACATCCATCATCCACCCACGTTTTCCCACACCCACAGGGGTTTAAAACCACCCCAGGTGCGTTCCCACCATGATCTCCCACCTCACTTCATCTTTTAGGATAGATGCTACACTTTACATGTTCTAATAGGGTCTTTTCTTTGTGTTTTCATTTGATTGGCAGGCAAGCAAGCAAAGTCTATGAGGAGCTATGGTGCTCTAGCCGGTTGGAGGAGTAGAAGAAGGTCTATACAACAAATCTCCCGCATTTAGAGAACGCGACGGCCTAGGGTGACGCGACAAAGACGCGTCAATTCTCACTGACGCGATCACAGAAACGCGGCGGCCATGGTGACCGCGACACCAGGTCAGCTTCCTGTTCTCTTCCTTTTTCCTACTTTAAGTTAGCCGTTGTCTTTTCACATCATTAGGCAACTTACCTAGGTGGCGATCACATCCTCTTTTCCATGCTTATAGTCTTAGCATCCATGTTCGTGTCGAGGGGAAGCCAATCCCTGTGATTACAATATCAATATCATTTCTACACAGAATATTCTTTACTTTCAAATAAATTTATATAGAACTTGAACAGTCTTGCTTTATCTTTTTATTTTCATATGCATATGCTCGAGACTCTGTGGATTTCAAAAACCTTCCTGTGCATCACACTGTATCCTAAAGATCTTGTTCATTTATTTTGACAGTACAATATTTCCACACGATATGTCCTTGCTTACTTCACGTGTCACATAAAGTCTTGCTTGTGTGATGTCAGAATAATCGTTCCTTTCTTGGTAAATCTTAATAATGCACAACTACTAATGTTGACTGACAATTTAGACAAAGAGAAGTTGTCTAGGTATCGGCATTTATTGTATGTAGGACTTTTGTAGTAAAGAACGTAAAAGATGGACCTGTCAACTTGTCAAAAGGATAGAAGATTCAAACAATCTTTCCCTGAAGGTGTAAGGATCAATCCAAGCATTAATGGCTACAGGCTCACCTACTCCATGCTTCGGACCAGTCTCTCTAACGTGCATGAAGCTATGAGACAACGGACAGTTCAACAACTACTACAACGGTCAAAATATTTCGCAGAAGATAAATAGAAGAATTGTGACTCCATGAAACAAAAAGTTATTTAGATTGTTTGAACTCTTGAATCTTTGAAAAGCGTGAAGATCGAGTCACCTGAAAAGAAATAAGAGCCAGCTCGTTCATTCCAACCTTGAAAAGCTCTTAGCTCTCAGAGATCTCATTCTATTCCTTTTGAGAGCTAGCGTAGGTCTGAGAGAGAGAGTTCATTCAAGATTATTTTGTGTCTCTTAGACTTCGCCTCAGATCAAGCATTGTCTATAAGCTTGGTCTTGGGGCCCTCATCTTTCAACAAGATCTTTGTGGGCTTTCCTCTTTGGGTTTGAAGAGAAAACCTGTTGAATCAGGTGGTGTAATTCCTATTTTGGTTGAGAAGAGAAGGCCAGTTGTTGCTCGATGTGTAAGTGTCCATAAGGGGGACTGTGCCCTTGTTTAGTAGAAACCCATGTTGTTACTTGGGGACTGGACGTAGGACTCCTCGGTGTTAAGCAACTACCCCTAAGAAAATCTAAGTTTTTAGTTTACCATAATATCTTGGTTTTGCTATGACAAAATCTTTAAAAGACTTTCTATAAATTAAATATCTATTTTACTTATCACAAAAAATTATCTTGGACAAACTCTATCTCGAAATATTTCCAAGTCCGCAAACTCCCTCTGTGTCATACTGAATCCAACTTGTGACTCCGACTATCATCTCTGACTCCCTTAGAATCGAAGTATAAACAACCCAAAAAATTTTCTATGTCCACACTTCTATATACAATTCGACTGTCAACTTCGACTCATACAGTCGAATGTTTCTTTCATCTGAAGTCGAATGTTTCTTTCTTCTGAAGTCGAATGTTGCTTTCATCTGAAGTCGAATGTTTCTTTCATTTGAAGTCAAATGTTTCTTTCTTCTGAAGTCGAATGTTTCTTTCATCTAAAGTCAAATGTTTCTTTCTTTTGAAGTCCAATTATACTTTCTTCTGAAGTCGAATTACACTTTCTTCTGAAGTCGAAATATACTTTCTTCTGAAGTTGAATTATACTTTCTTCTGAAGTCGAATCCTTCCTTGACTCTGACTCATTAATACTTTCTTCAGAAATTGAATGATAACCTTTTGAAGTCGAATCTATCCTTGACTCTAACTCATGAAGTCTAAATACAATCTCTTCTAGAGTCGAATGGCTAACTCTTATATCCATCTTCACTTGACAATTCTATACTTATGGTTTTCTGATATCTCCAGTCTAACAAATCTCATAATATTGTTTGCTTATCATGCTTGATATAACTTTGTGTTGATTTAATAAATATTTTAATCTAAGTGTCATTATTTTTCTAACATGTTCAGATAAACTATACCTACAACATTCATCTAAACTTGTTCAGATTATTTTTGCAACTTTTATTTAAACTGAACCTTTTTGCCTCATGTCTTTGCTCTGGATTTTCTTGAATACAAAAGATATGTCACATTTATTGTGCTTTAGGCGCATGGGTATCTGACAAGCTCACCTACCGCTGACAGACCCATACCCTCCTTCTTAGCATAACTGTCTGTCTCTTATCTTGTGGTCTGAAAGCATGCCTATACGAGGTTTCCATGCTTCTCTTATTCTTCTCTGACTCACCTACCTCAAAAGCATGGAGGTGTTCTCTTCCTTTGTCTTGTCCTTGTTGCAGACATCTATTGAGGCATGTTTTTAGCAAGGAGCTCTCACAGTCCACTTAATGAGAAGCCGACCTTCTAGCTGCGAAGCTACAACTCTTATCTGAAGACATTAGAAAGAATTAAAGAAGCAGAAGGACCCTTGGACAACAAGCTTGGCAAAATCCAAAGGATCCTAAACTTCTTTTCAAACGGCTACAATTACAACGGGCATCTTTCAAACGGCTATATTCTGAAGATATAAATAGCTGAAAGTTGGAAAGGAAGACAACCAACTGAATACAAGTCCAGTGAGCTCAACACTTAGAATTTCCTCAAGCAAAAGAATCTCACAAACCTTCTTCCAAGCCACAAGTCGAAGAGCTCACTATCTTTCAGTAAGTTTCTTAATAGCTCTCTTTGTTTCCACAAAAGTCTTGTGTTCGGGTGGTATCTATAATTGCATACATTTTTGATGTCCACCCTGCTCATTTAGAAAGGATTTGAGTTACAACTCCAATCTGTTAGCCTTTCTGAATTGTGTGTGTCTTTGTGTTAGGATCGGATATTCGGTATTGGCAAAGCTAGAAGGGGGGGTTGAATAGATTTGCAGCGGAAACTTAAGCAATATGGAAATTACTTTGGATTAAAAGATCTACTCAATTAAAACCCCTTTGATCTGATGCAATGTGTGTGAGCAAACTAACAGTTAGTGTGTAGACGAAATCCCTATGCATGCATCTAGCGCAATATAGTGTAAACCACAAGTCAAACCACAGTGCACAAGGGATTTTTTAGGTGGTTCAGAGATCACACCATGTGACTCCTACGTCCACCCCCCACACAGTGAGGACACACTACTCAAGAACTGAGTACAACACACACACGAGCACACCGGCTCAACCACACACACACACACGCTAGATCGAGTCCACAAAAGATCAGATCCTCTAGCCTTGATCTGACCAACACACCACACACACGTTGTCTGATGCAAACACGCAATCAGAACAACAATCCACACTTCCACAACATCCACGTACTGATCTCAAATCAGTGCACACACACAGATATATGAAAGTAGTGAAAGGAGAAGAGTTTTGAGATGAAGAATCAAATCCCGATGTAGATCTCTTCTCGTTGGTCATCCAGAAGACTCCAAGCTTCATCTTGACAGGTATTAGTTGATGGAGAAGCTTGAACCACGGACGAACCGGCTTCAACTCCGCTTGGAAGGTTGTTCTTCTTTGTTCTAGGCAGAGAGATGAAGCAGGGCAGCAGGAAGAAAGCCTTGATCTTGACCTTTGCTTAGGGTTTTGGTATGGTGGCTCCTTGCTGCGAAAATAACCTCATATGATCCATATATAGTGGTGTCCAAGCATAGAGTGTCGTGCTAAAAGGAAACACCAAAATATAGATCATATCCTGGCCATTAGATCTTCCCAAAACTCCGTCTGTCGACAGCCGACTTGCTGCTGTCGACAGATGCTGACAGGTTTGCAAGAACCGGAAGACTGGGCTTTCTGGAAATAGATTTCTGACTGTATCTGTCGACAGGCGAAAATCATCTGTCGACAGATGGTGTGTATCTGTCGACAGGCAAAAATCATCTGTCGACAGATGCGACAGATGCACTATTCATCTGTTGACAGATGCACTATCATCTGTTGACAGGTTTACTATTTCAGCAACTTGTCTTGATCTTTTGCACTTGGATTTTGGGCTTTGTCTTGTGTACATTCACACCTACATTAAAAGACATAATTAGTGATATATAATGAACATATAAAACATGTGTTTCATTTGCATCCAATTGTCATTCTCATCATGTTTCACAAATTCATAACACATCAATTTTGTCTTGTTCATGAAATGTTCATCATCAAAAACAAACATACCATTTGTGAACATTTCACATAACATCAATTAGTATTGCTCATCATCAAAAACATTTAAGCACTTGTTGTAACCCAACATTCTCCAATATGAGAACCCAACACTTTGCTCATTCTTGAAGCAAACACACAAGAGTCCTTTTGTTTTTTCTCTTCTGTGTAATTTTTGTAGGAGGTGTGTTCCTGCTTTGCCCCTCTTGTGAAGGGAAGGCCTTGTGTAAGGCAGTTCTTTTGTACCCATGTTTAGGGAAGATTTACTTGGGAGCAAGTGGGTTTGTATTACCTCTCAAGGGTGAGAGAAGGCCAAGTTATTGATAGTTAGTGGAAATCTCAAGTGATTTACTTGAGGACTGGACGTAGGACTTCCATTTTGAAAGGGCCGAACCATGATAAATCTCTTTGTCTATTTGTGTGATTGTTTCCGCCTAGTTTACAGTTGAATCACACACCACACTAAGTACTAACAAATTTATTTAGTGCTGTGACATTTCAGAGAAAATTTTTTAAAAATCCAAGAAGTCCTATTCACCCCCTTTTAGGACTTCTCTAGTGCCATTTCGATCCAACAAGTGGTATCAGAGCTGTGGTCTTCTCAGAAGAATCTGAAGATTTGAGAAGAAATGGCAGCTGAAGCTCACAACTATGAAGGTTAATCTGTTACAAGGCCACCATTCTTTGATGGCGAAAATTATCAATATTGGAAGATGCGAATGGAATGTTTTATCAAAGGTACACACTTTGACTTATGGCAGGTAATAGAACAAGGTGATTATCAAATCATTGGGGAATCCTCTTCTGGTCTTTCTATAGAAGATAAGAGAAACATGTCCTTGAATTATAAGGCAAAAAATTATCTTTGTTGTGCACTGTTTAAAAGAGAATTTAATAGACTATCAGCCTGTAGGACTCCAAAAGAAATGTGGAACAAATTGCAAGTAACTTATGAAGGTACTGATAGGGTTAATCAAACTAGAATAGATATTCTTGTGTCCCAATATGACCAATTCAAAATGCTCCCAAAAGAAAATATAACTCAGATGTATAACAGGTTTTCCAACTTAATAGTAAGTTTAAGCTCTCTAGGAAAAGTTCTAACTAATGAAGAAATAGTTAGAAAAATCTTAAGATCTCTTACTAATGTATGGACTCCTAAAGTCACTACCATTGAGGAAGCACATGATTTAACTCAATTATCCATTGATAAGCTAATTGGCTCCCTCATGGCTCATGAAATTAATATGGAGAGATTTGATGAAAATCCCTCGAAAAAGAAAATGTCAAATGCTTTGATGATTGCAGATTTCTCCTTATCTGAAGACTCCAAAGAAAATCAGATGATAGTGATGATGAAGCTATGCTATGAAGAAAATTGCTGAGAGTTCTTGCAAAGAAGAAGAAATCCGGCTCTAAGAGATTTTTCAAGAAAGACAAAAAGAAGAAGGAGCCAACTTGCTATGAATGCAACCAACCTGGACATTACAAATCTGAATGTAAGCTGAAGAAAACGGATAAAGGAGAAAAATCAGATAAAAAGAAAGCCAAAGAAAAAAAGTTCAGAAAATATAAAAAGAAGGCAATGGCGGCTGCTTAGGATAATGAAGAAGCCACCAGCTCAAAATCCTCAAGTTCAAAATTGGAAGAAGAAGAAAATGCAAATCTAGCCCTCATGGCAGGACTAGAACAGGTAAACTCCGAAACCTCCTTTACTTCTTGCTTTAAATCAGATTCTAACAGCCTTGAAGATGCATTTAATGAATTGTATGAAAAATACAAAATAGTAGTTAAGCAAATAGAAACAGTTAAACTAAACTTACTAAACCAAGAAAAGGTTAACACCTTTCTAAAAAAAGAAGTAGATAGGTTAAGTCAAAATTTAAGTGAAACCAAAAGAGCTAATGAATTATTGTGTGAAGACTTAAAAATTAAAAACATTAAGATTTTAGAAATAGAATCAAGTTTAAAAGAACTTAAAGATGAAGAAAAATTACAAGAAGAAAATAATTATCTAAGAGCTACTATAGAAAAAATTTCTAAATGCAAAACTTCTCTGATTGTTAAATTAATTGGATTTAGGACAGGAAAGAAAAAGTATGGAGTAGGGTACACACCTTCAGTTAATGAAGAAGACAGTATTCATCCTAATGTTTATCCAACTCCTAAGTTTGTATCAGAAAAGGAAATTAAAATTCCTAGAAAGGTAAATCAACATGTTTACAGAGAAAAATAGAAATTTAACAACACTGCACATATTAAGAATGCTTTTGATTTATGATGTAGTCACTGCAATCAATTAGGACACACTGTTAGCACATGTACCACTAGACACTTACGTTGGATTCCTAAAACTGACCATCAAGGACCCAAGAAAATTTGGGTACCAAAAATTACAACTTAATTTTATTGTAGGGTCGGCTGAGAGCATCCAAATGGTATTTAGATACTGGGTGCTCAAGGCATATGACAGATGATAGGAAGTTGTTTACAAGCTTTAGAGATGAAGTTGGTCATGTCACTTATGGTGACAATGAAAAAGGGAAAGTCTTAGGATGTGGAACAGTTGGTACTAAAGATAAGAATTTGATTGAAGATGTCATGTATGTAGAAGGTTTGAAGTATAATCTCATAAGCATCAGTCAATTATGTGATAAAGGGCATCTAGTAAAATTTCAGAATGATAAGTGCATTATTCAGAAAGATGAAAAAATTGTGTTTGAAGCTTAAAGAGTGAAGAATTTGTACACTTTACAGTTAGCCAAATTAAAGGAAGTAAATTTATGTCTTGCAACCAGTAAGTGTGAAGAATCCGATCTCTGGCATAGAAGATTAGTTCATGCAAGCACTTCAATCATTAAGAAATTGATAAAGCATGATTTGGTTGAAGGACTTCCGAAGATGAAAATGAAAAAGTCTGGAATATGTTCAGCTTGCGCAAAAGGAAAGCAAACCAAGACCTCATTTCAGTTCAAAACAGTTGTCACAACTGCCAAACTATTGGAGCTAATTCACATGGATTTGTTTGGACCTATAAGGACAGTCAGTCTTGGAGGAAAGATATATTGGTACGTAATAGTAGATGACTACTCAAGATACACTTGGGTGTCTTTCTTGGATGCTAAATCAGAAGCCTTTTCAACTTTCCTGAAACTCAGCAAAGTAGCTCAAAAGAATCAGAAATTCCAGATTATAAGTATCAGATCTGATCAAGGTGGAGAATTCAAGAATGAAGAGTTCATGAAGTTCTGTGAAGAGAATGGGATTGAACATAACTTTTCAGCACCAAGGACACCTTAACAAAATGGATTAGCAAACAGGAAAAATAGAACACTGCTGGATATTGCCAGAACTATGCTAAATGAATACAATTTACCAAGATATTTTTGGGCAGAAGCAGTCAACACAACATGCTACATCATCAACAGGTGCATGATTAGACCAATTCTTAAGAAGACCCCATATGAGTTTTACAAGAAAAGGAAGCCCAACATCAGTGATCTTCGACCTTTTGGCTGTAAGTGTTTTATCTTAAATAATGGTAACGATAATTTAGAAAAATCAGATGCTGAAAGTGATGAAGGATTTTTGTTAGGATATATTTCAAAACCTAGAGGTTATAAAGTCTTCAATAGAAGAACTTTAACCATACAATAAATTGTGCATATATTATTTGATGAAACTAATCCTTCTATTAAAAGAATAGAAGAAGAAGAAGAATGTATTGAAGAATTGTGCAGGAATCTAGATGGAACATCTATTGAAGAAGAAATAGAAGAAGAAAAGGAAGAACCTCCATTAGAAGATCTCCAACAGCAACAAGAACCACAAGAAGGACTACCTAGAGAACTAAGGTATCACCGAGATCATCCAATGGAAAACATCATAGGTAATCCTCAAGATAGGGTAAGAACAAGAGGTATGCAAATTCCTTGTGATTTTTCTGCTTTAGTTTCTCAAATTGAGCCTAGGACGATCGATGATGCACTGGGTGATGAATCATGGATCCTTACTATGCAAGAGAAACTTAATCAGTTCCAACGTAGCCAAGTATAGACTCTTGTACCTAGACCTTCTGACCATCCAGTCATTGGAATCAGATGGGTTTTCAGAAATAAAATGGATGAATCAAGAGCAATCATTAGGAATAAGGCCAGACTTATAGCTCAAGGGTATTCTCAAGAGAAAGGAATAGATTTTGATGAAACTTATGCCTAGTAGCTAGATTAGAGGCAATCAGAATTCTATTAGCCTATGCATGCTCCCTCAACATCAACTTATTTCAGATGGATGTCAAAAGTGCTTTTTTGAATGGTTTCATAAAAGAAGAAGTATATGTTGAGCAACCACCAGGTTTTGAAGATACTAAATATCCTAATCATGTTTTCCGTTTAAAGAAAGCACTATATGGTCTAAAACAAACCCTAAGAGCTTGGTATGAAAGATTGAGTGCTTATCTTATATCACATGATTTTGTAAGAGGTAAAGTTGATAGCACACTATTTATAAAAAAAAAATTCAGATGGAATCTTAATTGTACAAATATATGTTGATGACATTATTTTTTGTTCTACTAATGAATCACTCTGTAAATTCTTTGAAAAGCTTATGCAAAGTGAATTTGAAATAAGTATGATAGGTGAGCTTAATTAATTTCTTGGGTTGCAAATCAAGCAGACCAAGGAAGGAACTCACATTTGTCAAACTAAATACATTTTAGATTTACTGTCTAAGTATGGTTTTGACTAGTGTAAGCCATTAGGACACCTATGAGCTCAGGAATTAAGTTACATAGTGATCTTCTTGGTAAGAATGTAGATCCAAAGGTCTATAGAGGAATGATAGGATCACTACTCTATCTCACTGCTAGTAGGCCAGATATCATGTTCAATGTATGTTTGTGTGCAAGATTTCAAGCTGATCCAAATGAATCTCATATTCATGCTGTTAAAAGAATTTTTAGATATCGTATAAATACAATTAAATTAGGATTATGGTATCCCAGATGTTTAGATTTCAAGTTAATTGGATATAGTGATGCTGACTATGCTGGATGCAAAATAGATAGAAAGAGCGCCAATGGTACTTGTCAAATCCTTGCAGGGTGCTTGATTTCTTGGTCTTCTAGGAAGTAGAATTCAGTGGCATTATCCACTATAGAAGCTGAATACATTGTAGCTGGAAGTTGTGGTACTCAACTCTTGTGGATCAAACATCAATTAGAGGATTATGGTCACACACTTTATGTGACAACACAAGCGCAATAAACTTGACCAAGAATCCGATCCATCACTCAAGAACCAAGCACATTGAGGTTAGACATCACTTCATCAGGGACCATGTAAGTAATGGTGACATTTTACTTAATTTTGTGTCTACAGAAAAACAACTTGCTGATATTTTTATAAAACCCCTTTCTGAAGATAGATTTATATCTATTAGAAAAGAAATAGGGTAACCCTAGTTAAATCGCTATGAAAAATTCATGATTAAAATTTTATGTGTTTGCTGTGAAAAATTGTGCTTCACTTTGAAATTTTTACTAAGTCCCAGAACTTCGACTGTTGCAGTCGAAGACATAATCCGACTCATGTCTACGGCATTCGACTTGTGAATTCGGACACACAATCCGACTTCCTATAACTTAAGTCCGAAAAGGTGCTTGTTAATAAATCAAATTAATGGACTTATTTATTACGCAACCGTCAAATCAGTCAATCACGTCCATTCATCCTAAAATCTCTGGTCAGCTCTTTCCAACCCTTTATATTAAGACACCCTATTTTGTTTTCTCGAAGACACCCTTTCAAACTCTCTTCAACTCCCCTTGTCTTCTTCCTCCTCTTCGCGCCTACAGTGTTCATCTTCTCCGGCAGTCATCTTCAGGACAACTCCAAGACCTCCATTCTCTCTGAAGAAAGGTAGGTTCTGAGAACTCTAAACTCTATTTCTTGTACTCCTTTGACAGTTCCCTCAGTCTTGCCTCTTGCTTTTCATCTAGATGGCTTCATCTAGGGTTCCGGACGAAACTCTGTTGTCTCATGAGCAACTCCATCACCTAGAATCTGCTAAGATCTCCATCTGTCCAGGAAAAGTAGTAGACTTCTCCCATTTGAATGGTAGTCTGTCATGGGTAGAAGAAACCCTAGAAGCCATGAAGTGGACAAAGGTGTGTCAGATTTCTGAACCAATAGTTGAGAATGCCATCAAGGCTTTTTATGTGACTCTTCAAGTCTCTTCCAAATCCTCAATCACAGGATATGTAAAGGGGATCAAGGATACATTTTTTGAGGAGTTGTTAGCAGAAATCTTGGGATATCCTATTTCCGGGCACAAGCTCAGTGAGTCAGTGCCCATGGATAAGCAAAAATTGGGCATTATTGGTAGTTTGGTGACAGTAAGCAAGAAAGGTCTTCTTGTAAATGAACTTTCCGTAGAAAAGAGACTCATTCATTCAGTCATCATAAATGTTATAACTCCAAGAGTAGGGACCCATTCGTCCATAACTTCCAGAGATGGTAACCTATTATTTTGGGCTATTCAGAGGCATCAAGTGAATTTGCCAGCAATTATTTTAGAAAAGATGGTAGCCTCCAAAGATTTGCAGGAGTCCCTTCCTTATAGACCCTTGCTTACCTTTTTTTTCAAAAGGTTTTCAGTCGATTTAAGTAGAGAAATTTCTGTTGGAATCAAAGAGAAAATTGGCTTGTCATCCTTGAGGAGAAGCCACTACATTTTAACCAACATAAGTAATAATTTATGGCTGAAGGATACTATACCAGAATGCTCCCATGAAGTGTTTCCTGATGAAACACTAGGTTTTTTATCTATACCAGTCAATCGACAAGAAAAAGAACAAGAAGAATGGATAGAAGCAGTTGTGCAAGATGAAGAGCCAAGACAAGTTCATGTCTTCCCTCCAGAACAAGATGCACATGAAGAAACAATCAATGAAGTGCTAAGAGAATTAAGAGGAAAAGGAGTAGTACAAGAACAAGAAGATATCCCTAGATCTACTCCTATTAAGCAAGACTTTGAGGAAAGGCAGTGTCATTACTCCCCTTCTCAGTTTGAGACCCGGCCAAGGTCTTAGGGGGAGAGTAGCAACAATTTGCATTCCATCTTGGATTTATTAAACAAACAGCAAGAAAGTATCTCTATTCTTCAGTTACAAGTGGAATTTATTGATGCTAAATTTGATGGTTTGACTGATGAAGTCAAGCAGATTAAGGACCTTCTACTTTAGTTTGTGTGCTAACAGGGCACTTATCAGCCCTCTGGTCCTCTATCATCTCAACAAGAAGAACAACAACATCATGAAGCCCATGCTCAAAAGTATGATCAAGTAGAACAAGAGATTGAGTAGCAGGAAGAACTTCAGCAGCAGCAGCCAGAGCAGCAGGTGCAGGAGCCAGAGCAGTATGAGAAGGAGCCTGAGTAGAAAAAGGAATAAGAGCAAGAACATCAAGATGCTTCTCTTCAACTAGCTATTGTAGAAGTTCAGCAATTGGGTGAACAATCAGTACTAGAGGAGCCTCCAGCAGCAGTAGAGGATCTTGAGTAGCAGCAACAGCAGGAATCCCAGCACAAGACTAGGCTTAAGAGGCCCCTAGAGTCTTTAGGGGCTGCTTCCTAGTCAACAACCAAGACCTTTAAGAGGAAGGTTGGGAGAAGACTTTGAAAAAATGGTAAACCTGTATCCACCTCTTCTCCTCCTCATCCTATGCCTCCTACTCCTGATCAAATCTCCACTGTTGTTCCTCCTCTTGAACCAAAACATCCTCCTGCATCCTCATCCACTCTTATTGCACCCAGTGCTCCCACTCCTTCCATTCCTGAACAACCTCAAGTCTCCACTTCATCTATTCTAGAGGATTCACCTATTGCTTTTGACAATGTAAATTTGAAAATTTATCCAATGAAATATAGAGTTCAGCACCCTCCAACAAATATTCCTCCCCTCCACTCTAGACCTCCCAGTTTCTTTTCATCTCTTCCCACTACATCCCAATCAGTAGCACACAGATCCACCCTCACTATTTCTGAAATCCTTCCAAGCATTCAAATTTCCTCTAGTGGCAGGCAGATGTTGACAGATAATCCTGCCCAGCTACTACCTCCCTTCTGGTATGCCTTCATTCACCACTCTGAACACCATATGAACCTGTTCAAGGAATTTTTATCCATTAAGGTATTCCTTGAAGTTCATGAAATGTTAGGTTTCACATTTGAAGACTGGCTTCCTTCTCTTATTCATTCCACTCAAGTAGTGTTGGCTGACCTCCAGCTTATCTCCCAAAAATGCCACATCCTCACTTCCAAAGCATTTCTTGATCTCTATCCTGAAGAAGCCACCAAGTTCCAATAAACTCTATACAGGAACAAATTTTTGGATGTTCCTCTCCACCTGAATCTAATGTTCTTTGGCTTGTTTGGAACTCTCATTAGAAATCTTAAGGACAAGTTCACAAGGATGAAAAACTTCAGTTTTGCAAGATTTCAGTTGGGACTACCTGATGTTTCTAGAGGCCAATGGGAAATGCTCATCAAAGGTCAAAGACAAATCACTCCCTCCATGACAGTTGGTCTACCATCTAGCTTGTATCCTTCCCTGGTTGGTGCCATTTCTTCTAGAAAAAAGTTTGCTCAAGCAGTCTTCAATAGGCACATCCGGCTAGCTACCCGATTCAGAATCAAATACAAGCTTCGATTGTCTCTTCAAAGATTTGCCCTTATGCAAGCCCCAAAGAACTCTCAGCATATGGTAGATTTCTAGATCTGTTTTCCTGAATCTGAAAGGTTTACAGAAGATCAGTGGGCAACAGCCTATCCTAAGGATCATTCATATTGTGAGAAGCTAAAGCTTTCTGTCTATCAGTACCTGAGTAAAGGTTATGATGACCATTGGAAGACAATTGCTCATAAGTGGAAGCAAAAGTACCTGATCTACTATCAAGCCAAAGAAGCAGCTTACTCCCAAGGCTTGCACTGGAATATTACAGTGCATGAGTTCCTCCATCTTGCAGCCAATAGGAAATTTGTTCCCCTCAAATTCTCCTTACGCCGGACCAATTATCGCTCCAAGTTTCACTGGTTCCATAAGCGCCACCTCAAGCCCTATAGGAAATTGCCCTCCATTGGTCCCTCTTATAACATTGACAGTAGTCTTTTTGAGAACTTTTTCCCTGAAAATGAGAAAAAGCTATGGGCTCTCATCCAACCTTACCTAGACCAGGTTCCCCGGTCTTTGTATTTACCTAGCTCCCTGTCAAAATCTTAAATCTTATCTTTATGTATTTTGTAACTAAACTTTTCCTTCATTTCTGACTACAATAGTCTTTCCTTTCCCATTTTGTATGCTCTCATGCATGCTGTAATTCTTCTTGTGTGTGTGTATTTTTGTTAACGTCACAAAGGGGGAGAAAGTAGTCAGAAAAGTAAGAACAAAATCTCTCCAAGAAAAAATATATTCTCCAGGAAAATATATATATTGTATCTCAAATTTGTTCACTATCTATTAAATTTTTTTTAAATTTTTGTCATTAACAAAAAGGGGGAGAATTGTTGAGCAACTACCTCTAAGAAAATCTAAATTGTTAGTTTACCATAATATCATGGTTTTGCTATGACAAAATCTTTAAAAGACTTTCTATGAATTAAATATCTATTTTACTTATCACAAAAAATTATCTTGGACAAACTCTATCTCGAAAATTTTCTAAGTCCACAAACTCCCTCTGTGTCATACTGAATCCAACTTGTGACTCCGACTATCATCTCCGACTCCCTTAGAATCGAAAGTATAAACAACACAGAAAATTTTCTAGGTCCACACTTCTATATAAAATTCGACTATCAACTTCGACTCATACATTCAAATGTTTCTTTCATCTGAAGTCGAATGTTTCTTTCATCTGAAGTCGAATGTTTCTTTCTTCTGAAGTCGAATGTTTCTTTCATCTGAAGTCGAATGTTTCTTTCTTCTGAAGTCGAATGTTTCTTTCATCTAAAGTCGAATGTTTCTTTCTTTTGAAGTCCAATTATACTTTCTTCTGAAGTCGAATTATACTTTCTTCTGAAGTTGACCTATACTTTCTTCTGAAGTCGAATCCTTCTTTGACTCAGACTCATTAGTACTTTGTTCAGAAATCGAATGATAGCCTTTTGATGTCGAATCTATCCTTGACTCCAACTCATGAAGTCTAAATACAGTCTCTTCTAGAGTCGAATTGCTAACTCTTATATCCGACTTCACTTGACAATTCTATACTTATGGTTTTCTGATATCTCCAGTCTAACAAATCTCATAATATTGTTTGCTTATCATGCTTGATATAACTTTGTGTTGATTGAATGAATATTTTAATCTGAGTGTCATTATTTTTCTATCATGTTTAGATAAACTATACTTACAATATTCATCTAAACTTGTTCAGATTATTTCTACATCTTTTATTTAAACTGATCCTTTTTGCCTCATGTCTTTGCTCCGGTTTTTCTTGAATACAAAAGATATGTCACATTTATTGTGCTTCAGTCGCATTGGTATCTAACAAGCTCACCTACCGCTGACAGGACCCATACCCTCCTTCTTAGCATAACTATTTGTCTCATGTTTTGTAGTCTGAAAGCATGCCTATACGAGGTTTCCATGCTTCTCTTATTCTTCTCTGACTCACCTACCTCAAAAGCATGGAGGTGCTCTCTTCCTTTGTCTTGTCCTTACTGTAGACATTTATTGAAGCATGTTCTTAGAAAGGAGCCCTCGCAGTCCACTTAATGAGAAGCCGACCTTCTAGCTGTGAAGCTACAACTCTTATCTAAAGACATTGGAAAGAAGTAAAGAAGCAGAAGGACCCTTGGACAATAAGCTTGGCAAAATCCAAAGGATCCTAAACTTCTTTTCAAATGGCTACAATTACAACGAGCGTCTTTCAAACGGCTATATTCTGAAGATATAAATAGCTGAAAGTTGGAAAGGAAGACAACCAACTGAATACAAGTCCAGTGAGCTCAACACTTGGAATTTCCTCAAGCAAAAGAATCTCACAAGCCTTCTTTCAAGCCACAAGTCAAAGAGCTCACTCTCTTTCAGCAAGTTTCTCAACAACTCTCTTTATTTCCACAGAAGTCTTGTGTTCGGGTGGTATCTATAATTGCATACATTTCTGAAGTCCACCCTGCTCATTTACAAAGGATTTGAGTTACAACTCCAATCTGTTAGCCTTTCTAAATTGTGTGTGTCTTTGCTCATTCTTGAAGCAAGCACAAGAGTCCTTTTATTTTTTCTCTTCTGTGTAATTTTTGCAGGAGGTGTGTTCCTACTTTGCTCGTCTTGTGAAGGGAAGGCCTTGTGTAAGGCAGTTCTTTTGTACCCCTGTTTAGGGAAGACATTCTTGGGAGCAAGTGGGTTTGTATTACCTCTCAAGGGTGAGAGAAGGCCATGTTATTGGCAGTTAGTGGAAATCACAAGTGGTTGACTTGAGGACTGGACGTAGGACTTCCATTTGGGAAGGGCCGAACCAAGATAAATCTCTTTGTCCATTTGTGCGATTGTTTCCGCCTAGTTTACACTTGAATCACATACCACACTAAGTACTAACAAATTTATTTAGTGCTGTGACATTTCAGAGAAATTTTTTTAAAAAGCCAAGAAGTCCTATTCACTCCCCTCTAGGACTTCTCTAGTGCCATTTCGATCCAACACTAGGGATAGGAGGTCCGAACCAGCATAAAAATTTCATGTTATTTGTGTGATTATTTTTGTGTCTTCATTATCACTAACTCTAACTATCAAACATAGTGTTTTCTGTCTAGTTTATTTTATTTACAGGAATTTCTCCTAAAAGACTTTTTAAGCAATCCATTCACCCCCCCCCCCTTCTGGGCTTGCTATCTTGGCAACATATGATGCATTTGTGTATATGTTTCTACATTTAACAATATACTGTAACTTTGATGAACTTGACGTCCATATCTACTGACGTTGACTACAATTAGCAGCATGATCGATTGCCGTCTACTATTTGTTAACAACAAGGGATAGTGTCGTTTATTATTTGCTTGAATATTTATTTTTTTGGGCAAACAAGTTGATGACATGATCGATGGACGTCTACTTCATGGTTGATGGCAACAGGGCTTGATGTTAACCTGACTTGCCAGTTTTTGTTGTTACCGTTCCGGGGAGAAGAGATTGGTCATTTCTAAAGCATTTAATGGGGAGATCTGGGTGTTTATGGTTCAAGGGTTAGGATTAAAGCTAAGGTAATCCGTAGGGATCCTTATAAGACCCGGATTTAGCCTTTAGGAAAAGGGTTTTGCATTTTCTTGGAGGAGAGAAAAGAGGGCTAAGGAAAGGGTTACAGAGCTTTGTTCATGCGATCTAGAGCAAGCTAGACCAAGGAAGAACTTCAGGGATTGTGAACAGAAGGATCTCCAAGCGTGGGAGCTATGCTAGAGGCCGGATTGGGCGATTGAAGATGGAGTGAAGGACTGCCTTGTTGCTAAGGCAGGCATCTTTAAATCTTTCTTCGTCACTCCAGAACGAGGGTTAGAGGCAAGTAGCATGGGGGAATGGTTTAGGATACAATATGCTATAGATTTACTATTTTTACAGATTTTTGAACCCATGAAATAACATGTGGGAAGGGGTTTAAGTTCTGTCATTTCATGTGTGTTTTCTGCATTTTCTGGTCTGATCAACTGATGTTAATGACATAGCATGTTGATGTTAACCTGTGTAAACGTCACATACCTTACTGTTAAGTTTATCAGTGTTGTTTTCTGCCAAGATTCTGATGTTCTGTGGATTTTCTGTAATCTATGCATGAGTAGGGTGTTCAGTTAGACTCTGTCAAGTATGAATTGTTACTGTTATGCAGCAAGAAATAGTGATAATGATGTATGGAAGTTGTGTAATATTCTAAAAGCATTTGATTTATTTAATTAAATAGAAAATGAATTAGTTACAAGTTGATCCATGATGTGTTGTTTTAACTAGGATTTGTACTACTGTTGGATGAGATTTCAGACCCATTGTGCTCAATTTTGCACAGTAATTTGCATGATTCTTTCACTGTTGTACCATGTGAATTAGTTTAAGTTTATGAGAATTAATCATGAAAAATGATACAGAACTCTAAACATTATGAAAATTTAATGTGTAAAGTATGATTTGAAATAGAATTTTTATCAAAATTTTGCAATTTTCTGAGCACTGTATGTACTGTTATGATTTTCTGAATGGTAAAATGTGCATAGAAATCAATTAATGGAGAAAAGAGCATGAATGAGAAACCATGATGAAATTAGTAAAAGTAGTGTCATGTTAGGTTACTTTTATGCAGAATCATGATGACTCCAGAAAAGAGAAATTGTGTTATGAAATCTTGCATTATAGTTTAGTTAATTTTTGCATGAATTTATAAATTGCATGTGGTAGTTTAATAATTGCATGAAAATGTGTATATTACATTTCTAAAATAATATGGCTAATGAGACATTGCTATTATAGAGATACCTATATGGAACTACACCATAGAATGCCCCTATGGTAATGGTTCACCTACATGAATTGACTACTGAATCTATGGGCAACGTATTGAAATCCTAAAGGTAGACAAGTTCTACTGGTTAAGGTGGGAAAGACTTTCCCTGATATTGCACAATAACCAAGACTTCATCACTGTTTTGCCTAGGTGATAAGTGAATGCTACATGCTACATGATCTCTATTAATAGTGGGGCTATGTCTTGGCAACAATGCTACATAGTAAATGATCTATATGCTACATGATAAATGATCTACATGCTACATGACAAATGAACTACATGCTACATGTTAATTGACTACATGCTATATGATGATTGACTACATGTTACAAGATATAAACTACATGTTACATGATATAGATTATATATTACTTGAAATTGATTACATGCTACATGACATTGAATACTTATTATTAGACTTTGACTATATGCCATGCAACATGAAAATGTTTAAATCTTTTGTTTTATTATGAAATGTAAGTCATATGTTACATGAAATTGTTTTATTCTTCATGATAAATAACCATGCCATATAAAGAGTGATTGCCAAATGAATTAGATCATGTTGATAGAAAGAGTTATATGGTATCAAGGATAAGAAAAAAAATATGTTATCATGTTTTAAAATTTAGTATATGATAAATCTTGAACTATTTTACCTTGTTCCTTGCTGGGTCTTGTAGACTCACACTTGATTAACATTTTAGGAGAGATTGAGGATACCCAGGAGTTAGTACACTCTAACATGGAGAGTGAGGATGTGGAGGCCTAGTGCTTTTCTTTGAGTGTGTTTGAGAGATTATGTATGTGAGGATAAGTTGTAATTTGAAGTTTATGCTAATTGGACTTACGAACTGTTTTTACCTTGGACTATTATAATCCTTCTTTTATGCTTTGGACTTGGTATTTGAATGCAAAGTTGATTGAAAATTTTAGTTCCATATTTTGTTGCAACTTTTTGGAATTTAAATTGTCATTTATGTATATCTCAATCCGAACCGATTATTGTTGTATATTTTCCACTGTAATACCTCTATTGGATCCAATGAGTTGGAACAATTGTACTGGGTCCAAGAGAGGCATTACAGTTATGGAGGAATTTCTCTCAGGAGGAGGCTACATGGGAACTTGAGGATGCCATGAGGAAGTAATATCCCCATTTGTTTGGTTAGTATTTCTGTGCTAACTTCGAGGACGGAGTTTTCTTTTAGGGGGAGAGGGTGTAAGGCCCTCAAATTTTGTGTATATTATATTGCCTATTTCTGTGCATATAATATATTTATTTAATTGTGCATATAGTATTTAATTATTATTGTGCATATATGTATGGTGATGTTATGTTCTGCCTAAAATCCTTGTTTAACGTCAACATCACTTGAAGTTAAGAGCAAGTTGACGACAACTTGTGTGCCGTTGACTGAGCAGCCAGAGGAGATAGAGGTCAACATCGATTGATGCCTATTTCCAATTGACGGCAGCACCTTGGTCGTTTACTTCTCCGGCTGTGTTTGGGATTCCAGATCTGAAACGGCCCCGATTTCTTCAGTGTTTGTTTAGGAAACCCAATCCCCAACGGCCAGGACTCCTAATGATAGGTTTATCCCAACTCTTAACCCTATATAACTAAGTATTTCAGCTAGATTAGACCCTTTGGTTCAGAGGAAAATTCTAGGGTTCGGGTGAGAGAAGAACAGAACTTTGTGAGGCTAGATCTGGCATTTTGGAGGCTTCTCCGACATTCTTCTTCGACTAGAAGGAGCTCCTAGAGGTGAAGAAGCTTCCCTGACTCCGGGAGACTGTCTGTGCAAGCGTGGGGATTGGATTTGGGCTGAAGATCATCACCTTCTTGGCTTGGCCGAGGAGGGCTTCATCGCCAAATTTGATCTCCTTAGATTTTTATTAAGGCAAGTAACTTAGGGGTATCATCCCTAGACATGTCCCCTAGAGTTTAGGTATTTTTGTGGATTTTTACTTCGTGCCCTGGACCCCCAAATTCTGTCTTTTATTGTGTTCGGTCTGCACTTTTCTGCAGGAAGGAGGTTGACAGCAACCTTGTTGCCGCCAAGTTCCCGAGTTAATGGCAATAGATTGTGCCATTAACCCCCCTTGACGGCAAGACCCTTGCTCCTAAGTTCTTCTGGTTTTACAGAATTGTGATCTTGATCTCTGTGCTATGATTTTTGGATTTCTGGATGCTTATACATACTATAAAAAATCATGGATGTTCAGGTACTATCTTAGGGTCATCCAACAAATTTCTGCCGAATTTCTGATCATGCTTTTATTTAGAATAATTTCTGTGATGGTGAGATATGCATAATTTGACAGGATTTAATCCTGAATAAATAGTTTTAATGCATGTTACTGTTGCAAAAAATTGTCATGAACTTAGGGTTATTGTTTTCATGTTTTAAAACTGTAAGAGCCGACAGTTTTACTGTCTATCATGTTAAGTGGAATATCTTGCTAAGATCGCTTGAAATCTATAGTAAATGTTAAAAATAATTTTGCTATTGCAAAAATTTTGAAAAATTACTCATATGACATATTACATGTGTAGGGTTTGTGGTTAAAATTTGGTACTATTTTAATGTCCGTAGGTACTATTTGCACTTATAAAGGGTGTTAAAGCCATGTTAAGCATGTATGATTAGAAAATGTATTTATCAAGTGATTAGCATCATGTTTAGGTACTGTTATGCTTAATTTAACACTGTGAAACAGTCATAACAGGTTCTGTAAACTGATGTATATATGTTTAAGTAAAGTGCATTTGAATGGACTAAATAGTGCATGTAAATGATGTTAATCATGTAATTAAGTGAGATAATGTGTTTAACTGGAATTGTGCCGAAATTGACACTGCTACTATAGAAGGCTATGGAGTCATACTGTAGAAAAGTCCCTATGGGAAGGCTCAATGTGTATGTGATATCCTGTGGTCATGAGGATGAAATCCTAGAGGTGGATAAGTACCACTGGTTAGGGTGGAGAGGGCTTCTCCCAGTTCTACGCAGTTACCAAGATTCGTCACTATATTGCCTAGGTGACGGGTATGTGTTATGTGAATATGTGTCCTTCTTTATGGTGGTTCGGACTATGTGTCACAGTATATTAAA
Organism: Colocasia esculenta; assembly: GCA_014218235.1. Lineage (NCBI taxonomy): Eukaryota > Viridiplantae > Streptophyta > Magnoliopsida > Alismatales > Araceae > Colocasia > Colocasia esculenta. Next base: position 53,851,732 of record CM024755.1, on the reverse strand, counting down.
TGTGTAAAAATGTGAAGAGTGTGTAAATGTGCAATGTGATCATGTGATAGTGTTGTGTTAATGTGATACCATGTGAAAAGATGTGAAATCATGTGAGTGTGTTTTATTTAGGTTAAAACAACAAGTAAAAGATGTGGATATGTGGTTTGAAAGCATGTGAAAAATGTTAGACATCATGCTAGGTTTGTTAGTAACCATGTGCTAAATTCTATGATCTATTTGTTTAGAATTATGAAATGATATGAATGAAAATTGAAACCATGAATCAAGTTAAATACCATGTGTGGAAAGCATGTTATAGGTTATTCATGTGTATTTGCTTATTTAACATGAATCATATGCCATACTTCTCTTATTGTTTAAAAGAATAGCACATATGTGATATATGTAAGGATGTGCCAATGAGTTGCTTGTTGGGTCTTTATGGAAGGCTCATACTTGCTTTAACATACACATGAGACAGATGTCCACATGCTAGATGAGGACATAGTGAGGAGCGACTCCGAGCGTGAGGAGTAGCTACACTTATGGAGATTTTCTACTTAGACTACACTTTCTTTCATTAGTATGTGGACATTATGTTATGAACTTGTATAATTGTGGACATTTGTTATTTACATTGCTACCATATAGACTGTGGAATGTATGAATGATGATGGAATAAGATTATCTTTTATTTCCGTTGTAATTCCTTTTGTTATTTATGTACATCTCTACCTACATTGTTATGTTGGGTACATGTCCTACTGTGACGGCGCCCTTTATATCGATGTGGGTTGGTATAATCGTACCGGTATAAAAAGGATCGTTATAGGTAGAGTTGTGTTAGGGCAAGGATCTTACCCCAATCATGACCTTGGATCTCTATATGTATATAGGGTTCATTTTGGGTAGAGAACTTTTACTCTCTTGCTATGATTTGGGGTTGTGAGAGAAGAGAGAGAGAGGACAATCCTGAGGGTAGATCGGCAGTGTTGCTGCATGTTCGAGGTTGTTGCTGTGAAGAGAAAGCTTCCACGACCTGAGAGGAAGGCTTTGGACGAGGAGATCGTAGCTGAATCGTGCTCAAGATGGAGGATTTAATCGTGCTTGGAGGATACCTCTTTGGGTGCAAAAGAGGGCTTCATTGGCTAAATTCTCGTGTTGTAGAATTTTCTTGAGGCAAGTAACTTAGGGTTTCTCTCTGTGGACTTGTCCCCTAGGGGTTTCCTAGGTTTTGTGAGATTTTGTCATGGTTTTTTAGTTCTTTTCATTCTGTCTTGACTCGTTAATCATCATGATGAGTTTGGGTAACCTTAAATTAAATTTTGTTAATTATGGTAATTATTTGAATTTATGTTTATAGGAAAAAGTATGTAAACACTTGATAATTTGATTTCTATGTTGTATGCATGTTATAAAAATTAGAGAACTCCATACATCAGTTTGTTAGACTATTGTAAGCATGATTTAGGGCTTGTTAATCTCATTTTATTTCTATTCATGAATAATTAGTACTTTTATGAATAATAACCTGATTTGTGACTTTAATTATCAAACAATAGTTGTACTACACCGAAAATTATGAAATATTACTGATATGTTTTGTCAAGTATATCTACCCTGTGGTTAAAGTTTGAGCATGTTCTGATCACTGTGCAATTAGTTATGAGTTTCTGAATCTTCCAGTACCATGTTTTAATAATAATAAGTCCCAAACATGTTTAAAAATGTGATTAGCATCATGATTAGGTTCTGCTAATTATTGTTCATGATTATTCTGAGTATCTAAAGTGGTTAATATGTGTTTCATATTTTATGTGTGCATGCGTATGGAAAGAGAGATAATATGGGACATGTTTGCATGAATAACATGATAATGTGAAAGATAAAAGTTGTGCCAATGAGACACTGCCACCATAGATTGCGTGGAGCCGTACTATAGTAGTGCCCCTATGGGAAGGCTCAATTGTGTTATGTGATACCCGGGGCAACGGGTCGTGTAAAAACCTGGAGGTGGACAAGTTCCACTGGTAATGGTGGGGAGGGTTTCCCCCGGTTCTGCGCAGTAACCAAGACTTGATCATTTTGCCTGGCGATTATGTGTATGTGATTATGTGATCTTTCTAGTGGTGGTTTGGGTTGTGTCTCGGAAAGTGTAAAAGTGAATATGTGAATAATGTGTAAAGTGATATGTGAACATGGCACAAGGTATGTGCAAGTGATGTGATATGTGATCGTGAATGTGCAAAGTGAAAACTATGTGAAAGCTATGTGAAACCAAGTGTAAGTGAATGTGAATGTGAATGTGATAAATGTGAGAATAAGTTCATGTGAAAGCAAAGGTAAAAGTGTATGTGAATATGCCATGATAAAATAATGCATATGTTAATGTGATTTATTTTAAATGATAATTATGATATCATGATTAGTACCATGTGTAGAAGTTTGTTAATTATGTCCATGAGTTAGTTATTACTTGATGAGCATGTTAGTAGTATCATGTTATATGTTTTTATATAAGCCATGTGTTAGTGTTATGTGAAAGTAAGAATTACAAGCATGTGATTATATGAATACTGTCATGTTAGTGACACCATGTTATAAGTGACCATGTTTAGAATTCTTGTTATACATGAGTTAGTAAAGATTTGTTTTATAAATTCCATGTTTAATTATCCATGTTATAGTATGAGAATGTGTTAGTTTAATTGTTAATTATTAGTAAGTTAATGATAATGTGATATTAAAATGTTAAACTGTTCGAAGCATATGTGGTAAATGCATGGTTTGCAATTCTAAGATCCTTACTGAGTCTATTGCGTAGATTCACCCTTACTAACATTTCAAGAAGAGTCGGAGATTTAGAAGCCGAGGAGTTAGTGAGATCTGATGTAGAGTGTGAAGAGTAGATTGAAGATTTTTAGTTTAGTTCTTAGTAGGTGATGCAATTATAATATGGACTTTGTGATGAACAGTCTATCCCCATGTAATTTAAATTAAATACATTTCTATTTTGGTGGTTAACAAAACCATGTTATTTTGATAATTATCAAACCCTTGATTAAGGTCACTAACCTATTTTCTACAAGTCTTAAGCACAGGAAATAAGATCAAAGGAAAACAAGCCAAAACAGGTAAGAATCTTCATACTGTAGAAGCATATTTGTCTAAGTACACATCGGTTTCTTTTATAAATCATAATGATTACAGTATAACTGTAACGATTCCTTTAGTGATCACAACGATCTCGCTATTGTAACGATTCCTTTAGTGATCACAATGATCCCTCTATCGTAACGATTCCTTTAGTGATCGTAACGATTTGCTTTGTGCATCGACTTCTTCAGTAATCATAAGGATTTCTTCAGTTGTCATAATGATTTGCTTTGCGCATCGACTTCTTAAGTAATCATAAGGATTTATTTAGTTGTCATAACGATTTGCTTTGTGCATCGACTTCTTAAGTAATCATAAGGATTTCTTTAGTTCTCATAACGATTTGCTTTGCGCATCGACTTCTTAAGTAATCGTAACGACTCCTTTAAGTGATCACAACGATTTCTTTAGTCCGCGTAACGATTTCTTTATTTTCGTAACGATTCCTTTAGTCATCATAACAATTTCTTTATTGTTGTAACGATTCCTTTAGTCCTCATAACGATTTCTTAATTGTCGTAACGATTCTTTCATATCTCATAATGATTTGATTATATCACCTTGATCACAACGATTCTTTCATATCTCATAATGATTTGATTATATCACCTTGATCACAATGATTCTTTCATATCTCATAACAATTTGATTATATCACCTTGATCACAACGATTCTTTCATATCTCATAACGATTTGTTGTTCAGTGACAACAATTTGGTTGCATAACGATTTCATAAGTCATAAATGCATCGATTTCATATTAATCAACTTGACATATGACTTATCCTTTCAAAGGGTTGAATAGTCAAAGTCTTCGTACATATCTTTCTAACCCCTGTGCATTTATTACTCTGAACGTATCTCTATATTCATGCAGATTATATTTCCTATTATCATATCTTTTCTGAAAACATTTTTTAGAACAACAAAATGACATTACTATTTTGATGAACATTCATTCTGACGTTGACAGACAACAAGAGACAGCCTAGCTGTCTACTGTTCAAGCTTTAAATATATGCAGGTCTCTGACAGTATCCGTAATACAACGTTGGACAAAATAGAAGCCAAAGAAGTTCACAGAAGATCCTCTTTCTCTCTCTTTGCGCGCATGAAAGGATAAATGACTTTTAACTGGAAGCTTCCAAGTGTCAAGCAGTCTAACGTACACTTATGCATAGAGACAATGGACACTTCAACGTTCGAATTTGAAAAGGTTGATATAAAAAGGAGATTGAAGATTCAAAAGAACTTACTTACTTACTCATGAAGAAGGGAGTGCATACAAAGTGAAATCGTCTTCAACCTTTCTGAGAGCCAAGAAAACACTTCCATTAGTTTCAGCTCTAGCTCTCTGTGCTTAGTGTAAATATGTGAGAGAGCTTCTTATTCTGAGAAGAATCCATTATTGAAGATAGTGTTCTTCTCAGTCCTTGCTTCAGATCAAGTGTGTTCTATAAGCTTGATCTAGGGGCATCTTCCTCTTGAACATTTTTTAGGTGTTGTTCCCCTCGGTTGTGAAGGAAGACCTGGTGTGGTATCCAGGGTGTTGTTCCCTTCAGTTGTGAAGGAAGACCTGGTGGGGTATCTAGGGTGGTATTTTTCCCTTCCTGTGAAGGAAGACTAGCTGCGGCTGGGCGTAAGGGTCCTTAAGGGGGACAGTACCCTTGGTAGTGAAATCCTAAGATGTTGCTCAGGGACTGGATGTAGGACTCCTAAGGAGAGGAGATCTGAACCAGGATAATTCTTGTGTTGTGTGATTGCTCTCTGTGTGATTGCTGATTATTCTAACTATAAATAACATCCATTGAAGTGTATTTCTCTGTGAATGTTTTTAGTGAACAGGTATTAGCTGATAAATTTTGAAAGACCCATTCACCCCCCCCCCCTCTGGGCTACCTAACTGGGCAACAAGTGGTACCAGAGCGAGTCTCTTCGACAACGAAGAAGATCCAACGATCTGAAGAGTAAAGATCCATGGTAGCTCAAGGTCACAGTGAAGGTCAGTCGGTCAACCGAGCACCATTGTTCGATGGAGAAGACTATGCTTACTGGAAAACAAGAATGGAATATTTTCTACAAGGTCATGACTACCAGATATGGTCCATAGTTGAAGAAGGTGATCTCCTTGTCACCAACGAGAAAAATCAGTAGACAGATGATGATAGGAAGAAGATATCTCTCAACTATAAGGCAAAAAGTATTTTGTACTGTGCCCTCAGCAAAAAGGAGGTCAACCGTGTATCTTCCTACAAATCCGCAAAGGAGATGTGGGAGAAATTAAGAATCACCTATGATGGCACTTACAAGGTTAAAGAGACCAGGATAGATATTCTAGTAACTCAATATGAGAGGTTCCAGATGCAGCTAGGAGAGTCCATAACCCAAATGTTCAGCAGATTCACAGACATTACAAACGGCTTAGCTGGACTTGGGAGGACATATGAAATTGGAGATATGGTTAGGAAGATCCTCAGATCTCTTCCATCTACATGGACTCCCAAAGTAATAGCCATTGAGGAAGCCAACGACCTGAAAAGGATGTCTTTGGAGAAGCTCATTAGGTCCCTTATGTCCCATGAGTTCAACATGGAAAGGTTGGGAGAGTCCTCAAGCAGAAAGAAGCATCTAAATGGTCTGAAAGCATAAGAAGATAGATCAGAAGAGTCATCAGAAGAAGATGAGAGATCATGAAACTCCGAAGATGAATAAGCAATGTTGTCAAGAAGATTGCAGCGCATTCTAACTAAGAAGAAGAATTTCCAGTCTGGTAGAAGACACTTCAATAAAAATAAGGACTTTAAGAAACCAGATGGAAAAGATCAGAAGAAGGGCGAACCCATGTGCTATGAATGCAAGAAGCCAGGACATATCAAGGCAGAATGTCCAAAGTTCAAGAAGCCTGAATTTAGAAAGAAAGAAAGCTTAAAGAAATTTAGGAGACACAAGAAGAAGGCTATGGGAGCAGCCTGGAGCAACAACAGCGACTCGGACAGCGAGTCAAGCTCAAGTAGTGATGAAGAAGAAGCCAACCTGGCCTTCATGGCAAATACTGAGGAAAAGGTAACTTCTAACTCATCTTTTGATTCATGTAATGATTCTGATTCTGATAATTTAGAAGAAGCTTTCAACGAACTATACAGTAAATATAGAGAAATATCTAAATTGTTAAAAGCCAGTAAGAAAAATATTACATACCTAGAAAACACTAATTCAGATCTAAAAACAGAAAATGAAGAAATAAAAAAAGCAAATAACTGAACTTAAAAGAAGAAATGAGCTATTATACGAAGATCTAAAAGATAAAAATAAGCAAATAATCATACTGGAAGAATAGGAAAGTTCAGACGAACTGAGAAAGGAAATTAAAACCTTAACCGAAGAAAATGAAAAATTATCAAGTACACTGTAGAAATTTACTAATGGTAAAAATTCTTTAGTATTAAAAGGTGCTAGACGATCAGGAAAGAAGAAATATGGACTACAGTATACTCCTTCAGAAAATGAAGAAACAAAAGTCTACCCCAAAACGCATCAAACTCTAAAGTTTGTACCTGAACAAGACATAGGATATAAAGCTAACTTTAAATATATTGAAAAGTAACTAAAATGTCATGCTGTAGTCACTGTAATAAGTTAGGTCACATAAAAGTAACATGTCCAACTAAACACAAAATGTGGGTAATAAAAAGGGAAGTTATTGATACTAACCAACAAGGACCCAAAAGAATTTGGGTACCTAAAACTTAGTGTCTCTATTTCAGGAAAGCCCTCGAGCATCAAAATGGTACCTGGATAGCGGGTGCTCAAGGCATATGTCAGGGAACATGACGCTGTTCACTCATCTCCAAGCTGAAGAAGGGACAGTTACCTATGGGGATAATGGAAAAGGAACAGTGATAGGCAGCTGGTCAGTTAGCAACAAATGGAAAACGATTATTGAAGATGTTTTGTGTGTCAGGTTGAAGCACAACCTCATCAGTATCAGCCAGCTTTGTGACAAAGGTCATCAGATCAAGTTCCAAGAATCCAAGTGCAGCATCTTGAAGGATGGAGTAGTAATTTTTGAAGCTAACAGGGAGAAGAACCTGTATGTGCTCTACCTTGAAGAACTCAAAGATCAAGACGTTTGTTTAGCAGCCTGCAAAGAGATGTCAACTGAGCTGTGGCACAGAAGATTGGGCCACTGCAGTTTGGATGGCATGAACAAGCTCAAAAAGAGAAGTCTTGTGGAAGGTCTTCCAAAGGTCAGCACTAAAATGGATGGTATCTGCAGACCTTGTGCAAAAGGGAAGCACACTAAGAGTTCCTTCAAGCCAAAGACTGTGGTAACCACCTCTAAACCCTTATAACTCCTTCACATAGATTTGTTTAGGCCAATGAGGACCACCAGTCTTGGAGGAAGGAATTTTGGATTTGTGATTGTAGATGACTATTCCAGATTCACATGGGTTTCTTTCTTGGAACACAAAGATGATACATTTGATAGTTTTGTAAGTTTCAGCAGGAAAGTGCAGAAAGACAAGTATTGCATTGTTGGAATCCGGTCAGATCACGGAGGAGAGTTCCAAAATGAAAAGTTTTCAAAATACTGTGATGACCTAGGGATTGAGCATAACTTCTCAGCACCAAGGACATCACAGTAGAATGGAGTTGCTGAGAGGAAGAATAGAACCTTATTGGATATGGCAAGAACAATGCTGTCAGAATATGATTTACCAAGGTATTTCTGGGCCGAAGCAGTGAACACAGCAAGCTACATCATTAATAGAGTGATGATCAGGCCTATCTTGAAGAAGACTGCATATAAGCTGTACAAAGAAAATAAGCTAAAGATCAGTCATTTCAGGACATTTGGTTGTCCATGTTTCATCCACAACAACGGCAAAAGAGACATTTGTAAGTTGGATCCCAAATCAGATGAATGCATCTTCATGGGGTATGCTTCTAAACCTAAAGGTTATAGAGTATTTAATAAGCGTACACTATTAATAGAGCAATCTGTGCACATTATCTTTAATGAAACTAACCCTTCCTTGAGAAAGGAAGAAGATTGTGACATTGATGATGCAGATGATTTGTCCAAGAAATTAAAGAACATATCAATTGAGGACAAGGAAGATCCACCTCTGGAAGACCTGCAACAAACAGACATTGAACATGAAAATCTTCCAAAGGAATGGAGATACAAGAAATATCACCCACCTGAAAACATCATTGGTGATCCAACTGTAGGGGTAAGAACAAGAGGTAATGTAATCCCTTGTGATTACCTAGTTTTTGTTTCTGAAATAGAGCCTAGAACAGTCAATGAAGCTCTTACTGATGAATCTTGGATTTTAGCCATGCAAGATGAATTAAATCAGTTCAAGAGAAACCATGTATGTTCACTTGTTCCTAGACAATCAGATCATCCAGTTATTGGCACCAAATGGGTGTTCAGAAATAAATTGGATGAACCTGGTGTGATCTTAACAAATAAGGCTAGATTGGTAGCTCAAGGTTATTCCCAAGAGGAAGGCAAAGATTTCGATGAAACCTATGCACCTGTAGCTAGACTTGAGGCTATTAGAATCTTACTTGCATATGCATCTGCTCTAGATTTAACATTATTTCAAATGGATGTCAAGTCCGCATTTTTAAATGGTTTTATTAAGGAGGAAGTGTATGTTGAACAACCTCCACGTTTTGATGATACAGAATTTCGAAATCATGTTTTTAAACTTCATAAAGCATTATATGGTTTAAAGCAAGCACCTAGGTCATGTTTGGTATCGGGTTATATTTAGGAGGGAATAGGTGTAAGTCATTCCAGAATAAGTTATGCTTATTCTTTAACCTTATATCGTTTGGTATATGCGAGGTTAAATCGATTTTTCATTGTGTTCTCCGTTTGGTGGAAACATGGATAGGAAGGGGGATATATCAATTTTTATGACCATATTACCCTTACTATCCTCATTGCCAAGGGCATCCACCATCCTATGTTTGGTAACGGTCAAGTGAATGCTAAGAATAAGTATTAAACAAACATAAAAAGGAAGTCTAGGATGGAGTAAACAAACATAAAATATTATATTTGTGTACATGATGACATGTAAAGAAGCACTTTATGGATTTAGCATCAAATTTCTTAGGCCAAATTAAAGTAACATAAAAATGAATTTTTTGTATATGGTACAAAAGAAATAAAAACTATGTACACATGGTTTTTTATTTGAAACTATTTGGACGGATTAATCAAATATAAGAAGAAATATTTTTATTTATGGTGAAAAGTAAAATAAATTTTTTTAGACTTAAGAAATTTATGATTCTCCTACGACGGATGAAACTAAATAAAAGTAGAATATTTGTACATATGATGAAAATTAAATCACAAAATTACAGATTTGAAAAAAAATGTTAAACCCTTGGGTCAAAATAAAGAAATGTAAAATACATCATTTACGTACATGGTGATAATTAAATTTACTTCTTTTGAAATAAAAAATATTTTGGGACTATTGAGGCTGATGAAACAAACAAAAAAGCTAATTTCTGTATATATGGTGAAGAGTAAATAAAAAATTTCTAACTTCTTTGACAAATTTAGAAATCAGCAGATATAATTCTTTGATATACAACATTAGGACTTACATTTCGCATTATACAAATTTAAACACTTTTGAAATGAAATTTATCTTTTCTAACGCTCGTTCATATTTGTGTGTATATTATCCTTACATAACTATACTCATATGTATATACATTTTTCCTACACAGTTAGTTCAAACATGTTGACGTGGCAATGGGTGTGGCAACTAAAAAAAATTCACATTTTATGTATATATTTGATAAGTAGCCATCAAAAAATAATAATATAGACATTTGCACAACAGTTAACGTAATTTCTTTAACAAAAACATGCTTAATTGCACCAAGTAGAGCCAAGGCGAAGGTGTTGGGTGGAGGGTGATGCGACAGAGCCTCGGGAAGCCATTTCGGGGATGGAGAAATGTGGATAGGCCATTCCATGGGTCCCCATGGAATGGCCTGTCCCCAGAATTATACCGGGTTAGGGAGATAATCCCATTCCCCTTATCCCCACTTATTCCAGTGAATAGTAAACGTAACAAACGAAGAATAGGGATATCACCTTGCTATTCCCGCCTTATCCCGATACCAAACATGACCCTAGAGCCTGGTATGAAAGGCATAGTTCCTTTTTATTAAACCATGGCTTCACTAGAGGACAAGTAGATAGCACTTTATTTATAAAGTCAAAGGTCAAGCACATTCTACTTGTACAAATTTATGTATATGACATAATTTTTGGATCTACTAATGAATCTCTTTGCAAGTACTTTGAGAAGCTTATGCAGGGAGAATTTGATATGAGCATGATGGGGGAGCTAAACTACTTCCTTGGATTACAAATCAAGCAAGGAGGAGATGGCACCCACATCTGTCGAGCTAAATACACCAAGGAGCTCTTGAAGAAATTTGGATTCGAAAATTCCAAGCCACTATCAACACCGATGAGCACATCAACAAGGATGGACAATGACAAGGATGGTAAGAAAGTAGATCAAAAGATCTATGGAGGTATGATAGGTTCTCTACTTTACTTAACTGCCAGCAGACCTGATATACTATTTAGTGTATGCATGTGTGCTTGATATCAAGCAGATCCTAGAGAATCTCATTTAATTAGTGTTAAAAGAATTTTCAGATATCTGTCCAGAACTCATGATCTAGGTATATGGTATCCAAAATTATGTGAAGTCAATTTAGTAGGATACTCTGATGCTGACTATGCTTGATGCAAAATAGATAGAAAAAACACCAGTGGTTGTTGTCAATTCCTTGCAGGATGTCTGATATCCTGTCCTCTAAGAAGCTGAATTCTATAGCACTCTCAACAGCTGAAGCTGAGTACGTGGCTGCTGGAAGTTGCTGTACACAACTCCTATGGATAAAGCAACAACTTGAGGACTATGGGCTACACATCAACTCAATCCCACTGCTATGTGACAACACAAGTGCTATAAACTTAACCAAAAATCTAGTACAGCACTCAAGGACCAAACACATTGAGGTTAAATATCATTTTATTCGTGATCATGTAGCTAATGGTAATATAGAAATTTCTTTCATTGATACAAATAATCAGTTAGCAGACATCTTCACAAAAGCCTTACCCGAAGAGAGGTTTACTTTTCTCAAAAGGGAATTAGGCATGTGCAAATTGTGAAAGATTTATTTGCTAAATCTGAGATATTAATTTTCAAAGCCTAAAATAATTATTCTCCTTGAAAGTGAGCAAAATATCTGAATTATCTCTCATTTATCCTATCTGGCATAAATACTCATGTCGGTTCATTATTTGTAACTCTTTATTTCTTTCAAATTGGAGTTTTGTCGTTTTCCGCCATAAAGGCACATCCCATTTCGAAAAACCTTTTATCCTTTACTTCACAATTCCCGAAATCTGTGTGGGAACGATTCCTCTTCCCTCTTTATCTCTTTCGTCCTCCTACCTGAGGCAATACCCTATCAACCCCGGCATCGACTTTCCTCAGATTTGAAGCCTTCAACCTCTCCCGCCTGAAATTTCTTGAGGGGTTCTTCCTCAATCACCCTTACAGTCCTCCAGAACCTTTCCCTTCTAGATTCCATGGCCTCTACAACCGTTTCCAGCACCGTTGGGGGCTACGGAGCTGCATTCCTCACCGCAGATCAGCAAGCTAGGTTCGCGTCAGTCAAGGCTAAGCTTTATGGTCACAAGGTAGTAGATTTGGCAGACCTGGAGAAAAATGGCATGGGTAGTTTAGTTGAAGCTTTGAAGAAGTTAAAATGGACGAAGATTGCAACCCTGTCTGAAGTAAGTTATCTGTATCTTGTGAAAGCTTTTTATGTGTGTTTGAAGACTGAGGCTGATGGGACCTTGACATCCATGGTCTTGGGTACCCAGATCAAGATCACCAGGGATTTGTTAGCCTCTCTGTTTGAAGTCACAGTGGAGTCCACTCTGTAGACACTCAAGTCAAGGGGGTAGGGATTATTGGTCTGAAATTTAGGCTGAAGGATGGGAAGCTGAATATCAACCAGCTTAGTGTGTTCAATCGGTTATTGCACTTCATTATTTGTCAGATTATTGTTCCTAGGAGTGCATCTTTCTCTACCTGCGCCAGGGCAGATTCAGACCTGATGTTTTGGGCCATCTAGAACCAAGAAATTAACACTACAGAATTAATAATTGAGAGGATGAAGTTTTCTAGTTCTCAGGTGTGGGACACCAAGAGTAAGTTGAATATATCACTACCTTATGCCCACCTCCTGACAAGAATCTTCCAGCATTTTGGCATTAGCGTAGTTGGTGATGTTTCTGAGAAAATGGGCTAAGCCATCAGGTCCAGAAATTTGAGAAAGAGTGGATTTTTGGTTGTGAATGGTGTATGGTCAAAGACTGGTGCGGTTGAGGGTGAAGCCATCATTGGTGAAGCCCAAGAGGACCTAGAACCAGTAGCAGAAGCAGCGGCAGTGGTTGAGCCAGAAGCAGCAGCAATTGATCAAATAGTTCCAGCAGCAGCAGAGGAAGAAGCCAGCATAAGGATTGAGGACATTCCTCCTGACTTCATTGAGCCCTTTGAGAAATCTCCAGAGGATCCTCTTCCATCTTCCCAAGTAGCCACTCTACCTAAAAATGCACTGGACTCCAGTTCTCAGGGGGAGCAATAGGCAAGTGAGTCTCATGTAGCAGAATCTGTGGCAGAAGGCCACACCGAAGAAGTGGTCATGGAAGAAGCTCCAAGCCAGCAGGAGAAAGTATCAGTTCAAGTAGATGTAGTGGTGGAAGATGCTCCTATTGAGGGGGAGCATTCAGTAGCAAAGGATATTCAAGGAGAAAGTGTTGTGGCATCAGGCCACACTGAAATTCCTTCAGAAGACCTCCCAATCCAAGAAGAAGCAGCAGCAGCAGCACAACCCAATGTTCCTATGAAGATTGTGACTGCTGAAGAAGAAGTTGGTGTTGAAAAGGGTAGTGAGACTCAGGGGGAGGGAAATGAAAACCCCCCAGAGTATCAGTTCAGAGAAGGAGAGACTACTAGTTCATCAGATTTAGAAGATGACCAGGATCAGCAGCCTTTAGTGGTCCAGGCCAGGGAGAAAGGAAAAGTAATAGCAGTACCAGATGTCCCTCTCATTGCAAACACTCCTTTTCAAAGGCAGATGAGATAGATTTGTCATTAATTTGAAGCCTGTCATAGAATGATTGGATACTGAAGGGGAGATCTTGTACTCAGTTCAGTCTGATGTAAACTCTATTTTCATGAGCCAGGCATGCACATCCAACGAGTTGTCTCAAGTAAAGAATGTTGTAAGGTGGTTCAATAAGGAGTTAGGAAGCATGAAGACAATGCTTTCTGAGATTTTGAAGGCAGTTGGAGCCCAAGCTCCTCCTCCTCCTCCACCTCCTACTGCTCAAAGAAGTGAAGAAGATGTTCCAAGGCCATCTAGGCTAGATGAGCAAGTGGCAGGGTCGACAGCAGCTAGTTCACAAGTAGAGGTCAGTGGTTCAGGGCCATCAGGGCCAGTTGAGCAAGTGCAAGGGCCTTCAGGGCCAGCTGAGAAGGTTTCAGGGCCATCAGGGCCTTTGGAGTCAGAATCTGTGTAGCAAGTAGTTGAAGAAGAAGAAACTGTAGCTCCTGAGCCCCCAGCTCCTTCCTCCATTCAGACCCCAGTACCTTCATCATCCACAGCTCCACCTGCACCTCAGACATTCAAGAAACCTCAACCCAGAACCATATCATCACCTACACCTTTTCCTTCTCAATCCACTTCATCTCCGGCATCTTCAACACCCATTTCTCCACCTCCACCTATTTTTGAGGTCCCTCCAGTATCATCATCAGCTGGAGCCTCCTCCTCTTCCAGTCCACCCTCTTATGGACCATCAGATATCCCACCTTCTACCTCACACTCTTTTCTATACCCTTCTCCTCCACCCTCTTTCATTACTATAATTCCTGAGAGTGCTCAACTTGATTCTCACTATCTTGAGAAAATCAAGGTCTGTATTAAAGGTTGGGGATCATATTCATAGGGCAGACTCTTCTAGCTCTGCTCCTAAAAAGAGGAAAATTTCATCCATTTATTATCTATCCTCTGACCCTCGATATCCACCTCTGTGGTTTTCTCTCACAGTGGACAACAAAAATAAACCACTGTGTAGATAATATCTTCAGAAGGTTGTTTTTGCCACCCTTGTCAACCTTCCTTTTTTTAATCTCTCAGACCATTTAAATGTCATTCTACCTTATACCCCTCTCACCAAAACTAAAAAATCTAAAATCTTTTCTATTGCTCATTCCAAGAATGAAGAGCAATGGGCTAGGGGGCATAAAAAGCTTTACCATAAATTTCTTCTAGCCAAGTCTGCAAGATTCTCTCAAAGGGACCATTCCCTGACTCTCTCAGAATGGTTCCAAATTCATCACAAGAATTGTTGGGCCCCATTCATTCAGAAGGAGATCAAGATGGCCAGGCACTTCCAACTCTTCAACAACTATAGATATGTCCATCGACTCCCTGAGGTCCAATTCAGTCAATTTAAGCAGGACATCAGTGCACTTGGTTCAGCCGTAGCCCACACTGAAGATATCCAAGTAGATTTTGCCACCCTTCAGGCGCCAGAGGAAATATTGCTTCAACCTATTCACTCTCTAGTAATGGAATCAACTGTTGGGTCAATATTTTTTGAATGTTTTTCCAGAGTTATGGGCCGAATTAAGATACAGAAGGGCTTTCTGGTTGCGTTTCATAGGTTTCTCTTCAGAGAATATCAGCAGGGCCATGTTAGTGCTGAGGTTCTTGCTCCCATTCTGTCAGAATGTGAGAGATTAACACCTTCCGATTGGGCCAGATTTTACCCTCTCTCTGCTCAGCAGTTGTCATATCTTAATGAATCTCAGGCCAGGGAAGGTCACTCTCTTGTTTCTGCAGCTACATTCTTGGACATGAATTCTTCTTAGTTGGTCCAGGATCCTTTCAGGACTTAGGTTGAAAGATATAAAGTCTATGTAGCCCTTTGTCAAGAGTTGAAGGCCAAGCATAACCTCTATCCCATTTCAGTTGATCAATTCCTTGCTTGTGCCAGTTTTGGGACAGTGACCCTCTATAGAGTCTCCCTTGATAGAGATGCTTATGCCAATTTCCTTGATGAACAGTTAGCTCTCCATGTCAAGAAGATGGCTCCCTCCATGGGACCAAAGTACTCTCCTGCTCCTGGTGTCTTTCGTCAAATGTTTGAGAAGTAGGAAGAGCAGGCATGGGAAACCATTTCTCACTATACCTCCCTCCTCTCTCCTGCCTTTTATCTCCTTGTACCTCCACAACCTTAAATGAATACAATTGTTGTCTCTATTCTCATTCAGATGTTTCTCTCTTCTTTGTCCTTACTTGTATCTTTTTGCTTAATGACAAAAAGGGGGAGAACTATTGCAAGCTCTGAAATATATATGGTGAACTATTGCAAACAATTTCAGAATTTAAATGTAGACTTATCTGTGCTATTTGCTGAAGTTTGTTGAAGTTTTGTCATCACCAAAAAGGGGGAGATTAATGAACAGTCTATCCCCATATAATTTAAATTAATTACATTTCTATTTTGGTGATTAACAAAACCATGTTATTTTTATAATTATCAAACCCTTGATTAAGGTCACTAACCTATTTTCTACAAGTCTTAAGCACAAGAAATAAGATCAAAGGAAAACAAGCCAAAACTGGTAAGAATCTTCATACTGTAGAAGCATATTTGTCGAAGTACATATTGGTTTATTTTATAAATCATAACGATTACAGTAGAACTGTAACGATTCCTTTAGTGATCACAACGATCTCGCTATTGTAACGATTCCTTTAGTGATCACAACGATCTCGCTATCGTAAGGATTCCTTTAGTGATCGTAACAATTTGCTTTGCTCATAGACTTCTTAAGTAATCATAAGGATTTCTTTAGTTGTCATAACGATTTGCTTTGCGCATCAACTTCTTAAGTAATCATAAGGATTTCTTTAGTTGTCATAACAATTTGCTTTGCGCATCGACTTCTTAAGTAATCATAAGGATTTCTTTAGTTCTCATAAGAATTTGCTTTGCGCATCGACTTCTTAAGTAATCGTAACAACTACTTTAAGTGATCACAATGATTCCTTTAGTCCTCGTAATGATTTCTTTATTGTCGTAACGATTCCTTTAGTCATCGTAACGATTTCTTTATTGTTGTAACGGTTCCTTTAGTCCTCGTAACGATTTCTTTATTATCGTAACGATTCCTTTAGTCATCGTAACGATTTCTTTATTGTCGTAATGATTCCTTTAGTCCTCGTAACGATTTCTTTATAGTCATAACGATTCTTTCATATCTCATAATGATTTGATTTTATCACCTTGATCACAACGATTCTTTCATATGTCATAACGATTTGATTATATCACCTTGATCACAACGATTCTTTCATATCTCATAATGATTTGATTATATCACCTTGATCACAATGATTCTTTCATAACTCATAACGATTTGCTGTTAAGTGACAACGATTTGGTTGCATAACGATTTCATAAGTCATAAATGCATCGATTTCATATTAATCAACTTGACATATGACTTATCCTTTCAAATGGTTGAATAGTCAAAGTCTTCGTACATATCTTTCTAACCTTTGTGCATTTATTACTCTGAATGTATCTCTGTATTCATGCAAACGATATTTTCTATTATCGTATCTTTTCTGAAAACATTTTTTAGAACAACAAAATGTCATTACTATTTTGATGAACATTCATTCTGACATTGACAAACAACCAAGCTGTCTACTCTTCAAGCTTTAAATATATGCAGGTCTCTCACAGTATCCGTAATACAACGTTGGACAAAATAAAAGCCAAAGAAGATCACAGAAGATCCTCTCTCTCTCTCTTTGCGTGCATGAAAGGATAAAGGACTGTTGACTAGAAGCTTCCAAGTGTCAAGCAGTCTAACATACACTTATGCATAGAGACAACAGACACTTCAACGTTCGAATTTGAAAAGGTTGATATAAAAAGGAGATTGAAGATTCAAAAGAACTTACTTACTTACTCACGAAGAAGGGAGTGCATACAAAGTGAAATCGTCTTCAACCTTTCTGAGAGCCAAGAAAACACTTCCATTAGTTTCAGCTCTAGCTCTCTGTGCTTAGTGTAAATCTGTGAGAGAGCTTCTTATTCTGAGAAGAATCCATTATTGAAGATAGTGTTATTCTCAGTCCTTGCTTCAGATCAAGTGTGTTCTATAAGCCTGATCTAGGGGCATCTTCCTCTTGAACATTTTTCAGGTGTTGTTCCCTTCGGTAGTGAAGGAAGACCTAGTGTGGTATCCAGGGTGTTGTTCCCTTCATTTGTGAAGGAAGACCTGCTGGGGTATCCAGGGTGGTGTTTTTCCCTTCGTGTGAAGGAAGACTAGCTGCGGCTGGGTGTTAGGGTCCTTAAGGGGGACAATACCCTTGGTAGTGAAATCCTGAGATATTGCTCAGGGACTAGACGTAGGACTCCTAAGGAGAGGAGATCTGAAGCAGGATAATTCTTGTGTTGTGTGATTGCTCTCTGTGTGATTGTTGATTATTCTAACTATAACTAACATCCATTGAAGTGTATTTCTCTGTGAACATTTTTAGTGAACAGGTATTAGCTGATAAATTTTTAAAGACCAATTCACCCCCCCCCCCTCTGGGCTACCTAACTGGGCAACACTTTGGTTTATTGCATTTGGAAACTGGCTATATTTAGTGGATGTTGTATTATGTTATTCTTTTGCTTGGACTATATAGACAGTGGTATGTGGATTATAATGTTGATGAAATAAGAGTTGTTCATTTTCCGCTACAATATTCCTTTCTATTTGTGTATATCTCAGTCCATGTGACTATCATTGGGGTTTTCTCCCCTCTAGCGACTTGCTCTAGTCCGATGTGGGTTGGTATAACCGTACCAGGGGAAAGTGGGTCGTTACATGTTGCGTTGCTCTCTGGTTTGAGTGCATCGCTTGGTTGCCCTATGTTCTAGTGAGGCTTCCCAAAACCATTTGTTGTTGTTTTAGTGAAGGTTTCTCCCAGGACTGTTCTGTGCTCATTTTTATTGTTGTTGTGCTACCTTAGGGTCTGAGGTATGCTATTCATTTGGCTGGTGCGTTCTAGGGCGTTTTCTTAGAACTGTGCCTTGGTGGTTCTGGTGGAGGTTCTCCCAAGAATGGCTTGCGTTGCTTCTGTAGTTCTGCTTGCTGCGGTGTTCTCTCTGAAGGTCAGTATTGTTTGGTCGTTTGGGTTGTGCATTCTGGAGAAGGTTCCTCCCAGGATCGCCCTTTGTCATTTCTGGTGGAGGTTCTTCCCAGGATTGTTCTGTGTTCATTTTGGGCCACCGTTGTGTTGCCCCTATGGCTTTAAGTGTGTCGTTTGGTTTGTTTGTCTATTCTAGTGAAGTTTTCCTAGGACGACTTTCTATCGTTCCTAGTGGAGGTCCTTCGTAGGGTTGCTTCATGTTGTTTCAGTTGTCGTTGCTCTCTCTCTCTCTATAGAGATGAGTTGTCATTATTGTCAGTTAGACTATCTGTGATACAGTCTTCTTGGGTGTTTCCGGTCAAGGTGTTGTGCCTTTGGTCGTGCGTCTGGTTCCTGCGTTGGCCAGCTTGCCTTGTTGTTCATTTTCAAGTTTCTCGATTGCGCTGGTGGGACTTTGTGTGTCCCCGTAGTTTGGGTTGTTTGATTGGTTTCTCGCTCCCGGAGTTCTCTTGAAGATGGTGGTCTCGTGGGTGTAGTTGGTGTCTAGCTGGTTGTGCTTCTTGTGGAAGTGCCAATCTTGCATTCTAGTTTTATCTCTCTCATGTGTGGAAGAGACTCGTTGCATGGCTCCTTCCTCTACTTTTTGTTGGTTGCTCAGGGTGGCAATGCTCCACTGTGGTGTTGTGTCTCCAGGGTGCACATCATTGTGACTTTCTAGTAGAGTTATCTTCCCTTGAGTTGTTTTTGGGTTGACCTGGTTGCTCCTCTCGTATTGTCGTTTCCTTGTGGCACCGTGGGTTGGTGAACCTATTTGTGTCTTTTGTCATCGTGATTGTTTCGTGCTGCTTGCCTGGACAATATGGGGTATTGGGTCCCTATTGGTTTGGTGCGAGGTAGTATCTTTTTCTTGTTGGGTTGCTTGCGTGAGCGTTGTTCCGCTATGCATTAGTTTTTCTTAGTTGACTTGCTCGTGCAACTGTTATTCCGGTGTGTGCTCAATCGTGCCTTGGCTTGTGCCTTGTAGACTTTTCGTATCATCATTTTGGTATTTAGCCTCTCTATTGGCCGCAATGGAGGTGGTGCTTCTTGCTCTTGCACGCAAGGGAGTCATTGTGGTTTTTTACTCCCTATGCAGTACAGTCAGTGCTTTGTGTTTTGTGTGCTTTATGGAGCTGACGTGGTTGTTGTGCTCTTGAAGTTGTTAGTCATTTCGTGCATTTCTGTTGTGGGTCTCTAGTGGAGAGCCCCGTTCTGTGGGTCCTGTGTCGTCTTTGGCTATTGGTGCGGTTGTGTGTGCTACACCTTGAGCATTTTCCGATGCTTCATGTCCTTGTGCTAGAAGGGCTGGTGCCAGTGTGGTCATTTGTGCCTTTCACGCTTGCAGTTCTTTGCATGTGGCTTTTTGGCAGGTATTTGGTGAAGATTCCTTCCTATTAGCCCATGTTCTTTCGGCTGCTGGTGCACCTGTGTTTCACTTTGCTTAGTTTGGGTGCTTTTGGTAGCACCGTGTGCTCGTGCTCGAGTGTTTCGGTTTTGTGCCATCTGGAGCCTTGGTGCATTGTGTTGTACCTTGGGTGGCTCCTGGTGCTTGTGATAGCACCATGTGTTGTGTCGTGTGCCTATTCATGAGGTTTGTGTGTCGTTTCACGACTTCACTCGGTGTTGGAGGCATTGAGCTTTCCGCCTCTGTGACACTTCGTGCTGACCCATGCCTTATGGTTGTACCGTTACCATTGTCGAGTGGCTGCTTTGTTTTGTCTAGGTAGCCCTATCGGTGGTATGCTAGGCTTTAGTTGTGGCCTGTGTCCGGGTTTTCTGTCTCACTTTGAAAGAGAGTGTGTTCAGTTGTGGTACCCTACTTCAGTTTGGGTCCCTCTGAGGATGACTTGTTATCCTCGACCTCTACAATTGTTTTGGTTCCTATATGGTTGTGCGTCTTTTTGGTGGTTGGCATGTTGGTACCCGCACTGAGCCCTGTGTGCCCGTGGAGGGTGTGCTACAAACTCTTCGCTAGCTCTCTAGTTGTTTATGGTGTTGGTGAGTCTGGAAGCCGATGGCGGAGTATTCTGTTAGTTTGCCTGGTGATAGTGAGGCCTATTGGCTCTCCAGTACTCGACCAGATGGTTTGTCGACGTTGTGAGGTGTCCGGTTTCAACTTAACCTCAGACGTCTTCCATGCTTCCATCGCGATGTGTCGCGTTGTGAAGTGTGTAGTTTTCCAGTTTTGTGGCTACTGGTGCATATGGTGTCCTTGTCAAACCACGAGGAAAGTCTGGGTGAGACATAATGGTGACAACATATGTCGTTTTTGCATGTTGAGGTTTCTCCGTGTGCATTTAGTGTCCTTGTCGGACCACGAGGAAGGTCTGGGTGAGACCTAATAGTGGCTGTAGACGTCGTTCTGTGTGTTGAGGATTCCTCGTGAGCGTAATGTTGCTCTAGTACCCTTGATTTTTAAAATCAAAATAAAATGAAAAATTTTAGTTAAATAAATGAGATAAATAGATTTAATTGGAATAAAGAGATTATAAATAGAATTTAAGGGAATTAAACCACTATCCATTAAGCTAAATTAGTAATGAGATGTATTAATAGCCCAAACATAAAAGAATGGGGCCAATTATGAAGAGCCCATTATAGGATGGGAGTTAATTAAGAAAAAATCGTATTTAAAAATAATAGTAATTATAAAGGGGTAAGATAAATTAAATAAGTCATAAATATCCAAAAGAAGAGTCCTAGACTTACCCTAACCCTTTACCCACGAAATTGGATCCCTTCCCAATCCTATTAGGTAGATAAAGGCAAGAAAAGGGAGATAAATATGGGAAATTCGAAGTTTGAGGAAAGGGAGGAGTCTTAAATAGAAAAGATTCTATTAGCAAGCTTAAACACCCTAATTTGGCCCTATCAACCCCATCGAACGTGGTTGGAGCTCAGGGAGACGAGGAGAAGGACTGGGAACGAAGTTGCAAGGAAGAGGAGGCTAGAACAAGGAGAGATTTCTTCTTCTCTCTTCATCATCAAACCCTAGTTCTCTTGTCAACGCAAAAAGGTAGGCAATCTCTCAAGTTAAATTCGTGTAAAAATTTCCTAGGTAGTCTTCATGATCCCTTTCAAAAGCCCTATGTTTTTGCTCTATTTTGTTCTCCCATGAGGGAGAATTAATTCCTTGAATCCCTGTCATATCCATGTACCCGACCCTTCATGTTTGCTTTCAAACCCTGTGCATAATTGATCCCATACCATGCAAAAATTTTCATAAATACTACATCATGTTAGTTTTCAAACGCCCCTAGTTTCACTAATTTTCATTATGTATCCATTGCTAATTAATTTGTTGATCATATTTAGGTCACCGAAATGTAACCTAATCAAAGCATGCCTAAATCTTGTCTATTTTCAAATTAATCATGCATGTTGATAGATCTATGAGTCTACTTTTGTTTAAAATTAGTTTCATAATTTTTGGATCACTGTATGATTTTTCATCGAATTTTGATGTGCCCTATATCAAGTAGGACCAACCTCGGAAATGCTAAAAAGCCCTTTTCTAGGCCGGACCCCTTTCTGATATCGCGGCGGTGCGATCCGTCGCGATACAAGAAACGTCGCGGTTGGCAGGTATGTCGCGTTAGAAATGCGGCGGCCTATGCCGTCGCGATTTCCAGCCCGAACTGCGCCAAGCCGACCGGTTCAATTGTTGCACCCGGACCGCCCGTCGTGACTTGAATCGGTTCGAGCATACCTACCGCGATTTCAAGATTTCGGCCAGAAATGGAAATTTATACTTAAACCCCTGTTAACTATGTCAATTTAACCCTGTCTAGTCTTAAATATACACTGTCATGAATAATTTCAACTTATTGATTATTAATGGGCAATGATTACATAAATTTAATTATTTAAAAGCCATGTGCACAATTTATTATACTCTCATGATTTCTTTACACTTGCACACACTTATCAATAATGTCTGCCATTTGACCCAATTAACTTATTCAATATGTATCTGGTAATTTAGTGACATAAATTACTAAATTCTCTATTTAAATAAATACACTTATCTTCGTTTTGTACGCGCGTTATGGACACCGATACCATTTCCATCGGCCTTCGAGCACTCGAGGCACGACAGACCAGTTTCTACACAATTTCTCTTGACTTGGACCACCTCTCCACCAGGAAGACTCCTGACTGGACCAGTGTCTCCTTGTCAAAGCCTCTGTAAGTCTTCTTGGGTTTGGCGCATGTCCTTATCCAACAAGCTGGTTGTACCTTAATACATGTTACACCCTTAGGGATCAGTACGATCCAAGCGGCCTTAGTGATTCCTTCTTACCTTGTGATCATGTCGGACCATCTAACCTATGTTCATAGCACGGCTAGTGGGCGGTGATGATTTCTACCAGACTGTCGGCACACGACCTTGTGCTGTGCAACCGCTACTATTAATGTTTAACGATGTTTTACGATATTGTCCCTATCTCGTCTACTATCTATATCCTCTCATCTGTTCACGTTCTCTCTACACTCTCATCTATTTTGTCTATTACTCTCATCTTTTCTTGGTACTCTTTCGGCCATTCGTGTGATTGTCTAAGATAAAGAAATGACTAATGCCAGTGCAATGGGGCCCGATCTGGTCCTGGGAGGAGCGCCGAAAAAGTGCCAGTGCCCATGGGAGTTAAAATGATCAAGGATGTGTACGACATGCATCCAATGCCATTATACTATCTAGATTAATCTATGACAATCAAAGTGCTATCAATACAAGTGCAAGCTAGTCAAGTGCTATACAAGTGCTATTGTTACATGCTATTATTGATACATGGCTGTTCTAATATCGTTCTCGTTGTGCTATTTTTTCTGTGCTAGTGCCATCGTTCTCTTGTTATCGTTACTTGCTTTACATGACTCTTCTCTCTAGATATCCTGTCAATCAATACATTAAATATTTAAACCATGCTTGTGTTCATGAGATATTAAGTCCTACTCGGCGTTATTCGCTCATCCTGCATGTTTATTTCATGTGTTCAGGTGAGTCAGATGGATATGACCACACTCACGAGGATGGGACTGATGAGGATGTTGCTCAGGAGTGACCCATTTTAGCAATCATTTGTTTCATAGTTAGTTAATATAGTTATGTGTGAGCAAGTCAGTCAGTCTTGATGTATTAGTTGAATTTGAATAAAGTACTATGGGCCATAGTTCTGGCTCTGACACGTTGATGTAATAGTTAGTTCATGAAGATTGATGATATATTAGTGATTGTAATGGAGAATGGTGAATGTTTAATGAAATTGGAGTTTATTTGGTGTTATTCAATTGTGCAATGGTTTGTTATTTATTTTCTCGCTCTGTACTATTTAATAACTATAAATCCGCTCTGATATTCTGTTCTGGTAGACAAGGGGCCTTTTGTTAAGACCACCGTAAGACTTTGTACTCTGTGGATTCCGTCATGGAGACCGAGCTGGTTGTACCCTAACACCTATAACACCCTTAGCGATCAATATGATCCAAATGGCTTTAGAAGTTCTCTCTTATCTTGAAACATGCCGGACCTCTGGACCTGTGCATAACATGGCCAGTGGAAGGGTAATGAATTCCACCTAACTACCAACACCAATTATGCGTGTTGTGCAACTATTACTATCACCCGTTTAATCAACATTTTATGTGCAATGACATATAGTTCTCATCTATACACTACTCGCTCATCTATTCACACACTCTCTACTATCTCGTCTATTCATCTAGTACTCTCATATATTTCTTGGTACTCTCTATTGGCCGTTTGACTGATTGTTTAAAGATAAACAATATAACTAATGTCTGGAAATATATAAAGGGCCCGATCTGGTCCTAGAAGGTGCGCCCAAAAGTGCTAGTGCCCACGGGAGTTAATTGACCAGAGTGTTCGGCATTACACTCAAGTGCTATCTGTGCTATACTATACTCGTGCTATTGTTATACATTGTGCTATTTGTGCTATGGCCATCCTACTTTGTTCTATATTTGAAAACTTGTGCTATTTCAATCACATACTATTGTGCTATTTCTTACTATCGTGCTATTTCTCACATTACCTGACTCTCTTGCTCTCTCATATAGTGACTCTGCTTTTAATACATTAATCATGTAAAGTTTGTCCGTACCATGAGATATTAATCCTACTGGGCATTGTCACTCACCCTACGTTATTTGTCATTGTGTTTTCATGTGAGGCTGAGGAGAATGACTACACTCAGGAGGATGGGGAGGACCAGGAGTGATCCACGAGTGCCATGACATCACTATGTTATCCTAGATGTCTTAGTTAGTCTTTTATTTCCATTTTATGCAATAGAGTCAATTGGGACCTTTGTTATGGCTCTGAGTTTAGTTGATGTAATAGATAGCAGTTAAATTATCAATGGAAGATATTTGAGTTCGCATTATTTAATTGTCTAATGGTTTGTTGTCTAACCTACGCTCTATACTCGCTTACTTGCAACTGCCTCACGTTCTGATATTCTGCATCGGGGTGTGACAGTTTTGTGGTATCAGAGCCTAGGATATCCTTACTAGGATAATTAAGTCTAGGATGTTCTAGGACGGACCACCATGACACGTGTCTAAGTCAACTATCATACCTATGTGAGATTTGGGTAGAACCCAGAGTTAAGATGTAAAAGATATTCACACATGGACTAATAAAACTCCATATCAATGTCCTAATGATAAGCTACTCTTGTAGGGAACTTAAGAAAGTTAAAATGATTGTTGAACGTGCTCAAATGAGGGGCATGTAACAAATGATCCAAGAACTAACCCGTGCACTTCTGCAAGCTGCACAAGGTGGAGGGAATCGCGGCGGTGCAGGCGAGCTGCATCGTAACTTCAGAAGCTTAAATCTGCCAAAGTTCAGTAGTACAATGGATCCGGATGAGGCCGAGCACTGGCTAAAGGAGGCGGAAAGGTTTTTCCGTGTCATGCAATGTGCAGCTGGGGACAAGCTACTATTGGCTACATTTCAACTGGAGAAGGATGCCCGTTCTTCGTGGGAGTCGGTGGAAGCTACCAGAGCGAATGGTCAATTAACTTGGAATGAGTTCAAGGAAGCCTTTAACTCCAAGTACTTCTCAGAGCGTGTCCAAGAGAAGAAGGCTGTGGAGTTTGCTGCTCTTAAATAGAGGAGCCTATCTGTGGTTGAATATGAAGCACACTATTCATGACTGGCAAGATATACCGAGCATCTGGTGAATATAGAAAGGATGAATGCTAAGCACTTCCTCAATGGCTTTAAGCCTCAGTATATTACTCAACTAGCCCCTCTTGACATCCACGCATATGCCGAGATGGTTAAGAAAGCGCAACTGCTAGAAGATGCTACGGACTTCACCGACTGTATCAAGGGGATGTTCGTGAAGAAGAAATTGACACCCGTTCTGACTACTGCTAAGCCAATATTGGCAAGAAGCATCCTTTAAGAATCACGGAAAGACCCAGTTAGGAAAAGAAACCTAAGGTCTTCGTTCCGAACACCCCAGCAAAAAGCAATTGCAAACACTATGACAAGCCAGGTCAATTAGCTGATGAATGCTGGAGAAAAGTCGGTGCATGTCTGCATTGTGGAAGCTGCGAGCATCGTATCCCCGAGTGTCCACTATTAAAGGAGAATGAGAGGCGCACTAACATGCCTAAGAAACAGGGATGACTGCAAGCGCTGTGAGATGAGGAACCCGCTGAAGAAGGTGGCGTGGTGGAAGGTACCCTACATATTTTCTCTCTATCACCATTTGTTTTATTTGATGCTGGAGCAACTCATTCATTCATATCTCAAAACATTGTTGATACTCTTAATGTTAAACCTATATCGATGAGGTGTGAATTCTCTGTCACAACACCACTTGGAGAGAAAGAGAAATTGAACAAATATTTTCCATCTACCGACGTAATGATCGGAGAACATAACCTAAAAGCCGACCTGGTATGTATGCCCATGGAAGGCTATGACATGATTCTGGGAGTCGACTGGTTGTCCACTTATGGGGCAAGTGTTGACAGTAAGAAAGGGAAAGTTACATTTAGTGAATTCCCTAAGTTGTCATTCATTGGAATTAGACATAATAGACGAATGTCTCTAGTCTCTGCCATACAGGCCCACAACATGATAAGGAAAGGTTGTCTTGCTTTCCTTGCGGTCGTAATAGTTGAAAAGAAGGGTTCTAAGATAGAAGACATACACATAGTCTAGGACTACCCCGATGTGTTCCCCAAAGATCTGTCAGGGATTCCTCCGGAACATGATGTCAATTTTTCTATTGAGTTAATAACTGGAGCTGCACCGATGTCGCGTCAGCCGTACCGGATGTCACCTTCCGAATTAAAGGAACTGAAGGCCCAGTTGATGGAGCTGTTAGAAAAGGGGTTCATCAGACCAAGTACTTCTCATGGGTAGCACTTGTTTTGTTTATTAAAAAGAAAGATAGGTCTATGAGGCTATGTATTGACTATTGACAACTCAACCAGCTAACTATCAAGAACAAGTACCCATTGCCTCGGGTCGATGAACTTTTCGATCAGATATCTAGAACTCAATATTTCTCCAAGATTGACCTCCGATCTAGCTATCACCAAATGAGGATCAAGGATGTGACATCTTCAAAACAGTTTTCAGGAGTAGGTATGAACACTACGAATTCATTGTGATGCCTTTTGGTCTGATAAATCCTCCTACAACCTTTATGCAAATCATGAACAACATCTACTGACCATTTCTTCATAAGTTCGTCGTCATCTTCATCGATGACATCCTCATATATTCAATGACCAAAGAAGAACATGAAGAACAACTGAGGATAGCTTTGCAAGTCTTGCGAGACAACAAATTATATGCAAAGCTGAGCAAGTGCGAATTCTGGCTCGAAGAAGTGTCTTTCTTGGGCCATGTTATCTTAAAGGACGGCATATCTGTTGATCCCTCCAAGGTCGAAGCCGTACACTAATGGGAGAGACCAACTAATGTCATAGAAATCAAAAGCTTCTTAAGACTGGCTAGCTACTACAGGAGGTTCATAAAGGACTTCTCCCAGATCAGTGTTCCTCTAACGCGTCTTACACGAAAGAAGAATCCCTACTCCTAGAGTAAAGAGTGTGAGAATAGTTTCCAAACTCACAAAGAATGTCTGACCTCAGCCCCTGTTCTTGCTCTTGCAATAGAGGGAGAAGGTTTCTCTATTATACCGATCCCTCAAGAATTGGGCTTGGTTGTGTATTGATGTAGAAGGAGAAGGTCATTGCCTATTCTTCAAGACAACTGAAGACGCATGATGTCACCTACCTTTTGCATGATGTAGAGTTGGCTGCCGTGGTCTTCGCCTTAAAAATTTGGAGACATTATTTATATGGTGAGCAATTCACGGTCTATTCAGACCATAAAAGTCTGAAGTATTTATTCTAACAGAAAGAACTTAACATGAGGAAGAGGAGATGGCTTGAATACCTAAAAGATTTTGATTTCAACATCCAGTACCATCCAGGCAAGGGAAATGATGTGGCTGATGCTCTTAGTAGGAAGCCGATGGCATTTTTATCAAGTATAGTCCTTGGAGAGATGCAACTAGTAGAACAATTCGCAAGATTAGACTTGAACATTGAACATAGGGATGATCGAGTCTTGGTTGCCAATACCAAGATTCAATCTGACATGCTGGGAGAGATCAAAGCACAACAGGACAATGATCCATTCTTGGTTCGTGTCAAGGAAACCTTAGCTGAAAGACCTAATTTTGCTATGACCGAGGATAGAAGGCTGGTATTCCAAGGAAGGACATGTGTTCCAAACATTGAAGAACTGAAGAGAAAGTTAATGGACGAAGCTCACAAGACGAAGTATACTATTCATCTTGGAGGTACCAAAATGTATTAGGACATGAAAAGAACGTTTTGGTGGCCGAATATGAAGAGAGAGGTAGCAGAGCATGCTGCTCATTACCTTTCTTGCCAACAAGTAAAGGCAGAACATAGATGCTCTGCTGGCGTGCTTAGACCATTAGATATTCCGAAGTGGAAATGGAAAAGTATTGGCATGGACTTCATCATGGGTTTACCCAAGACTCGTGGTGGACTCGACGCCATATGGGTCATTGTCGACCAACTAACAAAATCTGCACACTTCCTACCTATAAAAAGTAAGTGGTCTATGGAGGTATTAGCTACTCTATATGTCAAAGAGATCATGACACTGCATGGAGTTCCATCATCCATTGTCTCGGATCGAGATCCGAGATTCACCTCTCATTTCTGAAAGGGACTGTAGACTATACTTGGTACTAAGCTCAATTTTAGTACCGCACTTCACCCACAGACTGATGTGCAAACTGAGAGAACCAACCAGATTGTTGAAGATATGTTGAGAGCCTGCACTATAGATTTCTAAGGCTACTGGAATGAGCACTTATCCTTAATTGAATTCACCTACAACAACAGCTACCAGGCCTGTGGCAACCCGAAAAATTTAATATTTAAAAATTCAAAATAATAATTTCTTTAAATCAAAATAATAGAAACATACGTACCACTATCATATGTGCAAGAATGCATCGAAAAATTATGTAAAAATTATAAATCACCACAAATATTATCCCTAAGTGTTCGACGAAGAAATTCGTGCAACAAAAAATCCGATTGGCCAAACATACGTCACCACGTGACTAATTATCTAAATTTGGAAACTAAGTCGAAAAACCATTAGCACGCCCATAAATTAAACGAACATGTTGGAAAGACTTCCAATATCATGACATGATTACCCATTATTGGAATTGGACCAATGGACCTCTCATAGTCCATGAATAAAATCAAGTAAGAAAAATGTAATAAAATTCCTAACTCTATTATACCCTAATTAGAAAAGGGAAATCCCATAAGATAAAATCCAATAAATAATGGGCTTTGTTAAATGGACCATATAAAATTTATTAGGACATAATAGGTATTTTTAAAGGATGAATAATAAGAAAATACCCTAAATTCGTAACTAAAATATTACCTAAAAAGAAAAGGGGTATTAAAGTATTAAACTAAGTAGTTTGTGATGGAATTGGATTCATAAACATACCCTAATAGGTTGGTCACAAATTTAGCTCCCATCCTAACCTAAATAAGAAGTGGAAAGCTTGGAAGGAGGTTTGGAAAAGAGGAAATTCAGAATTAAATAGGAGTTAGAGTCCTATTAGGAAATAATAACCCAACAAGCATAAATACTCTCTTAATCACCCCATGGCTGGCCCTAGCTCATACCCAAGGCTTGCTAGACCAGGAGGAGAGGCCAAGGAGGAGGAGAATTCATGGGGAGAAGGCTTCATCAAGCTTCATCCCGAGTTCTTCAAGTTCTAGCCCTAGAAGAGGAAATCGAGTCAAGGTAGGCATTCTCACGAGTAAAACTAAAGAAATTTTGTCTGTAGATTGTTCCATGTACTAGGAACAAAACTCTCAAGTTTCATAATTTTCCATCTAGCCAATATTTTTATATTGAATTTTGAAGCCCTACAACTCTCTTGACCACGAACCTTCATGTTTAATTCATATCTCCTTGAATACTCGATCCCATGCTCTCAAATTTTTATTAGAGATACTGAGGCATGTTAGGCATCTGTTGCCCCTAAAAGCCCTAATTTTTATCCACCCTACTTCGTGAATTAATTCTCTCATCTCAACTGCTCACTGTGTCATGTACTCCATGTTTGACTTGAATAAAGCATGTCGAAACTCTATCTATTTTCAAATTCCTATTTACTTAAGTACTCTCGTATGTCTAGATCAATATGCAGCTTGTTTCATGACTTTTCATCGACTATACAATTAGTTATGAATTTTGAATCACCCTATGATAAAATATGTTAAGTTGGCATGCAATCCCATGCTAGTCCTTTTCCCGCTCGAACTCAGGTGAAGTACCTGAGAACGCGATGGCCCGATAGGCCGCATTCTCAGGGCCTTCGTGACATAGGCACCTGTCGTGATCTGATCGCGATAGGGTACCCTGTCACGTTTTGGCCGCCAGACCTGATAGACCCGTCGCGACCTTCAAGCGACCCCGTCGCGTTCTGCCTGCCTGTTCAGACAAGCCCGTCGCGATCCTTACAAGGCCCTATAGCATTCACACTTGATCCTGTCGTGACCCTTACAGAGACCCGTCGCGTTCTGATGTTTTTCAAGAAAATCCCCTATTTTTGCATGTCTTTTTTTCTAAAGTGAACTCATGCCCTGTTAACTCTCCTAACATAGTAAACGAGGCTGATAAATCTTGGACATGTGTTAATTAAATTAAGTTATTCACATGACTCTTTCATATTCCATGATTCTCTATGTCACAAGCACACACGTGAACCATCCAATATAGCTTAACATGGCATGAAAATTGTCACATGTACATCTAGCAATATATTTCCATTATATATATTAATTGCCCTACTTTAAATGAACTTATCTATGCTTACTAGCAATGCTTTGGGAATACCATTACCGACGCTCCACTGTTCTAGAATTCCTCTAGAACATCGGGCACTTGTTTCTATATACACACTCTCTCTTGACTTGGACGAACTCTCCGTCGGATCCTCCTTCTGCCAGACTAGTGAGTCTTTGTTCAAGGCCTCCGTAAGTCTCCTCTATCCATGGATTCCCACATAGTCGAGGAGCTGGTTGTACCCTAACACCTATGATACACTCTAGGGATCATTAAGATCTGTACGGCCTTAGATTGTTCTCTCTCTTATCTTGAATCACGGCAGACCTCTGGACCTTTTCGTATAATGGCCAGCGGAAAGGTAGTGAATTCCACCAGACTGCCAATGCCGTACACGCGTGTTGAGAAACTGTTACTATCGCTCGTTACTCGACGTTTCATGTGCAATGACCATAAGATCTCATCTATACTCTACTCACTCGTCTATTCATATTCACTCTACTACCTCGTCTATCTCATCTATTCATCTAGTACTCTCCTGTTACCCTTGAGCTGTTGTGGCTTCTACTGTTTTGTACTGTTCATGACTGTCTAGCGCTAAAAAGGGTCTTGTGACTATACTGACTTGAATGCATACTGTTCAGGGCATGGAGAGTGTCCGAGGGGCTCCAATCTGGTCCTGGCGGCAGAGAGCCATCCGAAAATACCTGCAGGGGCTATAGACGGTGTCTACATTGCACCGGTTCTGACTGACTGTTCTGAATTAGCTAGACATCTGACTGTTACACTATTACTGTTAGTCTATTGATTCAAACGTATTGCACCGTTACTGTACTGCAACTGACTGTTACTGGACTGTTATTGAGCGACTACTATCGTACTCACTCCTTGCTCTATTTGATACTTGCTATCTTGAGTTATAGCTTTTAAGCATGACACAATCGTGTTCAAAGTGCTATACTCTCTCATTGTCTCTTAACAATAAAAGTGTTATACTCTCTCTCGGCTATCTACGGATAACCAAAGTTCCATTACTATTTCGATTGACGAATGTTAATCAAAAGTGCTATACTATTTTGATTGATGAGAATCAATCAACGTGCAATTTACTCTTTACATGACCAGCTACTATCTCTCTCCTTGCTATCCATGTCGCTTGCTAGTTCTTGACTATGTCGTTACTTGCTATTGTTGTTATTATTTCTATTGTGACTTGACCTTTATCATCGTGCTATACTTGATTCATCTGCTATTTGAACCATGCTACTTGTGCCATTACTTGTTCAAATTTACATGACTCGCTCTATCATTAGTTACTCTGCCATTTAATGCGTTAATTACTTAAAGCCTGCTTGACTATTGGGATTTAAGTCCTACTGGGCGTTATCGCTCACCGTTCGTTATTTGTTATTGTGTCTCAGGTAAGTCAGACCATGACTTCACACACACCAATGGGACAGGACTAGAGTGATGAGCGACCTGGAGTCAGTTAATGAAGTTGCCTTAACACAAATGGAGTCTAGTAGTTATTGTTTTAGATTTCTTTTCAATGTAATGATGACATTGAGCCCTATGTATTGGTTCCGAATTAGTAGTTGTAATAGTCTTAGTGATTTTATAATGAAATCAAGAGTTTATTCCAATTATTGTTCATTAGATGCTCTGATGTTTGCGTCTATATGCGTAATTCACGTTACCATACTCGTTGCTCACATTTCCCCCGATTTATTCCGCTGCTAAATTGGAGGGGCATGACAAGGCCAGTATTAAAATGGCACCATTCGAAGCACTTTATGGTAGAAACTGTAGATCTCCTGCATGCTGGAATGAAGTTGGGGAACAAAAATGTCTAGGCCCGGACAGGGTACAAAATACAACCAAAGATATACAGGTGATTCGAGATCGGCTCAAGATTGCTCAGTACAGACAAAAGAGTTATGCTGATAAGAGGAGGCAAAATCTAGAATTTCAAATAGGAGATCATGTACTCTTAAAGGTATCTCCAACCCGTAGCATTCAAAGGTTTGGTGTTAAAGGAAAGCTCAGTCCTAGATTCATCGGTCCTTTTGAAGTGCTCAAAAGGGTTGGTGAGGTTGCGTATCGGCTGGGATTGCCTCTAAAGTTAGCGTTCTTACACAACGTGTTCCATGTCTCTATGCTCCGAAAATTTGTGTACGATGCTACTCACGTCATTCGCCATGAGAAGTTGGTGCTGAATAAGGACATGCCATGAAGAGAAGCCAAGTTTCTCTCTCTAACTTGCCCTAGAGTGAAAAGCTCTGACCCTTGTCCTAGTCGCCCCTCCTTTGGGGGGTGGCGGCCATGGCCGCCCATGGAGGGGGGGGGGGTGCGCCCCCTCCTCCCCACCCTCCTGGCCCTACTATTCAGGTTGGCCACCCTACCCCCGTGCGACCCCCTGTTGCTGCTGTTGTTCATAGCTGGGCTGCCCCCCTCGTGGATGTTGGATCGTGGCCTGCCCTAGGTCCCTCTAACAGTCCCATTCCAGTCTTCGGGTGTGATTCCCCTACACGATGGACACCCACTGCGCCCGGACTTGGAGCTGCTGGCGTCCCTGCTTCAGATGACCTAGACATCCCCTAGCTGGGTTTGTCTACTCCGACCAGATCTGCAGTAGCTAGCGACCCTGCTCCAGCTACCCTAGGAGTCCCAACTGTGCCTCCTGTCCCAGGTCACGCAACTGGCCCATGGAAGCCTTCTAGCTCGGCAGACCCTTCACCAACAACTGCGTCCTTTGCTCAGGCTCTGATGCGATCACTGTGCCCACCTGCTCTTCCTCTCGCCATTCACTCCCCAGCTGCCACAGATGCAGGGGAACCAGCTGTGTTCTTTTCCCAAGATGAGATCAACATTTCCTATAAACCCTTGGAGCTGGCAGTGATAGCTAGAACTCCCCAAGGCAGGCCTCCCTTCCAGGAGATCCGCTCCCATCTACAGCAGCGATTCAAGCTTTGTGATGATTTCATCCTCAGCCCCCTGGACAACCGCCATATGTTGATCAAATTGCTAAACAGGGGAGACTTTCTTCAGGTCCTCCTTAAAGACTCCATGTATGTGCAAGGCAGGTTCTTCAAATTTTTCAGAAGGTCCATCGACTTTTCTCCTGAAGCGGATTCACCTGTGATACCTGTTTGGCTAGAGCTTCTGGCAATGCCTGCAAACTTCTTCAATGATGTGATAATCCGCTTCATAGCTGGGAGCATTGGCCCAGTTCTAAAAGTTGACAGAAGCACCCTTAACATGACACGCACGAGTTCTACTCGAGTAAATGTTCATATAAATGTGTCCCACAAAATGCCTAATCGAAAATGGGTTGGCATGGGGTCTAAGGGCTACTGGCAGCCCATTCTGTATCCTGATCCCCCGCTCTTCTGCTCCTCTTGCAATCGACTTGGGCATTTGCCACAAAAATGCAACAAAACTGCTGGCAAGCTGAAACAGCAACTAAGTGCCTCTGGTCTGAGTAAGGCTGAGAACATCCCTGCACACAAAGCTGGTGTGAATTCTGATGGCAAGGCCTCGGGGCAGATGGAAAACAAGTGTGGCGACCAGTCCATAACAATATACAATCTTCTGAAGTAAGTGTGCTCCATCCCGTTGATGTAAAGGGTACCAATTCTCATGGCGAGCAGACTGGTTCCCTGTCATGTTCTAATGTAACCGAGCCATTGGTTCATGCCAAATCCACTCAACACTCTATTAGCAGCTCGGTGGATGATTCTAGTGTGTGTCCTAGTGCTCATAATG
This sequence comes from Colocasia esculenta, assembly GCA_014218235.1. Taxonomy (NCBI): domain Eukaryota; kingdom Viridiplantae; phylum Streptophyta; class Magnoliopsida; order Alismatales; family Araceae; genus Colocasia; species Colocasia esculenta. Next base: position 53,817,062 of record CM024755.1, on the reverse strand, counting down.
CACAAGTACCAGTCAACAATGTTGTACAATGTGAGACACAGCCAGTGGTCGATGAAATGCCAAGTCAGGAATCTGAACAAGCGCATGTGATAGCTGTGGCCCTTACTGCTCAACCTTTTCCCACAGATCTAACACCTGGACAAGCCCACGTGAATGCCAATACTGAGGCTGATAATGTCCATGCTAGCTCTGCCACGGGGCCCATTTGTAGTCCAGCAGAGGGTGCCATTCCTTATGAAATGCAGCCCCAACACACAGCTGAAACGCCTGCCTGTGCCACTTCTCCTCCAGGCAAAGCAGAAATGAGTGCTACATCCCCGGTGGTCTCCGCAAAATCTGAAGGGGATGGAGACATGTCAAAGTTGCACACACCCCAAGCCTTAAATGTTGATGCCGCTGCTTAGAGTCCGGCTCCCTCTTGCCTTTTTGACGACCCGAAAAAGTTTGCCAAATTTTTGCAAGTTGCATCACCTGAAGCTACCCCATCTTCAACTGAGGTAAAGAGCTCTGCACCATCTGTCAACCTCCCCGAAATGGCAGTCCCGCCGTCCCCGATAGCGCCCCGAATGTCCTTTGTCGAGGCACTCCGCAAAAAGACAAAGAAAGCAGACACCCGTATGATGGCAAACAAACCCCCTCCTTCGTGTTTCACTGCTGCCATATCCTCAACAGCAGCACCGGTTCTATCATCCCAGTCCCAAAAAGGAGAGCACGGTGGCTACATAATCAACCTCCCAGTGATACACAACATCAGAAGCGCCCCCGGCATCGAGGCGAGGGAAGTGGACCAGCTCTCAACATGGATTCGAACGGGGAATATGAGGAGTTCTCGGACTGATGCACCATGTATTTTGGTTCCCCCCTGTGTACTCTTGACCCCTCTGTGTAGGGAGTCGTACCTTATGCCCCCGTTATCCATGTACCCCCCCCCTCCCCTTATCTTTATACTTTATGCTTTCAGCTATATATAAAAATCTAAAAACCCGATATTGACATTGGAGTTCGCTCCTCTGTCATATCCATTCAAAAAAAAAGAGAAGCCAATTAAAATATTGGAACAGAAGGTACAATAACTCAGGAACCGTCCCATTCATGTGGTTAAAGTCCTGTGGAATAACCGTGGAGTGGAAGAAGCCACATGGGAACCTGAGGGAATCATCAGGTGAAACTACCCCGACCCTTTTGGTAAGACATTCTCTCCTTTATGGTCATATGAATTTGTGGACCCAATTCCTTTTTAAGAGGGGGAGGATGTAGCAACCCAATATTTTAAAAAATAATAATAATAAATAATAAAAATATTTAAAGGAAATGGATTAATGAGCACCCAATAAACAATAAGAACTAATGGGCTTGTTATATTAGCTCACCTCAAGGTTATTGGGCCAAGCTAGGAGTTGGTTATGGAATAAGAGAAAAATACCCAAGAAATTCGTGACCATAATTGTATAGAAAATAGGAAAGGGTAAATTATGGATTTAAACCATGGCAATTAGCCATGAAAGGTAATCAAATTCGTGACCAGCCTTGCTAGGAACCTTCTAATGGTGATTCTACTCCAATTGGGAGGATAAATCTCCAAAAAATGGAATGTTCTAGCTAGAACCGCATCCCACCTTGCCTAGTTGCAATAGGACTTGAATTTAACCCTAGACATATAAGTATTCATCCTAAGACTAAAGGGGAAGGTTCACCAACATGTTGGGGTCGTGGGAGGCCAAGCTAGGGCACCAGAAGCAGAGGTGAATGGCTGGAGAACGAAGCTTCTTCCTCAACCGTGCTCTACTGCGACCTGTGCACAACCCAGTGTTAGATCTACACAAATGTAGGTATTCTCAAGCTAAAGAGGAACTAAACTCATACCGTCTTGTAGTGCTACATGTCTAGTTTCATATGCAAGTGATTTGCCTAATTTTCATCATGTATCCATCGAGTTATAAGTGTTTTCTCATTAGCATGCAAGTATGTGTCTTTTCTTGTTCATGCTAGATTGCATGCCTAACGAGACCAAACTTATTTGGTCCAAAGATATAGTTCTCTTCTACTTGATGTACCCTACAAGTTCCTTGTTCACTACTTTGTCTCGAGTGCCTTAGATTTAGAGTTATAAGCGTTGCATGAAGATTACTGCATGTTTCTTCTGTTTTCGGGTGGAACCTTGAATCGCGACCGAGCCAGACATTGTGATTCAATCGACTGGTATCACGTCAGACATGACCGTCCTGCTTACCTGAAAGGCGACCGCCCATGTCATCACGTTTTAGCTATGGTTTTCTTCGTCCCATGCATCAAACTGTGTGCATGTTCACTGTTAGAAGACTTCTAAAACATGACCACCAAGGTCGCCGCGTTTTACAGTTGTTTCACGCCTCTGGGGAATTGTGTCGTTTGAATAGTTAGGGTATGCATGAACGCGACGGTCCTCGTTGTCACATTTCTGACCGTCTATTAAACGCGACCATCATACCCATCGCGATTTGCCTGTATTATTCCAGCAACGATTTTTGTTCTATTTAAATGAATATGTAGGCTTGTCAAGCATGTGTATACCCTGTAAAACTGTGTAGTGAACAACAAACCATCATGTTATTAAATTTTGATATATGTCGCATAATTTCATTAATTTAAAAGTTAATGTGCACGATCATTCCATGTCTCATGATTTCATCCACATGCACACACCAAATATATATCCCTGCCGTGAAACCATGCAAAACATACATGAAATAAATTATCTGGTAATTTACTTCAATAATTGCACATTATTCGCCCATGATAATAATGACATTGTATCTGTATTCTTATGTGGATTTGGAATACCATTATCGCAACCCCAATGTTCCGGAATTCCTTTGGAACATCGGGCAACTCGTTTTCTCTACACACTACTCTCTTGACAAGTTAGAACCTCTATATTGGACATTTCGTTATAGTAGACAAGGAGCCTTTTGTTAAGACCTCCTTAAGACTCCGTACTCCATGGATTCCCTCAGAGACCGAGCTGGTTGTACCCTAACACCTATAACACCCTTAGGGATCAATATGATCCAAATGGCTTTAGAAGTTCTCTCTTATCTTGAATCACGCCAGACCTCTAGACCTATGCATAACATGGCCAGTGGAAGGGTAGTGAATTCCACCTGACTGCCAACACCAATTACATGTGTTGTGCAAATGTTACTATCGCCTATTTAATTGACGTTTTATGTGCAATGACATATAGTTCTCATCTATACACTACTCGCTCATCTATTCACACTCTCTCTACTATCTTGTCTATTTATTGAGTACTCTCAACTATTTCTTGGTACTCTCTATTGGCCATTTGAGTGATTGTCTAAAGATAAACAATATAACTAATGCTTGGCAATATATAAAGGGCCCAGTCTGGTCTTGGGAGATGCACCCAAAAGTGCTAGTGCCCGTGGGAGTTAATTGACCTGAGTGTTTGGCATTACACTTAAGTGCTATCTATCTCGACTATCTAAATGAAAATCAAAGTGCTATACTATACTCGTTGTGTTATTGTTATACATTGTGCTATTTGTGCTATGCCCATCCTGCTCAGTGTTATATTTGGAAACTTGTGCTATTTCAATCACATACTATTGTGCTATCTTGTTTCTTACTATCGTGCTATCTCTCACATTACCTAACTCTCTCGCTCTCTGATATAGTTACTCTATTTTTAATACATTAATCATGTAAAGTTTGCCCACACCATCAGATATAAATCCTACTGGGCGTTGTCGCTCACCCTATGTTATTTGTCATTGTGTTCTCAGGTGAGGCTGAGGAGAATGAGTACACTCACGAGGATGGGGAGGACTAGGAGTGATCCATGAGTGCCATGACGTCACTATGTTATCCTAGATGTCTTAGTTAGTTTTTTATTTCCATTTTATGTAATAGAGTCAATTGAGCCCTTTGTTATGGCTCTGAGTTTAGTTGATGTAATAGACAGTAGTTAAATTATCAATGGAAGATATTTTAAGTGTAGTAGTAGACTGTGAAGGTTTCTCTCTCTAGGTTTCTAGAGAGAGACGTTATGGGTTTTTTCTGAGTTTCTCTGGCCGACTTCGCCGTTTGCTTCCGGCCCTGGGGGCGCTGGGGTCTCTGCTCCATGGCACTCCTGGTGGAGGGAGGGTTGAGTGGTTTTGTTGAAGGTGTGGCCTCTCCAGGGAGGAAATCCTTTACGCAGATTATCGCTGCTACCTAGCCGCCTCTGGCCATTAATATCGGGGATAAGCCTTCTTGCTTTACAGACTCTGGAGAACCGGTAGTGTTCTTCTCTCGAGAAGAAGTCGGTAACTCTATTCAAACTTTCAAACTGGCTTTGATAGTTAAGTGTGCATATGGTCGAAGCTCGATCTCGGAGTTCAAGTCATGCCTCTCTCAGAGGCTTCTGTTGAAGGGGGACTTCATCATTAGTGTTCTCAACCACCGTCACCTGTTGTTGCAATTTGATGCCGAGGAAGATTATTTGAAGGTTATCATGAGAAGAAACCTTTACATCAAAGGCCTCTTATATAGATTCTTCAAGTGGGATCCTCAATTTGATTTTAACGCCGATCCTACTGTCATCCCCATATGGATTGGCTTTCCTATGCTTCCTACTAATTATTATTAAGAAGATTTTCTAGGGTCCATAGTAGGGAACCTGGGTCATGTCCTCAGGATCTATGAGCCAACCAAGGCTTTAACGGAAACTAATGAAGCTTTTGTTTGTGTGGAGTTGGACATAGTTAAACCTAGACCGGAAAGGATTTGGATTAGTTGCGGTTCTGAAGGTTTTTGGCAGAAGATTAATTATTATAGAATTCTAGAGGTGTGCTCCTTCTGCCATAAACTGGGGCATGTTGCTTCGGACTGTCACAAGAAGCAAAAACAATCGAACATGCAAGTGGCCTCTCAAAACGAACTGGTTCAGCAGATCCAGGTGCAAAAGGAAGGCAATATGATATTGAAGAAAGCTTGGCATCAGAAGGTGCCCCAGGAGGTCCCAGTCGTTTTGTCATCGGGAAACCATTTCTCTGTGTTGGAAGAGGTCCAAAATGATAATGAAGGTCAGCAGCTAATTGATCCACGGGAGCCAGATTGTTGTCGTGTGCTTCCGCAAGTTTCTGCTATGGAGCCACAAACTCAGGTTCTTGCTGTGTCTTCTCTGACATTGCATGGTTTTCCTGGGGCCCCTAGCTTGCATGGGGTGCAACTTCTAGAGCTAGGGTGCAATGCAGGTATGGTAGAAGTTGCGGCGGCTAATAGGGAGGTTGCTCAGTCTTCTCCAGTGATGGCTCCAGAGGAGGCAGAGGAAGCTATGGGGAATATTCCTCCAGAATCTAGCAGCTACCTTCCTAAACCTTTAGATGCTACTTTAGAAAAGGTTTCTATTCTTGCTGCCAATGAAAATAAATTCATGCCTATCCATGCTGTTTTGGAAGATATGAATACTCAAAAGAAGGTAGGTGCCAGGACGGGATCTCAGGCTAAGGCCGCTGGAGGTGCTACTGGATACTCCTCCTCATGACTAGTTCCATGCTTTTATAGAATATCAGAGGTATTTCCAATACTGCCTCTAGGCAGTCGCTTTGGAGGATTGTTAAGAAGGGTAACATTGATTTTGTTGCAATAGCTGAGCCCATTGTCCCTCTTGCTCGGGCTTCAAACTTGTGTAAATTTATTAACATGCAGGAATATACTGGTAATGGGGGTGAGGACTCTAAAATCTGGGTATTCTGGCGTAACATATCCATGCACACTCTTAGTTGTTCAGACCAGCAGATCACCTTAGCGGCATTGAAGGATGCCCGTGGATTGTTGGGGGTGATTTTAATTGTGTTACTCAACCAGCTGAGAAAATGGTGGGGGGGGGGGGGGGGGGGGGGGGGCATATATGCAACATGCATGCTATGGCGGATTTTAATGCAATCATCACTACAACTTCTCTCTCAGATGTTGGGTACATTGGCTACCATTTTAGTTGGTCTAATAACAAAACTGGGCAGGCATCTGTCAAAGCGAGACTGGATCATTTTCTGGTGAATAGTTCTTTTTGAGAATAAGTTCTCGGGGTTCTGTGTAAGGCATCTTCCTAGAGGTCCATCTGACCATGCTCCTTTGCTAGCCTTCTTCACTAATGTGGTGCAATCCCCGGCCAGATTCACATTCCAGGCTATGTGGACCTCCCATTGTTCTTTTCATGAAATTGTCAAAATGGCGTGGAACGAGGATGTGGATTGGCACCCTAATCCTTTTACCACCTTATTTTTGAAGCTTAAGGCGGTTAAGAAGGCCTTGTATCTGCGGAACAAAAGTGTCTTTGGTAATGTAGATGACAATGTGCTCAGACTGGAGGAAGAGGTCAGAGCTACGTAAGAGAATTTTTATAATAACCCTACGTCGGACAATAGTTCTGGTCTGGGGGAGGTGACTGCAAGACTTAGAAGGGCGTTGCACTGCATGGACGGCTTCAGGATTCAAAAAGCCCGCATGGACTGGTTGGATAAAGGTGACAAGAATACAACATTTTATCATGCTGTTGTTCAAGGCAATCGAAGACGTAACAGAATTCAGCGGATTAAAATTAATGGCTCTTGGATTGAGGATCAAGAGGCCATACGTGATGAGGCAGCTCACTTCTTTGAGAACCTTTTGCAATCTTCTGCACATACGATTGATGACTCTCTCCTTCTGGTTATTCCTTCTCTTATTTCTGATGACCAGAATATATCCCTCTATGCTTACCCGAGTAAGGACGAAGTTAAGTGGGCAGTTTGGAGTTTAAATGGGAATAGTTCCCTAGGGCCGGATGGTTTCACTGGCATTTTCTTTACCTCATGCTGGGACATTGTTCAACATGATGTTTTTGCCGCTGTGAGTGGCTTTTTCCAGGGTCACTCTTTTCTTAGAGGGGTAACATCCACTCTTATTGCCCTTGTCCCGAAGAAGCCTCATCTTGCTACCTTCAATGATTTTAGACCTGTCAGCTTATGCAACTTTCGTTATAAAATTGTCTCCAGAATTTTATGTGACAGGTTGGTTGCCATTCTTCCCAACATTATTTCTGAGGAACAAGGAGCTTTTGTAAAAGGGAGGTTCATCCTGGATAATGTGCCTTTGTCCAGACAACTTGTTCGACATATTGGTCAGAATGTTAGATGGGGAAATGTTATCTTCAAGTTGGACACTAGGAAAGCTTTTGACAGTGTAGAATGGGATTTCTTATTCGCTGTTCTTAAGAAGTTTGGCTTCTCTTCTAGGTTTATTTCTTATATTGGCATGATGTTGTCCAATTGCTGGTTTTCAGTCTTGGTTAATGGCTCTTCTGCTGGTTACTTTAAATCTACAAGAGGTTTAAGGAAAAGGGATCCTATTGCTCCTGCGCTCTTCATTATGATGGAAGAAGCTTTGAGTAGAGCTCTGAAGTACATGGTTTCTACTGGTATTCTCATCCCATATGATAGTCCTATAGGGTGTCCACCCCCTTCCCATCTTCTTTATGCAGATGATACTCTTATATTTCTCAATGGGAGCATACATAATGTTAAGTGCCTTATGCAGTGTCTCAATAAGTATGCTCAGTCCTCAAGTCAAACTATCAACTCCAACAAGAGTTCCTTTATGGTTTCTGGGAAAGCTTCTCTTTTTTCCATTAGTAGAATCAAGGAGGCTGCTGGCTATATGAGGCAGAGTGGTCCGCTTCTATATTTGGGTGTCCCGCTGAGATCAGGAAAGGTTTTGACCGCTGATTACAAGACTCTAATAGATAAAGTTAATGCCAAATTGGGTACCTAGAAATCCAAGCTTATTTCTCAAGCTGGTCGAGTTACCTTGATCAACTCAGTTCTCTCATCCATCCCTGTTTATCTGGCTACTGCGTCTTTTATCCCTAAATCTGTGATTTCTTACATTGAAAAGTCTTTAGCAGCTTTCTTCTGAAATGTTTTGGATGGTTCTCGTCATCGTCATTGGGTTGCATGGCATGTAATTCAACGTCCTAAAGAAGGAGGTTTAGGAGTTCGCAATCTACATCATGTTCAGATGTCCCTGGCAGTGAAGCAACTGTGGAATATCTGTCATAGTAGCTCTTTACGGGCATTGCATGCTAGAAGATGATTTCAAACTAGTAATTATGATCACAATTCTAGAATCCCTAAGCGTGTATGCATGGCTGCGAACACTATTATTCACAAAAACATGAGATGGATTCATGGTAAGGGAGACAAGATTGATATTTTGAAGGACATTTAGATGGGTGACCAACCACTGTCTGGCATGCTCCAGGGCTCTTTTGAGGGTGAGGAAATTTCTCTGCATGAGGCGGTTCGCGATGCTTCCCATCCTATGAGGGCGGTGTTACCTGGTGTGATTATTCAAGGTCTGCAATTGACTGATGAGGAGAACCAGTGTGTTTGGGCTGCTACTTCTAGTGGCTCTTTTTCTACCAGCTCTGGTTATAACTTGGTCAGGGATATTGGGGTTCACCGACCTTCTATTATGAAGATTTGTCAGCATTCCTTCTATCCTAGAGCATCATTATTTTTTTGGAAGATCCTGAATAGAGCGGTTCCTGTTGAGAGTAGAATTTTGGACAGTGGCATCCCTATGGTTTCTAGATGTCGTTGCTATACCTCTGCTCAGGTTGAGGACCTCAACCACGTGTTTATTAACAGTGATATTGCTGCGAAGCTGTGGTGCTGGTTCATGCCTCTTATCAGTAATAAAATCCATCTTCAAAGTCACATTATGCCCAGAATATGGAGTTTTATTCTGCATTGGAATATTCGCTCTCCTTTTGGATTCACATCCCTTTACTGCCTGATGCTTATGTTATATGGGAGCTATGGAAGGGCAGATGTGTAGCGAGGTATGATACTAAGAAGATCCGGGCTGGTGATATCATAAGAAGCATTAAACTTAACATCTCTTTTTCTCTCAACAAGACCTCCTTCAATACTGCTCCTACACCGTTTGAACAGCAGATTCTTCAACATTTTGATTTTGTCGCCCAATTTTCTTCTAAGCAGCTGAAGCTTATTTGTTGGATTCCCCCTAGTGATAATTTTTTCTTAAATGTTGATGGGGCTTCTAAAGGTAATCCAAGGAATTGTAGTGGAGGTGGTTGTATCCGGGATAGACATGGTAAGGTTCTGGTTGCTCTTGCTCACTTCTACGGGGTAGGTAATAGTCTAATTGCTGAATCCTGTGCTTTATGTGATGGCCTCCGCCTGGCGAGGTCCTTAGGGATCCGACTTTCTTCTATTTATTCATACTACTTATCTCTTGTAAACTCATTCCAGAAGAGCAGATGTATTTCTTGGCATACTTACAGGTGGTGGCGAGTTGTGAGGGACATGCTGCATAAAGATTTCAGTCTACTTTCTCATGTCTTTCGAGAAACAAACCAAGTGGCGGACCAGCTTGCCAATCATGCTATTGTTTCTAGGCAAAATGATGTTTCTTGGGGTGCTAATTGTCTTCCTCATTCCTGTAAGGGGCTGGTTGTTATGGATAGATCTGGTCTAATGAAGGTTAGACTAGTCTGACAGGGGTATGCCCCTAGCACTTGTATTCTTACCTTTATTAATATAATTTTTTGCCCGGGTGCACTCGCTGGTGGAGTGGGTCTACTCTCCCTTTATGAGGGAGGGTGCACTCTCCTAGTTTTAAGGCCCTGAGGACAACCTTATTTAAAAAAAAAATGGAAGATATTTGAGTTCGCATTATTTAATTGTCCAATGGTTTGTTGTCTAATCTACGCTCTATACTTGCTTACTTGCAACTGCCTCACATTTCGATATTCCGCATCGGGACGTGATAGTTGTTTGGGTGGCCCCGGGATGGAGCATCGCGCGGATCTACCTCTCTGCTAGTGTCACGACCACAGTGCGCGTCACGAGACCAGAAGAGGCATTAGCCTGGTTTGACGTGATCATGTCGTGATGCCTTCCTTGTAGCAATAAGGATCATTGTCGTGGTGCTCTTCCCTATCGCGATGGTATTGCGATGGCGAGAGAGGACACGACAGTACCTGTATTGCCTCGGGTGTTTTCATGGCCCCAGTTAGCGTGTCGACATGACCCTTAGGAACTATTGGTGAGGAACGCGGCAGGTTAGCTCGCTGCGTTCAGAGACCAAAGGTGACACCTTCGTGGCCATGTCCTGGCAGTGGTGCCATTAGGATCGCGTCTGTCTAATAATCGATTTATCAGCAGTCAATTGAATATTAGTGGATTGACTTTTCCTATATCGGCTGGTGGTGTTCCGAGGTTCTGGCCTGCTCATTATAGACGCGAGATTTGACCCATCCCCGCATGGCTCTTTGGCCGAATAAAATTCGTTTGACCATTTGTTGACTTGCCTCAGATGCCATGTAGACGACAACATCGATTGCCGCCGACTACATGTTGATAGCAAGTTCCCTGAACGTTGACCCATATTGGCGTCCACATCTCTGGACGTCTGCATGAGGTTGGCGGCAGGATCAGTTGACGTCAACCAGGTTTACTTGGTTTGCGCAACTACCCCGAGAATCTAGTCCACTTGCGCCATTCTCTCGCCCATGTAGCGCATGGGGCCGTTCCCAACGGGCAAGTGGGCCACCTTGGCACCCCCTTGACCCAGTAAAAATCCTACTTGGCCTCCCCCCATTGGTTGGAGCCTTTATGCATGGATTGCCAAGTGTGCAAACTGTGTTTCATCACACTGAGCATCCAAGGCACCCAAGTTGCGCCCCCACTGTCTATATAACTCCCCTTTGAGCCTTCTACGAGAGAGGAGGGGAGGCTGGACGTCCATATGCTGCCACCTTGAGAGAAGAGAGAGAAACTTGCACCCTACCTTCCACCATTCATCCTCTTCTTTCTCTCGTCAATTGGGACGTTCAGGAGGCTTCATCCTGAGCTGGAGGATCCCTGTAAGGAGTCCACAACGCCTACAATGAGGATCAACACCCACCTCTTCCTCTCTTCCCTTACTCTTCTCTTAGTCTTTTGCATGTTGCACACACCTTCCCACACACTCTAGGCACATATTTCACTTTCCTACACACCTAGAAAGGGGTTTCCTAACCAAAAATGGAGGGAAGAAGGGTTGTCATAGCACTTGGCCATCCCTCTTCCCAAGCCCGCATCTGGTACGGGACTCTCCTCTTGGGTTGTTTCTCTTCGTTCCTGAGCATTTACTACACTTTCTTTAGGCTAATAGAGCTTCTTTTTGTGGCAGGAATGAACTGTAGAAGACCGCGGAGCTCTTCTTCTTTGGCCGGCTGAAGGAGGAGATGTTGAAGCTCCCATCTCCATTCGCTGCGCTAGGTTGCTGCATCGACGTGGTCACATCATTCCTTGGGCACAGGTAAGGCCCTGGCCATCACAAACTCCCTTTTTCTCTTCTGGTTTTCTTTGTTTCCTCCTCAGTCAACCTAGTCAACCAGAAAGTCAACAAGGTCAACCAGTGACCCATCATCGCCAACGAGAGACCAACGACGTCTGTGAGCTCCCGAAAGATCCACTAGTCGGTCGGGGACGGCGCGAGAACGAACGTCCACAGCCTCTCCTCTGGCGATCACGGTGGGACAGCTTCTGCCACTGTGGTCTGTCTGTGTCCAGGTAGACGGCAAGAGATCTTGTCGTTTACCCAGGTAAATGTCCACCCATCCTGCCGTTTATTTGTTATTAGCGTCCATATAGGTTGTCGTTTACTTCCTGTTAGCGTCAGTCGATCTTGCTGTCTGTCTGTTTCTGATGAACTGTGCATCAACATGCATGTCGTTTAGTTTCATAGAAGCCTATTTTTGACTGTTTTGCTTTGATTTTGTCTTCTGTTTGCTTCCTGATTGTCTACTAACGGTCCTCAGTCACTGGGGGGTCATTCTTCTCATCTTTTCTAGCCTCCTCTCACTTTTTAGGACAGCCACTCTTTGGTTTACAACATTTTACTCGTGGATTCCCTCTCAGGTAAATTGGGTTGGTTCCAAAGAAAACTCTGTAAGTCCCTAAATTCTATGGATTCTCTCACGGTACGGGGCAGGAGGACCTTTAACCTCCATGTCTAGATCACCTACTCACCCGGGTTTGAGTCACATTTGAGAGAACCGGCCTGTTGCAAGTCTAATTAACACATAACCTTGACGTTTAAAATCTTGGGGACGTTGTTTGATAACATTGTTTGGTAGAAGTCCACATTTGTCCTAAAACAGTGTAATTAATTCAACTTTAACCATTCTAAAATCAGTAGGTTGTGTGCTAATGGATGCTTGGTTGAATTCCTTGAATATGGAAAATAATCAAGCTTTTGAGTATGAAGATAATGTTCATGAATTTGTCGGGATGGTTGACACCAACAATTAGCCAGAACAGTCAGTTCACTCCTCTTCTTCCTCTCAAGATGACTTTGAGGGGAGTGTGAGTTTAAGGGTCAACCCCACCTATGCTCAAGACACTCAAGAAGACCCTGAATTCTCCAAGCTCCTCTCTCGTTACTCGCCCGAGGACATCATTTCAATGCTTTCTAAGCATACTGTCCGGGCAACAATCTCTCCTTCCTCTCCATCCCCTTCTCCTTTCCAAGCTTCCTCATCTAGGCCCATTCCTAGGCCAGCTACCCCTTCACGGGTTCCCATCTCCCCTGTCCCCTTTTCCACTCTAAATCCTCCCGTCCCTCTACCTACTCCTGTTCGAACTCCTTCTTTTTCCTATCCACCTCATGTTCAGCCCGCACCCCCCACTCAATTTGAATTCGTCTCCTGCTCGGAGATGGAGGGTCTTGTCAGGAGTCTCTTAGCTGAGTCTCTATCTCTCTCCAAGCCTCATTCTCTCTAGAACTATTGCAAGCTCCCCAATGCTTATTTTCCTCCAGGTTTCAAGGCCCCGAAGTACCGCAAGTATGACGGGACCTCTGATCCCCAATTCCATCTGGCTGGTTTTACCATGGATTCCCATCGATGGCTGCACGATCGGGTTCTTTTGGTTCACCTCTTCCAACAATCGTTATAAGCGGAAGCTTTGAGGTGGTTCACCTCCTTACCCAGATCGGACCTCATTAACTTCAACATTGTCTCCGAGCGATTCATCTCGCATTTCTCGTATATGGCCACCCAAGTCCTTACACTTCCTGACTTGGTGGTGGAAAAGATGAAGCCGGACAAAGATTTTGTAACATTTGCTAATCGATGGAGATCTATGGCTTCGAGGGCAGACATACCCATTCTAGAGTCCCAGGCCATAACCATGTTGGTTACCAACACCACCCCTGGGCTCCACTCTATCTTGATGCTCAGTGAGTTCCCCTCATTTGCACATCTCTACAACCAAGCCAGGGTGGTTCAAAACCAGATCAAGGACTCCTCTCTGGCACATTTCTTTAAAGGGAAACCCAAGGGACGCAAGCCTCCCACGGCACCTACTACCGAGGGGGTGATAGTCAACGAGTCCGTAAATGCTTGCAGTCAGCCCTTGAGGCCACCAACCAAGCCCTCCAATCTTCCTTCCAATCCTCCCAATCCTCATCAGTTCCCGTCACACCCCTCCAAGCCTTACTCTGCAGTTCCCCCTCCTTCTGGCTACACCCGGCCCGGCCCTAAGAGGTCTCATTACCCTCCTCTGCCTGAGACCCTCGAGGACGTATTCTTCGCCGTCATGTCTTGTGATGCCATCCAGCTCCCCCCGCAAAGGGAGAACATCAATCCGAGGGTGCACACCTCCAAATACTGTCCCTACCATAGGGCCCATGGTCATCAGCTCCACAATTGCTTCAACTTCCGAGACTGGGTGTACGACATGAATGATCAGGGAAGGATTAACTGGGAGGATGTCAAGGTAGCCATAGCGAAGTCTAGATACACCAAGAAAGAGCTGGGTATTGTCCAAAACCCTCTCCCCAACTACCAAAATAACAGTCCCTCCTCCTCTAAATCCCAAGAAAATGTCCATACCATGACGCATTCAGAACCCCGGGTTGTGGGGAGAGAACAAAAGTGGGGGGTAGGAGGTTTTGAAGAATGTTACTCGTGTCCCCCTGTAGAGTTCGAGGAACCCTCCACAACTGTAGATGCCATTTTAGAGGAATGGCCTTTTGTCCTTATCCGACCTACCCGTCAAGAGGCCTACCCTCCTATTTTCCCTGTCCATGAGTCGTCTACCCCTGAGACCAAACCTCTTCAGTTGATTCTCCCTAAGTCTCAGGAAGACGTTCATGTCACACTCAGGAACCAGATTATTTCTCCACCCCCGTGGTCATTGCAAGATAAGGAGGATAGTGGACCTCCACCACCTGCCGGCCCCAAATATGACATTCTACAACACCTAGATAAGATGCCCGCGAGGGTGTCTTTTTTAGAATTGATTCGGAGGTTGCCATCTCATCAGTCCACCCTCCTCCAATTTCTCCAGAAAATCATGGTCAATGATGGCCTTCCTCCCAATGGGGTCACCAATGCCATTCTCTCCATCACCCAAGGACCATCAATCTCCTTTTCAGACAAGGATCTTGCCGCTCCCGAGTGTCGTTCGCTTCCTCTCTGTCTTACCATTAACCTCAATGGGGTTTCGGTAGACTCCACCCTTATCGACACCGGGGCATCCATCAATGTCTGTCCGATGAAGACCCTCAAGCAACTGGGTTTGGGAGTGGATACTCTGGAGAAAATATGCTCCACCATCGCTGCCTACGACAACTCCAAGAGGGTTGCCAAAGGTAAGATCGCTCTTCAGCTCGAGATCGGACCCGTCACCATGTCCTCCGAATTTTTAGTTCTTGACGTCAATCTGGCCTATAAGGCCATTCTCGGTCGTCCCTGGCTAGAACAAACCTTAGGGGTCCCTTCCACCGCCCATCAATGTTTCAAATTTCCTTTCAATGGGCGGATTATCAAAATTAAGAGCATTTGTACCTTGGAAACTCTCAACTCAATCACCTCAGAGCAGATGTCGCACTTGTTCGTTCCAGACAAGGAGAAGAAGCCTGTCATGTCAATCTTTGACTTCCCCTTGCCCTGTGATCTCAATCAACCTCCCCAGTTAGCTGAAGAATTTGAACACATCCCATGTCCCCAAGGGAAAGGTTGGGAGGTAATGGCTAGGATCGGCTATATACATGGCCGAGGGTTGGGTAAGTACCAGCAGGGTCCTATTCGGATCATACCAACAAGAAGGTTGTTAGATAGGGCTAGCTTAGGCTTTCATCTGGACCCCATTCATCCGGATCCTTTCATCCCCTATCAGCCTCTTACTTGGACCCTGAGTGACCACTTCGTTCAGGGGCCCCTCCAACCGAGAACTCGGGAACCGGTGATTGAAGAGCTGTCTAACTCAGAGAGCGAAGAAGAAGAAGAGGATGCCAAATTTGAAGAAATCTCTGAAGATTTCGGCCTTCTCTCGCTCTTTGGTTCTGACACTCCATCTCCACCATCTCCATCTTCTTCATCACAATTTCTCCGTGCTGAGGTGTGCCGGGCACCTGACTCCCTTCCTCCTTCAACCACTTCTTTCTCCCTTCTTTCTCCACCTGTCCTTTCTCCATCCCTCACCTGGCCAGTCGAGGCTACCTTAAGTCAGCAACTCATGGTTTTGAGCCTTGACTCCAAAAAAAAAATTGCCAATTTTGAAAATTGGGAATGTGAGGTCTCCATCGAGCACCCTTCCGCTCTGGAGTCTCTTCCGCTCGGCCAGGGGCCGACGCTTTCCAGCCTAGATTCCCTTTCTCGCCCCTCTAGGGGCACTTCCCCTGTACATAGTTTTGTACATAGCAGTCCTGTACATAGTGTTCTAGAATCTAGTTTAGAGTCGGGTTTAGAGTCTAGTCTAGGGTCCAGTCTAGGATTAGAAGAATCTAGACCCCCTCAGCCATGCGTTCGCAAGGAGAAGGGTAGAAAAGTTCATGCCCATTTTGTTATGGCCTTGGCTGAGAGGTGTGCCATGTTAAGTCAAGTCCCAGAGTTTCTTGAGGATCCTGCCCTAGTTGAATCTGATTTTGAAGAAGGAGACTCTGTAGACGATGGTTTAGGAGTCTACCTACTAGATTTTGATGAGGAGGGTGAGCCGGGAAATCTTGGATCAGGAGAAGAGGACCCAGTGAGATCCTATGTGGATGGCACAAAGAAGTTCGATGAGCTAACCATGGCTACGGACGAGCCTACCAAAGAGGTTAACCTTGGCACTGAAGAATCCCCGAAGATAGTGTTAATTAGTGCCAACTTGAGTGTTGAAGAAGAAAGAGCTCTGATAGCTATTCTCAAAGAATTCTCTGATGGTTTTGCCTGGTCTTATAAGGACATGCCGGGACTCGACACCTCTTTGGTCGAGCACCGTTTGGTCCTAAAAGCCGACGCGAAGGCCTAAACAAAAGCTGAGGAGGCTACATCCCAAGCTTGCACTCAAGATCAAAGAGGAGGTTGACAAGTTGCACAAAGCCAAATTCATTAAGGTTGTGCTTTATCCACAATGGGTAGCTAATATCATCCATGTGATGAAGAAGGATGGTAAGGTTAGGATCTATATAGATTTCCGTGACCTTAATCGTGCTTGCCCAAAGGACGATTTCCCTCTTCCACACATAGATGTCCTAGTGGACAACACTGTCGGCTTTGAGACATTAACTTTCATGGATGGTTTCTCTGGGTATAACCAATTCCATCTGGTGGAGGAAGACCAGGAGAAAACTTCTTTCACAATGCCTTGGGGAACCTATTGTTATGTCGTGATGCCCTTCGGGTTGAAGAACGCGGGAGCAACTTATCAAAGGGCAATGATGAAAATTTTTCATGACATGATGCATATACACATGGAAGTCTATGTGGACGATGTCTTGGTTAAATCAAAGACTCGACATGGCCATGCTGAGATCCTCCGGGCAGTTCTCCAGCAGTCTAGAGAACACAAGCTCAAAATGAACCCCAAGAAGTGTGTTTTTAGAGTCTCTTCAGGAAAGTTGCTTGGGTTCATAGTTAGAAAGCGGGGAATTGAAATTGATCCTAACAAGGCCAAGGCGATAATCGACATGCCTCCTCCTAGGAATATCAGAGAAGTTACAGGGCTAATTGGCAGACTCCAGTTCATCAAGAGGTTTATTTCCCAACATTCAATCCGTTGTAAGCCCTTCTATAAGATGCTTAGAGGAGAGGCAAAATTTGACTAGAATGATAAATGTCAAAAGGCCTTTGATGAATTGAAGAGTTATTTGTTCAATCCCCTGTTCTCGCTCCTCCAGTCCCGGGTCGGCCTTTACTGCTCTATGTGTCAACCACTGAAGATTCAACTGGAACAGTTTTTGCCCAATACGACGAAGAGAAGAAGGAGAGAGCGGTGTACTACCTATCCAAGTTGTTCAAGGAGGCTGAAAAGAAGTACACCGCCATGGAAAGAATGTGTGCGGCCGTCGTCTGGGTTGCCCAGAAGTTGAAGCATTACTTCCTGGCTCATGAGGTGAATCTTCTGGCACGTATGGACCCAATTCGGTACTTGCATGAGAAGCCTATCCTGACTGATCGGTTGATGAGGTGGCAAAGTTTCCTCAATCAATTTGACATCACCTACGTCAACCAAAACTCAATCAAGGGGCACGCTATTGCTGAGCATTTTGCCCACCACCCATTACCTTCATGCTCTCCCATTGATGAAAGCTTTCCCGATGAAGAGTTAGGAGCCATTATCGATGGTGAACGTTCATGGGTGCTTTACTTCGACGGGGCCCTCAATTCCAAAGGGTGTGGAATAGGGGCAGTCCTCCTCTCACCGGAAGGGGTAGTCATTCCGCACGCCTATCAATTAACCTTCCGCGCCAGGAACAATGTGGCCGAGTATGAGGCGCTCCTAGTTGGGCTGAAAATGGCATTGTTGCTCGGAGTCAAAGAGTTAAGGATAATTGGTGATTCACAGTTGATACTCCGGAAATCCCTTAGCAAGTACCAGATCCCGGATCCCAAGTTGAAACCATACCAAGAGTTGGTAGGAAAGGTAGTCTGACAGTTTAGGAAGCTCACCCTAGTCCACACTCCTAGGGCTCAGAATATCCTACCAGATTCTCTCGCTTCCCTAGCTTCCTCCATTCCCATTCCTTTGGGAAGATCTTCTGAAACCATCTCTGTTCAAAGGCTAAGAGTCCCTTCTCATGTTGATCCTTGGTTCATTCAACTCAAATCTCCTTCTCTTCGGGTCCATGCACTCTCAAAAGAGCCCGAAATTGATCTCGAAGACGACCATCCTTGGTAGTTTGACATCGAGAACTATCTCAAGGATGTATCCTTCCCCGATTATGCCTCCTCTGCCGATAGACGGGCCATGCTCCGCGTCTCAGAGCATTACAAAATCATAGGTGGTGTTCTTTACAAGAAATCTCTCAGTGGGATCTATCTTCGTTGCCTCGATGAAATCGAATCTCAAAGTGTTGTTGAAGCTGCTCACTCTACTGAATGTGGTGGTCATGTCAATGGTAGAGCAATTGCCCAAAAGTTGCTAAGACACTATTACTGGCCTACCATGGAAGAAGATTGCCGTCACTTTGTCCATCACTGTGCTAAATGTCAATTGCATGGTGACAAAATCCATGCTCCTTCCTCTTCGCTTCACCCTCTCATTGCTCCATGGCCTTTCGCTATGTGGGAATTTGTTGTGGTCAATCCACTCATGGACAGAACCGGAGAAATCCATAACAAGTCCTTCATTCTGACTGCTACGAAGTACTTCACAAAGTGGGCTGAAGCAGAAGCGTTAATAGAGGTCAAAGCTTCAATAGTTGTCAAGTTCATCAAGTGCAACATTCTTGCAAGGTTCGGCGTGCCTCGGGACATCGTCACCGACAATGGGCCTCAATTCACTTCACAGGAGCTCTGCGACATGTATGGTAAATATGGTATCAACTTGCATCATTCATCCCCATATTATGCACAAGGTAATGGACAAGCGGAAGCTACTAATAAAACTCTCATCAAAATCATAAAGAAAACATGCAAATCTCATAACAATGCTGACTGGCCAGACCGCTTGGTTGAAGCTCTTTGGGCTTATCGCACCTCGGTCCGAACTCCTACGGGGCAAAACCCCTATGCTTTGACATACGGATCAGATGCGATACTCCCATATGAGATCTTCGTCCCTTCACTTAGAGTTCAATTGAATTCCGAACTTGACCTCAGTCAACGTCGAGAGGCCTTGTTGGCACAACTTGAACTCTTAGATGAAAGGCGAATGATAGCGGCTGACCATGCACAAGTCTATCGCCAAAGAATTGCACATTTTTATGCCAAAAGAGTTATTGAGAAAAAATTTGAAGTAGGTGAGATGGTCCTAAAACGTAAAATCATAAAGGCACCGGGCCCCATGAGGAAATTGCAAGAAAATTGGGAAGGTCCGTTCGTTGTCAAAGAAGCATACTCAGGGAATGCTTATAGGTTGGTAGATGCCACAGGAGTTGAGTTCTCACACCCGTGGAACACAGTCTACCTCAAGAAATTTTACCCTTAATTAGTCAGTCAAGTCTGTCGTTCGTCACTTGTCAACAGTGTAGGTTTAACTCCCTACTTTTCCACTTGGTCATTAGTAAGGTAGGATTTATTCACACACCACATGATGTTGAGATATTGTCCTTTGGCTGGAAAATCATAAGTACACTCGGGCAGTCTAATCCGGTCAATGTTTTCCCCTATTCTTCTCCCACTCCGTCGCATCTGGAAGCGGAGCAAACTACGAGTAGGGGACCATCTACTCCCATCTAAAGGACAAAGTCACCATAAACAGGGGCAAAAAAAAAAGGGGCAGAATGCTAAATCAAGCCTCAAGGGGAAAAGAAAAGCCAAGAGGTCAAAAAGGGTAGCAAAAAGTACGTACCCAGAAAAAGGCTGACCAACTCATGGAGGTAGCAAAAAGTACGTGCCTCCACCCCAAGAATCAAAGAAGATGAAAAGATTCCCCTAAAAATAATTGTTGACCAAGTCTTTTAGTATGAGATGTTGATTTGGAAACATAAAGTAGTTTGAACCAAAATTCTTACACGACTTCCTACTCATTTCTTCCAATTCCTCCCCCTAGGGGCAAATTTGACCGTATAAGTCCTTCCGTGGTGGAAAATATCAAGAAGGTTAGGGAAAACTTCCAACATCAAGGATTTCATACACGATCCTCCTTATTCATGACCTCCGTGGTTAAGTAGATCATGTGGACCCTATGCATTGACATGTGAGGAATATGTGTCATAGAGTCCAAAAATCCAAAAAAAAGGGGGGAAATGAGAAAAGAAAAAAAAGAGAGTCTATTGATGCATATATTTTTCACCATGTCCATATCTTCCTCTTGTTTTCAAAATCAAAAAAAAAATAAATCAAGAAAAAAAAATGCATGTGTATATTTCCTTTCGGTTATTTTTCTTATGCTCTCATCTTTGATTAGACATTAGCCCCTTGACCAGATCTCAAGAAAGGTACATCATTTAGGCAAGGCGCTAAAGACAGATATCACTAACATTTTTCCTTTAAGTGTTGTGGATACATGAACCAAAGTACAAAAGTCAAACCATTCAAGCACACAAATGACAAAAGTCCACAAAAATTCACTATAAGGATCAAATTCTGTACATATCATGATAGGGGCATGCCCCTGGTGGTACAAGTGTCACTCCTCTCTCCTCTCCCCCTCGCTAGGCCTCAGCCTACGTGAGCTGCTCACCTCCTCCTCCTCCCTCTCCCGACTCCTGTCCGAGATGAGAGGTCTCATCGCGGTGGAGGCCTCTGGTCGTGCTCCTCCTCGTCCTACGGACGGATCTCCCAATGACATAATGTCATCGAGAGATCCGAACACAGACCCCATCCTCCCGGCTGCCTCCTGCTGGCACTGTCGCTGCTGCTCCCAGTGCTTCATCAGCACCCGGTCCTTCAAGAACTCTAAATCTGCGATAGCCCGCGCCCGCTCCTCTATCACCCGCACCCGATCAGCCTCTGCCTGGCTCTGTCTCTCTCTCGCCTCGAGCAGGCGACCCTCTGTCCTCACCAACTCCAACCGCAGACCGTCCATCTGCACCTGAAGAGTCGCCACTCCTCCTCCCTGCCGCTGCATACAAAGGGGAAAATGCGTTAAATCAAGTCAATCAAATCATGATTGAAAAGGTGTCGGTTCAGTGTCTTACCTGGGCCTCGAGCTCCTGGATCCGCTCCTGTGCCCGGTCCAGGGCCTCCTATAGGCGGACCGCCATGTCCCCTCTAGCTGGCTGGGCGGACGAGCTCGCCCCCGCGTCACGGCTCGCTCATATCCTTGCTAGCTCGCCCTTCTGCATTCACATATCTTGGTCAATTCCAAATCAATTTCGAATCAAATGAAATTCAAGATAGGTTGAGAAATGTACTTGCCAATGTCTGCACCTCGGCGCGGAGCCTCTCGAGCTCGACCTCCTGCTCCGCCAGTCGCCCATCCAGGAGGCGGACCGCCTGCGACTCCAACAGTTGTCATTCACACTTCAAGGTTAGAATCAAATCTAGAAATTTAAATGACAAAGGCTCTGAGTTAGAAATTCACTAACCACTCGCCGGTCAATCCGGAGTCATCCGGCGTAGTGCGCTCGGTACCCCTCCAAGTACACGGCACTGTCCTCGAGGTCAGTCTGCCTGAGGACCTGCTCACCGCCCTCCTACCAGTAGGCAACGGTGGTGTCGTGCTCCTCGCTCCAGTCCCGGTCCTCGGCGAAGAATCGGCGGCGTGAGTGCCCCTCCCTACCGAGAGAAGGTACCTCGACGGCCGGCTAGTGCCAGCCTAACGTCCGAACTACCAACTCTAGGTAGAGGACCTCGCAGGTCCCCAAGCACAACAGCAGCAGGTGGCGGTCGAACAAAGGACGACCCGCTGCCACCGCCGGGCACGATGCATCCACATCCCCCGCATACGGGGTCTACACCACCTGCAAAAGTAGAGAGCACTGGTTAGTCACATCAAAAGCAGCAATTGAAAGAATGCATGAGAGCTAGTTGAGTTTGTACCTGGTCGTGGGGGTAGTGGTCCAGTGCGGCGCGCACGTCCTCCGCACGCCGGTCCGCCACCCTCGGGTCGGGAGCTACCTCCCACCTTGCCATGAGAGGCACCATGGTCTGGCACCCCTCTACTTGTACCCCACGTCCCATAAGGAAGTGGGTGTACACCCAGATCTACAAGGTAGCAAAGAGAATGTCAGTCAGGCAGTTAATCAATTTTAAAATTCAATGATGAGCACTAAGAGAAAGAAAAGTGGCGTACCTGAAGAAAGGGGGTGAAGCCCCCGGTGCTCTGAGAGCGCCGCGAGCTACTAGGGAAAAGAGAGAAGAGATGCCCCAGCATCGCGGCACCCCACGCATACCTCCCCTCCTGGTCTAAGTCCCACAGTAGCAGCACGAACTTGCAGTTCATCTGGGATGACTGCATCGCAAACAGTAGGCGCCCGAAGAGGTAGGAAATGAAGATTCGCCCCGACTGCTCCTCGCTCCGGTCTCCTAGGTCGAGTGCCCCCCGCACTCCCACGTAGAACTCCTCCAAAGTCTCCAATGGCCCTCTCCTCCTACCTCTCAGTCCTACCGCCTCTGACAAAGATCCAAGTAGGATGCTCCGGATCGGCCTCCTCCTCCTGGCCACGAACTCTGGCCCCAGAAGCTCCACTATATCATCATAATAATCACTCCTCTCTTGTCCGACCACCGGCTCTCCCTGAACCAGCAGTCCCGTCAGATACGCCACGTCCTCCAACGTAGGTATCATGTGACCCCAAGGCATAATGAATGCCTTGAAGTCCTCCTCCCATCTCTCCCTCAGGGCCTCTAAGTACGGTACGTCCACGTGGAATGGACGCATCGACAGAAGATGCCCGAATCCCATTCGGGCAATTCGGGTCTGCTGGGCCTCTAGCAGTGCCCTGTACCAAGCCCAGCACAGGTCCCAAGTAACCCTACTCCTCATTCTCCCCTTTCCCTACACAGAAAACACAGGACAATAGGCGTCAGCATCGATTACTGTTAACCCATAAATGACGACAACGGGTATGCCATTTACACAGAATCTGCATCCAGTGGCTGTCGTTCAGTTCCTCAGTCGGTGTCCAACCCTTGCCGTCAAGATCACATCGACGACAACGAGGTGGACGTTGATAGGAACTCGACGTCCGCCTATGTGGACGTCAAGTTCCTGTCAAAACCGACAGAACCTCTCTTGTTTTCCCCCTCTTTCCACTTGTATAAATACATCACACGCACATCCACGGAGTTTTTAAGGGTTGGTAGAACCTACCTTGGGCCGTCGGGGTGCCTCCGCCTTCGTGTCATCTCCTCCTTCGTCATCTCCGGCGATTTCCCCCTCCGGTCCACTATCTCCTTCGGTGCCGGCCGCCGCCGGTCCGGTCTCTTCCTCTTCCGCCGTGTCCATTGCCGCTGTCATCACCTCCTCCTCCTCCCCCGGTTGGCGGCAGGTCCGGAGGACAGTCCGCTTCCCTCTTGTCTTCATCGGAAGGGCTCTCAAGGGTTTAGGGTTGAGGAGAGGCAAGAAAAGCAAGAGGTTTAGGAGGTTTAGGGGATTAGAGAGGTATGTGAGAGAAAGAGTGAAAGGGTGTGGGAAAGGAGGCTCCCGATGCTTGGAAGACCAAATGGCGTCGGGATGAAGTGTCAGTTCAAAAAAAAAGTTGTTTTTCAAAATTAACGTCCATGTCTAACCGTCAATCTTTTCCGGACGTCAAGTCTGTGGCCGTTGACGTACCGTCAACGTCCAGGGTATTGTCGCCAAGGTCCCTTCTGTGTCAGAACTCAAAGTGCGGTAAACATCCATGGTCTAGACGCCAGGTTTGACTTAGACGGCCATCGATATGGACTTCTATCCTTCTCTCTACTAGTTGGCGGCCACCAGCTGGACGTCTACCAGCTATTGACGGCCATCGATGTGGATGTCAATACTTGCACACTCAGTCTTCACAGCACACCCCATTGAACACATTTGAGGCCCATTCACTCCATTCGTTGCTCACAATCCACAATCCACACAATTTAAGTCATTGAACACAATGCAAATCACCATTTATTCATCTAAGTCTGCTGGGAATCAAGAAAGTACATCACTTTGCCCTACGGGCCATGTAAAAATCACAAGAAATGGGGCGAATAGTGTCATTAAACTCTTCATATTTCCAGATGTCTTCCCAGTTTTCCTGCACTCCCAGTCCCACCTTCTTGCTCACTGTGTACCTTGCCCAAGTCTTCCTTGCTTTCTTCATCAGCTTCTCATTCCGCCCGGTAACTATCATATCAGTGCAGTTGGATGAAGTGGGAATTCCCCGGGGAATTCCAAGCTGACAATGGCACCGATGTGGCTGGTATACCACCATCCAACCAGCCCCAATCAACCACAAGTCTCTGTCCTCCCTGGTTCGAACTTTGAATTCAATAGTCCTCATGAATAGTGGCCTCACTATGAAATCATCCATTACCAGATAGGCCAAGTTATCTCTCCAAGCATCTCTACTCTTCAAGTGTGCAGTCACACACTTGATTTCATCCTCTGGCTCATACCATGCCCTGCTGCAATGAACTGAACTCCAAAAGAAGATTCTGGAGGGGGAAGGTTGTGTATCAGCAAAATCAAACTTCAAATGAGCCTCCATCCATACCTGAAGCAGAAACAAGCTCCCGCATTTGTGTCTGCCTAGGCTCATCGTGGTGAGCGAACTGTACAGGTGTGCAAGCACAGTAGGGGCAAGTGACTGCCTGCGCCATAGCAGAGACAAAATTCCCACGTGCTCGTAAAGGATGAAGTCGCCACTCGTAGGGAACAGGAAAACTTCAGCTAGGCAGAGTGTCAGTCCTCGAGTCGCCCTCTCTCCACCAATCTCCCTCGCATGCTGGATCAACCACCAGGCCAGTCGGTCTAGAAAGATCCCGTGCTTGTTCGTCACCCTCAGCACCTCCTTCTTGTCCCGTACGATGTATGCAAGAATATCTTCCCACAGGAGGAGAGGAGTCGCCGCATCGTACTCTAAACACCATCTCCACCCCAAGAACAGCTCCACTTCCTCCAGCAGCACACTCGCCTCAAATGCCTGGAACACAAAAGTGTGTGTGTGTGGATGCCACCGCTCCGCCAGCGCTCCCAGAGCATCGAACCCCCACCACATCTCCATCATGTTCTTCGCCAGCACCACCATGAAGCTTAGATTCCGCATTTCGATATAGCTTCGCATTTCCAGTGTGATGGCATTTATCAGGTTTACAAGCCAAGAGAAGTCCCGTACCTGGCCCTAGCTCGGGAAGGTGGGCACCTCCTGCATAAAGGGTGCTGTAAGAAACAAGTTTGGGGCGTTTTCAGCCCATGGAGAAGCAGAAATGAGTATCACTTACCTCCCCGTTGGTCAATCGGGTGCTTAGATGCCCCGGAACCTCGCTCAGGATCCCCAGGTTCATGCTTGTAGATTTCCCGGTCGATGAGGAGGCCATTTCACTGCTTCAAGTTGTCTCCAGATACTCTGGTTCGCAGCGGGAACAGAGAGGGACGGAGGAAGAAGATGGAAGAGTCCCTATGGACTCCCATCACCTGTATTTTCGGTCTAATCCGCTAGTCAGTAGACGTCCAGATCGGTTGCCGTTAGTTCCCAGTCAATGGCATCACATGTTGACGTTAACTGTATGTTGACGGCCATCAGGGTGGACGTTTACTACCCGAAAAGTTTCAAAGCTTGATTATTCATATGGCCATTATCCATGATCTTGTGCTTCAAGTTGTTTTGCAAATATTTTAAGCACGAGCTGCACTTCAGATTCGGAACACTCATACGACCTTGAGTGTTGCAGGTATGTCTAACATAGGACCCCACCAGAGGCGAATAACTTGGCGGCCGTGAACCCTGAGTTCCCCTTTACCAAAAACCATGGTGGGTTTGCGATATCTCAGTTATTTGTTGGCCTTTAGAAATTTCCTCTGGTTCTAACTTGCATTGTAGATAGGCAACCCACACCAACATGCATTTAGGTCTTCACTACTAACATTCTCTCACTGACTCAAAAAAAAAAAAAGATGGTGATTTTCCTCGATCGTTTGATTGCTCCACGGCTCCCCAGCTCAGGTAGTCTACCGAGTCCGTTCTCCATGATTATCCAAGTTGATATCGGGTCTTTGTTGCCCATGTTCCAAGTTGTCCCACCGTGACATTCAAAAAATAGTCAGGCAGCCTTATTGAGTTCATTTGAGCCTTCGCCAGCCGCGAGCTTAATTCCGGACTTCAGACTTTCCAAACATTGATTCCAGTTAGAATCTTTTCATAGTCCTTTGAGAGATCAACCAATCCTTTGTCTCCATGACCCCCTAAATCTGGGACAGACGTCCTGATTAGGCCAGCGAGCCCACGAGCTCTGGTTATGAGACTCTCTTGATTCAACTGTCATATTACAACTCCTTTGACTCAGACACGCCGGAAACTAGTCAAAGTCCAACACGGCCACGCCAGGGACCCTACCGTTGGGTTGCAGTTGTAGTTACACAGGTAGATCACTCGTCCTCTTATCCCCATTAGTCTCTCAGACGATTTGTCATCTGTTTATAGTCTAACTCATTCGTTTGGCTTGCTAGAATTCCTATCATCGGAGATGGCTCTTCATCAAATCTCTGCGTCCTTTGTTTACCGAGACACCAACCTTTCAGTCTGCTCTGCTCCCTTGCAAGATCGGATGTCTCGGAGGGGCATTTGTAGACGCGAGATTTGACCCATCCCCGCGTGGCTCTTTAGCCCAATAAGACTCGTTTGACCATTTGTTGACTTTCCTCGGATGCCATGTAGATGGCAGCATCGATTGCCGCCGACTACATGTTGACGGCAAGCCCCCTGGACATTGACCCATATTGGCATCCACATCTCTGGACGTCTGCATGAGGTTGGCGGCAGGATCAGGTGACGTCAACCTGCTTTACTAGGTCTGTGCAACTACCCCGAGAATCTAGCCCACTTGCACCATTCTCTCGCCCATGCAGCGCATGGGGCCGTTCCCAATGGGCAAATGGGCCACCTTGGCACCTCCATGACCCAGTAAAAATCCTACTTGGCCTCCCCCCATTGGTTGGAGCCTTTATGCATGGATTGCCAAGTGTGCAAAGTGTGTTTCTTTACACTGAGCATCCAAGGCACCCAAGCTGCACCCCCACTGTCTATATAACTCCCCCTTGAGCCTTCTAAGAGAGGGGAGGGGAGGTTGGATGTCCATATGCTGCCACCTTGAGAGACGAGAGAGAAACTTGCACCCTACCTTCCACCATTCATCCTCTTCTTTCTCTCGTCAATTTGGACGTTCAGGAGGCTTCATCCCAAGCTGGAGGAGCCCTGCAAGTATTCCACAATGCCAACAACGAGGATCAACACCTACCTCTTCCTCTCTTCCCTTACTCTTCTCTTAGTCTTTTGCATGTTGCACACACCTGCCCACACACTCTAGGTATGTAGGCCACTTTCCTACACACCTAGAAAGGGGTTTCCCAACCAAAAACGGAGGGAAGAAGGGTGGTCATAGCACATGGCCACCCCTCTTCTCAAGCCCGCATCCGGTATGGGACTCTCCTCTTGGGCTGTTTCTCTTCGTTCTTGAGCATTTACTACACTTTCTTTAGGCTAATAGAGCTTCTTTTTGTGGCAGGAATGAACTGTAGAAGACCGCGGAGCTTTTCTTCTTTGGCCGGCTGAAGGAGGAGAAGTTGAAGCCCCCATCTCCATCCGCTGCGCGAGGTTGCTGCATCGACGTGGTCACATCATTCCTTGGGCACAGGTAAGGCCCTGGCGATCACAAACTCCCTTTTTCTCTTCTGGTTTTATTTGTTTCCTCCTAAGTCAACCTAGTCAACTAGGGAGTCAACTAGGTCAACCAGTGACCCATCATCGCCAATGAGAGACCAGCGACGTCTACGAGCTTCCGGAAGATCCACTGGTCGGTCGGGGACGGCGCGAGAATGAACGTCCACACTCGTGTGTGCCTTGGATGGCTAACGGACCTCTCAAGTGTCCGTGCATGCCTTGTGCTCGCTAGTCTTGTCGTGGGTTACAAGCCAGTGGTTCGGCATGGTTTTTGTTATGCTTTCCCCGCCTATTCGTCTGGTGCTTGGCACTTGAGGGCTTGTCCCGTTCAAAGGTTGTCTCCATTTCCTAGGCCCCATCCTCGGGAGCCTGTTGAGGAAGTGATCTGCGCTACGAGGGTGCTCAAGTTGGCAGCCGAGTTGGCGGACTCTAGAGAGGAGGGGAAAACGAGGTTTGGACAGCGACGTCGAGTCATTTCTAGAGCTCTCTTGTCTGAGGCGGGACGCCAAGGTCATTGAGGTGGTTCTCTTCCTGGCGTGGCCCAGACAGTCCCTTGTCTCACTGCCTCACTCTTTGTGGCTCTGGAACCACTTAGAGAGGTCAAGCATACAGCCGCAGTCTGGCCAAACTGCAGTGTTGCGTGCGTTTGTGTGTTCTGTGGCGGCTCAGTCTCACTCTCTTGGGAAGGTTAGAGGCCAGAGCCAGCTGGCGAGTGAAGAAGGTGTAAGTGGTGTGTCCTTCTCTTAGCTGCCAGTGGTAGTGGCTTGGTTGATGTTGTTGTGATGGCGTTTCCTAGTATGATTCGTTGCCCTAGCCTGCACAGCGGTCGTAGCCTAGCCGTGTCTAGCCTCTGTGGGTGTTGTTCATTTGGCCTTGTTGGCCCGTGCTTATGGTGGTTTCCGCTTCGGTGTTCTCCTGGTTACGTAGTCCCGTTCTTTGGTGCAAGTCCGTGATGGCACCGGCATGTGTTGTTTCCCAACCTCGTGGTGTGTCTGGGGTGGTTCTTCTTGTAGGCCCTCGACCTTGTGGAGGTCTGAGGTGGCCGTACTTAAGGTGAGACACTTTTCTTAGGTTGTTTCTCGTTGGTCTCCGTGAGACCCCTGTCTCAACGGGCATGCCGAGACTTGTTTCCATTTTGTGCCTAACTCCATTGGTTTCTACGAGAGTCGTGTGTGTGTCACAACCTTGGTTGGTGGTCATGGCATTGTGTTGTTCTATTCAACTGTTGCGTAGTACCCTACTGTAGGTGTTCCTCACTTTACAAATTTCTAGAGTAGTTTCTTGTTTAGGAGTTCTTGCTTCTTTGTCCGGTGAGGGACTGGTAATCTCTACTAGGCCTTGTTCGTAAGACTCACTCCCCCTACTCCCTTCAGTTAGGGGCTTGTTGTCGTGGGAGCTCGGTGTCGGACGGGTTGCGAAGGCGGCTGTGGCACCATGTGCTATCAGTAGTAGTGAGAGCGAGTGTTGTGAGCTCTTGTACTTGAGTGAGTTGAGAGTTGTGCTTTGCAAGTTCTTGAGGTATGGCCCATAAGGACTACACATTTCTTCTTATACCTGTGCTTTTACTTGGGACACGTTGTACAACAATATATCTTATTATAGTTATTTAAATTCACTACGTTTCTCACTAGACTATTTCTTCTAAGCCTTCTGGGTCTTTGGAACCATGGGTGGCGGCGTGAACTTCAGTGTCCCTAGCAGGGGTCTGGGAGGTTGGGTCGTTACATAAATGAAGCAATCGATGTTCAAAGGTAATCGTTGTTTAAGTGAAGCAATCGATGTAAAAGACAATCGATGTTCGAATGTAATAGATGAGAAAGACAATTGATGTTTTGATGCAATCGATGTTTATGTATAATCAATGTTTATGCAAGACAATCGATGTGGAAGCAATCGATGTTTCAATGAAGAGCAATTGATGTTTCATTTATAATTAATAATTGATGTTTAAGTAAAGTAGTCGATGTGAACTTCGTATAGAACTTCAGATATGACAAAGTTAGCTTCGTATATAACGATGTGAGACTTAGACTAATCACGAACAAAAGCTTGCATGACGAAGTGCCAGCTTCAAATATGACGAAGTGGATTTCGGATATGACGAAGCTAGCTTCATATATGATGAAATAAACTTCGATTGAACATGGTCAAAACATGCATGACAAAGTTGAAACTCAGTGTAAATCTATAATGATAATGCAAGAATATATTGTATTCATGGGAGAAATATGATATAAAATATATTAATGATATTTTAAGTTAAACATGGGTTTTGTTATCACCAAAATAAAGAGTAAAATATATGAGTGGTTCAACAATCTCTCTCTTTTTGGTGATGACAAAACTCATGTGAATTTTCAACAAATATTCAATATAACTACTGAATAGAAAATTCATAACATAAAATACTCTCCCCCTTTTTGTCAATAACCAAAAAAGGAAGGATCTTACCATTTGCATTCTCCCCTTAAGGAATATTCTTACCATTATGAAGGAGAGGGGTTCAACAATATTTGTCATAAATTTACATCTCCCCTTATTACTTTCTTCCTCTTGATGTGAGGCTCCCCCTTAGTTCATGGCTTCCCCTTAATGTAAGGCTCTTGTTGGGTTTGATCTTGTTTCTTTACTTGACATGTCCACTTGTTGTTTGTCATGTCTTCAAGAGTATTCCTTGCATTGATCCTATAAAGAGACAAAAATTCTTACAAGGATATTAGTAGCATTGTAGTAAAAAAAATGAATATAATTTTAAACAAAAATTTTAAATTAAGGATAACTACTTCCTCTTCAGATAGGAATGAAGTGAAGAGTAGGTAGTCACTAATCAGATGCTTTTGAGCAACCTTTAACCATACTCATTTGAATGCCTTTTGTTGTTTTGTTTATCAAGAGCATATTGACATTCTCTTCATCTTCTTATGTGTTTGATCTGTTTGAGGAGTTACCCCATGTAGCTGTAAAGGTCTTCTTTTTATATTTCTCATGCTTCTCTTCTTTTCTTTTCTTCTTTTCTAATCTTTCAGATCTTCTAAGCTTTGGACAATCTGGCCTTAGATGTCTAGGCTGCTTACATTCATAGCATGTGGGTTCCTTCTCCTTTTTATTTTTCCTCTTGACTAAGATTTTCTGAATAGCTTCTTCTTACTCACTGTCAATATCATTGCCCTCACTAGCAGTGGCTTCATCCGATGTGCTTTCTTCTGCCTTGAATGCATTGTTTACTCTTCTTCTGAATCCAGTTTCCCCTAATCTCTCTATGTTGATCTCATGAACCATGAGAGATCCAATGAGATTTTTCAATGTCATTTTGTAGAGGTCATTAGCTTCTTCTATAGCAGTGACCTTTGGAGTCCACTCCTTTGAGAGAGATGTTAGGATCTTTCTGACTATATCTCCATGGCTATACTTCTTTTCAAAACCTACAAGTCTATTTACAATTTCAGTAAACTCATGGTACATCTGAAATATGGACTCACCTTGTTCCATTTGGAACTTCTCATATTTTTTCACCAATATATCAATCATGCTTTCTTTTACGTTGTCAGTCGCTTCATATGTGAGCCTTAGCGTTTCCCACATATCCTTTATTGTTTTGCACGGAGAAATTCTATTGAATTCTTGCTTGGTCAGCATGCAACATATGAAGCTCTTGGCCTTTCTATTCAGAGATATCTTCTTTTTCTCTTCAGTTGTCCATTCTTCCTTTGACTTTGAGATTTTGAGATCACCATCTTCTATGATGCTTCAGATTTAATAGTCATAGCCTTGTAGGAAGAACTCTATCCTCGTCTTCCAGTATTGATAATCATCTCCATTAAATAGTGGAGGTCAAAAGATGGATTGGCCTTCTGTAAATCTTTGGGCTACCATTTGATCTTTGCTCTAAGATCGTTAGATCTTCTTGATGTTTTAGAGACTAAGTCTCTAATACCACTTGTTGCTATTAGATGAATGAAAGAGCTCAGCTCTGATACCACTTGTTGGCCAGCATACGACAGCAAGGATAAACCTAGAGGGAGGGGTGAATAGGTTATCTAAAAATACAAATAAAAATCACCACTTGAAAACTTTCGTTAGTGAATGTAGTTGTGTGCAGTAGATAAAGTAGCAGTATGAAAACAATTCAAACAAACAATCACACAAATGAACACAAAGAATTTTATCCTGGTTTGGTACTTCACAAATGGAAGTCCTATGTCTAGTCCCTAAGCAAAGTCTTAGGATTTCACTAACCACCAAGTAACCTTGGTCTTCCCTTAAACAAGGGGCATACAACACCAAGCACCCCAGCTGGTCTTCTTCTCTTTCAGGGTAAGAAGGCAACCCACTGTTTCACCTCAACCAGGTGCTTCTTTTACGAGCTCAAAAGCAACTTACTGGTATATACCCCAGTAGGTTTTCCCTTCAAACAAGGGGAACACTGGTATAGTGTCACGCCCTGACGCGGGATATCGGAACGCGAGGCAGTTGCAAGTAAACGGGTATAGAGCGAGTACTAGACATCAAACCATTGGACAATAATAAATACTAAAGCAAATTCATTTCATTAATAACTTTCCAAATGTCTAGTTACAACCACTAATATCAGAGCCATTCTACAGGGCCCAATTACATTGAAATAAAAGCAAAAGACTAACTAAGACTCTAACATATTGCTAGGATGCTAAGGTACTCATGACTTCACTCCTCGTCGTTCCCGTCCTCTTGAGTGTATGTGTCATCATCGGTCTCACCTGAGAACACAACGACAAATAACGCAGCGTGAGCGATAATGCCTAGTAGGACTTAAATCTCAAAAGTCAAGTAGGCTTTAAATGATTAGTGTATTAAATGGCATAGTAACTAATGATAGAGCAAGAGAGTCAAGTAAGAGATAGCAGGATAGCGCAAGAGGGAAATAGCACAAGCTTTCTAAACATAGCACAAGTGTCGAGTATATAGCACAAAGCATAGAAATAGCACAACGGGTATAGTATAGCACTTTTGTCAATAGACAACGAGAGAATATAGCACTTTTGATTGTCATTTAGATAGTCGAGATAAATAGCACTCGAGTGTAATGCCAAACACTCTGATCATTTAACTCCCATGGGCACTAGCACTTTCGGGCGCACATCCCAGGACCAGATCGGGCCCTTTATATATTGCCAGGCATTGATTATATTGTTTATCTTTAGACAATTAGTCAATGGCCAATAGAGAGTACCAAGAATAGATGAGAGTATTTGATGAATAGACGAGATAGTAGATTGAACGTGAATAGACGAGCGAGTAGAGTATATATGAGAGCTAGTGGACATTGCATGTAACACGTCGAGTAACCAAGCGATAGTAACAATTGCACAACACGCACACGTGGTGTTGGCAGTCAGGTGGAATTCACTACCTTTCTGCTGGCCATGTTATGCATAGGTCCAGAGGTCCAGCGTGATTCAAGATAATAGCGAACTCTAATAGCCGTTTGGATCATGTTAGGGTATCATAGGTGTTAGGGTACATCCGGCTCATCAACCATGTGGGAATCCATGGATAGAGGAGACTTACGGAGGCCTTGAACAAAGACTCACTAGTCCGACAGAAGGAGTATCCGATGGAGAGTTCATCCAAGTCAAGAGAGAATGTGTATATAGAAACAAGTGATTGACGTTCTAGAGGAATTCTAGAATAGTGGAGCGTCGATAACGGTATTCCCAAAATAATGAGAGAAACAAAGATAAGTCTTATTTAAATTATGGTAATTTAATTACATAAATTACCAGAGGTATTATGAGTTAATCACATGCAAAGTTAAGCCATAATTGGATAGTTCAAAGTGCGTGCATGTATCATGAAATCATAGCTAGAAATAAGTCATGTGCATATCTTTTAAAATCATACAAAAATCTTCAGTTTATAACATGTATATTTATTATGTATATGACTGTTAAGAGAGGGTACAAACACTGTAGATAGTCAAGACTTGTTGAGATAGGGGGTTTCATGCAAAAAACCCAGATCACGATGTACCCTACAGAGGGTCGCAACGGGGTCAGGCAGAACGCGACAGGCTCTTGTACAGGTCGCGACAGGCTCTTGTACAGGTCGCGACGGCCTAATCGGTTCAGGTAGACAGATCATGACGGGGTCGTTTGAGGGTCGCGACAGGCTTGTCAGATCGAGCAGTAGATCGCGACGACAGGTCCTATCCTGATCAGATCGCGACGGAAGGCACTGTCGCGACAGCCCTGTGAATGCGGCCTATCAGGCCGTCGCGTTTACAGGGTCTGCGCCCGAGTCCGACAGGTAAAGAACAGTGTATTGGATTGCGGGCCAGACTTACCCTATTTGACACAGGGTGATTTAGGAAATCATAACTAATTGTACAAGTAATGAAAAATCATGAAACTAGTTGCAAATTGATTTGGACATGCATGGGTACTTACAGTAAATAGGGATTGGAAAACAAACAGGGTTTCGACATGCTTTAAACACGGGCATTCATGATGAACTTGAAGTAGTACATAGTTGAGATCAACTATTTAATTTGCAAGATAGGATGAATCAAAATTAGGGCTTTTAGTGCAAAAGATGCCTAGCATGCATCAGTTCCTACAGTAAAAATCTCATGGCATGGGGTTGAGTATACAAGGAGAACAAGATTTAAGATGAAGGGTCAGGCTCATGCTAGTTGCAGAACATGAAAAATTCAAGAAGAAAATATAGGCTCGATGGAAAAATATGAGACAAGAGGGCTTTGAATCCTAAGGTTTAGATCAACCTACAGACGAAATTGATTTAGTTTTACTCTTGAGAATGCCTACCTTTGATCGTTTTCCTCTTCTATGGCTAGAACTTGAAGAACGGGGTTGAAGCTTTGTTGGAGCCTCCTTCCCACGAATTCTCCTCCTCCTTGGCCTCCTCTCCACATCCTGAAACCCTTGGCAACGAGCTAGGGCCGGCCATGGGGGAATATGAGAGTATTTATGTCCCTTTGGTTACTATTTCCTAATAGGACTCTAATTGCTATTTAATTTCAGGATTTCCTATTTCTCTCACCCTTTCCAAACTTGAGAACTTCTAATTGGGTTAGGATGGGAGCTAAATTTGTGGCCAACCTATTGGGGTAGGTTTAGAAATCCAAATCCAACTCAAACTTCTTATTTAATGAATTAAATACCTCTTTTCTATATAAGTAATAATTAAGTTATGAATTTAAGGTATTTTTCTATTATTCTTGTTTTAGAAACCCTTATTTTGGCCCATAAATTTATAATGGGTCATTTTAACAAAGTCTATTACTTCTTTTCATTTAATGGATTTTATTTAATTCTCTTTTATTTGATTTTCTAATTGCTTTTATTTTTATTTTTATTAAATTTTTATTTTTCAAAAATCTAGGTTGCTACATATAGACCCCAGATGGTCACCACCAAACCCAAGCTGGTCTTCTCTTCTAATCAAGGGGAACGCTTGCACAACAAGCCTTCTCTTCCAATCAAAGAGGAAGAGGAACACTTCTAAACACAAAAAAAAGGACCTTAAACCCCTAGATCAAGCTCAAGATAGACAATGAAATGCTTGATCTGAGACTGAGCCTAATAAGGAAAGAGTTTGCAAAACAAGAATCTCTTTAGGCTAAACCCTCAGCTCTTTCTCTCTCAAATACATAAAGACATACAGAGAGAGAATGAGGAAGAAGGAAGATGGCTTGAATGCTTCAGCTTAAATGGGCTCGAGCTCTCTTCCTTTCTTTCTTTGAGTGTGTATAGCGTTGGATGCTCATTGGATGTACAGTCCTTGAATGATCTTCAGGTTCGTACTCCTTTCTTTTTCTATTACTTCTTCCTTTTATGGAGCAGCTTGAATAGATCCGTTGAAGACTAGCCATTGGAGTTTTTTGGACCTGTTGAATTTCTTGGCTCTTTTCTTCTTCTACTTTCATTCTGTTCAATCAAATGGATGTCTTCTTGTGCCTACTGGCTACTTGGAATGGAGGAAGATGTTCCAACTGGTGCGCACTTCCAAGGATGCAAGCAGTAGGTCCAAGATGTTGAATAGTCCTGCAGACACTTAATGCAAATAAGAAAATTGTTAGACTATAGAAGTCTTCTGACAGATAACCCATAACTCTTCTTCCTTTTTGTCCATATTTTCTGTTGACATCCAAACATCTCAGGTAAGGCCTTTGCTTTTGAGCATAAGGAAGGAGTCCTTATTTTCTGCTGACTCCTTTTCTTACCTACCCTGATAAGATAGAAGCTAGATAGTAGAAAGATCTTCAGTTAGAGAAATAATAATTTAAACATATGAAGTACATTTGAACTTTCATTCATATAAGCACCAAAGACATTTTGAAACATTTGAAATATAGAGGCAATTGATGTTTAAGTATAATAGTAATACATGTTTCAGAGGCAATCAATGTTTCATAAAGATAATCGATGTTTAAGTGAAGCAATCAATGTTCTAATGCAATCAATGTTAAATGAAGCAATCGATGTTTGAGACAATCGATGTTCTAAGGTAATTGATGTTTAAGTGAAGTAATTGATGTGAAAGACAATCAATGTTTTAATGTAATCGATGTGAAAGACAATCGATATTTTGATGCACTCGATGTTTAAGTATAATTGTAGCAACCTGAATTTTTGAGAAAAATAAAAATGTAAATAATAAATTAAAAACTCAGCTAAAGGGATATTCAATGAAAAGAGCATTAAATAAAACCCATTTAATAGAAAAGAGTAATGGGCTTTGATTAATGGATCCTCTAGAATTTATTGGGTCAAAAATATGAATTTACAAAGGGAGAATAATAAGAAAATACCCTAAATTCGGAGTTTAATTATCTCCTAATTAGAAAGGGGTTATTAAAGCAATAAAAGTTGCAATTAGAGTTGGAATTGGATTCCTAAATCTACTCCATATAGTCTAGCACGAATTTAGATATTATCCTAACCCAATTAGAGATTGGAAAGCAAGAGAAGAAAGGTGGAGTTAGGAAATCTCGTAATTAAGAGGAATTTGAGTAGTAGTAGGAATATGAACTCTTATTTATATAAATACACCTCTTAAACCCTCTTGGTCGACCCTAGCTTGTTGCCAAAGGTTGTTGGACGTGAAGATGAGGCCAAGGAGGAGAGGATCTGGTGGGGAGAAGGAGTTCTTGGAGCTTCTTCCTCGTTCTTGGAGATTTTAACCCTAGAAGACAAATTGAGTCACAGGTAGGCATTCTCACGAGCATAAAACCATGAAACGTTTTCTGTAGGATGTCTCGTCTATCAGGAGCAAAAGCCCTTTGGTTTCATAATTTTCCATTGAGCATATCTTTAGTTCTTGATTTTTCATGTTCTGCAACTTACATGACCTCGAACCCTCTTCTTAACTCTTGATCTCCTTGTATACTCGACCCCATGCTACGAGATTTTTACTATAGGAACTGATGCATGTTAGGCATATTTTGCCCCTAAAAGCCCTAAATTTTATTCATCCTATCTTGTGAATTTAATCGTTCATCTCAACTATGTACTGTCTCATGTTGATCATGAATATACATGGTTAAAGCATGTCTAAACCCTGATTGTTTTCCAATTCCTATTTATTGTAAGTACCCATGTATGTCTAGATCGTTTTGCAACTGGTTTCATGATTTTTCGTTGGCTATACAATTAGTTATGATTTTCTGAACTATCCTGTGTCAAAAAGGCAAGTTTCTAGACCGCAATCCAAGACAGATCAGAACCCTGTCAGGCTCTGGCGCAGACCCTGTGAACGCGACGGCCCGATAGGCCGCGTTCACAAGGGCCGTCGCGATAGAGCGCTCTGTCGCGATCTGATCGCGACAGCGCCTGTCGTCGCGATCTGCTGACCAGGCCGTCGCGACCCTCATGCAACCCCTTCGCGACCTGACTGCCCGAACCGACATGCCTGTCGCGACCTGTACAAGCCACTGTCGTGATCTACCCTGACCCTGTCGCTACCCTTACTGGCCTACGTCGCGTTCACAGGATTACGCCTTTTTAACAGTCATACACGTAGTAAAAACACCGTTTTAAAATGGAGCTATATTGAATGCTTTAAAAGACATATTCATGACCTCTTTTCTATCTATGATTTCTCTCTCACATGCACACACATGAACCATCCATATATGGCTGAAATATGGCATACAATATCTCATAATGTATCTGGTAATTTATTGCAATAAAGTATACTAATTGCCCTATTTTAAAGGATTTGTATTCGTTTCCTGCGTTGTTTATATACCGATATCGATGCTCCACTGTTCTAGAATTCCTCTAGAATGTCGAGTACCTATTTTTATATACACACTTTACTTGGCTTGTGGTGAACTCTCCGTCGGATATTCCTTTCGCCGGACTAGTGAACCCTTGCACAAGGCCTCCGTAAGTCTCCTCTGATCATGGATTCCCACATGGTCGACGAGCCGGTTATACCCTAACACCCATTACACCTTTAGGGATCGGTATGATCTAAACGGCTATTAGAAGTTTGCTCTTACCTTCATTCATGTCGGACCTCTAGACTTGTGCATAACATGGCCAGCGGGAAGATCGTGAGTTCCACCTGACTGCCAACACCATGTGCCCGTGTTGTGCAACTGTTACTATCGCCTGTTACTCGAAAAGTTACGTGCATTGTCCCTTAGCTCTCATCTATACTCTACTCGCTCATCTATTCACGTTCACTCTACTATCTCGTCTATTCATCTAGTACTCTCATTTATTTCTTGGTACTCTATTTGGCCATTAAATTGATTGTCTACGATAAAAACATGACTATGCTAGGCAACATTATAAGGGCCCGGTCTGGTCCTTGGGAGGAGCACCTGAAAGGCTATAACTCGCGAGGGTCTAATGATATGGGTGATGGCATACACCTAACGCATGAACACGCAAGATTCGATCTATGGCAATCAATTAATCAAACAGTCAATTATTGGTTTACATGAAACTCATGGTTGATAGAATATCGACCAACACTTGCTATCGTGACTTGTGCACTGTTGTGCAACTTTACTTGATTATCTTGTTATACGGCCAATCCGATATCAAAACTTGTCGTGCTATACTCTCGTGCATTGTGCTATTGTCCCTCGTTATCGTGTACCAGTACTTGCTATACGTTTCTTGTTATTCTCTCTAGTTATCCTGCTTTATAAGACATTAATCACTTAAAACATGCTTGATCCTGAGATTTAAGTCCTACTGGGCGTTATCGCTCACCCTGCGTTATTTGTCGTTGTGTTTTCAAGTGAGACCGAGGATGAACCATACACTCAAGAGGACAGGAACGACCTGGAGTGATGTCTTGAGTACCCTAGCGTCCTATTACTATGTTTAGCATTGTAGTAGTTAGGGTTGAAAGTTCAGTCTTTTGCTTTATTCCAATGTAATCGGGCCCAATAGGTTGGCTCTGATATTAGTGGTTGTAATTAGACATTTGAAAAGTTATTAATGAGAAATATTTGCTTTAGTATTATTCATTTCGAAATAGTTGATGTCTAGTATTCGCTCTATACCATTTACTTGCAACTGCCTCACGTTCTGATATTTCTGCGTTGGGGCGTGAAAATAACTGATGCTTATGTAGGACAATCGATGTGGAAGCAATCGATGATTCAATGTAATTGATGTTTAAGTGTAATCGATGTTTCAATGAAGAGCAATCGATGTTTGATTTATAATCAGTAATGGATGTTTAAGTGAAGCAGTCGATGTTCAATTCGTATAGAACTTCGGATATGACGAAATTAGCTTCGTATATGATGAAGTGAGACTTTGACTGATCACGAACAAAAGTATGCATGACGAACTGCCAGCTTCGGATATGACGAAGCTAGCTTTATATATGACGAAGTAAGCTTCGACTGAACATGATCAAAATATGCATGACGAAGTTAAAACTCAGTGTAAATCTATAATGATAATGTAAGAATATTATCACGCCCC
Source organism: Colocasia esculenta (assembly GCA_014218235.1). Taxonomy (NCBI): domain Eukaryota; kingdom Viridiplantae; phylum Streptophyta; class Magnoliopsida; order Alismatales; family Araceae; genus Colocasia; species Colocasia esculenta. The sequence goes on along the minus strand of CM024755.1, from coordinate 53,777,355 downwards.
CGATTTTTTGCAGCGGAATTAATTGGTAACGCGACGAACAAGCACATTCAGAAGCCATAGACAATGACTAATACCAGTAGGGCCCATAATGCAATAATTAAAGCTCTATTCATTATAATAAATGATTAATACAATATCCAATGTCAAAATAAGAACAACTCTCTACTTACTAGTCTTAGCAATCTCTCAGAAAAAGATAAAATTCCAGTGATGACTAATCTCTCACTAACTAGAATAAAGAAAGGCTCTCTAAAGTGTAATTCACACTCAGCACACAATCCCGTCATTAAGCTTTATTCTTCATTCTTGCTTCCTGGAAATGTTAGGAAAGCAGATATAAGCAAACTAACCGAGTAGGATTTACATCTCGATGTGCGGGCAATGATATAAGTGATTAACATTTTACTCAGGCAGGCACGAGTATAAACAAGATGTTCTAATATGCATGATAAATCCAGTGAAAACATAATTAGCAATGTGATCAAGAGATGTCTAATGAATTCTAGATATTATGTGAGAAGGACGATCAAGTAAAAGAGATTATGACGCTAGAAAGTATATTGCATATACAGGGGAGTATTCACATTTGGAAGTAATAAACATGGGCAATAGTTCAGGAAGGTCGGGATAACTCATGTGTTAATATCACTGAAGAGGGAACATTCAGGATTATACAAGAAAGTTATTTCATGCAAGAAAATCACTAGAGTATCTTTCAAGAGATCAAGATAGCAATGGAAAGTGCAAGTACATAGGGCAATTCACTAGCAAGCATTTTGAGTAACCTATTTTGGGCACTCCACAAGAATGTACTTTTCATATCATGCAGGGTCTACTAGTGCCTCAAGCAAGTACATCCCACTACCACTCAGGTTAAGGACTAGCACGCAGTAGCGAGTAACAAGTCAAGTCAATGATGCCACCTCTGTAAGTGTAAGGCCCTCGAATTTCCGTCGCATTATTTGTATTTGCGTGTGTGTATATTTGTGCTTGTGTATGTATATACATATTTACGTATGTATTAATTAGTAAAATTACGTATACATGTGTTTATATTACATGTAAATAATGCATGTATTGAATGGTGATAGTATGGATACACTACCATATGCATATTGCATGTATATATGCATGGCATGCATGGTTTTCTGCATATTTTAGACTTCTGGCCGAAGGCCATCTTGGCGTCAACCCCTAGCCGTTGAGGTGGTGTCAGCGTCCAGACATGGACGCCAACACTAATCTTGGCGTCTAACAATATGGACGCCTATTTCCCTGGCCTGCATGCGCAGCAGAGCCAGAAATTCTGGGAACAAGGGAGCTCACCCATTGGGGAGCTATCCCCAACGGCTCTGAGAGCTGTCTTGTCACCCTGTGAGTGGGAGAGAGGTCTTTCCACATGTTAAACCCGGATCTGCCTTCTCCCACTCCTCTCTTCACCTTTGCAAGAGAGAAACCAAGAGAAAAACCCTAGTTTCTGAGCTGTGAGAAAACCCACCCCTTTGCACCCAAAGATCTGACTTCCTGGAGCTAGATCCGGCCATCTCCCACGACAAGAGGATAGCTGGAGCAAAGGAGGAGGCTTCCCCGACGTTCCTTTGCTGTGGAGACCATCCAGGAGCCCGGAGGAAGAAGATCTAGGAGGACAGTTGCACCTTCTTGGGACTGCCCAAGGAGGACTTCTCCGAGCACTTTGATCCATTGGAGCATTTTCTAAAAGGCAAGTGACCTAACCATAATGTCCCCGTATCTGTCTAGGTCGGTTCTACAATTTTTATGAATTCTCCCTCGAGTCCTAGACCCTCACATTCACCCAATCTTGAGAGCTCGGGTTTGTGTTTCTGCACAGACCTGCATTGACGGCAAGGTCAATGGACGCTGAGATCATGCTTGGCGTTCATCGACCATGCCGCTGACACTGAGTCAGCAGCCAGAGACCGCCGCCAAGTTCCTCTAGACAGAACAGTGACCTGTTCTGCCCTTTCTATACAACTATTTTCGGTATGGTTTCCGTGATGAGGATATATGGTAACCCTATACACTATGTATATTGTTAAATGTGGTGTGTGGATGAGTGTGATGTGTGGTGGTGGATGTTAGATAGTTGTATTCCGTGAATTTGTAAGCATGATTTGTTGATAATCTTACCAATCCATATTTCATGATTAGGATTAGTCTGAATGCCTCAGTTTTGTCAGATCATGAAGATTAGTAGATCAGTATATGTATACTCAATTTTGGTAAATTGTCCATGCTTGTATAAATTTCTAATAAATTCGGTTCGGTAAATAAAAAGGCATGTAAGAATGATTTGTGGTGATCGATCTATAGTTGTATGATTTAGGGTAAATTCTGTATTCTCAGATCATGTATATAACAGTAGTCTCTGCTCAAACAGTAAGTGGTAAAAATGTATGATGTGTTAAACTCCATGTCAACCTAAATTGTGAATGGCATGCAAAATAGGTATTTGATTTTCTGTAAATTCTATTTAGCTCAAAAAAATCTAAAAAATTCAATGTATGACCTTGAACCCGAAAACAGCATGTGGTTAAAATTTCAGGTCATTTGGACCAGTATATAAAGAGTTATGTATTTTTCATGTGAAATGTAATAATCTATGTATGTTATCGTAATGTGGTTAGATATTGTTTAACCCAACCTAATTAGTGCATGCACTGTGTGTTAAACTCCTGAAATCTGTAGTGCCATGTCAGGAAAAATAGAGATATGCATGTGAGTGAGAAAGTGAATGAGATGAAAAGTGATATGTGTAAAACCATGTGTAAATCGATAAAATGTGTAAATGTGTAACTGTGCCAATGTGACGCTGGTTCCGTAGAGGGCAGTGGAACTGTATTAGGGAAAAGTCCTCGTGAGAAAGTTCAATGTGTAAGTGACCCTAAGGTCATTAGGGGGAAATCCTGGAGGTGGACAAGTACCACTGGTTAGGGTGGAGACTTGTTCTCCCGGTCTGCGCAGTCCAAGAGTCGCCATTGGAATGCCTAGATGGCGTCTATGTGTAATGTGATGTGTATATGTCCTTCTTTGGTGGTTTGGACTATGTGTCACGGCACCTAAAATGTGTAATTTGTAATGTGTAATGTGTATGTGTTCATGTGTAAATGTGTAAGTGAACAATGTGAATGTGTATGTGCAAAGTGTAACCATGTGAAAGAGGAAACTTGTGTAAAGAAAATGTGAAATTCTAAATGTGAGGATATGATATTTAAATCCATGTGAGACAAATCTGAAACCATGTGAAATCAGAAATCTTATGTTGTTATCATTATGTTTGTATGTGCAAAAATGTCTAGAATCCATGTTAGGGATAATTGATGAGCACGGGTACAAAATAGCATGATTGGTTGTTCACATGATATGTTTTAAGCAACATGGTAGCTCTCATGTGTAGGTTTACAGCCATTAAACCATGTGAAACCAGCAACTTAAAGCATGTGAAAATGTCTATGTATGTGTTTAAAAACATGTAAAACCCATGCTAGTTGTGTTTCCTTTCATATATGCACAGTGTTCATGTTGGTAGCTCTCATGTCTTGGTTCTTTAAAGGCAAAATTTCATGAGTAAATTGAATAGAGAGCATGTGATAGGTAAAGTTTTATTCTTGGAAATCTGAAAGCATGATCCATGTATTAATTTGTAAAACTTTCATGCCATGTGTTGAAAATTTTGAATGTGTATGTAGAAACCGCTATGACTTATACGTGTATGTTATGAGTAAGTGTTGCTTGCTGAGTCTTTAGACTCACTCCTTGCTTCGGCGTACAGTGTAGTTGGTGACGTGGCACCGTTGGAGGAGACAGTGGAGACGGACTCCGAGCGTGGAGATTAGTCTTGGAGTTTCTTTGTGACTTGTGCATTTCATAGTATGTAATTTGAACGTTGTATTAGAGTATCATGAAAAGAATGTATAAGTGTGGACATTATGTATTTATATTTCAGCAATTTAAATTATGTGAACTTTTAGTTCTTTATTGTTAATTGCAAACTTCATGTATGTTAATTGTGGATGATGAATGAATGAAGACAGTTGTCTTTTACTTCCGCTACTCTGTTGTATATTCGCATGTATCTCAGTTGTATGTATCGTTTGGGTAAATGTCCCACTGTGAGGACTCTCGCTATACCGACGTGGGTTGGTATAACCGTACCGGTATAATGAGGGCCGTCACAGAGATTGGTATCAGAGCAACTGGTTGAGATTGCACATGAATATACCTAAGTCATCATCCCCATTGGATGCTAAGTATGTCCACATGTGTAGAAAACACTAATGAGAAGTGAAAGATAGATAAGAAAATGGTTAGAAAACTTAGTAACCTAGCTTTAATGTTGGCTGAAATTTATTACAGCCATGGCTTCGAGAGGTAGACATGGTGGAGTGTCGGCCCGTGAGGACGAGCCGCGACGTGATGAGCAGGCGGAGCAACAGGCCCCAGCACCACGAGGCCCTGTACTTCCCCCACTGTCGCCTGTGGATTACGGAGTATTCATGCAAGGTCTGGTACAAGCCATGCAGACGCAGGCTCATACCCAGGCAGCACTCCAGGCACAGTTGGAGGCCCAGGTAGAGTAATGAAACAACTAAGTAGTTTGCTATTTAAATTGCATGATATTGTGTTTATCGTATATTGTTTATTGTTTAATGTAGCAGGCTCAGGCACCAGCTCAGGACCATGGTGGACCTCCCATCATGGAGCGATTCAAGTGACCCCACCCTCTTTTAAGGGGGAGAGTGATCCATTAATGGCAAAAAGCTGGTTAAGGGAGATAGAGAAAATCTTCCGAGCCATCAAGTGCCCTGATAAGGATAAGGTGACACTAGCCACCTACATGCTACAGGTAGACTTTTAATTTTGTATGTTTGTATGTTCTGCTTAATTTAGAATTTGTTAGTTGGTGCTTATGAAGGTGTATTGCAGGAGAGAGCGGATGTATGGTGGTCCTCCCTACTACGTACACGCTTTGAGGACGGAGCAGTAGACGTGACGTGGGATGCATTCGTGAGACTCTTTCGAGCCAAGTTCGTCCCAGAGCATATCTAGGACAAAATGGAGCAGGAATTTCTCTCCCTGACACAAGGCTCCATGACCGTGCTGGAATACGAGGCAAGGTTTTCTGAACTTTCTAAGTATGCACCGCATATCGTAGAGGATGAGCGCAGGAAGACCAAGAAGTTTGTGATGGGACTCAAGCCATCACTGCGGACGAGACTCATGGCATTCGACCACCGCACGCTGGACGAGGCCCTTAGTGCTGCCTGCAAGCAAGAGGGAGAAATGGAGCAATATCTGGAGGAAAAGAAGGCTTCGCAGAAGAGGCCGGCAGCGACCTTCCAGCGGCAGGATAAGAAGAAAACGGTGTACCAGACACCGCAGAAACTAGTGGCAGTCAACAACTCTCAGGTACCTTCTGTACGTTCCCCTAGTGTGAAGAAAGAGTGTCCCCATTGCGGGAAGACCCATGGTGGTTCCGAGTGCTGGTTGGTAGCGGGTAGATGCTTGTAGTGCGGGAGCAGCGACCACAAGATCAAAGATTGCCCAATACTTCAGCAAGGAGCTCAGCGTGGATCGCCAACCCCAGCAGTAGCGGTAGCCATGCCAGCTACAGGAAGACCAGGAAGGCCTCGAGCCCCAGCTCGAGTGTTTGCTTTGGCACACGAGGACGCCGAGCAGGCGGAGCATGTCACCGAAGGTACGGTTTTGCTTTTAGGTGTGCACGCTCGGGTTTTGTTTGATACGGGTGCTACTCACTCGTTCATTTCCGAGTGGTTCGCTAGGCAGTTAGCCCTAGAGTCAGGCGTAGAGCTTGAGGATTTAGAGGTCCCTTTGTCTGTGCACATCCCTGCGGGTACGGTATCGACTAGGAAGTGCATTCCGTCGTTACTGGTGTGCATTGAGGATAGAATCCTAGATGGGTGTTTCTTCTTGCTAAAGATGAAGGACTATGATGCTATTCTTGGTCTGGATTGGCTAGAGGAGCACTATGCGTTAGTGGATTGTCGTCGGAAGAGGATTGTTTTTTGCATTCCTAGCGAGGACGAGTTCTTTCATCCCTTGCCAAAGAACTTAGAGGGAAAGTTAGTCATCTCTGCCATGAAGGCGATGCGCATGGTGAACAAGGGTTGTGACGCATTTCTTGCCAGCGTTATGCTAGTACTCAATGCTGGTTCGTCACTGACTCTTGCAGAGATCGATGTGGTGCAGGATTTTCCAGATGTCTTTCCCGATGACTTGTCTGGATTGCCACCGGATAGGGAGTTAGAGTTCACCATAGAGTTGCTTCCAGGCACCTCTCCTATCTTGAAGCCCCATATCGGATGGCCCTTGTAGAGTTAGTCAAGTTGAGGAAGCAATTGCAAGAATTGCTTGATAAGGGATTCATTCGCCCTAGTGTTTCCCCTTGGGGCGCACCTGTATTGTTCATCAAGAAGAAAGACGGATCATTTAGGTTGTGTATTGACTATAGGAAGTTGAACCAAGTGACTGTGAAGAACAGGTACCCCTTACCTCGGATTGATGATCTGTTTGACCAGTTGCAGGATGCATCAGTCTTTTCCAAGATTGACTTGCGATCTGGTTAACATCAGCTATGGATTAGGAGTGAGGATGTGTACAAGACGGCATTTAGATCTTGTTATGGACATTATGAGTTTTTGGTTCTTCCTTTCGGATTGACCAACGCCCCTGCAGCGTTCATGGATCTCATGAACAGGGTGTTTAGTCCGTATTTAGATAGCTTTGTTGTTGTGTTCATTGATGACGTGTTGGTCTATTCTCTGGATGAGGCCACGCACCGTCAGCATTTGAGGTTAGTCTTAGAGGTTCTTCGTGAGCACAAGCTGTATGCGAAGTTCAGCAAGTGCGAGTTCTGGTTGCGCGAGGTTCACTTTCTCGGGCATATGATCTCCGGTGCTGGTGTAGCTGTTGATCCAGCAAAAGTCCAGGCAGTTATGGATTGGGAGATTCCCCAGACTCCTTCGGAGATTCGTAGTTTCATTGGGTTAGCTGGTTATTATCGGCGATTCATTGAGGGTTTCTCATCCATCGCCGCCCCTTTGACAAAGCTGACCAGGAAAGGTGAGAAGTTCGTATGGTCTGAGGCATGTGAGCATAGCTTTTAGCTATTGAAGGCTAAGCTTACTTCTGCTCCGGTATTGGTATTGCCTAGTGGTCTAGAAGGTTTTGCCATTTATACGGATGCATCTCAGATTAGTTTAGGTTGTGTATTCATGCAGCGAGAGAGGGTAGTGGCTTATGCATCTTGTCAGTTGAAGGAGCATGAGAGGAACTATCCGACTCATGATTTGGAGCTCGCAGCTGTGGTTCATGCACTAAAGATCTGGAGGCACTATCTTTATGGTGTCAGATTTGAGGTGTTTACCAACCACAAGAGCTTGAAGTATCTTTTCTCCCAAAAGGAATTAAACCTGAGGTAGAGGAGATGGATCGAGTTCTTGAAGGACTCTGACTTCGACCTTCAGTATCATCCTGGAAAGGCGAACATCGTAGCAGATGCTCTTAGTAGAAAGAGGTCTTCGCTCCAGCAGGATTGGAAGATGTTGGAGGATGCAGCGTGCTCTATGACCGAGTTAGAGCCATCGTTGTGTCAGGCTTTTGTAGCTCAGCTATCCCTTAGATCCTCAGTCTTGGATGAGGTGATTGAGCAGCAGAAAGCCGACCCTAGATTGTTAGAGTTAGTGGGTAAGGCGGGCATTGCTCGTGATGAGGACGGTGTGATTAGATTTCAGCACCGTGTTTGTGTCCCTGATGTAGTAGATGTCCGTGAGCATGTGTTAGCGGAGGCTCATAGGTCGCGATTCTCTATTCATCCGGGTAACACTAAGATGTATCAAGACTTGAAGAGATCATTTTGGTGGTCCGGCATGAAGAAGGATGTTGCGGATTATGTGTCTAGATGTCTAGTATGTCAACAAGTGAAAGCCGAGCGGCAGCGACCATCCGGCCTTATGCAGAGGATGGATATCCCAGTGTGGAAGTGGGAAGCTGTCACTATGGACTTCGTTTCGGGTTTGCCTCAATCTAGAAGGGGCAATGACTCGATTTGGGTAGTTGTAGATAGATTCTCGAAGACTGCTCATTTCTTGCCTATGAAGAAGAAGCAGTCAGTAGAGAGTTTAACTAGATTGTATGTTAGTGGTATCATTAGATTGCATGGTGTGCCGAAGTCGATTATTTCGGATCGAGATCCGAGATTCACTTCGAGGATTGTGGAAGGGTCTTCAGGATGCGTTAGGTTCGGAGCTTAAGCTCAGTTCGGTGTTTCATCCCCAGACCGATGGACAGTCGAGAGGACTATCCAGACGCTCGAGGATATGTTGAGAGCGTGTGTTCTAGATTGGAAGGATGATTGGGAGCGTCATTTACCTCTTGTGGAGTTCGCATACAACAACAACTTTCATGCTAGTATTGGCATGGCTCCATTCGAGGCGTTGTATGGTAGGCTCTGCAGATCTCCTTTATGTTGGGAGGAGACTGGTGATAGGCAGTTGATCGGACCGGAGTTAGTTCAGGAAACTTTGGATAAGATTCAGCTTATCAGGAAAAGGCTTGTTGCGGCACAGGATAGGAGAAGAGTTATGCCGACAACAGAAGGAAGGATTTGGAGTTCGAGGTTGGAGATCATGTCTTCTTGAAGATATCGCCTACTCGTGGTGTTGTCATATTTGGCAGGCATAGCAAGCTAAGCCCCAGATTCATTGGCCCATATGAGATTCTCAGACGTTTAGGCAGCGTGGCATATGAGCTAGCATTACCCCCAGCTTTGGCTAGCGTTCACCCTGTATTCCACGTATCTATGCTCAGGAAGTATGTCCGAGATCCGTCTCATGTGATTAGTCATGAGCTAGTGGAGATCCAGCCAGATCTTTCGTATGTCGAGCAACCAGTAGCCATTCTTGACCGGAAGGTTCAGCATCTCCGGAACAAGAGAATTGCGTCGGTGAAGGTCCTATGGCGGAACTTCTCACGCGAGGAGGCTACTTGGGAGCTTGAGGATGCGATGAAGAAGAAGTATCCCCTTTTGTTTGAGTAGTGTCGTTCTAACTTCGAGGACGAAGTTTCTTTAAGGGGGAGAGGGTGTAAGGCCCTCGAATTTCCGTCGCATTATTTGTATTTGTGTGTGTGTATATTTGTGCTTGTGTATGTATATACATATTTACGTACGTATTAATTAGTACAATTACGTGTACATATGTTTATATTACATGTAAATAATGCATGTATTGAATGGTGATAGTATGGATACACTACCATATGCATATTGCATGTATATATGCATGGCATGCATGGTTTTCTGCATATTTTAGACTTCTGGCCGAAGGCCATCTTGGCGTCAACCCCTAGCCGTTGAGGTGGTGTCAGCGTCCAGACATGGACGCCAACACTAATCCTGGCGTCTAACGATATGGACGCCTATTTCTCTGGCCTGCATGCGCAGCAGAGCCAGAAATTCTGGGAACAAGGGAGCTCACCCATTGGGGAGCTGTCCCCAACGGCTCTGAGAGCTGTCTTGTCACCCTGTGAGTGGGAGAGAGGTCTTCCCACATGTTAAACCCGGATCTGCCTTCTCCCACTCCTCTCTTCACCTTTGCAAGAGAGAAACTAGGAGAAAAACCCTAGTTTCTGAGCTGTGAGAAAACCCACCCCTTTGCACCCAAAGATCCGACTTCCAGGAGCTAGATCCGGCCATCTCCCACGACAAGAGGATAGCTGGAGCAAAGGAGGAGGCTTCCCCGATGTTCCTTTGCTGTGGAGACCATCCAGGAGCCCGGAGGAAGAAGATCTAGGAGGACAGTTGCACCTTCTTGGGACTGCCCAAGGAGGGCTTCTCCGAGCACTTTGATCCATTGGAGCATTTTCTAAAAGGCAAGTGACCTAACCATAATGTCCCCGTATGTGTCTAGGTCAGTTCTACAATTTTTATGAATTTTCCCTCGAGTCCTAGACCCTCACATTCACCCAATCTTGAGAGCTCAGGTCTGTGTTTCTTCACAAACCTGCATTGACGGCAAGGTCAATGGACGCTGAGATCATGCTTGGTGTCCATCGACCATGCCGCTGACACTGAGTCAGCGGCCAGAGACCGCCGCCAAGTTCCTCTGGACAGAACAGTGACCTGTTCTGCCCTTCTATACAACTATTTTCGGTATGGTTTCCGTGATGAGGATATATGGTAACCCTATACACTATGTATATTGTTAAATGTGGTGTGTGGATGAGTGTGATGTGTGGTGGTGGATGTTAGAAAGTTGTATTCCATGAATTTGTAAGCATGATTTGTTGATAATCTTGCCAATCCATGTTTCATGATTAGGATTAGTCTGAATGCCTCAGTTTTGTCAGATCATGAAGATTAGTAGATCAGTATATTTATACTCAATTTTGGTAAATTGTCCATGCTTGTATAAATTGCTAATAAATTCGGTTCGGTAAATAAAAAGGCATGTAAGAATGATTTGTGGTGATCGATCTATAGTTGTATGATTTAGGGTAAATTTTGTATTCTCAGATCATGTATATAACAGTAGTCTTTGTTCAAACAATAAGTGGTAAAAATGCATGATGTGTTAAACTCCATGTCAACCTAAATTGTGAATGGCATGCGAAATAGGTATTTGATTTTCTGTAAATTCTATTTAGCTCAGAAAAATCTAAAAAATTCAATGTATGACCTTGAACCCGAAAATAGCATGTGGTTAAAATTTCAGGTCATTTGGACCAGTATATAAAGAGTTATGTATTTTTCATGTGAAATGTAATAATCTATGTATGTTATCGTAATGTGGTTAGATATTGTTTAACCCAACCTGATTAGTGCATGCACTGTGTGTTAAACTCCTGAAATCTGTAGTGCCATGTCAGGAAAAACAGAGATATGCATGTGAGTGAGAAAGTGAATGAGATGAAAAGTGATATGTGTAAAACCATGTGTAAATCGATAAAATGTGTAAATGTGTAACTGTGCCAATGTGACGCTGGTTCCGTAGAGGGCAGTGGAACTGTATCAGGGAAAAGTCCCCCTGAGAAAGTTCAATGTGTAAGTGACCCTAAGGGCATTAGGGGGAAATCCTGGAGGTGGACAAGTACCACTGGTTAGGGTGGAGACTTGTTCTCCCGGTCTGCGCAGTCCAAGAGTCGCCATTGGAATGCCTAGATGGCGTCTATGTGTAATGTGATGTGTATATGTCCTTCTTTGGTGGTTTGGACTATGTGTCACGGCACCTAAAATGTGTAATGTGTAATGTGTATGTGTTCATGTGTAAATGTGTAAGTGAACAATGTGAATGTGTATGTGCAAAGTGTAACCATGTGAAAGAGGAAACTTGTGTAAAGAAAATGTGAAATTCTAAATGTGAGGATATGATATTGAAATCCATGTGAGACAAATCTGAAACCATGTGAAATCAGAAATCTTATGTTGTTATCATCATGTTTATATGTGCAAAAATGTCTAGAATCCATGTTAGGGATAATTGATGAGCACGGGTACAAAATAGCATGATTGGTTGTTCACATGATATGTTTTAAGCAACATGGTAGCTCTCATGTGTAGGTTTACAGCCATTAAACCATGTGAAACCAGCAACTTAAAGCATGTGAAAATGTCTATGTATGTGTTTAAAAACATGTAAAACCCATGCTAGTTGTGTTTCCTTTCATATATGCATATTGTTCATGTTGGTAGCTCTCATGTCTTGGTTCTTTAAAGGCAAAATTTCATGAGTAAATTGAATAGAGAGCATGTGATAGGTAAAGTTTTATTCTTGGAAATCTGAAAGCATGATCCATGTATTAATTTGTAAAACTTTCATGCCATGTGTTGAAAATTTTGAATGTGTATGTAGAAACCGCTATGACTTATTCGTGTATGTTATGAGTAGTGTTGCATGCTGAGTCTTTAGACTCACTCCTTGCTTCGGCGTACAGGTGTAGTTGGTGACGTGGCACCGTTGGAGGAGACAGTGGAGACGGACTCCGAGCGTGGAGATTAGTCTTGGAGTTTCTTTGTGACTTGTGCATTTCATAGTATGTAATTTGAACGTTGTATTAGAGTATCATGAAAAGAATGTATAAGTGTGGGACATTATGTATTTATATTTCAGCAATTTAAATTATGTGAACTTTTAGTTCTTTATTGTTAATTGCAAACTTCATGTATGTTAAATGTGGATGATGAATGAATGAAGACAGTTGTCTTTTACTTCCGCTACTCTGTTGTATATTCGCGTGTATGTCAGCTGTATGTATCGTTTGGGTAAATGTCCCACTGTGAGGACTCTCGCTATACCGACGTGGGTTGGTATAACCGTACTGGTATAATGAGGGCCGTCACAATAAGCCCGGGCATTAAGAATGGAAACCCGTCAACAATGGGAGCTACATCTAACACTGCCCAGCACCTGTTTGATGCAGTGCCCGCTCAGCAACCACCTTCAGAACTGATGATGGTTTCTCCCCCAGAAGACCATGGAAATGCTCCACACGACACACTCTTTCAAGTTGCTTCAGATAGCGATCATGGCACTACATCTTCAGTGGCCCTTTCATCTCTTCAATGCCCAGGAGATGCTCCTGCTATGGCACCACTCAATGGCCCAGTTGCACCTATGCCTGCTATAGCACAAGTGCTCAATGAAATGCCACCTCAAGACACAGTTGCACAAGCTACCATCTCCCTTGCTAGTTTTGTCACGTTGTCTCTTGGTGAAGCAGCAGTGAGTGCCACCCCCCCAGTGGACTCTACAATTTCTGATGGAGATGAAAACACGCCAAGGACTCACTCACCCCATGCTTTAAGTGCTGCTACCCCTGCTTGGAGGCCAACCACTTCCAGTGCCCAGTCAGAACATGATGCAGACCGTCTGCTTGATGGCCCGAATTAGTTTGCCATGTTTTTGAAAGGCCCTTCAGCTGAAGCCATGCCATCCTATCTTGAGAGCAAGCGCACTGCACCTTTTTGCACCCCATCCAGAGTGGCAACCGCGTATTCCCCAACAGCTCCCCGGATGTCCTTCGTCGACGCACTGCATAAAAAAACCAAGAAAGCACCCACAATCGCAGCACCTTTTCTGCCACTTCATCCTCCATTTGCTAAACACACCGTAGCACCACCGACCATGGAGGAAAGTGACGATGGCCAAGTGATCAGCCTCCCTGTGCTATACAACATTAGAAGCATCCCAAGCATGGAGGATGAGTAAGTGGACCTACTCCAACTCCACAACTGCTGGTTAGGTCCGGTCGATCCCCCAATACTGCGACCACGTCAACCAAGAGCCAGGACACGTAGCTCACTTCGACGTGTGAACTCAGCTGAGGAGTTAGGGGACTGATCATAGTTTCTTCTCTTGGTTTCTTGGGTCGTTTCATCATGCACATTTGACCCCTCTGCGCAGGGTGTCCTTAGTTTGGGCCTACGTTGCTTATGTATTTCGTCCTTCCTTTCATGCTTATATATATAACTATCTAGTTGATTACAACATCGGAGGTCCACTCCTTTGTCATATCAACCTAGATATTGCTTGACTAAAAAAAGAAAAAAAAAAGTCAATTCAAGAAAGTATATCACATGTAACAAGTACGTGCCATGTCAAGCACCAATCATGATTCTGCACCATGCCATGCATACGACTTTGTTAGGAGAACAACCTAACAATCAACTCCTAGGGTAACGAACATCTTTGGGAAACTGAGCAATCAACACCTTGGGGTAAACAGGACTTCGTCGTAGGCGAATCCAACAATCACACCCATAGGTAATAGGACTTTGCCAGAATCTCCAGGACAAGATATGAGCCCACAATCAAGTTTGTATTGCGCAACACTGGCATGTGTCCCAATGAGCCCGTCGACTCATGGGTGATGAGAATGAGTTTTTGAGTCCATGACTCCAATACCATTGATGTACATCAAGAATGTATCACAAGAAGGTAATGTGTGTCAATAAGGATGGACTAGTCAAGAGAGTTCAAAACTATCATGTCAAGGACAAAGATTAAGAATCATGATTGTAAAGAGTGTGATCAGGCGTAATTGTAGTTCAATAATCCATTAATGTCTTGTCATTCAATTTGGACTAATATCGAGGGAGGAAGATGAGAAAGAAAAGTGCATGCTATCTCCAGGGAACTTCAATGGTACAACTAGCTCGATCTCCATGAGGGAATCCATGGAGTACGGAGACTTACGGAGGTCTTAACAAAAGGTTCCTAGTCTGCCAGAATGGAATGTCCAACATAAAGGTTCCAATTTGTTAACAAAGGGTTGCCTAACTTGTGTAAGTGTACAAGTGTAACGTGTATCGAAAACTTGCCAAATCAAGTGTGCTATAGAATAGCAAGAGAATTATGACAGACATGAGAAGTAACTAATAAGACAAGTTTAAAATCAAGAAACTCCAAATAAAGCAAGACCATTATGTAACATGTAGAATAGATTAAAAGATATGCATGGTTAAGGTAAGCTTCTCTACATGCCATTATCACCAAGCAAATTTTCATTAAAATTTAAGTTATCATTTTAACCATAAACTGAACATAAGATAATGAATCAGATCAATCATATGGTAACAGAAACATGATCATACCATTAAGAATATTAGAATAAGATTTCAAGTTATTAATGTCTTTACAAATGGGTTAAACAAATTTTATATTGCTAGAAGTATAAAAATCATGCTTAATAAAACTCAATAGAACTTAATCATGCTTAATCATGGCCTAATCAGTTTTAATTGAACTTAATGAATGTTAATTAGGGATTAACATGACTTAATTAGAGTTAATTAGGACTTAATGAAACTTAATAAGACTTAATCAAGCTTAATTAAACTTAATTAGAACTTATTAAACCCTAATGAAGCTTAATAAAACTTAAGCAGACCTTAATCAGACTTAGTTAGATCTTAATAACAATTAATCCATCTTAATCAGACTTTAAATAGACTTAATCTAGCTTAATCATACATAAATAGGGCTTAATAACACTTAATCAAGCATAATCAGACTTTAAATAGACTTAATCTGGCCTAATCATACTTAAATAGGACTTAATAACACTTAATCAAACTTAATCAGACTTTAAATAGACTTAATCTGGCTTAATCATACTTAAATAGGGCTTAATCAAGTTAATAAGACTTAACTAGCCTTAATCAAACATAATCAAATTTATTTAGGATTTAAAAACACTACCAATTGACCTATTTCGAATAACAAATAGGAGTTAGGGGTTTCTGTGCAAAAAGACAATAGAAAAAGAATAAAAAAATAGGTTAGTAATAAAGCGCGGTGCAATGCACCGACACAATTGGGACAATCAATGGATCGCTAGGGGAGGCTTGCGGTTCATTGCACCGAGACTACATGGAAGCAGAGGGGGTTCTATGCGCCTAACACAGAACAGATTTTTTTCTAAAAATGCGATTTGATTCTTGGCTTCAAAAAACACATTTCTAATTCGATTTTGAAGAAATTCTTAACATAAAACATGTTCTCAACAAGTTGTTGAAGGTCCCTATATTTTTTATTTGAATAAATTTTACCTAGGGATGCATGAATTTTAGTTTTATGACCAAAAAGTCCTAATTCGCAGTATGCTTAGAAAACGCTTAATACCATCCAATCAATGCATAAAATTGGGGAAAATAGAGGGGAATCCTGCCTAACATGTTGAAGATTCTTCATTCAAAATTTCATGAATTATAGATAAGGGGTTTAAGAGATACAATACCAAGAATATGTGACTCGTATGAACACGAAAACTAAAACTTTGGGGCTTTAATTTGATGCATATGCATGATATAAATTGGGTAAAAGTTGTCTAACATGCTTGGGACATGGAGAGATATCTATGAACTTATTTAGTTAGAGTTTGGCCCGAGATTACCTATCTTTTGAATGTCTCTTGCCAAGGGGATGAAGAACCATATTTTTTGATGAAGAACACCTAAATCTTTGCACTAGAGTTCCTCTTCTTACTCCTAGCCAATCCACCCACGTCTAACAAGGTTGGGAGAAAGTTGGGGGCAGCCATGGAGGGTTTATGATGTGTTTATAAGGGTAGGGTTGTGTAAAAATGAGTTTAAGTTTCCTAATTTTGAGGGTAGGAGTCCTACCATGATTAGGGCTCCTTTCTATGGCTATTTCCTTCTAATCTCATCCCAATTAAGAGGGTAAGTGGAAGCAAATTCATGCATCCCAATTGGGCTAGGGTTTAAACTCATACCATGACCCATTTGACACACTTCTATGCTTAATTAACCCACTTTAATGGTGGTTATTGGGTTATCAAGAATTTTAAATATTAATTTCTTGTATTTGGCTTCCTATTGATCCCAATAATATGATTAGACCTCAAACATTTATTTCACATGAGTTAGTTACCTGTGATGATGAATTTCTGACTTATTCTTAATTGTGATAATAAGTCACAAAAGTTTTTAAACTTTGTTCAAATGATTTTTATTGGCCTAAATTTATTCATGGGTCATCGAAGATTATTATTTAAAGGCTAACTATAATTTTTACAAAAAAAATTGATACATTTTGACACATGCGACAATGATGCATATGTGTTTAACTAGTTTTACATCATTAAATAGCCTTATTTTCTATTTATTTTTAATTTTTAAATTACTGAAATTTTTTGAGTTCTATAAATATATTGTATTCATGGGAGAAACATGATCTAAAATATATTCATGATAATTTAAAGTTAAAGATAGATTTTGTTATCACCAAAATAAATAATAAAATATAAGAATGGTTCAACAGATGATTAGATTCACAAATGACTCCACTCCAAGAAATGGGTATTCTCTAGAGCATTCTAAGACAGTGAACAAAGAAACATCTTTAACATGGATGTTTATGTATATGTTTTATCAATGATGATACATGTTGATCTCCTCAAAGATATTAGTGGTGGAAAACTAGCACTGTAGAAGGGTTCCTCACTACTGAGAAGGGGAAAAGGTACATTATCAAGCCCACATCATGAGATGATCAACCTTAATTGAGAAAGGCAAGCCTAGTTGCATACGTTCATCATTTCTCCTTGGTTCAGGTTGTTGTTTCAACCTAGTTAAATTAACATTTTGTACACGTACTACAGACATACGTACACACACACACACACACACATATATATATATATATATATATATATAGTAAAATCCTTTAAGCATATGGAAAATCCAAAGTCTCTCATTATAATTTAATATATTTCTATTTATGACATTGAGGTGTACACTAAGTTTAATGCCAATTTTTCGTCGGTGATCACTAGGGCAAACCTGATGAAATAAGCTGGATGACTGAATACTCTACTTCTCATGTTGGGTTTGGACAGGTTGACCAGCCGTGATATAGGTATCATTTGTCTTTATTATCCAAGTGTGATGAACAAACATATGAACAAAAATGATAGTTTCCAACTCACACATATGGCACAACCGCAGAGGACAAAATGCACAACTTTTTGAATGGTAGATGTTTCATCCAACTATAAACCCCGACGGTGGACCCCAGTGGTGGCACCGAAGATGCAATTGCATGTGGCCAACAGTTGGAATAGGCTATTGATCATCCTATTTGGAGGACAATTTGGCAACCAAAACTCCAAAAGACACATTCCACCTAATCAAATTATGTTTCTTTGGAAGGCCTTGTCTAATGCCCTTCCTACCTTCTGTAGGTTACCTAGGATGTTCTCACAAATTGAAACCTTATGCCCTACTTGCATGAATAAGGAGGAGACTATCCAACATATATTGTTTGATTGTGATTTGGCTAGGGCGGTATGATTTGCTAGCAATATAAGTTATAGAACTAATGTGGGCAATTGGTCCCTGGAAGATAGAATTCAAGCTTGGACTATTAAATCCCTGGTGGAAGGTAAAGGAGACATCAAGCATCTTCAACAAGCTATAACCATAATGTGGAACCTGTGGAATGGTAGATGTGTCAGGATCTTTGAACAAAGGATTTTTTCACCAACCCAGATCTTAGCTAAGGCCAACCAAGATATGGTGAATTGGCAAAGCTCCAAGGTAGATGGACATGCTACTAATCCCCAGATTAAAAAGTCCCAAATTGGTTGCTTTGATAGTTTCTTATGCTTCTTATAGTGGATGGATCTTTTAAGGAAGGGAAAGCTTGTAGTACTATCATTCATCTCTGTTGACCGTTGTGCCCACGCGGGCAACCAAAGGTTGCTAAGGCAACCTTTGGAAAGAGACTAATGCTGGGCGGTTTGTCTCCTGCTGGAGTGGGGAAGTTTTCGGTGGTTTTCCAAGAGGAAAAACCCAACGCACAAGACAGATGCTTGGGCTTCCTCCCATGCACAGGCTGAGAACCGAGTGAAGTGTTCTCTCTCTCAAGGAAAGAATCCAGCGCATTTTCTCCTTCTCACTCTCTCTCTCTCTCTCACACACAAATGCAAGGATTCTCTTACGGGACATCACCGTCGGATCCCGAGGACGTTTGGAGCGAGGAACAACGAAGAAGACTCTTGTAGCCTTCTTCCCGATCCTACAACATTCCGCAACGCACGAGGTACACACCTCGATCAACATCTAACATTGGTATCAGAGCCATCACGTTCTTCTCTCCACGATGTCGTCCGACGATATCCATGCGCAAGAGCTTGCTGCAATGGAAGAAGAAGATTTCGAACCGACGGAGATCTCCTCGGACAGCGATGGGGATAGCACGGTTGGTAGTGGCCCGACACCCACGCAGGAATCCATGGCGCCACTTAGAATCCGGCGACTCATGACTGCACGGGATTACATTGCAGCACTGGGCGCTTCTCCCTCGTCGCACTCGGCCGACGCCGCTCGTGCGACTGCACAGCAAGGGGATCGCAGCCATGCAGGCGACGACGTTCCCAGCCATGCTGATTGGCACGGAGGTGAAGACCATGGCCCACACATGCAACAGGTAGAAGGCACGCACAGCGGCCTGCTTGCGGAAGGCCACGCAGACCCCGGGCCTCACAGCTTTGCATGGCCCGCGCGACGCCATGCTAACACCGGCGGGGGTGACGCACGCGCCTTCGCGGATGGCCGCGCTGATCGCAGCCACCCGGGCGCGAATGGCCGCCACGTTCGTGGCCTCGCGGGAGGACATGTCCAGGCGGGCCAAGCGCCCGGCCACCCGGGCTGGGCGCCCCAGCCACGCAACCGGCCAGCGCCTGGCCACCGGGGCTAGGCGCCTCAGCCCTGCGCCCAGGCGAGCGGCCAGGCGGGCCACCCTGGGTGGGTGCCCTAGCCCCGCCACCAGGCGAACCAGGGAGGGCACCCGGGTGCGGACGGCCAGGTGGGCCCCCGCGGCCACGGCCAGACGGGCCAGCCCGGCCACCCGGGCTGGGTGCGCCAACCCCACGCCCAGGCAGGCCAGGCGGGCCAGCCACGAGCCCAGGCGGCCCAGCCGTACGCCCAGACAGGTCACGTTCCCGTCGGCGGCCCTGCACGCCTCGCACGTTGGCACGGACGTGCAATCGGCGACACTAGCAGGAGACGCGCCCGCGACCAGGCGGGTTGGCGCCGATGGCACAGACGCGCAACGCGTGCGCGCGGAGGTGAGCACGACGGTCCTCGTGGCCATGTAGACCGGTTTGGAGTGCGCATGAGTACTGGTCCACCCATGCCCAGGCGCACTTTTATGGTGGAACAGGTCCGCATGAGAGCGTCAGCCCGTCGGCGACGTGAACTTGACCGTCTTGCCAGACGTCGCACTAATGTGATTTTGTCGAGCGGACCTCGTGGTCGTGCTCGACTTAGCCGTATTATTGGACGTGGACAGGCAGGAAATGCTGACCCGACCCCTCGTCGCCACCATAATGAAAATTTGGCAGTACGACGAGTCCGGCGTCGCATACGACATGTTCCTCAGCGCCGTCTCATGACTCCAACCCCCCTCCAGACGATTGGTTTAGCTATCCTGATGTTATCGCATTTTTAGACATGATTTTATTATTACTTCGGATCATCATTAGCTTCATGACTATGAGATTGTCTTATTTGAGTCCATGCAATAAATTATATGAGTTAGTTTAATCTTGATATATTGTATGATCCGATGCAATAAATTGTATTAGTCCATGCAATAAATTTATTCATGCATTTAATAATCAAGCAATCTATGTATGATCCAATGATATAAAATCATGTGTTGAGAGTTTGAAACATGCATGATTAATTGCTCTTTGAACATGCATGATTAATTGTTGTTCAAAATTATTAGAATATATTTTGAGCATAATTAATTATTGCTCAAAATTATTAGAACATGTTTTGAGCATGATTAGTTGTTGTTAATTCTTATGACTATTCATGTTTAGTATATACATGCTTAAAGAAAGAGAGATGTTAGTTCCTCTCTCTTTACATTATTTGATCGAAATTACCCTAATAATATTGAATATTCTTATATAAATGGGAGATGATTGTAGTTCTCTAAGTCTATTTTCGATCTTACTATATGGAGAATTTTTAATATTATAGTGTAGATTTTTGGATCAAATAGACTGATGTGTAAAATTGTCAACTTAGCCTTCTCCTTATTATCTTAAATGTAGTGATTCATCGATGGCCTCGAAGGATGTTATTGCTGACTTAACGAAAGGGGATAAATTAGATGGCACTAACTATGACATATGGCATCGAAAAATCCCTTATCTTTTGAACGAGCAAGAGTTGTTTGATCACATTACAACATCCATGACCCCGCCCGCAGAAGGCAACACTGCTCAACACCGAAGAGATCAAGACGCTTACAAGTTATGGTTCAACAAAGATCGTAGCACGCGATTTACACTGTTAAGCAGCATGAAGGATGATCTGATTGGCAAGTTTGAAAAGTGTAAGACTGCCAAGGATATGTGGGATAACTTGAAAATTGCTTTTGGAGGAACCTCTACCACGAGGTTAAGGGCTCTTGTTTTGAAATTTGAGATCCTCTGAAAAGATCCCCGTCAGAACATGACTGAGCATCTAAGAATGATGTCAAGCATGATCCGCGACTTGAAGTCTGCAGGTCACGATCTCACTGATGAGCAGCAGGTGCAAGCTGTAATAAGATCTTTGCCAGACTCTTCGACTCACATGAAACAAATCCTCACTCACAATGAGAGCATTAAGAATTTTTCTGACATCTCTCGCCATGTGGAGTTAGAGGCTAAGCGCGAGGAAGCCATGCGCGCTATTGCCCTTGTCGCCCAGGGAGGCAGACAACAGGGCAAGAAGGGTCCAAAGAAGAACTTCAAGAGGAAGAGGCAAAATGTTGCATCCACTTCTAAGGCGGGGCAGACACCGAACCGCCAAAGAGGCAAGCGCGGTGGAAAAAGAGACAAGTCAAAAGCCAAATGCTATAATTGTGGACAATTGGGACATTTCGCTCGTGAATGCACTGAGCCGAAAAAGTATTCCAATTTCTTTGCTCTCCAACTGTGCATGTTTGTTCGCATATCTTAGTTGCTCGAACAAATCCTGAATGGATAGTGGATTCAGGAGCGACCAAGCACATAACAAGGGATCGAGCAGGGTTCGTGGATTATCGCCGAATCTCAGCGGGATCGCAAAGAGTATACATGGGAAATGGTTCCAGTGAGGAAGTCCTTGGAGTTGGTGTGTATCAACTCAAGTTAAAGACTGGACGAGTCTTAACTCTCCATGAAGTACTCTATGCGCCTAGAGTTCAGCATAATCTACTATCAGTCTCATCATTATTAGCATTAGACTTCTCTTTTTCGTTTGCTAGCAACCAAGTTGACATTTGTTTGAACAATGTTATATATGGTCATGCTATATTCATGGATGGTTTGTTTAAATTAGATTTGGATTATCATAATTTTCCTGTGTCTTATGTGGTGAATACTGATAATAACCTTGATTCAAAATTTGGCATGCTCGGCTAGGACACATCGGACAAGATAGAATGACAAGGTTAGCTCGAGAAGGCTTGCTAGGCCACTCGCTAAAGTCAATCTTCCTGTGTGTGAATCGTGTTTAGCCGGTAAGGCATGTCGCAAGCCTTTCGGAAAGGCTAAGAGAGCCACTGAACTCTTACAATTGATCCACTCCGACATTTGCGGACCCATGAGTGTGAAGACCCGTCAAGGGGCTTCCTATTTCCTCACATTTATAGATGATTATTCACGATATGGATATGTCTATTTGATCGCTCACCGCTATGAAGCGTTAGATTGCTTCAAACACTTCTTGGTAGAGGTTGAGAATCAATTAGGCAAAACCATAAAAGTTCTTCGGACGGATCGAGGACGTGAATATCTTTCGGATGAGTTCCGAACTTTATGTGAAGAAAAAGGAATACGCAGACAGTTAACTATTCCATATACACCGCAACAAAATGATGTTGCTGAGAGACGGAATAGAACACTGCTAGATATGGTTAGGTCGATGATGGCGCATGCCAACCTTCCAATATCTTTTTGGGGGGGATGCTATAATGACTGCGGCCTACATCCTTAACCGCGTACCTTCATAGTCAGTTCCTTCCACCCCTTATGAGATATGGCGTGGTGAAAAACCAAATTTAGATAATCTACAGCCATGGGGTTCAGTGGGATATGTCCATGACACCTTTCACAAGTTTGGAAAACTTGGCCCTAAAGCTAGAAAGTTTATCTTGTAAGATATCCTGAAGGCTCTAAGGGTTATGTCATGTATGGACAACATCCGAATGGAGGAATGACAGAGAAAGACGTCCGAGATGTTGTTTTCTTAGAAACAGAATTTCCTAGCATCGGCGACACTGGAAAGAGTCTTGATCTCCATGAGATGGATGACCCCAATGATATTCTACCATCTTCCAGCGAAGGGAGGGAATTAGTTCCTAACCAGGAAGCCGCCGGAGATAGTAGAGATAATCATGATAGTGGGAGCTTTGTGCCCAGTGGGAGCACACCTATAGAAGAACAAGACGATCAGATACGCCGTAGCAAACGTGGACACATGCCTCGTCGTCGATTTGAGATTGAAGAGGAAGCCCTTGTGTGCCAGCTTGCTGATGATGATGAGCCTACTTCTGTTAAAGAAGTATTAGCTTCATCTGCTAGTAAAGAGTGGAAGGAAGCAATGCAAGATGAGATGGACTCTATGAGTAAGAATCAAGTTTGGGAACTTGTCGACCTCCCTCCAGGGCGTAAGGCTATTGGAAATAAATGGATTTTCAAAGTCAAACGCAAGGCGGATGGATCTATCGACAAATTAAAGCACGACTTGTGGCGAAAGGATATACTCAAAAGGAGGGTATAGATTTCGATGAGACATTCTCCCCAGTGGTGAGATTCACATCGGTTCGCCTTATTCTAGCCATTGTTGCACATTTAGACTTAGAACTTTTCAGATGGACGTTAAAACAACATTTCTCAATGGAGAACTAGACAAGAAATTTATATGGTGCAACCAGAAGGTTTTGAGGCAAAGGGACAAGAGCGCAAAGTTTGCCGTCTCAAACGTTCCATTTATGGCCTCAAACAATCGTCTAGACAGTGGTATTTTAGATTTCATAAATCTATTATCTCATTTGGTTTTGAGATGATTGAAGAAGACCACTGTGTGTATGTTAAACGTATGGCGGAAAAGATTCTTATTTTGTCATTATATGTTGATGACATTTTATTGGCTGGAAATGACATGGAATCTATCGAAGCCACTCGAAAATGGCTGTCTTCTGTCTTTGAGATAAAAGACATGGGTGAAGCAAATTATGTGCTAGGAATAAAAATCACAAGAGATCGCTCGAATAAACTTCTGTGTTTGTCGCAGGAGACTTATATAAATAAGATTCTTGAGCGATTCCGGATGCATTATTCCAAACCCATCGATACTCCTATTGATAAGAGTTGTGTTTTAAGTATCAGTCAATGTCCACAAACTGATAAGGAAAAGAATGAAATGTCTAAAGTGCCATACGCTGCTGCAATTGGAAGCCTAATGTATGTCATGTTATGTACACGGCCAGACATTAGCTTTGCGGTGGGCCTTGTTAGTCGTTATCAAAGTAATCTCGGTCTCGTTCACTGGAAAGCAGTTAAGAGGATTTTTCGATATCTTCGTGGTACTTCGGACCTTGTCTTATGTTACAAAGGAGGTGACTTAAGATTGAGAGGTTTCAGCGATGCTGATTGGGCCGGTGATAAAGATGAGCGCAAATCCACCTCAGGCTATGTGTTTATGTTAGGTGGAGGGGCCATTTCTTGGTGTAGCAAGAAACAAACGTGCATCGCTTTATCCACCATGGAATCAGAATATGTGGCATGTTCTGCTGCATGTCAAGAGGCTGTTTGGTTGCAAAGTTTCCTACAGCGATTGGCCATGACACATTTGTCAAAGGAGGCGGTGGTGCTGTATGTTGATAGCACATCGGCCTTGGCCTATGCTAAGGACCCTAAATATCATGGGCGAACCAAACACATTGACATTCGTTTTCACTACATTCGGGATTTAGTTGTAAAGGAGTTGGTGGTTCTTCGACACATTTCGACAGGTCATATGTTGGCCGATCCACTAACCAAACAAATCCCGAGGGAGGCATTTGTAACCCATATTAGAAATATGGGATTGTGTAAATTGTGATGTGCACAATTATTGATTGACAATTAAGTTATTAGGTTTTCCTTCCTTATGTGTGTCTATGGTTGGAATACTTTACATATCAAGAAAACTGTCACTAGGCTCTGAATGGACCCCTCACATGGGTCATTCGCCTTGGCGCTTAGAAAGCGAGCAAGATGAGACAATTTTTATCTATGGCGCTATGAGAGCGAGCAAGATAATTTTATATCTATGGCGCTATGAGAGCGAGCAAGATATTTTCTTTTTATTGTCGCCTTAAAATGAGTTAAGATGAGGTCCCTCTGGATCGATCACAGGATATAAGAATCAAATCTGTGAAGCCTTCATTAAGCCGGTTGCGAGTTTTATGATAAGAGGTCGTGAGACTCGGGTTAGCCGCAGTGGGAGTGGCTAGACTAAGAACCGTATGGTGTTTTTATTATGTTGTATGTGACACGCCCATAATGATGGAAGAACACCGTAGCATGTGTACATACCACATGTGCGTAAAACGACCCTTGAAGAGAATGATGAATGAGATCTCTGTTTCATCATTGTGTGAGCTCTTGGATCATAATTCATTGATCCACCTGTACCCTTAGGACTTGAGATCTATGTCATGAAAAGGAAGCTTGATGTCGCTACTTTAGCATGCTCCTTAGGACTATGGTTGATACAGTCCAGCGGGACATGACTAGGAAAGCGGTCAAGACTAATTGAATTGACATGAGAACTCAAGAAAGACATCTGAATATTGCACCATGTTTTGTGGTTCACACCTCGAGGGACTATGTCGACTTAGTGGCGATAAAGTCGTGAATACAAAATGTTCGAGTTTTGACGTCGCTAGTTTCAAGAGATCCAGGATGTCAAAGCTTGTGAATATTGAAGATATCTAGGGTACTACGGGATTCCTTTGGAGTATTGTGATCTGTTAGTTTTCGTGATAACTTAATAGATCACTACTCATTTGTTGTGCTGACTCTCGTAAGGTCGCTCACTCCATTCGTCGTATGTATGATTGAGAAGCAAGTGTCGAGAGATGAATTGCTCTTTGTGAGCAACTGAGATTTTACTGTGCCTTCTGTGGGCAAGTGGGAGATGTTGACCGTTGTGCCCACGTGGGCAACCAAAGGTTGCCAAGGCAACCTTTGGACAGAGACTAACGCTGGGCGGTTTGTCTCCTACTGGAGTGGGGAAGTTTTCGGTGGTTTTCCAAGAGGAAAAACCCAATGCACAAGACAAATGCTTGGGCTTCCTCCCATGCGCAGGCTGAGAACCGAGTGAAGTGTTCTCTCTCTCAAGGAAAGAATCCAGCGCATTTTCTCCTTCTCACTCTCTCTCTCTCACACACACAAGTGCAAGGATTCTCTTACGGGACATCACCGTCAGATCCCGAGGACGTTTGGAGCGAGGAACAACGAAGAAGACTCTTGTAGCCTTCTTCCCGATCCTACGACATTCCGCAACGCATGAGGTACACACCTCGATCAACATCTAACAATCTCAATGCTAGCTTACATCTTCTCTCACGCAACACTTATATTTATTTAGACTTTAGTCCGGTGGAAGCAAAAACATTGGCCATTTTCTACACTATCAGAAGGGTTAACACCAACAACTACTCAGTTATCATCTTTAGTGATGCTCTCAATATCATAAATGCTATAAATGATACATCAACCTCCATATGACAGTGCAGGAGCATCATTTAGGACTACAATGGGTTATTGAAACAATCTCATTTTGTCGAAATCAAATGTGCCCCAAGTTATCATCTTTATTGATGCTCTTAATATCATAAATGTTATAAATGACGCATCAACCTCCATATGACAGTGCAGTAGCATTATTTAATTAGGACTGCAAGGGGTTATTGAAACAATCTCATTTTGTCGAAATCAAATATGCCCTAGGATGTTTATTGAGGTAGCTTATCTTTTGGCTATGTTTGTTTTTACTGGGAATATGGATGGGGAATGGTCCCCTTCCTCTATCCTACTGCATGTTTCTAATACTTGTTATCATGTCTTTGTACTCATTACTGGTTATGTAAGGGAATTATATTTATACCTTGTCAAAAAAAAAAGACAACTACCACACTCCTTGCCGCCAAGTGATTCACACGTTACAAGATTGGTAATTCCAAACCAAACCACTTTTTTTACACCATTGTTACTCGATCTAGATCTCAATTGTGAATTAAAACATGTTTCTAGTTCTTAGAGATTTAGTTATGACTATTGTTAGGGTTGGCCCCAACTAGCGCCACCATGGCACTTGGTGGTAGGTTGAGAGGAGCTTAAACAACCCCATTGTCCTGATCTCTCACCATCGGCCATAACTGCATGAGACTAAGAGATGCATAGGGCAGCCCTCAAAGGGTGCCATGCGCCTCCTATAAACCTTCCATGCGAGTCATCTCTTAGGCTGGTTCACACAAGGCATGTGCAGTGCGAATAGAGTTCTTTCTTTGGCTTCTTGAAGGGCATATCACCGAGACTTGAAATGTGAAACTTGGAGTGGCCATGGTAACCGACTCTGAAACCTCCGTGGGCAATGGTCTTCCTATTACATACGCTTCCTCTATACCCAAAAGGTGCTTGATAGAATGTCTACATGGACATTAGTGTCATGGTTGCATTCTTCTTTCTAGGATGTCTTCAAATGATCTTCACATGGAAGTGCATGCTGCAATAGAAGACAACGACTTCAAGGTAGTAGAGACTTCATGAGAAAGATTTACTGCACTTTAGAAAGTGCAGTAAGTGCAATCCACCTAGGATGACAGTTCATGTGGCGTCACATAGACTGTCATGTGGTTTTTCTTTTCTTTTTTTGAAATCTAGTTTTTTTTTTAGCCTAACCCATCTATTTTGGAGTTCAACTCATCTATTTTGGAACTCAATTTTTTATTTTAGAGTCCAACTTATCTTTTGTTTTAGAGTCAAATTATTTTTTAAGCTCCAAAATAAAAAATTATGCTCCATAATAAATGAGTTGGGCTGCAAAATAGATGGGTTATGCTCCAAAAAAAAATTAGATTTCAAAAAAAAAAAAAAATCTCATGACAACCCATGTGGTACCACATGGACTTTCATCCTAACTGGATTGCACTTACTACATTTTCCTAAAGTATAGTAAATCTTTCTTATCTTCGGATAACGATGGGGATAATATAGTTGGCCAAGGCAGGGCCGCGCCGTGTCTGCAACAGCAGGTCGCCGCCGAGGAGCCGCCGGCCGAGATGACGAGGGGAGGGAGGAGCAGAGCCGCGCCGCAGGAGCCAGGAGGGGATTTCGAGCTGAGAAGATTTTGGGGAAACAAACGGGGGAGAGGGAGGCGCGGCAGTCGCCAGGTCGGGTAGGTTTTGTAGGATATATTTTTATATGTTAATATATGCACCATTAGATGTAATGGCCAGAATTAACTCATTTCGGATCGGATCTTAAACGGAGCGGATCTCTTATTTCTGTGTTCGCTCCGTTTAATAGTAGGATAATATCCGCATTCGGATCCGCTTCGTCGGATACCTGTTTCTTTATCTTTAACGAATATTAAATCCTATTTCTTTTGTTCTTCATTTATTTATATTTGCTTCAACAACATCATTTTCTTTTCTTTAAGCAAAATTCGAAGTTTTCGAAATTATTAACTTTCGAACTATTTAATTTTGTTAAAATGTCATTATCATTATATTATTTTGTCCTTTATAGTTTGTCTATAGTTATCTTTACTTCTGATTTCTGATTCCTATCAATGGAGTCTTTGTATTTCTATTCATTAGTCTAAAACTAAGTGAGGTCAGAATCTTGGTTTTTCTTTTTGCCAACACTTCTCAAAATCAAAAATCGATGGATGACACACTTTTAATTTCATGTTTTGACATTTTACATCAATAAACATCTGAAAATCAAGCAGAGGGAATCTGAAAAAAAAAAAGCTACCATTTAAACATCAATTCAATAGAAAAATCTGAGACTTTAACAAAGTTTAGTTGTCTTCTTTTGGTGACAATTATATGAATCTTATGCTTCTTATTATGTTGTACATATGTTGTTTCTTTTTTATATATATAAAGATGTTGGAAAAGTTGTATTTTTTTTGACATCTAACTTGAAAATTTATAGTCATATTGTAAACAATTATTCAGAATAAACATGTAATTCAATCTAATTTTAATATAAAAAATATTATATATAAAAACAACTAACTATGTTAACTTTCTGAAATATTATTATTTATTAATTTTTAAATATTTAAAAACTTCCCGTGCATCGCACGGGCAAAGAACTAGTATATTATTAAAATTTAGTTTTATCTGTTTAGTTCGGTTGATAAGATCTGTAAACCGAACTGAATTAACAAATTCGGTTTAGTTTGAAACCGAACCAATTTTTTTTTCACTTTCAAACCAAACCAAACCAAACCAAACCAAATTGATCGATTTGGTTTGGTTTTTTGGTTTGAACCGAATAGTGAACACCCCTAGTGGGGAGGAACTAGGAAGGGTTAACGTAGGTTTTTTTTTCTTTTCATTAATTTTTAATTAATCAGAAATCGGTTATGAAAATAAGTGGTTCCAAATCCGATACTGATATATTATCAAAAAACTCGATACCCATTCCAATAAGAAATCGGTATCATCTTTTAATTCCAAACCCATTAATTTTTATCGGTATCAGGTCGAAAAATCAGAATTTCGGGTTCCATTTACAGCCCTAATTTTGATAGATAACAACACAAACGATTAAAGTGTGAGTTTGTTGTGTGTGTAGACCTGAGAATTCCAATAAGAAGTCTGTATCATCTTTTAATTACGAACCCATTAATTTTTATGAGTATCAGGTCGAAAAATCAGAATTTCGGGTTTCATTTACAGCCCTAATTTCGATAGATAACAACACAGACGATTAAAGTGTGAGTTCGTTGTGTGTGTAGACCTGAGAATTCAGATTAATTATTTAAAATTTTGAGAAAGGTCCATATTGTTCTCCATATTCTGCAAGAAAAAAAAGAGCTTTTTATTCGACCTAGAATATGGGTGTGTCGACCTAATTAAGTCACTAGAGACATGAGTTATAAGTTGATTTGAAAATTACCAGAGTGTGTCAACCTGAATAGAAGAGAGTGTTGACACTATGAAGGAAACTGTCAACTCTCTACAAGGTATTGGTCGATACTATGAAGGGATAGGTTGACGCTATAAGGGATAAATCGGTCAACACTACTGGATAGATAATGGTGACAGTACTACTGGATAGATAGTGTTGACACATGAGTACGGATAGGTCAACACTAGTACTGCATAGATAGTGTTGACACTACTGGATAGATAATGTTAACTGACACTACTAGATAGATAGGTCAACACTACTGGATAGATGTGTTGACACTACTAGTACTATTTCCAAAACACAGTCAGAAGAAAAGAAGAAGAATAAGAATCCTTCAATTCACAAGAACACTTGCCTAGCTAAGACTGAGTATTAGCTAAAACATGTAAGTATACCTAATAATCTTTTTGACATTATTTTATCTTTTCTTTTATTAACACACACACACACAAACACACATATAAATATATATATATATATATATACTAATAAATATATACACTTTTACACATACCTACCACTACTTACACATGTTCACATTTAGAGGCAGGTTAAATTTTACGTAAACAAGTTTATGGTAATTTTTATTTAAAATTTTCTTGAAAAAATATTTATCAAGTATAAATTGTCCTAAAAGTAGATAAATCATATTTACCTCATTAACCGTGCATCAAAAATTCTCAATATCCACATTTTTGGTATAAACATTTTTTTCTGATAATTATGGTAATTTCGAACTAAATTTTATTACCAAAATCCAGTGACACCTTGTCAGTGTACATATGTGCAGAAATGGTGCCGACATGAAACAATATAAATCTTTAAATGATTTTTCTGCGGCAAATATGCTAGCGGCTATACTTGGTATTAATTTGAGACGTCACAAAATCGGTCACAAATCTTTCTCACGTTATTGAGAATTTGTGACTGAAATAAAATCAGTCATCATTCGGTCTGTAAAATAGAGACTAATTTACTATTCGATCACTATTTAGGGATCGAATTGTGACTGAATTTAATCAATATCAAAATATGGAGGCCGAAAAATTGAATCCCTATTTAGGGACCGAATAGGGACCGAAATAATTCGGTCCCAAATATAAAGACCGAAAGATTTCAGTCTCTATTCAGTCCCTGAATAGGGACCGAAATTATTCGGTCTCAATATAGAGACCGAATTATTTCAGTCCCTATTCGGTCCCTAAATATGGAGACTGAATAGGGACTGAAATTATTCGGTCCCAAATATAGAGACTGAATAATTTCGGTCCCTATTCAGTCCCTAAATAAGGACCGAATAGGGACCGAAATTATTCGGTCCCAAATATAGAGACCGAATTTTATCAGTCTCAATTCGGTCCCTATTCAGGGACTGAATAAGGACCGAAATAATTCGGTCTCTATATTTGGGACCGAATAATTTTGGTCCTTATTCAGTCCCTATTTAGGGACTGAATAGGGACCGAAATTATTCGGTCTCTATATTTGGGACCGAATAATTTCGGTCCCTATTCAGGGACTGAATAGGGACCAAAATTATTCGGTCTCTATATTTGGGACTGAAATTTTCAGTCTCTATTTGGTCCCTATTTTGGGACCGAATAAGGACCAAAAATTTCGGTCTCTAAATCGGTCTCTATATATGCTTTTTCTTGTAGTGCACAACCCAAAAATCACTCGAGTCCATGGCGTAGATGACTCATGATTGTGAGAGCATACATCTTACACTTTCAAGGACATCTCTGAAACCCCAAAATGAGATCGACAATGACTCTGTTGGAATTTAGTGGTGGCTAAAAGGTTTATTTAAACCCAAAAGTTTTGTGGGTTTTTCTGAAAAAAGGAGAGATGCCATTATTCACATCCATAAGGGCCTTGCGTTTTTTGATTCCTTACTTAAAAAAGGGAATTATGAATAGAAACGCTGAACGATTTTTTGGCTGGGTCCTTTTCCTGTGTAAAAAACCGAGAAAGTGCCTTTGCGTTTTGGGGTAAGCACGGGAAGAGGCTTCGGCGGTTTTGGAAAAAGGAGAAACGGTGTGAGCGGCGGCTCTTCTTCACGGGGGAAAAGGGAGGCGCGGTGATCTTTCTCTAGTGACAGAGAACGACACGGAGGCGAACCCAAGGGGCTGCCAAGAGATTGGCGGTTGATTCTCTCTCTAGAAGTTGTGAGCGTTCTTTCTCTCTTTCGGTAGAAAATTTCTGTTCCACAATTTCCTTCACATCGACGTCGAAGAACGTGTTCTTGAGGTTGTCGTCGAGGAGGGATCGTCTTCGTGCGGAGACACATCCCTTTAGCCGTTCTATCCTGGGGGAAGATCGTAGACTCCGCCGCACTAGTATGACGGGGGCGATAACTTCTCTAAGGGGAGTCCTGACGGGCGGCTCGGCTAAGTCTTCTAACTCTATATTATTTTTCTTGATTTGTTGCATTCACATGCATGTGTTTTCCTTTTGTATTGGAATCGGATCTTGCCTATACCTGTGGGACGATATGTATGCGATGTTCATGGCATCATGTTTTACGTATGTTCATGTAATTATTTGTTTCATGTACATTGTGTTTCCAGCAATCTTAGAGAAGTTATTCATCATGTCGTCCATGTCGTCTGTGGTTGCACCCCGTGTGGATATGTCCGGTATGCCCGAAAAGTTCTCGAGACAGCACTTCAAGCGATGGCAACATCGCATGAAGATCTGGTTTACCACAATCGGGTTTATCTCGGTTATTGAGTCAGATTGTCCTATACTAGTTGAGAATGATCCCAACAGTCAAAAGGCAGTAGATGAGTGTAAGCAACGTGACTGTATATGTCATGGCTGTATATTGTTGGCTTTGTCCAACATACTTTTTGATGTATACAGTGGTTCTTCTGCGAAAACTGCCAAGGGTCTGTGGGAGGAACTTGACAAGAATTATAACACTGAAGACTCCGGTCTTGAAAAATATTCTGTTGCCAAGTTCTTAGAGTTTC
Source organism: Colocasia esculenta (assembly GCA_014218235.1). Classification (NCBI taxonomy): domain Eukaryota; kingdom Viridiplantae; phylum Streptophyta; class Magnoliopsida; order Alismatales; family Araceae; genus Colocasia; species Colocasia esculenta. The sequence continues at coordinate 53,744,638 of CM024755.1, read as the reverse complement.
AAATGGTAGAGGGCAAATCTGTGTCTGAACAGGCCCATGAATTTCTTCTCTTACTTCACGGTTTGGCCGATGCTGATATGAAATTACCAGAAAAGTTCCAGGTGATATCTATAATTGAGAAGTTTCCGAAATCATGGGAGGATTTTGGGATGTCTCTCAAACATCGCAAGGGTTCTATTACTCTGGATGATTTATTAGTGTCAATAGCCATTGAGGAAGACCATAGAAATCAGAAGCCTGTGATGCCTATAGAACCGAGTGCAAATGTGATGACTGCTAGTAAGGCAAGAGATCCTAAAAGTAAAGGAAAAATAGATTACATGAAGAACAAAACCAACATTAAAGGCAAGATCCAGAAAAAGTCCAAAAAGAAACCATGCTGGGAGTGTGGACAGGTTGGCCATTTCATCAAGGACTGTCCTGCGAAGAAAGCTAAGAAGGCTGAAAAGCATTCTTCTGGTCCCCAGATCAATGTTGTGATTGAAGGGACTGAGCAAGCTTCGGGCTCCAATAGCGGATTGTATGTTTCTGTTAACCCTCAAGTTTTCACTATATATGAACCTAATGAATGGATAGTTGACACTGGGGCTAATGTGCATGTATGTGCTGACAAGTCCATATTTGTGTCTTACCAGGCCATTCATGGCAAATCCGTGAACATGGGGAATGCTACTGCTTCTATGGTGTTGGGGATAGGATGCGTGGACCTGAGGCTTCCTTCAGGGCGTGTTCTCTCTCTACACAAAGTGCACCACGTTCCAGCGATCTGGAGGAACATATTGAGTGGTTCTGTTTTAGTGGAACAAGGTTATGAATTGACATTCAAATGTAATAAAGTGGTGCTTCTTTATTTAGGGACTTTTATTGGAAAAAGTTATTTATGTGATGGTTTGTTTAAACTTCATGTGGACAATATTTTGAATAATGAAGTGGTTGATGTTTCATCTAGTTCTACTTCTTATTCTGTGAATGTTGTGGAATCATCTTCTTTATGGCATAATCGTTTAGGACATGTAAATTACAATTCCTTGAAATGAATGATGAATTTAAATATGATCCCTGAGTATGCCATTGATAAATCTCATAAATGTGATATTTGTGTGCAAGCTAAGCAATCTAGAAAACCATTTAACTCTGTTGTTAGAGATTCTGAGATTCTAGATTTAGTTCATACTGATATATGTGAGTTTAATGGTGTACAAACGTGGGAACATAAGAAATATTTTATCACCTTTATTGATGATGGTAGTAGATACTGTTATGTGTATCTTCTTAAGTCTAAAGATGAAGCTTTATCTAAGTTTGTAATCTTTAAGGCTGAAGCAGAAACACAAACTTCCAAGGTTCTTAAAAGGATAAGGTCTGATAGAGGTGGAGAATATACATCTAACCTGTTTTCTGAATTTTGTCAAAATCATGGCATAATTCACGAGGTTACTGCTCCTTATTCTCCTCAGTCTAATGGGATTGCAGAATGAAAGAATAGAGTTTTTATTGACATGGTCAACTCTCTTCTCCAAAACTCTGGATTACCTAGTTACATGTGGGGGGATGCTTTGAATACGACATGCCATATTCTGAATAAAGTTCCCTTGAAACACAAGGACACTAGTCCAGAAGAGTTATGGAGAGGTAGGAAGTCTAGCTTCAAGTATCTTAAAGTGTGGGGCTGTCTTGCAAAAGTGTTGGTCCCTGAACACAAAAGAAAGAAGCTAGATCCGAAAACAGTTGATGCGGTCTTTATAGGCTATGCTACTAACAGTTATGCATTCAGATTCTTAGTGATCAAATCTGAGATATCTGGAATAGCTGTTAACTCCATAGTTGAGTTTCGTGATGCTACATTCTTTGAGAATGTGTTTCCCATGAAAACTGATGTACCTTATCAAGTGTCTTCTAAAGAAACTCCTTGCACATCTGAGTTATTCTTGATCATATAGAGAGGATATCTAATGTGGGGGTTGAGACCTCTAGTTCCCATCCTGACTCTACTGATCAAGAGGAATTGGTGGAACCAAGAAGGAGTAAGAGATCTAGAATTGCCAAGGATTTGGGAAGTGATTTTATCACTTACCAGATTGAGGGTGATCCTCCTACTTTCCGAGATGCTATGGCTTCACCAGAAGTAATGCATTGGAAGGATGCCATTAAGAGTGAGATGGATTCCATTCTATCTAATGGTACATGGGAGTTGGTTGACTTACCTCCTAGTTCTACAACTATTGGGTGCAAATGGATTTTTAAGAAGAAACTGAAACCTGATGGAAGTATTGACAAGTATAAAGCCAGATTGGTTGCCAAGGGGTTTAAACAAAGGAAGGAATAGATTTCTTTAATACCTATTCTCCTGTTACTAGGATGACTACAATTAGAGTGCTTTTAGCATTGGCCTCTGTGCATGATCTCATTATCCATCAAATGGATGTTAAGACTGCCTTTCTAAATGGTGATCTTGAAGAAGAGATATACATGGATCAGCCTGAAGGATTTGTGGCATCTGGTAATGAAGAGAAAGTTTGTAAACTTGTTAAGTCTCTTTATGGACTGAAACAAGCCCCTAAACAATGGCATGAAAAATTTGACAAGACTATCTTGTCTTTTGGCTTTAGTGTCAATGAGTTTGATAAGTGTGTCTATACTAAGGTTAAAGGTGATGCTTGTATCATTCTATGCCTGCATGTAGATGATATTTTATTGTTTGGAACTTCAATTGGGATTGTGAATGAGACTAAGTCCTTCTTGTGTAGAATGTTTGAAATGAAAGATATGGGAGTTGCTAATGTGATTTTGGGCCTTTAACTGATTCGTTCAGTTGAAGGGATAGTAATTTCTCAGTCTCATTATATTGAGAAAGTCTTGGAGAAATTTGGCTATCAAAATTGTAAATCTGTAAGCACTCCATATGATTCATCTAGAGCATACTACAAGAACAAGAGTGGTGTTCATGTGTCTCAACTCAAGTATTCCCAAATCATAGGAAACTTAATGTATCTTGCAAACTGTACTAGGCCTGACATATCATATGCAGTGACTAGATTCAGTAGATACACTAGCTGTCCTGATCGTACTCACTGGGAGGGCTTGGATAGGGTACTAAGGTACCTTAAGGGAACTATTTTCTTAGGCTTGCATTATGGGAAATACCCTGCTGTGCTAGAAGGGTATAGTGATGCAAGTTGGATAGCCCAAAACTCAGGGAGTAACGGTGTTTCAGGGTATGTCTTTACCCTAGGAGGTGGCACTGTTGCCTGGAGGTCTGCAAAATAGACCATTTTGTCTCTGTCTACTTTTGAGGTTGAGCTGTGTGCTTTGGACACTACTGGAACAGAGGCTGAATGGATCAGGGGACTTCTGTCTGAACTCCCTCTGATGGGAAAGCCCATTCCTGCGATCTCTGTGCATTGTGATAGCATGACCACAATTGCAAAGATAAAAAGTTCAAAGTATAACCAAAAACAAAGAAGACATGTCCAAGTCAGATTGAAATCTGTAAGGGTACTTGTGTCTCAGGGTGTGATTGCTGTTGATTTTGTTGGTACCAAAGATAATACAGCAGATCCACTGACAAAGGGACTTGATAGAAATCAAGTTCAGAAATCCAGATTGGGGATGGGACTGAAACCCATTAAGAATTCTTCTATGGCAGCAACCCAACCTAACTGAGTGGAGATCCCACAAAGTAGGTTCAATGTGGTAAGAACAAGTCATAGGGAGGATTAAGTGGCACTTTACATTATATTGGTACTTATGTACCTGTGTGTCTCTCCCCTGATAATCTGCTTAAAGTGCCTGTACTGCAAGTAAAGGAAGAGTTTTGTGAAACTCTGAATGGGTTCAAGCCTATCTTGGCAGGATGTTTGCAGTGCATCCTTGGAGAAGCCCACCTATGTGAGTGTGACTGTGAGGCCGCAGTTAAAGGAAGTGGGTTCTTCCTAATTAGCACTCATGAATCAGGATTTGGGGTGCATGGCCATAAAGCACCAACCCTGAAGATTTCAACCAGAACTTTTATTTTGTTGTTTCTAATAGAAACTCTCATATAAAGAACCAAGTTCAAGACTTAGTTCACTTCGGTTCTGTGGGGGTTGAGGTTAGAAACTAAGGTGGTGGTTCAAACCCGAAAGGTACCCTCACTGAAAGCAAGATATGTTTCTTCTTCGTCGATCTCTATTTCTTCCACAAAATCATTTTGGATTTGTGGGGGAATGTTGGAATTTAGTGGTGGCTAAAAGGTTTATTTAAACCCAAAAGTTTTGTGGGTTTTTTCTGAAAATAGGAGAGATGCCATTATTCACATCCATAAGGGCCTTGCGTTTTTTGATTCCTTATTTAAAAAAGAGAATTATGAATAGAAACGCTGAATGGTTTTTTGGCTGTGTCCTTTTCCTGTGTAAAAAACCGAGAAAGTGCCTTTGCGTTTTGGGGTAAGCACGGGAAGAGGCTTCGGCGGTTTTGGAAAAAGGAGAAACGGTGTGAGCGGCGGCTCTTCTTCACGGGGGAAAAGGGAGGCGCGGTGATCTTTCTCTGGTGACAGAGAACGACACAGAGGCGAACCCAAGGGGCTGCCAAGAGATTGGCGGTTGATTCTCTCTCTAGAAGTTGTGAGCGTTCTTTCTCTCTTTCGGCAGAAAATTTCTGTTCCACAATTTCCTTCACATCGACGTCGAAGAACGTGTTCTTGAGGTTGTCGTCGAGGAGGGATCGTCATCCCTGTAGCCATTCTATCCTCGGGGAAGATCGTAGACTCCGCCGCACTGGTATGACGGGGGCGATAACTTCTCTAAGGGGAGTCCTTACCGGCGGCTCGGCTAAGTTTTCTAACTCTATATTATTTTTCTTGATTTGTTGCATTCACATGCATGTGTTTTCCTTTTGTATTGGAATCGGATCTTGCCTATACCTGTGGGACGATATGTATGCGATGTTCATGCCATCATGTTTTACGTATGTTCATGTAATTATTTGTTTCATGTACATTGTGTTTCCAACAGACTCCTACACTCCATCCGCTATATGAGTGTTGTCCAAGTGAAAACCACTTCATGTGGTGGAACGTGATTGGGATGCCCAGACAACCCCAAAAAGTCAGTCGAATCGAGGTTGAGGCATCATGCACGATCAAGCATGTACAATGCATAGGATCTATACATGTCGACGCACCCACACATGGTGTAGCATAGGATGCACGTGTGCCTGGAAAGTCATGCACACAGGCACGCACAACAGTTCCTATTGCAAGTGCACACTGACACGTAGAAGCACACAACCACAAGCACGTGATGCATGCATGCACGCAAGCTGCCCACTCTGTGCACCCTTGCACCACTTCACCTGCACCCACACGAGGCTTGTACCTTTCCACACAAACCACCACATGGTGGTGCCACTTGGGCTTCCACCAGCCTCATCTGTGGCGATGCCACCCTTACAAGGGGGCTCTCTGACCTTATTGTTGAACAGTGGTTTTGAGCAAGGTTCAACATACCGTTAAATCTTACCGAATTGCGTTTTGGTATGATATGTACCAGTCGTACCTTCCTATATTGACAGTTTGGGGTAGTCTAACCCAAATGAAATTTCTTTTCATTCTCTTTCAAATTCAATTTTTGTTGTTATTATGAGATTTTATAATTTATTTTGTGTGTTCTAAACATATCACAAGAGAATAATATTCAATAATTAAATAACATAATATCACTAAATAATAATAACATATGAAAACACATAATTTCAATCACTAGATCCATCGTTTGCCGTAAATCCATATTAAAATTTGTTGCAAATAATTCCTAACCACTTGCGACAAGTTCTTGCATCAATCCTATAGCTTAAGAGCCAGCTAATACAAATCAATAAGTGAAAAAAGGAAAGAAAAATTTATATCCGTTGCGATCCAGATGACCTCTGTGCCGGTCGTGTTTGGGTATCGCCATCTCCTAGGCACATTACCATATGCCCTAACCGCATTAGTATGGTACGATATGAAATCCTATAGTTTTGACTTTTGATATTATTTTGTTAGGATACCAAAATTAGTCTAGAAATTATTTTTTTGTTCTTTTTGGATAAACAAAGTCAACAGTTTATTTCCTTTGGTATCCCTCTTTGATTAGAAAACGTAATTTGTGACTCAGTAGAGTAATGTTGCTTTGATGTCCCTATGTGTCTGTAAATATATCCCTATTAATTACTGAAATACTTTCTTTTATTTGTGAATATGCCCCTATTTGTTTTCCTAATAAATTGGACATGTTTATAGTCATATCAAAGATATACTTCTGTACTACAGACATTTGCATATGTACCCAACAAAACAGTAATATTAAAACAACAAACTAGGATCTCACGATCAGAACCAGAACTAATTTTTTTTACAAATATGGGCCTATTTTTTGGGCCAATGGACCAACGATCAATTATGTTCAATAAGTCCACAAATATATGAAGTATAAGGACCATAATTTTCTGACATATGTATAAAATTTATTTCCAAGAATTAAATTATTACAAAAAAAATTTGAAAAGCATGTTTTGGGATTATTGGTGTCTTCTTAATCGTAGGACATTAATAAATTACTTTTCTTAATCAGATTTATGTGAGAAAAAATATTCATATTTAAGAAATTTCTTCATTTATTGAGGGATGAAATTTTCCTTAAGAATTTCATGAAAATATAAGCATACTGATTAAAACATGATTGGTTCACTAATGAGAGATGTTAGATCTCCTCATTTTACAAATTTGATCGAAATCATCTTATTAAAATAGAATAATCGTATATAAAGGAGATATGATTGTAGTGCACTAGGCCTATTTTGGATCTCATTATATAAGAGATTTTTATATTTTATTTTGAAGTTCTAGATCAAATGTAGTGATGTGTGACTTTTGTGTATCTTGTGTTTTAATTTAGTGATTAAACAAAGGTCATCAAGAATGTCATTGCCAATTTGGCAATGGGGGATAGGTTAGATGGAAGTAACTATGATATATGACACCGAAAAATTGAATATTTGTTGAGAAAGTAAGAGTTGTTTGATTATTTAACCACTAGCAAATCTCCGCCAGAGGAGGGCAACACCGCTCAACATTGTCGAGACCAAAAGGTCTACCAATAGTGGTTCCACGACAATCACAACATCTGCTTTACAATGCTAAGTAACATGCATGATGATCTTATCAGCAAATTTTAAAAGTATTAATTTGCCAAGGAGATGTGGGTTCACTTGAAGTTCAATTTTAGTGGAACCTCTATTACAAGGTTAAAGGCTCTAGTTTTGAAATTTGAGATTTATCAAAAAGATCTACACCATACCATAAATAAGGACCATAGGGTGATGTCCAATATGATTTGTGACTTGAAGGCGGCAAGGTAAGAAGTCACTGATGAGCAACATGTGCAGGCCATGATAAGATCCATGCAAGATTCTTAGGCTCACTTGAACAAATCCACACTCACAATGGGTATCAAGAATCTCTCTGATATCTGTTGTCATATGGAGTTAGAGGTAGAGTGTAAAGAATTTGTTTAGATGACTGCCCTTGTCACCCATCCAACGCACGAAAGGTCCAAGGAAAAGTTTCATATGGAGGAGCAGGCTACCACATCCACTCTTAAGGCATGGTAGACACTGAAGCACTGAAGGTCAAGCACAACAAAGATCTAGACAAGACGAAGGCCATGTTGACTAGGTTGCAAGCCCAGAGGGGGGGGGGTGAATGGATTGCTAAAAATTTCTTCTACAAATATTCCTATTAATAAGATTACTTTGACAAGGGACACTAAACGCAAATATTAGAATTACTAAGTAATGGAGACAGAATAAAAATAATCACAAGAGCAATAGAAATTTATCCTGGTTCGGATCTCCTATCACAAGGAGTCCTACGTCCAGTCCCCAAGCAATGACTTGGGATTCCACTAACTAAGGGTACAGTCCCCCTTAAGGACACTTACACATCCAGCAACAGCTGATCTTCTCTTCACTACATGAAGAGGTAATAGTCCACCTGATACAACAGATCTTCCTTCTTACAAAGGGAAGCAAACACCCACTCCACAGCATGTCCTCTCTTCACAAATGAAGAGGAGCACTCATGAAGAGTAGAGGGATGATGGCCCTAGACTAAACATATAGAAAATGCTTGATCTGAGGCGGAATGTGAGAGACAAGAGAATTACACAGGAGGAAGTTCTCTCAGATCTAAAGACAAGCTCTGAAAAACTAGGAGACAAGTGCTTTTTGGAGAGCTAAGAGCAGGAGGCATTTTATGAATGAGGGAACAAGCTCTTCTTTTTTCAATTTTTCCAAAAGTATTTTAGCATGGAGTCAACATCCGTCTATTTATCTTCTCTTGAGGAAGTATCCGTTAAAGTGTTTGTTGCCTCTCATCCTGAAACACATTAGCTGTGTCTAGTCCAACGTAGGCCAAAAAAATCTGCAGTCATTAAACGCTGGGATAGACACATACACAGAGAAAGATTATCTGGATATCCTCTTTGCTTCTGTCGATCGTGACAAGTCCAACGTTGTATCGTGTGTGACTATCGGAAACCTGCACACAATAAATGCTGGAGCATAGACATCTTAAATGTGTCTAAACTATTAGTCAACGGCATAGGCCAAGCTTTAGGAGGATATATCAAAGAGGAAATTCCGTTCTGTCATCCATTAAAGTTCTACTTTATGTGACATGAATATGATAATCCAAAAGAGATGTCGTGCAAGATATTGTACCCGAAATAATAAATGTTTGAGTGCATAGGATACACCATATTTTGCAGGGAAATTTGAAATATACAGTGATTCAAAATATATTTGAATGACATGAGAGATACAATCTAATCAAGACTATCTAGAGTGATTATAAAAAGCATTATCAATATTCTTCATTAATTGTCCAAAACATAATCGATGTTGAACGAAAGTCGATGTTTAGAGATAGTCTATGTATAGTGATGGTCGATGTCCAAACATAATTGATGTTCAAGCGAAGTCGATGTGAGTGTAATCGTTGTTAGAATCGATGTTGATATGAAATCGATGTTGAGATGTGACCATAATCTATGTAGAGATGTAATCGATGTTAAAATGAAGTCGATGTGAACGTAATCCATGTACAAATGTAATCGATGTTTAAGTATAATCGATGTTGGAGTGAAATTGATGTTCTAGGTGAAATTGTTGTTGAACCGAAATCGATCTTTATTTGAAGTTGATGTTCTAAATGAAATCGATGTTGAACTGAAATTCATGTTTGAATGAAGTTGATGTTTAAGTTAAATCGATGTTGAACTGTAATCATTGTTTAAGTGAAATCGATGTTGAACCATTTTCGTCGTTTAAGTGAAATCTATGTTGAACTGTAATCGTTGTTTAAATGAAATCGATGTTTAAGTGAAATCGATGTTGAACCGTAATCGTTGTGAGCTTATAACAGTAGTCGATGTAGACTTAGGCAAATCATATACAATTGACTTATAATAAAATTGAGTGTAAATAACTTACTGAATTTGTTTTATTTGATACATGTTGACAAGCTTTAGAAAATAGTGTTAGTCAACAATTTCCAGGGTTTTGTTAATCACCAAAAATATATAATATATTTATATGGAGATATGCTAATCATCAGGCCAAGTGCTATAATTGTGGATAGCTAGGACATTTCATTTGTGAGTTTGTGAGTGCACTAAGCCAAAATAGGTATCCCAAATACTTAGTTCTCCAATGGTGCATGCATGTTCACATATTTTAGTTGCTCGAGCATTTCATAAATAGATTAGGGATTTCGGACCAACCAAGCACATAATGAGGGAGTGACCGTGATATGTGGATTATCATCGAGCATTAGTAGGCATGCAAAGAGTATATATAGGAAAAGACTTTAGCGGAAAAAAAGTCTTTGGAATTGGTGTGTACCAACTTAGGCTAGAAGTGAACATATTTTAACCCTTTCATGATGTACTCTATGTGCTCAGAGCTCAACATAATCTATAGTATGTCCCACCACTGCTAGCATTAGGATTCCCTCTTTCATTTTTATGACAATGAAGTTAACATTTATTTGATTGATGTTACTATGGACATGGTGTATTTGTTGATGGTCTGTTTAAGTTATATTTAGATCCAGATAATTCTATTTCCTCTACATCATGTAGGGCACGTAGTGAATTGGACCTCGATTCTACAGTTTGGCATGCTTGGTTAGGACATATAAGATGGGATAAAATAACTAGGTTAGCTCGAGAAGGACTTCTATATTCACTCGCTAAAGTAATCTTCATGTATGTCAATCATGTTCGGCTGGCAAAGCATGTTGGAAGTCTTTTGGAAAGGCTAAGAGGGCCACTAAGCCATTGCAGCTAATCCACTCTGACATTTGCGAACCTATGAGTATGAAAGCCCAACAAGGGGCTTCCTATTTTCTCATATATGTAGATGATTATTCGCAATATGGATATGTCTATCTGGTTGCTCACTGCTATGAAACATTAGATTGCTTCAAACACTTTATAGCAGAGACTAAGAATCAATTGGGCAAGAGTGTAAAAAACCTTCTAACAAACCAAGGATGAGACTACCTTTCATATTAGTTCCAAACCCTATGTGAGGAGAAGGGGATATGCAGACAACTAACTATTCTGTATACATCGCAATATAATGGTGTTATTAAGAGAAGGAATAGAGCATTGTTACATATGGTTAGGTCGATGATGACACATGCTAACCTCTTATTCTCCATCTAGGGGGATGCCCTTCTGACTGCAATCTACATCTTTAATTGCATAACAACACGGTCGATTCCTTCCGTCTCTTATGAGTTATGGCATGGTGAAAACCAATTTTAGATAAGGGTTTTTTTTTACTTTTTGGTCCCTATAAACAAGTGTATTTCTTATTGATCCCTCAAATACAACTGCTAATTTTTTAGTCCCCAAAATCTTCTAATTCTCACACAAAAGCCCATCTTATATACAAATATTAAAAAAATGAATATACTGGAGTATATTCCATCTATAGGTAACGGTGAGATTGAAATACCTAAAATGCCCTAACTTATTTGTGTGTTTGTTGTGGGGGAACCTTGTGTTGTTCTTGAACATGATCTTCTTGCTAGAGGCCACAGTGATGGACACAACAGTCAACGAACCGTTGTCCCTACCCAACTTCACCTTGACGGCCAGGGCACTACTGGAGAGGATGGCGTTGGTGGTGGTCTCCACGACAATGGTGGCACCCACCTCCTTGAGAGAGGCCTAATGCCTACGACAAGCTTGGCGGGCGCAACAGTAGCCTTCATGACTAGGGAGGTTGTAGAGCCAGCCTTGAGGCTAGTGAATCTAGGGATAGACTATTGTAGTGGCTGTAAGGCTGGCCCTTGTTGCCGGTGGTGGCGATGTGGATAAGATGACAAATGAAGAGAGCTGAGAGGCTACAGAGGTGATGTTGCATGATATATAAACCGCACAGGGGTGGCAGGGGAGGTGAGTGGGTGGGTGGAGATGGGCTTCGTGGAAAGAGGAAGGGATAGAAGAATGGGTGGAGCAGGTGGCAGGGGTGGGGACGAGGGGTGTCACCACATTGCCAAACACACAAATCTCAGCAAAACAGAGTATCGAGAAATAATGGTGAATCACCATGATACCAGACGATTGGAAATAACTATGATTCACAATGACGCCTTATTTTAGTAGGTTGTATAGTTGGCTACACCTTCTGTGTTATGTGCACATATCCAATATTATAAATACGATCAAGAAAGTGAGCCCTTTTCATAAATCCTCGCGCCCTTCTTTTTTGTCTTAAACTCTCTCTCTCTCAATTCTCTCTCCAGCACTTTCAATTAGATGGGATGGGGATGATATCCTCAAGCACAATGTCTCCTCTGGGAGCGAAGGCACTGAGATGGTGGACATGAGGAAGCTAGACCACTAGAACTAGGAGCTCTTGGTGAGATAGGTGGTCTGCTAAAACAAGTCAAAAGTATTACCCTACTTTTCTAGTGGATTTTAGATAGAAAACAAAAGAAGATGGGATTGCTAATAGCCACGCATGGGCCACTGTGTGAAGAATCATGGATGTCTTCACAAGCATTCAAGTGGGTGAGGTCTGAAGGAGAGGAGCGGAAGACCATCGGCGTTGATCTCCATCCTTGGTCTTCCATTGGATGGCAGGGGTAAAAAGTGGATTTGTGAATCTACAACACCACATAAAGGAAAGGTGGGGGATGGGGGGGGGGGGGGGGGGGTCGAGACTAGTGGTGGCCTTCTATTCTTGATCGTCTCTCATGGTTCATCTCGTCCTGCGCCTACACCAACGACAGGGAATAGTGGAGGAGGGGGCGGAGAGATGGAGGAGGGCTTGCTATAGTGTAGCCATCAGTAGAGGATGTAGCAATGACTGCTATCAGTACCCATGGATATTACTTCCACCTGGACCATTTAAACTGATTGCAACATGTTGTGATGCAGAGTTTTTGGAGCAGATGATCGGTGTGACTAACTAGGAGGAGAGAAGCAGATTCGAGTGTGATTCACCAAGGGTAATATAGTCATTTACTACTGTCTAGTTAGTTTAACTAGGGTAGGGTGTTGCACTTTGGTTAGGGAATCAAATGTAGGGACTAATAAGGACAATGACATAGATTTGAGGGACTAAAAAATTAATAGTTGTATTTGAGGTGCCAATAAGAAAATACACTTATTTATAAGGACTAAAAAGTTAAAAAAAAAATCTTTAGATAATCTACGGTGGACATCAAAAATAATAAAATAAAATGTCAGCCCAATTGCACATCACCTAAAGGCCCATTATCTAATGGCCCAAGTAGGGCTGTCAAATGGGTCTGAATAGGTCTAATATGTCCATGCCCAATTAAGACCCAATAGTGTTAAATAAGGTATATACACATACCCTACAACTTCACATAAGGATATATCCTTACCCATGTTTTGGTTATTTTTAAAGAATGGGCATGGGTCTCAAACTTAAACCCATAATGATAACTTTTATTTCTTAAAGAATTTTTATATTAACAACATATAAAATCTGGTTAAACATGATATTCTAAAAAATCTTTAAAATTAAAATACACTCAACAACAACATTTTGAATCCCGATCTAGATCTAGATCATATCTATAATTTATAAATTACTTCTTTAAATATAATAAAAAATTTTGAAAAAAATTAAAAATCAAATACATTAAACACAACATTTTGGATTTCGATCTGGATCCATATCCCATCTGTAGCTTATAAATTTCTTCTTTAAATATAATAAAAAAATCAAATACATTGAACACAACATTTTGAATCTAGATCTAGATCTAACTACATATAGCTTAATTGTTTCATTAAATACAATAAAAATTCTAAAAAAAATTAAAATCAAATACACTATACACAACATTTTAGATCCAAATCTGAATCCAGATCCTATTTATAACTTATTTACTTCTTTAAATACAATAAAAAATTCTAAAAAAATAAAAAATCAAGTGCAATAAACACAACATTTTGAATTTAGATATTTTGGCTTGCAAAAATATAGCTGCTCGGGAAAAGAGCATTCTAGCACTGGAAGCGTCAATATTTTTACATGTTGCATCTATTGACATAAACATATTGTCAGGATAGCAGATCGTCTGAAAATGAGAATTAATGCTCAAAGGGAACAGAATGGCATTCAAGGTAGACTTGATAAGGACAGCCGAGCTGAGGGTGTTTGCCTTCCAAATGCTCAGTCTTCTTTTGTTTCTCTCCTCAAGAAATCTCAATTGATGATCTCTCTTAGGCTAAACTTTCACTTGCACCACTTGAATAGCAGTGATGACATTCAAAATGCAAATGCAAATTCAAAATACCTAAAACCTTTTTTCTTTGCAGTATATCACCATAGATGTGATCCCCAACATACATGACCTACAGAAGGGGCAAAAGGAAAAGATAAGTAATCATGAAATAGGTTTGTTTCACAAAGATAATAGAGTCAATCAGCTTTCGTATTTGCAATATAGAAAATCAAATGTCAAAAGAAAGATATCATAAAGAAGACAGACAATGTGTATAAACTCGAGGAGCAACTAAGCTCTCTATGCCATAGAATCAAAACATCCATAAAGAAATAATTAGATGTGAGTCTGTAACTTACAGTTCTCACTGAGATAAGAATAGGGGAGTAAAAACATCAGTATTCAGGACACATCTAGAGTTTGATGAACATATTTCCATGTTTTTCTCCTTGTTTGGTGGTTTACTTCTTTCTCATTTCACCATACACATATAAATAGTCAAAAGAAAGTTTGACAGAGTAATAATACAGATCATGCACAAATTTATAACCCAATATAAATTTGACAAAGTCTAGAAATGGTTTTCCAAATGAAGCACCAGTATATGCTTTTGGTTTCTTTGCAGTAGAAGACTTCACATGAGAAAGTGATATTAGTGCATTAATTAGTCTGGGTAAACAAAGGACAAAAGGCGACTCATTGAGGATAGACAAGTACATATTTCTCCATAAGTAAAGTGATGGTCATAAACACCAAAAAAACACGTAATGAGCTTACAGTAAAAATTGAAACATATACTAAACAGAAGCCTTTCGGGATTTATTCTTAGTGTTGATGAAAATCCAGAACTTATGACTCATGTTGGGGCACCACTGTTTCCAGCCCTGGAAGAGGTCAAGCACAACTTTAATTAAAACTAGCAGAGGAATTGATCTCAAGAGGAATTTCTGAAACAAGAAGCCATGAAATCAAGGTATCAATGGCACCACAAAGCTATAAATAGACATTTGCACAAAATAGCAAAGAATAAGTAAGTCATTACAACTTTAATTAAAACTTCAAAATGAATACTTACTCATTATCTAGAGGTATGATTGACATATCATCAATCTCAAGTTCAGCATCAACTTCAAATGCATGACTCATGGTCGAAAGTCCATCATCTGTTAATTCATATTGCAATTAGTAAACTCTAAATTTAAAATATTAACATTTTAATGAGATAATTTAATGTATCTTTCTTTGCATCTCTTAACCAATCTTGGGTGCATATTAGGGCCTGAACAGTTTCAGGAGATAAGGAACTCCTATATTGGTCAATTACTCGACCTCCAGTACTGAATGCTGATTCTGAAGCCACAGTTGATAAGGGAATTGCTAATATATCTCGTGCCATAGCTGAAAGGATAGGATGCTCTTTCTCATTGTCTTTCCACCACTGTAAAATATCAAAATCTTTTGTAGAAGCCTCTACTTTTCTCTCTAAATATATCTCTAACTCAGATTTTGTTGATTGACTTGTTACATGTCCTTGGAGAAATATGTTAAGTCCCAAAAGTGTGTCACTGACTGCAGCACAAGAAGATAACTCAAAGACACCCCCAACTCCAAAACATGTATCATGAGAGCCGCTATTCCCTATATGAGTTAAAATGTGTGGACTTCTAGGAACTTTTTTCACTTTCTCAACATATGCATTGTACAAATATTCAAAACTAGTACGCACATCATCAATTTTCTCTTTGACTTCTGAGAGATTTGAAAAGATTGTCATGTACAAATATTCCATTGACTTCATTTTGTAACGGGGGTCCAAAATTGAGGCAATTGATAGCAACATGCTATTCATATCCCAATATTTCTTGAACTTTTCTTGCATTTTTTATGCCATTCTCATAATAAATAGATGTTGATGTTTGGACCAATTGTTTAACTGCAAATTGACAAGACAGAGATCATTGAAATACAAATTGGATGTTGGAGACTTTACACTTGAGAATCTCTTTGTGATGGAATAAAATAACTCCAAGCAATCTTTTATAATTTTAACTCTTTCCCATTCTTCTAGTGACATATATAAATGAACATCATCATCAAAGTAAATGAAATGCCTAATGATCTCTTGAAACTCACATGCTCTTTCCAACATTAGGTATGTAGAGTTCCACCTAGTTGGAACATCAAGTATCAAACCCTTTGGTAATATTCCTTCTTGCATTGCAATTTTCTTAAAATCTTGTATTTTTTTGGCAGAAGATCTAATGTGCCTTACAATCTTTCGGATCTTTGCCAATTCACCTCCAATCTCCTTGAGTCCATCCTGAACAATGAGATTTAAAATATGTGCACAACATCTAACACGAAAAAAATCACCATCCAAAAGAAGAGACATATTCAATGATAGATCTTCAATGAGTTCATGAACAAATTTGTCATTGGATAAGGCATTGTCTAAAACAATGCTACATAATTTCTTGTCAAGGTTCCAATCAACAAGTAATTTTTAATTGTCTTATAAAGCTCATCACCACTGTGTGGATATTCAAAAGATAAGAAGTTCAAGATTTTCTTTTGAAGCCTCCAATCATCATCAATAAAATGGCAAGTCAAGCTAATGTAACCAACCATATTACTAGAAGTCCATATATCAGCTATGAGTGTAACTCGAAAAGTTATTTTATTGAAGAACTTGCACATCTTGTCCTTCTCTTTCTCATATAATTTAATGCAATCTTCTTTATGTGTATTTCTAGTAAACATCTTAAATTGTGGCTGAAGACTCTTAACAAAATCCACAAAACCACAATGCTCAACCATGGAAAATGGATATTCATGCATGACAAGCATATGTGCAAGTTTCTCACGGCTCAATTCTTGATTTAATTTGAAGTCTTCATTGTCTCCTAATGTCTAGTGATTTATAATATCTCATAACCATAAAAAATAAACCTATGACTGTTTGGCATCATATAAATTAACTAATAACGAATGATGAATAATTCAACAAGAATACCGTTCAAAGAAAATATCTAAAGAAAGATGTAACCTACTTAAACATTGACAAGTTGAAAAAAGGAACACATAGATGTGATAAGTTACAGAACTACAGAGAGCTGTTTTGCTCAACATTACCAACAACAGGCAGCCATGGATACAGACAGTTGGTTTCGTCAACGCCTATCTGCTACCTATTTCAACATTACCAGCAAGTGGCAGTCATGAGCATAGACAGCCCAACACAGGAAGGTGGAAATTGCGAAGTGACTGGCAGACACAAGGATAAAATGGAAGAAAAAGGTTTTGTTTGCTATGTTGTCCATCGGAGATGCAGGTTTCATCTGTCCGTTCAGAATTAATTAGGGACTATATGTAAAGGAGATACGAGTGGCAGTGCTTATTCAAATTTCCCATGTCTGCAAAGGTAAAAGAGAGAGTTTGTGGAAGTGATTCATTAGAAAAGAAGCAGTAATTAAGGCCTACTTGAAGGTCCCTTAAAACAGATTGTACAATTTAGCCATTAAACAGGTCGATCTGGACAGAGATACACCAATCTGTGCATCGAGTATTGCTCATATTGAAACACTAGGACAGTGTGGCAAACCTCGAAGCATTCATTGCATCAAAAAGATTAGACATTCTCGGAATGGAAGTGGAAGCCGAGGCATAATAGAGGCTCAGATTCGCCATTCCTCTGGCGTGCAGCCCGACCAGCAGACGAGTGCCCTGCTCACCGTGTGCGTTGTCGACATTGCCGATGGGGGGAAGTAGCAGCATCATAGACGTCGACGATGGGGGGAGGCAGCAACATTGTCGGCGATGGAGGGTGAAATTGAGAGAGAAAGGGGTAGCGGCGAGCCCTACATGTCCCTGGAATTGGGATTTTTTGGGAGAGAGAGGGGCAGCGGCGACCCTAACTTCTTGCCTTCTTGGTGTCCATTAGCATGCCACTGGAAAAACATGACGGGTCTTTAGAGACCCAATAGAAAAAACCCGATTAGACCCATTAAATAAATATCTTAAAATAATTGGATCGGGACCCATCCACATCCTCATTAGCGGGTAAAGACAATCCATTTTACCCATTTTTATTCACTAATCCGGTTTGGGTTTTGGGTAACTGGGTTTTTTTGACAACCCTAGGCCCAAGAGTACCCCATGCAAGGGGTCATTTTAAGAGACCCCTTACCTCCCCACTACAAAAAGTTCTCATGCAAAAAGAGAACCTTCTAGAGCAGTGCGTGAAGAACTTTTGGGGATGGGGGTCTGCTGGTTCCTGGCTTCCTGCTCAGCAAAAGAGAAAGGAGTTGCAGCAGCAGCGAAGGAGGAAGGGGGGCCAGCAGCAGGAGAGAGGGGAAGAGGCTTCTCTGCGGCTGGGAGCTTGGGGGACCTTCCAAGAGAAAGAGAGAAAAGAGAGGGTGAGTTCCATGATCTAAAGGGTAATGGAGTGAGCAAGAGAGGAGAGGGACCGGTCCTCCATGTGGTCTTTCCCCTCATTTCTTCTCTTTATGTATTCTTTCCTCCTTCTATGAGCTTATTAAATGTTTCTTCCATGAGATCTTGAATAGTGTGTGTTGTTATTTCCTCCCCTTTCTTTGTTTAATGTTTCTTTCATGTCTGCATTTATGAGTTTGTACCGATGGCACTTTGAGAAGGGAGATCCCGCATTGTCCATCTCTTCTTTGCCCTATTTTAATGCTTGTTACTTCCCTTCCTCCTTTGGATAATGGGCCGCCCCCTCCTCCTTTGTGCCTTTATGCTCATGCATCCACCGGTGCAAAGGGGGAGCCATGGCATGCCATCTTTTCGTGCTCCCCATTATTCTGCTGGGTATTTAGATGTTCCATGGCTTTGTTCTTATGGAAAACCGAGATGAACTCTTCTGTCCAATGGATTGAGGCTTCATATGCCCATTCCAGTATGAGAGGGATTTAAATAACACTATGTGTAATAGGTTTCTCCCTTCTGTCCGATCCAATGGATCTTAAGGGGAACCCTGTCATCCAACAAGAGTCACCCTCCTCACTGTTGCGTTTTTGCTCTTTTCTCTTGAATGTTTGCTGCCGAATCACCCCAATTCAGAGTTCAAGCACAAAAGGTTGGGTAATTTGATACTCATGCCTCGCTTAGGACTTGAATGGGAGGTATTTGGCCCAAACATCGCGCCCCCATCGCATTCGTCCTGTTTTCCGAGGTCAAAAATCATGTAAGTAAAGAGATTTCTGTTGAAGGCTTGCTGCCGACTCACCTGGGCAGTGAGTTTTCAGTATTTCAGAATTGATTGGTGCGACATTTCATCCATGTAAAAGGCTGAAGTCGACCAACATATGCCTCAGCCCCTTCCATAAAAATTTCGTGTCATTTCGACGCGATTTGAGTGGCCGTCCGATTGCAAATGGATGGTACTGTCTGGCGACCGACTCACCTAGGTAGCACACGTGTTTTTCACGGTCTGAGACCGATCGGTACGTCATTTCATCCGTGCAAGAGTTTGGAATTGACCGGGACATGCCTCAGTCCCTTCCATATAAATTTCGTGTCGTTTCTACGCGATTTGTGTTGCCGTCCGGTTGCAACTGGATTGTACTGTTTGGCCGCCGACTCACCTAGGCAGCACACATGTTTTTCGCAGTCTGAGACCGATTGACATGGCATTTCACCCGTGCAAGAGTTTGGAATTGACCGGGACATGCCTCAGTCCCTTCCATAAAAATTTCGTGCTGTTTCGACATGATTTGAGTGGCCGTCCAGTTGGAAATGGATGGTATTGTCTGGCTGCCGACTCACCTAGGCAGCACATAGGTTTCTCGCGGTCTGACACCGATCAGCATGGCATTTCTCCCGTGCAACAGTTTGGAATTGACCGGCACATGCCTCAGTCCCTTCCATAAAAATTTCGTGCCGTTCCAATGCGATTTGGGTGGCCGTCCCTTTGCAAATGAGGGCTGCTTACTCAGCACTGCCTGGCTGTCGATTCACCTGAGCAGTGTGCTTTCACCGGTTTGGGACCGCTCGGCGCGGCTTTTCGCCCATGTAAAACAATGAAATTGATCAAAAATATACCTCAGTCCCTCCCATAAAAGTTTCACATCGTTCCGCCGTGATTTGGATGTCATTCCATTGCAAATGAGGGCTGTCGACTCACGCAGGCAGAACTACTTGCTGCCGACTCATGCATGCAGAGCAGTTTTCCTGCCGACTCACATAGAAATGAGGCTCTATGAGGCTTCGGGTTACATAATATGATATCTATACCCGAGTTCCTAGACTCGTACATCGTCGGATTGTCCACCGGACTGGTCTCGGTCTCCGTACTCTTCGGTTCCTTTGTAGCCATGCCTCGGGAACCGATAACGTGTGCCGTTTGGGTAGTGCCGTACACGGCCAATACCCCGTTTTGGTACCATCTCCATTATGGTGGATGGATACCGCGACCTCCCCCGCATCTTGTGAGTCTGAGGGAGGTGCTACTGAATTTTTCCCGTAAAGTTTAAACCATTTTGTGTTTCTGGCGGGTGAGTCGGCAAGAACTCAGTTGGCTCCGGACTCACTAAATCAGTGAAGAGATTTGAATCAGTGAGTCGACAGGCCTCATACATGATCAGTCGCGAAGCCTTGATTTATCAGATCACTTGTTTTCAGTCCCAGTACTCATCAGTTGCCTCGTAGGCAAGCCACAGGAATTGGTACCGTGTGTTGTTCGAGTGACGTCGTACGCGGCTAACACCTCGTTTTGGTGCCGTCTCCATCATGGTGGACAAGTACTATGCCCTCCTCTTTCGCCATGAGCAAGGGGAGGAGCTGCCGAATTTTCTCGCACATCCTTATGAGACCAAAAGACTTTACAAGATTAAAAGACTTCAAAAATCATGTTGGCTATGTGATTCGGCAGCACTGCAGCAGCTTGGCCGACTCAGCAACTTGGTCGAGTCAACAGCCTGCCGACTAATGTTGCAGTAAGGTTCTGCCAACTCATTTGAGTTAGCAGTCTACCAACTCACCAGTTCAGCAGGACCTTGCCGACTCAGCAGGCTGCCGACTCAGCAGTCTGCCGACTCACCAGTTCAGCAGGACCTTGCCGACTAAGCAGTCTACTGACTCAGCAGCCTGGCCGACTCAGCAGCCTTCCGACTCATGTTGCAACAAGGTTCTACCAACTCATTTGAGTTAGCAGTCTGCCGACTCAGCAGTCTGCCGACTCACCAGTTCAGCATGACCCTGCCAACTCAGTTGGCTGCCGACTCAGCAGCCTGGCCGACTCAGCAGCCTGCCGACTCATGTTGTAGCAAGGTTCTACCAACTCGTTTGAGTTAGCAGTCTGTCGACTCAGCAGTCTACCGACTCACCAGTTCAGCGAGACCCTGCCAACTCAGCATTCTGCCGACTCAGCAGCCTACCGACTCATGTTGCAGCAAGGTTCTGCCAACTCATTTGAATTAGCAGTCTGTCGACTCAGCAGTTTACCGACTCAGCAGCCTGGCCGACCCAGCAGTCTGCCGACTCACCAGCATAACTACAACTATCATGTTTTAAATGAAACTAAGAGAATACAATGGGCATCAATTGACAAATATCAAATGAATAAATGAACAAAAGCCTCCACAATTGTACAAAAGATGATAATAATCACAAAGGATCAAATGCTTTTCAATAGACATTTCTTTTGTTGCTATTCCAGCTTCACATCACCACGCACTTTACACCTTTATCAGATGTTTCTGCTTTAAGGCCAAGAGACTTTCTAATCTGGCGATTAATCAAGGGTTTTCTCTCTTAGAGAGATGTAATTAATGTCGTTGCGTTAAGGCAATGGCGGGATCTTGGTCGCGACTCGATCTCTACTTTCATTTGACGAAGTCAAACAGTGCGCACAATAGACCTGAAGACCTTCGACTCTCGGAGGCAGAACACTTGTTGCCACTTCGGTGGCTGGCACGCCTGTGCTATGCAAATTGCAGATGCATCTCTCGTCACTATCGCTTCTGTAGCATTCGACGGGATTTGGATTAGCAATATGCATCCATGAGAACATGAGAAACATGATAAATATAATTTAAAAAGATTTGTGATTTATTTATAAATCCATTTCCATAGCGTGGCACGCCCGGTGGGACCAAGCTTCCCTTCATATCTTCACCATAATAGAAAGTCTCGTGGCCTTTATACTCGATATTAACTGTCATTTTAAATTAACTGACAGGTACTAACAGAACAATGACTGGAGTGCACTTTGGACCTCTGGTTGTCTAAGATCATGTCAGGTACGGCTACCTTGCCGTACCGACTCGTTTCGGAAGCTTCCCTCCGGTTGTGGAGTTCCCCAACTTCTTGGGGGTTGCGTTCGTCGATATCATGCACCCAGGGGCTGGAACAGAAGCAGAAGCTGGAGTTGAACTTGCTCATGAAGTTGGAGTCAAAAATATTCCTAAGAAGTTGAGCTACCACGTCCATCACGTGGGGCATGGCAACCAAAATAAGAGCAAGGGAAAAAGAACCAACAAACATTTCCAACAAGTAAAAGAGCATGAGAACATTGTCACTCGCCGTGCGCGAGTCTCCGATTCAGGGAAGAGTGTGCGGATCGGTGACATGAGAATTTATTTACAAGCCAAAAGAGCTGAGGCTTTACCAGAACGGGTTACCACAACAGTACCCGTAAAGAACCCCTTTCAAGCCTTAGCAAGCAAGAAGGAGATGTACAACACCTTCAAGGGCAAGATGCCCCCTAGGCCAGTCAAATTCAAACAAGTTTGGAGGCCTAAGAAGATACAAAAGAACAAGATGGAAGAGGCTATACTAAGAGAAGAGATGCCCAAATAAACAGTTGCTGTGGAAGTCCCCAGCTATCGGAGACCACCTCGTGGCTATAAGGCCAAAGTTTGACAGGGAGGGGCTTGTGCTTATGCTCGCTTCCACAACAAGAAGGGAGAGCTTTGGAAGTTTGCCTATATTCCACCCATTCGGGAAAAGTCTCACGTACCTGCGCTCTCAGCCACATGTGATCAACAGGGGGCAACACAGGTCATGTACGACCGCATCCCTCATCTCGCAAATGCCCCGCTACGGCGCACGAGAGTGCAAAGAGATATAAGGGCTCCTCATGCTGAAGCCGAGAGCTGTACTGATGAAAATGATGTTCCTTGTGAACACGATCATGAGTAGCCTGGGAAAGTCAAACCCCGAGTGTCAGTCTTTAAAATGTTGACCTTTCCCTCCCGAAGGGTCTAAAGAGATCGGGACGGGAACCTTAAAATATTCTCATGCCACATGGCCGGTGTGTCAGGCAGATATGGGTCTCTACCCACCGGGAATGAAGAAATCATAGAGCTGGCAGAAAGACCTGGTGATGTCACCAGGAGAAGAGGAGCAACAGCAGCCTTAGTGGCCGCATATGGAAATGATAATACACCTCCAATGCAAATGACAGTGGTCAGCGCCAATGTGGTCACCGCCTAGGGCAGTGGGGGCAACGATGAGATTCCCCCACCACCACCACCAGAAATGACACCTGGGGGCACAATACATGAGATTCCTCTTGTTGCGCCCCTAGATCCAGCTGTTCTAGAGCTGCTGCAACAGTATCAGGCCAAAATTGAAGCACTTAAACGACAAATAAAGGCTAAAGAGACTGAAGAGCAGGTTTGGGAGTCAAGGACCCGAGAGGCAGAGGTCTTGGTGCAGACAACCCCTCCAAGCCGCACCAACAGTCGCAGCTACTGAAGGATCGAAATAAATGTGTGGAAAAGATCTAGAAGGGGGGGATGAATAGATCTTAGCCACTTTTGCGGAAGCTTAAATAATTTTAAAACTATTTAGAATCAGAGGCAATGTTATCAGTGAAAAGCTACTGATCTGATTAGATTGGAGTGAGTTGAAAAACTTAGATGTGAATCAAGTTGATTAAGTGAATTAAAAATGAATCCTATGCAAGCATCTAGCGGATGAATCAGTCAAACCACAGAAAACAAATGCACAAGGATTTTTAGGTGGTTCGGAAATCACCCATGTGATTCCTACATCCACCCCTCACAACCCGTGAGGATTCACTAACACAACTGGGTAACACACCCACTGGAGCCTGACAACTCCAACACTGAAGAGCTTACAACTCACACCACTTCTAGAGCAAGACTACTCTAGAACAACTGAGCAAGACTGCTCAACCCACACTTGAGTTTGACAACTCAACACTGAGCACACCGGCTCACAACAACCTGAGCACAAGGCTCACACATAGACTTGCTAGACACCAACTTAAGACAAGATCTCCTAGCAACAGATCTAGTCGAAATTTGAGAACACTAATGAGAGTTATGCAGAAGCACTTGCATAATCTCAAGAGATATCTCAGAAGAACAGAAGTAAAGTAAAATGTATTGAATGACTTCGTTCTTCAAGTGTACTCCCTTGTAGAAGCTTGGATTGGGAAGAAGCTTGTAAACATGAAGTCCAAGACGATGCTCTGCAATCTGGGAGGTTGGACCTTCCTTGAATTCTTCTCCAACGATGGCTTCTACTTGATCTGCTTCCTTGAGATGCTTCAGAGGCTTCTTTAAAGATCAAACCACAATTCTCACGCCTTGAATTGGTGAGAAGAGGTCTTCAGGAAACTCCAGGAAGGCAGAGGAGGGAGACACGAACTCTTATGGCCGCCAGGAATTTTTCAGGAGGCTCTAAGAGGTTGGTTGGGTCTCTTTCTTTGAAGGCAGGCCAAAAAGGACCTTTTATACCCTTAGGATTCCAAAGATACCCTTTTGGGGTACAAGGGCACGCTTTCCAAGAGAGATTCTGATCGCCCTAGAAGGACACGTGGCAGCCATCAGCTCTTAGGATGAAAAGTTTCCGTAGTGTGTCGACCTGCCCTGGTGGTTGTGTCGACACACTATCCCAAAGATAGAAAAACCTGTTCTGGGAGAGAGGTCCCGTGTCGACCTGCTCTTGAGTGTGTCGACCTGCTGCCCCAATTCCTCAAACTGGCTGTTCTGGGAACTGGGTCTAGTGTCGACCTGCCCTGGGAGTGTGTCGACCTGGGTACCCTTGATCTCTGGAAAACTGCCACTCGTGTCGACACACTCTTGACATGTGTCGACACACTCTTGACATTTTTACACAATTTTTCTTTGAATCTGTGTTGATGTGTCGACACCATTGATGGGTGTGTCGACACATCTTTTGCATAAAAATGTTTGTACCTGAAAAAATAAACACATATATCATTAGTTAAATGATTTATCATGACTATAAATGATAAATGTGATTTGCAAAATACTTTTTGAACATGAATTTCAGGTATGATGTTTTTGACATGCTTCAATTAAATTGCTTTAAGAACACTTCTTGTCATCATCAAAATAGGAGGGAAATGATATGAATTTGCATTCAACCCAACAATCTCCCCTTTTTGATGATGGCAACATTAAATCCATATTTGAATGTGGTTTTGATGAAGTGTGATTTTTTAAGCAATTTTATTGTTTAAGTTTTTGTTTTCCTTTTTGTTCATACTTGTCAATGTCCTTTTGATATTGTTCAGTAACAATTGATGATATTTTTGTGAGATACAATGTTACTTGAAATTAGAAGTTTTGTGCACACAAGTCAACAATTGAACAAGTATTCACACACAAAGACAAAAATTTGTATTGAAGCCAATTGAAGCCAAACAACCATTTCATTTCATTCAAAAGATCATTACATCAAAATATTACATTCAATTCATTCATTCTTCTCCCCCTTTGACATTATCAAAAAAGATGTTCATTGGGTAGAAGATGGAGGAGGAGGAGGAATTGGAGCTAGAAGCATCTCAATGTCTGACAATCTTTTGTCCATTGACTTCATGCTTGACTTTATCTGTTCATGGATAGTTGTCAGCCGAGTGTGAAGATAATGCTCCATTTTATCAGTATGCTCTATCAAGGTGCTCTGAGTTCTTTTCAGTTCATCTGAAACAGGTTGAGAACTTGATGAGCCAGCTGACCAACCAGGTCTTTGCATTATCTTGAATTCCATGGTCAATGCTTTAAGCTGCTTGTCTATGTGCTCATTGAAATTCCTCATACTTTCCAAATCATCCACAAAATGAGCAAATGACAGTCTGGTGCTGGAAATCTCATGCAATGTTTGGTTGGTGTTGAAGACATCTTTTTGGGAATTTGCCAATATTCCCTTCATAACTATCTCCAACTTGTCTTGATGCTCTTTTAGCTGTAGAGAGGCATCTCCCAATGTGCCAATCAACCTATTGAACCTTTGAGCTGCATAATCTGAAGCTGCCTTCTGTTCAATAAATTTGGCAGATACTGTGTTTTCCAGTCTTTGAATCCGTAGCTCAAAAGATGTGGACATGGATTGAAGTGAGGAGTTGAAGGATTCAAATTTGTCATTGAGGAATGATATCAATTCTGGTGGAACAGGAGGCCCACCAGAAGATGTGGATGGTTGGAATGAGGGTTGTGGAGAAAAATGAGGAAGCTGAGGTGAGAGAGGAGCATGGAAAGGACTATCACCTTCATTAGCAACTTGAGGCTGATCCTCATGCATAGGAGGCTGATCCTCTTGACTTAGGGGCTGGTCCCCTTCAGCTGGAGGCTGTTCCTCTTGTACTTGGGGCTGATCCCCTTGAGCCTGAGGCTGATCCTCCTGAGGTTGGGGCTGTTCCCCTTGAACTTGAGGCTGTTCCTCTTGAACTGGAGGAGCCTCAACCACAGCTGGTCCTCTTCTAATTTGATTTCCCTCCAATCTGAATCCCATAAACTTCTGGATATTCTTGAAAGTGTAGATGTTTGACTTGGGAATGGATTGGAATTTTTCATTTTCCAATGGCACACCAAAGTGCTTGAACACTGAGGTCAGATGTGCTCCATAAGGTAGAGATCTCTTGAGGTCTGCTCTTGTAGTTTCAGAAATGATTTGATAAAGAATCACATGAAGGTTGACCTTGATATCTTTGACCATGCAATAGAGTATGAATCTCTGGATATCTGTCAATCTATCCCTCCCACCACCTTGAGGGGTAACTATGGTTGTCAAGATGTGGTGAATTACCCTTAATACAGGTGGAAATGAGTTGGCATTAAACCTTGTCACATAGGTTTGTTTGGGATCTGATGGATCTGCAGGATGGCCTGTCAAGATTGAGTAGGCTTCATGTAAGTCAAATTCAAATTCATGGTAGTCAGCCCCTTCATCTGGCACTTTGAAAATGGAGGCTGCTACGTCAGTTGGCATGTCTATCTCTATCCCCTTGACTTTGGATTTAAAACCTTCTTCTGTGCAGGTGAGGTTTTTGTAGAACTCTCTAACTAACCTTGGATAGCAGACTTGAAATTCAGAAATAAAAGGTATCCAAGATTGAAAGGAGAAATAGGTTTGAATTTTGGGAGAGAGTCTGCTAATTGGGTGTCAGAAAGGTCAAGAATTCTAGGCTTCAAAATCAGTTTGGCAGCACTGACGGATTCTGAGGGTATATCCTCTTGAGACTCAGTAGAGGAAGATGAAGATGATTCCTCAGCATGGTCAGAGGAATCGCCCGAAATATCTGATCTAGGGTTTGAAACTTGTCTACCTCTGCCAGCATTGGAGGTCCTACCTCTCTTTGAAGCTCTGAGAGGTGCAGAAGAGGATCCTGGAAGCTCTGCAGGATCATTTCTTCGCTTGGTTCTTCTTTCAATCTGTTCAACCGGAACCTGTGCCGGAACCTGCCTTGAAGAAGCCTGAGACCTTGCGCCACGGCGGGGACCCAACTTGCGGACCATGGTGCAAGGAAGGAGTGGAATTTTAGAAAGGAGATGGAAGATTGGAGAGGTGATTGAAGGGGGATGAGAGTTAGAGAGAAATTGGGAAAATTTCTTGCCGGAAAGGTGAGAGTTTGGCCGTCGGGTCGACCTGATGCCCAAAAAGGGATGCAGTGGTACACTGCCCCGCAGGAACAACAAGGGTTTAAGGTGAACCCGAAAGGTTTGAAAAGGTTCTGGCAAGAAGGCAGTGTCGACACATGAGGAAGGGTGTGTCGACCTGACTGGGGTTGTGTGTCGACACGAGAGAGGATTGTGTCGACACAGCCTTTGAGAGAAATTTGAATTTTTGAGAGGAAATTTTTGAGAAATTTGGGGACATCTTTATAATGATAAATAATGAGAGGAATTATCATTTCAAGGATTTTTAAGAGGCCTAAAAATTCATTTGTTGTATTTTGCAAAAATTCATTACAGTTCAAGTATTTCACACAATTTCCAACAGGATATTAGCATTCCAAGACTTGAATCAACAAAATGATAAATTGAGAGATATAATGTATCTAACAATCAACCAAAATCTACCATGTTTCTCAATTTTCAAGAATTAAAGATATCATCTAGACTAAACACAGTTGTGTTGAAAGTAAAACACAAACTTAAAGAACAACTTGATGAAGGAGGAAGATGATTCTTTCTAAACAAATCTCCAATAATTTTCATATTTTTGTTCTTTTAACAAACTATCAAATGATGTAAATCTCTTTCACTCAAGTACTAGTGCTTTTTACACACCATAGTCCCTGGATACTCAAGATTTAGTCATTGTCAAGTCTCAAAGGGGTAAATGATGACCTTTTGACATGAAAATATACGTTTTTAGACGCCAATATTTCCAGTTACTCAGTCATCATCAAAAAGCATAGCACATAATTGCTTGAATTTTGAGGTTATTTTCAATTTGGATCCCCTTTGAACAGAGTTAGCAATAATGCCTCATGACATACATAGCACTTCATTCATTGTGAAGGTGTGCAGTTTCTCAGCACAAATGCCATTGCTCTGTTGGATTTATAAGATTTTGGAGAGTTTGTGAGATAGAATTCAAATACATCCAGTCATCAGTTGCAAACAAGGAAATGTTTTAAGTTCAATACACAAGTTGTTATTTAGTTTAGGAAGAGATCTGAATTTCTGTGGATTGAGAGACATAGTGGAAAGTTGATTAGTAAAAATATAATAGATCACTCAAGGTTCATTTTGAGACTCTAGACTTTAGAATGAGGACATCATGCAAGGAATTGATGAAATGCAAGAAGGGTTTTGAAATTTGCAAAAAGGTGACTTGTGAATTTTCTAGCTCCCCCTGAGATGATGATTTCAACCATTTGTCATCATAATAAAGATATGCAGTTTTGAAATCAGAAGGAAATTTTCTTCTTGGTCAACAAAGACTCCCCCTCAACAACTGTATATCCATTTTTGGTACTTGGCGGAGACACATACTCTCGCATAGTGAAAGTGTCCAGACAAGCATAACTTGTCCTTCTCCAAGTCACCATTTGATATACCAAGAGATTTCAATACAATAAGAGTTGGAGAATTCATTAGCAAAAAGAAGTGGAAGTTAAAACTGTGCAAGTTTTGAAATCAGAAAAGAATTTCTCTTGGAACAATAAAAGCTCCCCCTCAATTATTGCATATTAACTTCTTAGTACTTGGCGGAGATATGTTCTCACGCATAGTGAAAGTGTCCAGACAAGCATAACTTGTCCTTCTCCAAATCACTATTTGATATACCAAGAAGTTTCAACACAATCAGAAGTGGAGAATTTATTGTAAAAAGGGAAATAGAATTGAAAATGAGAGAGATATGAACAATGTGTCTTGAGGAAGCAAGAAATATGAAATGCAAAGAACTCCTCCTTAGATAATGCATAGCACTCAACCCAAACCTTAAGAGAGATCAAGAAGGTGGACATTTACAAAGACCAAGTTCTCTCCTTAAAGATGAGAATCTATTTTCAGGAAGGGGTTTTGTGAATATGTCTGCAATTTGTTTTTCAGTTTCAATAAAATGGAGTTCAAAAGATTTCTTTGCAACCTCATCTCTCAAGAAATGATGCCTAATTTCAATGTGTTTTGTTCTAGAGTGCTGAATGGGGTTTTTAGAAAGGTTGATTGCACTTGTGTTATCACATAGGATGGGTACACACCCTAAATCTTGGTTGTAATCAAGAAGTTGATGTTTCACCCAGAGAATCTGAGTTCCACATCTACCTGCAGCAACATACTCAGCCTCTGCTGTTGACAGAGCAACTGAATGTTGCTTCTTAGAAGCCCAAGAAATAAGGCACCCACCTAGAAATACACACAAGCCACTTGTGCTTTTTCTATCTAACTTACACCCAGCATAATCAGCATCACAATAGGCAAACAATTCTAACTTGCAACCAGCAGGATACCAAATTCCTAAGTCACATGTTCCAACAAGATATTTAAAAATTCTTTTCACAGCAAGCATATGACTTTCTTTAGGATTTGATTGGAATCTAGCACATAAGCACACACAAAACTGAATGTCAGGTCTAGAAGTAGTAAGGTAGAGCAGAGAGCCAATCATACCTCTGTAGGTTTTTGGATCTACTGACTTACCAGATGGGTCTTCTTCTAGCTTAGCATTTATTGCAATGGGTGTGCTTGAATGTTTAAGGTTCTGATAGTCAAACCTTTTCAGTAGCTCCTTGACATATTTGGTTTGACTGATGAAGATTCCTTCATTCGTTTGGTTAACCTGCAATCCCAAAAAGAATGTTAAATCTCCCATTAAGCTCATTTCAAATTCATTCTGCATTTGATTTGAAAATTCAGTGCAAAGGCCTTTATTGGTGGAGCCAAAAATTATGTCATCAACATAAATTTGGACCACAATTATTTGATTTTTTACTGTTTTTGTGAACAATGTTTGATCAACATTACCTCTAGAATATCCTTTTTCAAGTAAAAAGGAACTCAAACGATCATACCAAGCTCTTGGAGCTTGTTTAAGACCATAGAGTGCCTTATTAAGCTTGAAAACATGGTTAGGATATTTTTCATTATCAAATCCAGGAGGTTGTTCAACAAACACATTTTCCTTTATATATCCATTTAGAAATGCACTTTTAACATCCATTTGAAAGACTTTGAATTTCATGGAGGATGCAAAAGCAAGGAAAATTCTCACAGCTTCTAGTCTAGCTACAGGGGCATAAGATTCTTCAAAGTCAATTCCAAATTCTTGGTTATACCCCTTTGCAACTAGCCTAGCTTTGTTTCTTATTACTTGACCAGCTTCATTCAATTTATTTCTGAAAACCCATCTAGTGCCAATCACTGTTTGGTCACTAGGTCTAGGCACTAATTCCCACACTTGATTTCTTTCAAATTGATGAAGTTCATCATGCATAGCATTAATCCAATCAGAACTGGATAAGGCTTCATCAATTGACTTGGGTTCAATTTGGGAAATTAGAGCTAGTGAGTCTTCTTCAATGTTTTGCAAAAAGGATGATCTGGTCCTAACTCTATCATTTAGATTGCCAACTACACTGTCTAATGGGTGATCTCTTAGAAATCGAGGTTCAGAAATTACCTGTTGAGAAGTACCCACTTCTGAATCAGTATTACCTGAACCATTTGGAGATTGTGAGTTGTTGTTCAGGTTTTCTTCAATGTTATTAATCTCCTCAACGGTTGGTGAAGAATCCACAATGAGGTCATCCTCTTCATTGTCTTGTTTTTCCCTGCAAGATTTAGAATCATTAGTGGAAAAGGAATTTTCATCAAAAATAACATGTGGAGATTCTTCAACAGATTTGGTTTTCATTATGTACACTTTGAAGGCCCTTGACACTTCAGAATAGCCAAGGAAGATAGCTTCCTGACTCTTAGCATCAAACTTGTCAAGTTTTCTTTGTTATTATTGTGTACATAGCATTTGCACCCAAAGACTTTAAAATAGGAAACAGTTGGCTTTTTGTTTTTCAATAATTCATAGGGGGTTTTCTTGATTTTTGGTCTGACCAATGCTCTATTGAGTATGTGGTTTGCTGTGTTCACAGCTTCAGCCCAGAAGGATTTGGGCAAGTTACTCTCAAGAAGCATGGTTCTAGCCATTTCCACAAGAGTTCTGTTCTTTCTTTCCACAACTCCATTTTGTTCTGGAGTTCTTGGTGAAGAAAACTTGTGGAATATCTGAAATTCAGCACAAAAATCAGAAAAGGATGTGTTTTCAAATTCACCCCCATGATCAGTTAAGATGTTTTTGATTTTATATGGATAAGTGGTTAAGACAGTGGTACAAAAGTTCCTGAATTCAAGGCATGCATCACTTTTGTGAGATAGAAAAATAACCCAGGTAAATCTAGTAAAGTCATCAATGATTACAAATCCATATCTTTTGCCACTCAAGCTTAGAACTCTTGTTGGCCCAAAGAGGTCCATGTGAAGAAGTTCTAGTGGCTTAGATGTGAGTACATCATTGAAGACTTTAAAGGATTTTCTAGTTTGTTTTCCTTTAGCACAGATCCCACAAATTTGACCTTCAACACTAGAAAAGGATTCAGGAAGACCTTTAACCAAATTCAATCTTAACAACTTATTCATTGTTCTGAAGCTTGCATGGCCAAGTCTTTTGTGCCAAGTCCATGCAATTTCATCTTTATTTGCAACAAAACAAAGATTTTCAGAAAAGTTTTTATTAAGGTTGATCATGTAGACATTGTTTTCTCTTTTTCCAAAGAATTTGATTTTATCAGTTGATGAATCTATTATCTTGCAAAAATCAGATTCAAACACAACTTTGTGACCTTTGTCACATAGTTGGCTGATACTGAGCAAATTATAATCAAGTCCATCAACTAACAAGACATTATCTACTGAGTTTGAAGAAGTTTGACCAACCTTACCAGATCCAATGATCTTTCCTTTATTTTTACCTCCAAAGGTGACTGACCCTCCCTCCTTTTCAAGCAGGAATGAGAATTTGGCTCTATCTCCAGTCATATGTCGTGAACACCCACTGTCAAGAAACCATACATTTGTGTTGGGTGCACGACTTCCCTGCAACAAGATCAGTGGAGAGAAGATTTTGGTACCCAAACAGAGTTGGGACCATCAGAATGATTTAACAAAGACAACAAATCCTTTCTCACCCAAATTTGATTTGTTTTAGATTTTTGTTTTGTTACTTTGGTGTTTTCAGCATTTTTCTGTTTGTTCTTTCTTTTAGGAATGAAAGCACCAAGATCTTTGTTTTTGGTAGGAGGGGAGTTTTTCATTTGAAAATTTGAATTCATAGAAGGAGGTGGAATCCATGGATTGTGTTGGTACATCCAGAAATTTGGATAAGGGTATTGAGGATAATACCAATAGGGATTTTCATACCATTGGTTCCAAGGATTAATCCAATTTTCTTGAGGAGCTGTCTTGGAGGTCCAAGGTTTTTCATGGATCATTTCTTTTCCCTTTTTCTTATTTCTTAGATTTTTATTTGAATTTTTAGTTGAGTTGATTATGGTTTTTGGTGTTGAACAGGTCGACATGTCAGGGGACTGTGTCGACCTGACAGTCTTCTTTTGTTTTTAAATTTTTGATTTGTTTTGAGTTTTGTTTGGGTTTTTGTTTGGGGTTTTGTTTGCTGTTTGTTGGATTTTAGTGTTTTCCAGATTGGGACCTTTAACAAAGTTGATTAATGGTGCTTTTCCCTTTTTCTCACCAGATTTATCTTTTGTTGATTTCTTTTTGTTGAATCCCAATCCATGAGATGTGGTTGTCTTGTTGGATCCTAGCAATGCCTCTAGGTTATCTTGGCCTTTTGTGAAGGTTTGGATAACCTCCTCCTTTTCCTTTAGCTGGTTTTTAAGAATTTCAATTTCTTCAATTTTCTGTTGTTTTTCTTGTTTTTCAATTTCCAGCTTTTCATTTAAATTTCTGAAGTCTTGGGAGGCCTTCTGAGAGGCAAGCTTTAAATCATCAATTTGGTTCAGTAAATTTTCTTTTTCTTCAAGCAATTCTGTTACTTCAGATTCCAGTTCACAGGTTCTATTGTTTGAAGATTGGTTATGGTAAAGATTTTCAATTTTCTTTTTGATGTGTTTGTTTTCTTTTCTCATTTCAGAGTATCTTTCTACCAATTCAGCATACACATCCTGCCAATCTTCAACACTATAATCTTCAAAGGAAGTATTTACCTTTCCATCTGTGTTGTTGGCCATGAAGCAAACTTCCTCACTCTCTGAGCTTGAGGACTTCTTCTCTTCTTCTTCCTCACTTGTGTCTTCATCAGACCAAGTGGCTACCATGGCCTTGGGCTTCTTGTATTTCTGGAATCTTTTGTGCTTTTCCTTTTTGTTCTCAGGACACTCTCCCTTCATGTGTCCTGGCTTGTTGCACCTGTAACAGATAACATTCTCATCAGGTTTATGATTCTTATTGAAATTGGAAGAGGAAATATTCTTCTTACCTGGGGGAAATTTCTTTTTCCCAGTCATTTTCCCTTTCCTATATTTCAAGAATTTCCTGAATTGTCTGGTCATGAGGGCAATCTCATCCTCATTTGACTCAGATTCTTCAGAACTTGTTTTATCCTGATTTTTATCTTTGTTGCTTGAAGAGGCTTTGAGTGCCATAGGCTTGGTCTTAATGATAAGATCTTCATTTCTTCTTAAGTTTATTTCATATGTCATTAAAGATCCAATCAATTCATCCAAAGACATTTTGGATAAATCTTTTGAATCTTCAATAACAGTGGCCTTGGTATGCCAAATTGAAGAAAGTGAACGCAAAATTTTTCTTACCAAATCTGCATCAGTATACTCCTTACCCAAAGCCTTGAGTCCATTGACAATCACCATAAATCTGGCAAACATTTCAGAAATAGATTCATTAGATTTCATCATGAAAAGTTCATATTCTGAAACTAAGATATTTGCCTTGGTCTCCTTGACCTGAGATGTTCCCTCATAGAGTAGTTCGAGTTTATCCCACATCTCTTTGGCAGATTTACACATAGAGATTCTCGAATACTCCTTGGGATGGACAGCACATTGAATCATGTTCATGGCACTGTAATTCAATGTAGCTCTCCTAATTTGTTCCCTCGTCCAGGTTTCTTCCTCACCTGGTTTTCATAGGGACCAGCCTCAACTACTTTCCAGATCTCATAGTTCTGGGCCCTTAAGAATACTTGCATTCTGTTCTTCCAATAAGAATAGTCCAAACCATTAAAGAATGGTGGCCTATTTATGGAATGGCCCTCAGCTATGAAACCCTTTGAGTCCATGACACTTAAGTAAATGCAAAGAGAAGTAGTTGAGCAAGCAAGCAAACAAACAACCAGACAAACAAACAAACAAACACTCAATACTCAGAAACAAAAGCTGCTCAGTTCAAATCAGATCGATGTAAACCCGCTCTGATACCAATTGAAGGATCGAAATAAATGTGTGGAAAAGATCTAGAAGGGGGGGGATGAATAGATCTTAGCCACTTTTGCGGAAGCTTAAATAATTTTAAAACTATTTAGAATCAGAGGCAATGTTATCAGTGAAAAGCTACTGATCTGATTAGATTGGAGTGAGTTGAAAAACTTAGATGTGAATCAAGTTGATTAAGTGAATTAAAAACGAATCCTATGCAAGCATCTAGCGGATGAATCAGTCAAACCACAGAAAACAAATGCACAAGGATTTTTAGGTGGTTCGGAAATCACCCATGTGATTCCTACATCCACCCCTCACAACCCGTGAGGATTCACTAACACAACTGGGTAACACACCCACTGGAGCCTGACAACTCCAACACTGAAGAGCTTACAACTCACACCACTTCTAGAGCAAGACTACTCTAGAACAACTGAGCAAGACTGCTCAACCCACACTTGAGTTTGACAACTCAACACTGAGCACACCGGCTCACAACAACCTGAGCACAAGGCTCACACAGAGACTTGCTAGACACCAACTTAAGACAAGATCTCCTAGCAACAGATCTAGTCGAAATTTGAGAACACTAATGAGAGTTATGCAGAAGCACTTGCATAATCTCAAGAGATATCTCAGAAGAACAGAAGTAAAGTAAAATGTATTGAATGACTTCGTTCTTCAAGTGTACTCCCTTGTAGAAGCTTGGATTGGGAAGAAGCTTGTAAACATGAAGTCCAAGACGATGCTCTGCAATCTGGGAGGTTGGACCATCCTTGAATTCTTCTCCAACGATGGCTTCTACTTGATCTGCTTCCTTGAGATGCTTCAGAGGCTTCTTTAAAAATCAAACCACAATTCTCACGCCTTGAATTGGTGAGAAGAGGTCTTCAAGAAACTCCAGGAAGGCAGAGGAGGGAGACACGAACTCTTATGGCCGCCAGGAATTTTTCAGGAGGCTCTAAAAGGTTGGTTGGGTCTCTTTCTTTGAAGGCAGGCCAAAAAGGACCTTTTATACCCTTAGGATTCCAAAGATACCCTTTTGGGGTACAAGGGCACGCTTTCCAAGAGAGATTCTGATCGCCCTAGAAGGACACGTGGCAGCCATCAGCTCTTAGGATGAAAAGTTTCCGTAGTGTGTCGACCTGCCCTGGTGGTTGTGTCGACACACTATCCCAAAGATAGAAAAACCTGTTCTGGGAGAGAGGTCCCGTGTCGATCTGCTCTTGAGTGTGTCGACCTGCTGCCCCAATTCCTCAAACTAGCTGTTCTGGGAACTGGGTCTAGTGTCAACCTGCCCTGGGAGTGTGTCGACCTGGGTACCCTTGATCTCTGGAAAACTGCCACTCGTGTCGACACACTCTTGACATGTGTCGACACACTCTTGACATTTTTACACAATTTTTTCTTTGAATCTGTGTTGATGTGTCGACACCATTGATGGGTGTGTCGACACATCTTTTGCATAAAAATGTTTGTTCCTGAAAAAATAAACACATATATCATTAGTTAAATGATGTATCATGACTATAAATGATAAATGTGATTTGCAAAATACTTTTTGAACATGAATTTCAGGTATGATGTTTTCGACATGCTTCAATTAAATTGCTTTAAGAACACTTCTTGTCATCATCAAAATAGGAGGGAAATGATATGAATTTGCATTCAACCCAACAGCTACGACAGGGTCATCTTCTGCAACAACAACAGTCATTGCTTGCTCATGTTCCTGAGCAGCAATTTGAACATCAAGTGCCGCCCCCGGTGCCATCGGTGGCTATTATCAACACCCTGAACAATCAGTCAGCCCACTTCTAACCTCAGCAAGTGGACCCTGCCACCATCAGCAAGTTAATGGTGGAGCAGATGATTGAAAGGAAGCTCGCCAAGCGGGGTGATGGAGAACATGTTCCTTTTAATGTGTATAGGGTACCCTATCCTCCACATCTTGCTATGAAAAAACTACCATTGAGGATTACTAAGCCTCCAAAGTTTGACAAATTCAACGGGCAAGGATCCCCAAAAGAGCATATAGCTTACTATATCAATGTGATGGGTGACCTGTCCGTTGATGAGTCCTACCCACTGAAGTTCTTTTGCTCCTCCTTGACTAGCCTAGCATTTGAATGGTACTCTGGCCTTCCAGCAGGGTCTGTATTGGAATGGGCAGACACGCAAAAGAAATTCAGAGAAAGGTTCTACATTGCAGAAAGGGTGGTTACAACTGTCGAACTATATGCAAAAAAACAAAAAGCCAATGAGTCTGCCCTAGATTACATACAGCGGTGAAGGAACCTTAGTATGAGATGCATGCGCCCTCCTCACCAGGAAGATGCGGTGCAAATTTGCAAACAGAACCTGAAGAGAGAGTTATTAGAAAAAATGATCGGGATGGAAATTCGTTCATTCGACAGGCTGAACTATGTGGCGGCAGAAATTGAAGCATTCATGACAAGATATCCCAACAATACATCAATGGAACAAAAGGACATGCCAGCCAATAAAAAACCTGCTAGAAAAGAGGCGAACACTGTCGATCTAAAAAACTTTGAACAGCGGAGGGGTGTTGGGTCTTCCGGCACCAAGCCTAAGACTCCAAGGCGGAATATGCTTCTCCAAGACAAATTTAGGAAGCCATATTGTTTCCTCAAGGAGAAAACAAAAACATTGTTTGAATGGGCCACTCATTACAATAAGATTACATTTCCAACACCCAAGAGACCCGAGGAAGCGGGAAAGAAAGATGATCCTCTATTTTGCCCATATCTTCAAGTCTTGGGACATGACATAGAGAATTGCTATGTGTTCAAAGACATCATGAAGTCTTTGATCAAGAAGGGGGAGCTACAAATGGGAGAATATAAGGTGAATCCACCTCAACCACATGAAGCCCATGTTCGACAGTCAACAGCTAACATGGTATCACTATACCAACAACTGTCAAAAGAAATTTCTGAAGCTAATACGCAGGTGAGTTATGAACACTACATTCTAGACCCTACTAGAAATCAAGAAAGTTAGAAGAAGGTGCCTCAGAAGGGAATGAGGAAGCCGTCCAAACAGCCAACTCCACAGAGGCATGTTCCAAGGATGATGCCTCAGCTATCTCCACCAACTGTCACTCCAGTATGGCATCTGGCAAAGCCCCGAGTGATCTCCATGAGAAATACTAGCAATA
The DNA here is from genome assembly GCA_014218235.1 of Colocasia esculenta. Lineage (NCBI taxonomy): Eukaryota > Viridiplantae > Streptophyta > Magnoliopsida > Alismatales > Araceae > Colocasia > Colocasia esculenta. Next base: position 53,706,466 of record CM024755.1, on the reverse strand, counting down.
GAAGGCAGCAGACACCTCTACCATTGTACAGAAGGGGCAGCCCATCACTCGAACAGTTGCAAGCATTAATAGATGAGTCAGATAAATATGAGCAACTTGAAAGGCATCTTGTCCAGCTACAAGAATATGTACCATGGGAGGAGCTAGAGATGTTGAGGCTAGAAGAAGTAGCTGAACAAGAAATATCTCGACCCCTAGAAGAACTGCTCTAGGGGCAAGTACCATCAGAGCATGAAAGGAAGAAGAGAAGATCCAAGGGGAAAAAAGATAAAATGGTTGCTAGTCTTTCCTGCAACACTATATCATCCCTGCCAGATATGACCAAACGTAGTGAGGGGGAAGAGATTAACTATAATTCCAATGGGGTAAATCAGACTGAATCGTCGAACCCTGAGTCTATATCAAGATCTAGAAGAAGATGGGAAAAGCTACCCCTGAAGAATCGCACCATTGTTCTCAGGGGAGAAGCATCTCATAAGATCTCGGAGCCAGAAATACAAGAAATACAGGCTTCGCCTCCACTGAAGGTGTATGAGAATCAAGAAGCTTGGTGGGAAATACCATCTTTTGTTGAGTTCCTGGCATTTAGGGAGTTGTCTGAGTCATCCCATGCTCCTCAATTGGCACAAGAAAGGAGCGACCCTGATCCAAGCAATCCCATCAGTGAGGTTCCAAACAGGACCTACTCAAATATCAAAAAGGAATGCGGCTCTAAGCCATTGGCTAATATTCCCCGCATACCTGCAGACAATCCTGTCATGGTAGCTCAGTCGCAAAAATATCAACTGTAGATTGAAATGCTGAGGAAGCAGATTCAAGAAAAAGAGGCATATATCTTGGCATCAAAAGAAATGGAAGGTTTGGTCGAAGCATTGCAAAGCGACATCAATCCATCCAAAACTCTGCCAACAGTGTCGATGCCAGCCCACACCGGGGGCATCTTGCTCACACACCCATATCAAATGACTTTGGAACATCCGAAGATCTATTCAACAAAAGGCCAAGAGTTTACCCTAAAGCCACAAGTTGAGAGGGTGTCCATGCAACTGGCCCATACCCGCCCAAGATTGGCAGATCCAGCATTGATGAGTAGCTTGATAAAGCTGACAGGGACGAGTGATAGCATTACTGCTAGACTTCATGGTCGTCTAGCTCCATGCCCTGGGGTTCAAGATCTGCACTATACCGAAGCAATGAGAAATGTGACCCGTGGGCTAACAGTTTGTAGGTCCTTATCAAGTAGGTGCACATATTCAAATCGCCCTGTCAAGCCCTTGGCAGAAAGACTAGGTAGACAGGGAGTACTTGAAGCGGGCCCCTATATGGCTGAGGAAGCAATCTCGATGACCAAATTACATGCCATTTCCCAGGGAGGTGGGGAACCATCCCGCGACTATATCCGACGATGGATGAACGTCTGCAGGAAATACAAGCAACCACTATCTGAAGAAGATGTTGTCAACATATGCAAGAACAACATGCAAAATGAGATTCTAAATAGAATGGGTGGCATCGATATCAGAACTTTTGATCGACTGAAAAATGTTGCCACTGATATTGAGACATTCCTCGCTAAGTACTCTTCTGCTGATACTACTGGCCAAAGGAAGAGGCACGTCCAAATTCTAGAAGCTACTGAAGGGGAAGCCGGTTCCTTGCTTGACAAATTGTCGAGACGAAGGAAAATAATTCCACTAGAAGAGAAGATGCAAAAGCCTTACTCCTTCCCAAAAGATAAGAAACTGGTTCTTTTTTAATGGGCGCAACGACACAACAAAATCGTCTGACTGGAGCCTAAGAGGCCGGAAGATATCAAGAAGAAAGATGACCCTCAATTTTGCTTATATCATCAGCTACCGGGGCATGTTACAGAGGACTGCTATATCCTCAAAGATCAAATTGAGTCCTTGATATGAAAAGGAGAACTACAAGTGGGCGAGTACAGGGTGTACCCACCGCGATCTCATGGGGCTCCAATGCAATAGAAAAGAAAAGCATACGACAACTTGCACCAGCCAATGTGGGGGCAGATGCACACTATAATATACGACCCATAAAATCACAAGCAATTCAAGATGCTCGATGCACAGATGAAGCTCGTGCACCCTGGGGGAACTTCAAGATCTTCGGCCCATCACAAGCAAGCAAGCAAGGATCAGCTCATCGAAAATAAGTTACTCTAGGGACATGTGTTGATCACTTATGTAACGTCCATGGATGTAAATGTTCATTCCAAAAAAAAAAAGAATGAAAAAAAAATAGTTACAAAAAAATGAGTAAAAAAAATGAAAAAAAAAGAGTATAGAAAGCTCTTGCTGGGGTAGTCACGCCGACCACCTAGCATGAAACCTGGGCATTGAAGTAGTCTCAACTGGCTCTTTTAGGGCCACCTGAGGTATTATCGTCGATGACGAGCAGCAAAATATAAAGAGGCCAGCCATACCGCTAGTCAGACTATGGTTCTGAGACTAATAATACCTCAACAAAATTGCATGTTTTATGCAGGGCGATGATATGAGCCCACATGATCATATCGCACTGAGCTTTCACCGCTTATGTTCATATTCACACATGGGTTTTCTTACCGGATTTTGAGTACACATTCTCTTTCCGGATCTTTAATAAAACTGTCGAAGAATTTATCCTTATTCAGGCATCACTTCTATTAAAAAAAAATTGGCAAATTGTCAATCATGTTTTCGAAACCCATGTTTTAAATCAGCAAACTTGCCACTCATAATTTCAAAAGAACTCATATTTCAAAAGTGACGAATCGCCAACCACGTTTTCAAAAAATCATGTTTTAAAATTGGCAAACTTGCCGCTCATAATTTTAAGAGAACTCATATTTCAAAAAAAATGTGACGACTCACCAACCATGTTTTTAAAAGTCATATTTTAAATTGGCAAGCTTGCCATCCATGATTTAAAAAAAAAATCATATTTCAAAAATAGCGACTCGCTAATCATGTTTTTAAAATTCATATTTTAAAATCGGCAAACTTGCCACGCATAATTTTTTTTTAAAAAATCATATTTTAAAAGTGGCGACTCGCCAACCATATTTTCAAAACTCATATTTTAAAATTGGCAAGCTTGCTGCTGATGATTTCAAAAGAAGTCATATTTCAAAATTGATAGTTTACCATTCTTATCTTAAAATTTATATTTGTGAGCCACGTGTTGAAGCCCATGTTTTAAAACTCCAAATCGTGCTTTAAATTGGGCCCTTGTGTCCACACGTTTCAAAATTGGGCTTCTACACCTTTATGATTTCAAATTGGACTTTCACATCCTCACAATTTCAAATTGGACTTCTCTGCCCCCATGATTTAAAACTGGGCCTTTGTGTCCACATCTTTCAAAATTGGGCTTCCACGCCCTCATGATTTCAAATTGGACTTTCACGTCCTCACAATTTTAAATCGGGCTTCCTTGCCCCCATGATTTCAAACTGGGCCTTTGTGCCCACATCTTTCAAAATCGGGCTTCCACGCCCTCATGATTTCAAATTGTACTTTCACGTCCTCACAATTTTAAATCGGGCTTCTCTGCCCCCATGATTTCAAACTGGGCCTTTGTGCCAACATCTTTTAAAATCGGGCTTCCACGCCCTCATGATTTCAAATCAGACTTTCATGTCCTCACAATTTTAAATCGGGCTTCTCTGCCCCCATGATTTCAAACTGGGCCTTTGTGCCAACATCTTTCAAAATCGGGCTTCCACGCCCTCATGATTTCAAATTGGACTTTCATGTCCTCACAATTTTAAATCGGACTTCTCTGCCCCCATGATTTCAAACTGGGTCTTTGTGCCAACATCTTTCAAAATCGGGCTTCCACGCCTTCATGATTTCAAATTGGACTTTCACGTCCTCACAATTTTAAATCGGGCTTCTCTGCCCCCATGATTTCAAACTGGGCCTTTGTGCCAACATCTTTCAAAATCTGGCTTCCACGCCCTCATGATTTCAAATCGGACTTTCATGTCCTCACAATTTCAAATCGGGCTCCTCTACCCCCATGATTTCAAATTGGGCCTTTGTGCCAACATCTTTCAAAATCGGGCTTCCACGCCCTTATGATTTCAAATCGAACTTTCACGTCCTCACAATTTCAAATCGGGCTTCCATGCCTTTATGTGTTCAAACTCATTTTTCAAATCGGCATTTGCCAACCATTAAAAAGAAATGGTTTCTGACCTTATACCTCCAAATAGATTGCCCCTGACTGTTGGCTACTCCAATTCATTGCAGGTCACCAATTCCAACACCAGAAGATGAAACCAGCCTGATGGAGTTTCCCGTAGGTCTTGAAGCTGATGGCGTCGACATAACCGACGTCCCCAGATGATGAAACCAGGACGACAGAGTTTCCCATAGGTCTTGATGCTAATGGCGTCGACATAACCGACATCCCCAGAAGATGAAACCAGGCCGACGGAGTTTCTCGTAGGTCTTGAAGCTGATGGCGTCGACATAACCGACGTCCCCAAAAGATGAAACCAGACCGACGGAGTTTCCCGTAGGTCTTGAAGCTGATGGCATCGACACAACCGACGTCCCCAGAATATGAAGCCAGGACGATGTCGTTCATGGGTCTTGAAGTTGATGGCGTCAACATAACTGATGTCCCCAGAATATGAATCCAGGCCATCAGAGTTTTCCGTAGGTCTTGAAGCTGATGGCGTCAACACAACTGGCGTCACCTGAACATGAAACCAGGCTGACAAAGGCATCTGTAGGTTTTGAAGCTGATGGTGTCGACATAATCGGCATCACCTGAATATGAAGCCAGGCCAATGGAGTTTCCCGTAGGTCTTGAAGCTGATGGCGTCAACATAACTGATGTCCCCAGAATATGAATCTAGGCCAACGGAGTTTCCCGTAGGTCCTGAAGCTGATGATGTCGACACAATCGACATCACCTAAATATGAAACTAGGCCGACAGAGTTTCCCATAGGTCTTGAAGCTGATGGCGTCAACATAACTGACGTCCCCAGAATATGATGCTAGGCCAACGGAGTTTCCCGTAGGTCTTGAAGCTGATGATGTCGACACAATCGGCATCACTTGAATATGAAGCCAGGCCAACGGAGTTTCCCGTAGGTCTTGAAGCTGATGGCGTCAACACAACTGACGTCCCCAGAATATGAAACCAGATCGACGGAGTTTTTTGTAGGTCTTAAAGTTGATGGCGTCAACACAACTCATGTCACCAGAAGATGAAACCAGGCCAACGAAGTCATTCGTGGGTCTTGAAGCTGATGGTGTCGACACAATCGGCATCACCTGAATATGAAGCCAGGCCAACGAAGTTTCCCGTAGGTCTTGAAGCTGATGGCGTCAACACAACTGACGTCCCCAGAATATGAAACTAGGACAACGAAGTCATTCGTGGGTCTTGAAGCTGATGGTGTCGACACAATCGGCATCACTTGAATATGAAACCAGGCCAACGAAGTCATCTCTAGGTCTTGAAGCTGATGGCGTCAACAAACCCGACGTCCCCAGAATATGAAACCAGGCCGACGGAGTTTCCCGTCGATCTTGAAGCTGATGGCGTCAACACAATTGGCGTCACCGGAAGATGAAACTAGGCCAACGAAGTCATTCGTGGGTCTTAAAGCTGATGGTGTCTACACAATCGACATCATCTGAATATGAAGCCAGGCCGACAGAGTTTCCCGTAGGTCTTGAAGTTGATGGCGTCAACATGACCGACATCCCCAGAAGATGAAACCATACAGACGAAGTCATTCGTGGGTCTTGAAGCGGATGACGTCGATACAACAGGCGTCACCAGAAGATGAAACCAGGCTGATGAAGTCATTCGTGAGTCTTGAAGTTGACGACGTCGACACGACTGATGTCATCTGAAGATGAAACCAGGCCGATGAAGTCGTTCGTGAGTCTTGAAGTTGACAACGTCGACACGACTGACGTCATCTGAAGATGAAACATGGCCGACGAAGTCGTTTACAGGCCATGAAGCAGGTGTCAACAACTTTGACACTCGTGTCAAAAGTCTCAAAAAAAATGATCAATGAAAGGGCTAAAAAAAGAGATGTCCGTCGGACCTACTCGGATTTCACTGTCGAGTAGGGGTAAAAAGGACAAGAAAAACCCGGCCATGATGAAAACCTGAAAGGGCGTCGTGGGCAAAATTGGGAACCCTGCCACGTGAAAACCTGAAAGGGCGTATGGGCAAAAGCAAGAAGGGGCTAACTCCGGTGAAAACCCGAAAGGGCGCTTGGGTCAGTAATGTGGTTAAAAAAAAAGGTGTAAAAAAAAAGTTGCAAGAAGAGGGAGTTCTATCTATGCTCACCCAAGTGGACCTTCTTTTGTTATGTTTTCCCAAAATCTGGATAGGCACTTTCTTGTCAAGTTGTCTTTATTATTTATGCCTCTCTAAAACCCTAGGTTTAGATACCACTGCCTTATCGAAACTCCAAATAAAGCCCAGCCTTGACTTCTTGCCTTGGCTGACTAGTAGATGTTACCTCTAAAACTCTTGTTAAAGGTAGTACATAGGTTTTCTAGGTTATTATTTCGCAATAACCTCACACCATCTACCAACATCATGGTATGATTGGTGGTCGAGTTATGTTTCACTCATGAATCTCTCTTTATATATATATATATATATATGTAAAAAAAAAGAGGCTTAAAATAGAGGTGCCTCTCTAGACTTGTCTAGGTTTCCCCTGGACAAGGGTAAAAAGAGCTAGAACCCGATCATGGCGAAAACCCGAAAGGGCGCCATGGGAAAAATTGGGTAACTAGCTACGTGAAAACCCGAAAGGGCGCTCAATTTGATAATGTGAAAATAAAAAAAGAAGGATCTAAAGATAGGTGCCAAAGACAAGCAGGCTTCAAGTCTCTAGAAAGGAAATTATGACAAAAGTGGTACTTTCTAGTCGACGCTCGCCTTCATGCCAATGCCCACCGAGGTTCGTCTTCATACCAGTCAAAGCTCGCCTTCATGCCAGTGCCATCCGAAGCTCGCGTTCAGGCCATTCCCAGTCGAAGCTTATCTTCATGCCAGTCGGAGTTCTATCTCATATGTGATGAAGTGAAATGTCATTATATATGTAGTCGATTCTGACAAATTGCAAGCCTCTCGAAGGAAATTTTTGATAGAGTCGACTGACAATCAGAGAAGCAGGTGTCGACACATGGTGGACTTCAATTGAATCTGTCAACACCTCATGGAGCAGGTATCGACATATGGCTAAGTTAGTCGACACCCACAGAACTAGTTTTGTTGAAGAAATCCGTCGATTCCCAGACACAACAAAAGTCAAAAAAAGGAAGATAAGAGCACATTAATCTAGCTCTGAGCAAAGCGGCATTGATGAGGGCTACAAGATCTCCCAAGACGGCGATTTGGTCATCACAGTCAGCAACAATGGTGTGGAAGTAGTCTATTTCCCCGCAGTAGAGGCCTCAACACTACCTCATGCTCAGATTGTTGTGCATCCAAGGCGACCAGCTGCCAAGACAGCTCATAAGAGAGAAAGCGGCAAGGCCACTTATTGAGTCTAGAAGGAGCTACCAGCTCACAAATCAAGCTAGCATGCCTCATCGACTTATATAATAGGCCAACATAACCCAATCGCCGACTCACAAGGCTAGTGAGTCATGACATTAACGGGCCAGAAGGCTGCCAAATCACAGGGCTATCCAACTCATGAGGCTTGCAGGACACTAAACAGAAGGGTTGCCAACTCCAGGAGTCTACCCACTCAAAAGACCACTTAATGAAGAGTCTGCTGACTCACAAAAGCTGCTAACAGATCTACTTGACAAAGCAGAGCCTCTTATCATGCGAGCGAGCCCAGGGGTTGCCGATTCGCATCGAGGTCAACCATCTCAAGCTAAATACAACAACACAAACACAATAGCCCAAAGCCAAGAAACCGTCAATATAGTGACGGACCACAAGGCTGTTAGCATGGCAACAAGTCAACGACCGTCTGTACTGCCAAATTGACTCACATCAAATTGAAAATGAGACCTAGTTGACGTCGTACAAGTTCACCCACGGGCGTCGCTCCACTCATCCCTCGCTTGCACCACCCCTGGGTGGGGGGCATTTGTGGACATCAAAAATAATAAAACAAAATGTGAGCCCAATTGCACATCACCTAAAGGCCCATTATCTAATGGCCCAAGAGTACCCCATGCAAGGGGTCATTTTAAGAGACCCCTTACCTCCCCACTACAAAAAGGTCTCCTGCAAAAAGAGAACCTTCTAGAGCAGTGCGTGAAGAACTTTTGGGGAGGGGGTCTGCTAGTTCCTGGCTTCCTACTCAGCAAAAGAGAAAGGAGTTGCAGCAGCAGCGAAGGAGGAAGGGGGGCCAACAGCAGGAGAGAGGGGAAGAGGCTTCTCTGCGGCTGGGAGCTTGGGGGACCTTCCAAGAGAAAGAGAGAAAAGAGAGGGTGAGCTCCATGATCTAAAGGGTAATGGAGTGAGCAAGAGAGGAGAGGGACCGGTCCTCCATGTGGTCTTCCCCCTCATTTCTTCTCTTTATGTATTCTTTCCTCCTTCTATGAGCTTATTAAATGTTTCCTCCATGAGATCTTGAATAGTGTGTGTTGATATTTCCTCCCCCTTCTTTGTTTAATGTTTCTTTCATGTATGCATTTATGAGTTTGTACCGATGGCACTTTGAGAAGGGAGATCCCACATTGTCCATCTCTTCTTTGCCCTATTTTAATGCTTGTTACTTCCCTTCCTCCTTTGGATAATGGGCTGCCCCCTGCTCCTTTGTGCCTTTATGCTCATGCATCCACTGGTACAATGGGGGAGCCAGGGCATGCCATCTTTTTGTGCTCCCCATATTTATGCTGGGTATTTAATGGCTTTGTTCTTATGGAAAATCGAGATGAACTCTTCTGTCCAATGGATTGAGGCTTCATATGCCCATTCCAATATGAGAGGGATTTAAATAACACTATGTGTAATAGGTTTCTCCCTTCTGTCTGATCCAATGGATCTTAAGGGGAACCCTGTCATCCAACAAGAGTCACCCTCCTCACTGTTGCGTTTTTGCTCTTTTCTCTTGAATGTTTGCTGCCAAATCACCCCAATTCAGAGTTCAAGCACAAAAGGTTGGGTAATTTGATACTCATGCCTCGATTAGGACTTAAACGGGAGGTATTTGGCCCAAACATCGTGCCCGCATCGCAGTCGTCCTATTTTCCGAGGTTAAAAATCATGTAAGTAAAGAGATTTCTGTTGAAGGCTTGTTGCCGACTCACTTGGGCAGTGAGTTTTTGGCATTTCGAAATCGATTGGTGCGACTTTTCGTCCATGTAAAAGGCTGAAGTCGACCAACATATGCCTCATCCCCTTCCATTAAAATTTCGTGCCGTTTCGACGTGATTTGAGTGGCCGTTAGGTTGCAAATGGATGGTACTGTCTGGCTGCCAACTCGCCTGGGCAGCACACATGTTTTTCAGGGTATGAGACCGATCGACACGACATTTCACCCGTGCAAGAGTTTGGAATTGACCGGGACATGCCTCAGTCCCTTCCATAAAAATTTCGTGTCGTTTCGACGTGATTTGAGTGGCCGTCCGGTTGCAAATGGATGGTACTGTCTGGCTGCCGACTCACGTGGGCAGCACACGTGTTTTTCACGGTCTGAGACCGATCGGCATGGCATTTCGCCCGTGCATTTGTAATTGACCGGGACATGCCTCAGTCCCTTCCATAAAAATTTTGTGCCGTTCCTACATGATTTGGGTGGCCGTCCCTTTGCAAATGAGGGTTGCCGACTCAGCACTGTCTGGCTGCCGACTCACCTGGGCAGTGTGCTTTCAGCAGTTTGGGACCGGTCGGTGCGGCTTTTCGCCCGTGTAAAAGAATGAAATTGATCAAAATATACCTAGTCCCTCCCATAAAAGTTTCACGCCGTTCCGCCGTGATTTGGATGACATTCCGTTGCAAATGAGGGCTGCCGACTCACTCAGGCAGAACTGCTTGCTGCCGACTCATGCATGCAAAGCAGTTTTCCTGCCAACTCACATAGAAATGATGCTCTATGAGGCCTCGAGTTAGATAATATGATATCTATGCCTGAGTTCCTAGACTCGCACATCGTCGAATTGTCCACCGGACTGGTCTCGGTCTCCGTACTCTTCGGTTCCTTTGTAGCCATGCCTCGGGAACTGGTAACGTGTGCCGTTTGGGTAGCGCCGTACACGGCCAATACCCCATTTTGGTACCATCTCCATTATGGTGGATGGATACCGCGACCTCTCTCGCATCTCATGAGTTCGGGGGAGGTGCAGCCGAATTTTCCCCGTGATGTTTAAACCATTTTGTGTTTCTAGCGGGTGAGTCGGCAAGGACACAGCTGGCTCCCGACTCACTGAATCAGTGAAGAGATTTTAATCAGTGAGTCGGAAGGCCTCGTACATGATTAGTCGCCAAGCCTTGATTTATGAGATCACTTGTTTTCAGTCCCGGGCCTGCCAACTCATGTTGCAGTAAGGTTCTGCCAACTCATTTGAGTTAGCAGTCTGCCGACTCACCAGTTCAGTAGGACCCTGTCAACTCAGCAGGCTGCCAACTCACCAGTTCAGTAGGACCCTGTTGACTGAGCAGGCTGCCAACTCACCAGTTCAGTAGGACCTTGCCGACTCAGCAGCCTACCTGACTCAGCAGCATGCCGACACATGTTGCAGCAAGGTTCTTCCAACTCATTTGAGTTAGAAGTCTTCCGACTCAGCAGTCTGCCGACTCAGCAGTTCAGCAGGACCCTGCCAACTCAGTAGTTTGCCAACTCAGCAGCCTGGCCGACTCAGCAGCCTGTCGATTCATGTTTCAGCAAGGTTCTGCCAACTGGTTTGAGTTAGCAGTCTGCTGACTCAGCAGTCTGCCGACTCACCAGTTTAGCAGGACCCTGCCAACTCAGCAATCTGCCGACTCATCATCCTGGCCGACTCAGCAGCCTGTCGACTCATGTGGCAGCAAGGTTCTGCCAACTCATTTGAGTTAGCAGTCTGCCGACTCAGTAGCCTGGCTGACTCAGCAGTCTGCCGACTCACCAGCATAACTACAACTATCATGTTTTAAATGAAACAAAGAGAATACAATGGGCATCAATTATCAAATGAATAAATAAACAAAAGCCTCCACAATTGTACAAAAGATGATAATAATCACAAAGGATCAAATGCTTTTCAATAGACATTTCTTTTGTTTCTATTCCAGCTTCACTTCAACACGCACTTTGCACCTTTATCGGATGTTTCCACTTTAAGACCATGAGACTTTCTAATCTGGCGATTAATCAAGGGTTTTCTCTCTCAGAGAGATGTAATTAATGTCGTTGTGTGTAAGGTCTCGGGTCTTTAGTGGATCCTTATTGGGTCTGTTAGAAGTCCTGTGTGGTCGACGACAAGACCATTGTCGTTGACTTGGGGTTGACGGCCAAGGCTTGCCGTTGAGTCAGAGTCAGCGTCCAACGATGTAGACATCGGAGCTTGAACTTAACGACATGAGATCTGGACGTCAGTCTGTAGGCGGTTCAGTAGGCGGCCAGCGATGTTGACGTTGACTGGTCAGGCCTGTTGAAGTAGGGAAGCCCGAGAGCAGAACCTACCTTTCTCATTTCCTCTCCTTCCTTCCACCTTAGCCTTTCTTGATTCCTGCAGCTTCTGTTGAGTGATTTGAGCTCGTGGGAAGCCCCTAGATCATGTGGCGTTGCTAGATCGAGCGGGAAACGCAAGGTTTTGGCGTGATTCGCGCAGAGTCTTCGGGGAGATCCGGCGCGATTGGTGGCTGTTTGGGGATTGATTAAGCGTTCTGAGGTAGGGACTTAACCCCTATAGCCCTCCCCAGCAAACTAGCATGCCCAATTAAGTGAATTGGAATCCAATTTATAGTTTAGGGTTTGTGTTATATCATGTCGGAATTGAGGGTGGTTTGGATAATCTAGGTGTTAGATTGTATATTTATGATGTTCTGGTAGTGTAGATTGATGAGAGGAAGTGTTTCCCTCCATCAGTCGGAGTCTGGTTTAGTGTTTCTACCCATTGGGACTGATCCGGTTCAGTTCTGGGTATGGGGGACTGAAGATATCAACGTCCACATCTGTTGACGTTGAGATCTTCAGGGGTGATTTAAACGACAAGGTCGATTGCCGTTTAGTTATTGTTGGCGGCATAGGGGTTGCCGTTTATCTCTGATTGGCGGCAATCGATGTGGACGTTTATATCCTGTGTCCCAGCTAACTTAAGTTGTGTCATTAGAGGCGATTGACATGTGATGTCCGCCCTAATAGAACAAGTGGGCCAGGCTTAGAGTGTGACTCCGCCTGTGCATAGGAGTAGTTGTTTGTGACACGAGGTGTTTACTACTGTATGGGGTTTCAGACGTTGAGTGTGTTCCGTCTGTTGTACGCGCGTTGCGTTACCGTGTACCCGTTTCTATTGTATTACCTAGGCGTGGGTGCGACTCCGTCTAGACGACTAGCGTGTGGTTGTCCTCCGCTAGTGAGCCGGGACATCGAGTGCGACTCTGTCCCGTGCGTACTCCTTTTGGTGGTTTTGAGCCGGTCTCCGTGGAGCCCCTTCTCTACCGCTAGGGTCAAGCGTAGGGGAAAAACCGGTTGTGGACCAGACGCGAGAGAGAGCGTCTGTAGTGTGCACACGTGGCTGGGGTTGAGAGCCTCTGTGGTGACAGGACGCCGAGCCACAAACCCTAGCTAAGTCCTACTTGTTGTGTGTGTGAGTGTGTGTTACTGAGCCGCATGGTTTACAGTTTTGTGTTGTGGTGCGACGTGTACTTACTTTCAGTTTTTACTTTCCGCGATTTAGTTTAGTTGCCAGTGGGGTTACTTTTCCCTACTGGGTCTCTTTTCTTGAGACTCACTCCCTTCCCTTTCAGGTGGGTCTTCGTCGACTCCCGTTCCAGGCGAGTCTAGCCACTCCGGTGTTGGTGCTCCCTAGCTGCAGTGAGTTGTACCTTTTTGTTGTACTTCTGTACTCTGTACTTTGTCTCAGACTCTGAGGTTGTATATATTATGTTTATAGTGGAATTTTACTGCTTTGCATGGTGTGTATCTTATTACATATAGTCTCATCAGACTCTTAAATTCCTACCCTTCCGAGCTTGTCTCGTGGGTTAGCGGGTCAGAATTCGGGTTACTGGTTGTTACTGGTAATGCGGGTTCTAGGTCGTTACAGTTTGGTATCAGAGCCTGGTCTGATGAAATATATATAAGAAAATACCCATCATGTTAACTCAGAGTCTAAAGAGTACAGTGCAGCTATGTAGCCCAGAGTTAGTTAGTGTATTTATGTGTGTATTTTGTTCTGTCTGTAGCCGAGCAGGCGACTCGTCAGGAGGTTGGAGATGCTCCGCCACCTCAGCAGACGCAGCCTTTGCCACAGGACGCACATAGTGGTATTGTTCCGCCACCGCCACCTCCACCTCAGGTAGCTCGGGGATTAGACATGACTCATTTTCTTGAGGGGATGGCTCAGTTTGTTGCTCAGCACTGTGACGCACCGGTACCCCAGGGTGGTACTGGGAGGGTGTTGAGAGAGTTCTTGCAGTTTCAGCCTCCTCAGTTTCTGGGCCAACCTGATCCAGATGTAGTGCGAGCTTGGTTAGATGCAGTGGAGCGGACTTTTCGTTCCATGGAGTGTGTTCCAGAGGAGCGAGTGCTGCTAGCCAGTTACCAGTTGCAGACGCAGGCGTTGACTTGGTGGTCCGCTGAGTGGGTGACTACTTTTCAGTTTCGTCCACTTAGGCAAATTCCTTGGCAGGAGTTTGTTGTTTCTTTTGAGAGAGCCTTCTCTCCTACTTACGTCCGGACGGAGAGGTTGTACCAGTTTCTGGACTTGCAGCAGAGGGACTCTACTGTAGTGCAGTATAGGGCTAGATTTGTGGAGTTAGGGCGTTATGCTCCGCAGATTATGGGAGATGAGGGTCTGAGGACTCAGCAGTTCGTGAGAGGCTTGAGGCCAGAGCTCAGGAAGGCGCTGATAGTTGCTCGTGTCACAGACTTGGATGCGGCCTATCAGACAGCGGCAGCGTTGGAGGCAGACACCTTGCGGACTCGTGCTCGGAGTGCAGAGGTTCAGACGCAGGTAGTTCCTTCTCAGCCTCGCCAGCAGCAGGGTAGTGTGTAGACGACTCCGAGGACTACGACTTCCTACGCGTCCACTTCTACTGGGACGTCGGCGAAGTCAAGATCTCAGAGGAAGTTTCGGCGTGATAGGAGGCAGGCAGAGCAGAGGCAGCAGTCGGTTGGGAGTGTTCAGCAGCCGACAGGTCAGCCTTCGCAGCAGGTACATCGTACTTTTGCTGGGCAGTGTTACCGGTGTGACCAGATGGGTCATATGGCGCGAGATTGTCCTTTGCTACCTCGTGTGCCGCAGCAGCAGACCCAGTCGCAGCCCCGAGTGCAGCAGTAGCAACAGCAGCAGCAGGCACCTGTGCAGCAGCGTCAACAGACCGGAGGTTCTGGTGGGTCGAGAGGTAGAGGTCGTGTTACCCACTTGACTCGTGCAGACGCGGAGGCAGCTCACCTGGTGGAAGGTACTGTTTCAGTTTTTGGTTATGCAGCTAGAGTCTTGTTTGATTCCGGTGCCTCTCACTCTTTTGTGTCTGAGGACTTTTTGGACTCCCTTGGAGAGTTGAGTTCAGGAGAGTCTATTGAGTTGGCAGTAGAATTGCCGACGGGGGACTTTGTCCTTACATCCTACTGTCTCGAGGAGGTACCTGTGCAGTTGCAGGATTAGTTGTTGTCAGCCCGTCTTTTTGCCTTGCAGTTGCATGATTATGATGTGATTTTGGGTATGGACTGGTTAGAGCAGTATGGTGCAGTGATGGATTGCCAGAAGAAGAGGGTGCACTTGCGGATACCTGGGGCAGCGGCGTTCTACTTCCAGGGTATCGTACCTCTTACTTCTCGCTTTTTAGTTTCTGCTTTGAGGGCAGGGAGGTTGCTTGCTTCTGGTTGTCAGGGTTTCCTAGTTTCTGCAGTGACTCTTGACCAGATTGCCTCGGGAGTGAGAGACATTCCTGTAGTGTGTGAGTTTTCGGATGTCTTTCCGGAAGAGTTGCCTGGTCTTCCTCCAGAGAGAGAGATTGAGTTTACTATAGAGTTGGTTCCTGGCACTTTACCTTTTGCTCAGGCACCGTACCATATGGCACCAGCAGAGTTGAGGGAGTTGAAGAGGCAGCTTGAGGAGTTGATGGAGAAGGGCTATATTCGTCCTAGCTTTTCTCCGTGGGGGTTACCTGTTTTGTTTGTCCGGAAGAAGGATGGTAGCCTGAGGTTGTGTATCGATTATAGGAAGCTAAATCAAGTGACCATCAAGAATAGGTATCCTTTGCCTAGGATTGATGATCTCTTTGATCAGCTTCAGTCTGCTCGTGTCTTCTCGAAGATTGATTTGAGGTCGGGCTACTATCAGTTGCGGATTAGAGATTCAGACATTGAGAGGACTGCTTTTCGGACCAGATATGGACTCTTTGAGTTTTTGGTGATGCCGTTTGGGCTCACCAATGCTCCAGCAGCCTTCATGGATCTGATGCACCGGGTGTTCCACCAGTTCTTGGACCGGTTTGTCGTAGTGTTTGTTGATGACATTCTGGTGTACTCCGCTTCGGAGGAGGAGCACGCCGAGCACCTGAGGATTGTGTTGCAGACTTTGCGAGAGCACCAATTGTATGCCAAACTCAGTAAGTGTGAGTTTTGGCTACAACAGGTTCACTTCTTGGGGCACGTGATCTCAGGTGAGGGAGTTTCAGTAGATCCAGCGAAGGTTGAGGCAGTTTTGCAGTGGGAGAGTCCCAGATCTGTGTCTGAGATTCGTAGCTTTCTGGGTTTGGCAGGTTACTACCGCAGGTTTGTTCGAGATTTTTCTCAGGTTGCTGCACCCTTGACTCGGTTGACGAGAAAGGGAGTTCCGTTTGAGTGGTCGGATCAGTGTGAGCAGAGCTTCATAGAGTTGAAGCGACTGCTTACGTCGGCGTCAGTTCCTGCCTTACCTTCAGGTGAGGAGGGTTTTGAGGTTTGCACAGATGCTTCAGGTGTTGGTTTGGGTGCGGTCTTGATGCAGCAAGGCTGAGTGGTGGCTTATGCGTCTCGCCAGCTTAAGCCCCACGAGGAGAGTTACCCGACCCACGACCTAGAGCTTGCGGCAGTGGTGTTTGCTTTGCGGATTTGGCGTCTTTATCTGTACGGAGTGAGTTTTGTAGTCCGTACCGACCACCAGAGCTTGAGATATGTGTTTTCTCACAGGGATCTGAATATGAGGCAGCGTCGATGGATGTAATATCTGAAAGACTATGATTTCAGCATTGAGTATAAGCCTGGAAAGGCGAATGTAGTTGCAGATGCCTTGAGTAGGAAAGCACAAATGAGTCATCTGATGCTTAGAGAGTGGCAGTTGTGGCAGTCTACGACAGAGGGATCTTTCAGAGTTTCTTCCAGTCGTCGTCAGTGTGTGTTGGGCAGTTTGTTAGCAGCTCCCGCAGTTGTGAGACAGGTTGCTGAGGCTCAGCAGGCAGATCCCGAGTTGCACAGTGTGTTGCTTCTTCCAGAGGTTGAGCTTTGTGAGGACGGGACTATTAGGTTCCGAGGTAGACTCTATGTTCCTGTTGAGGAGTCTATTAGGAGAGTCGTTTTGCAGGAGGCACATGGTTCCAGGTACTCTATTCATCCAGGGGCGACCAAGATGTACCACAGGTTGAGACGTCAGTTTTGGTGGCCTGGGATGAAGAGAGACATAGCGGCTTTTGTTGCTAGGTGTTTGGTCTGTCAGCAGGTGAAGGCCGAACATCAGCGTCCGGGAGGACTTGTGCATCCGTTAGAGATTCCGATGTGGAAGTGGGACCACGTGACGACTGACTTTGTTTGTGGTTTGCCGAGGACAGCTGGAGGTTTTGACAGCATTTGGGTTCTTGTGGACAGATTGACGAAGACTGCCAGATTCTTGCCTGTCAGGACTAGTTGGGGTGTGAGTAGGTTGGCCGCGTTGTACGTAGAGCGGATTGTTCCTTTGCATGGAGTGCCGATCTCTATCGTGTCAGACAGAGATTCTCGCTTCACTTACGGGTTCTGGCGCAGTTTCCAAAGAGCTTTGGGGATAGAGTTGGCTTTTAGTTCCGCCTACCACCCTCAGTCAGACAGTCAGTCAGAGCGGACTATCCAGACTTTGGAGGATATGCTTAGAGCTTGTTGCCTGGAGTGGCAGGGGCCGTGGACAGCTCACTTGCCGTTGGTCGAGTTTGCATATAATAATAGTTATCACTCCAGTATCGGATTGGCACCATATGAGGCTTTGTACGGACGACCGTGTCGCACTCCTCTTGACTGTTTCGAGGTTGGCGAACGAGATGTCACGGGGCTGGAGTTGGTTCAGCAGTTAGTTGAGGTAGTTCCGCTTGTGAGACAGAGGCTTCAGTAAGCTCAGAGTCGGCAGAAGAGTTATGCAGATCAGCACAGACGACCGCTCGAGTTTCAGGTAGGAGACCAGGTGTTTGTTCGTGTGTCTCCAATGAAGGGAGTGGTGAGGTTCGGTAAGCGTGGAAAGTTGAGTCCTCGCTTTATTGGGCCTTTTACCATTTCTGAGCATGTCGGAGGTTTGGCGTACAGACTTGAGCTTCCGTCAGAGTTGGCAGTAGTGCACGACGTGTTCCACGTGTCGATGCTTCGGAGGTACCTTTCTGACGAGTCTCACGTTCTGCAGAGTGTAGAGTGGTCTGAGGTGACTCCAGTGTTGACTGTACTAGAGTTTCCGTTGCACATTGAGGATCACCGAGTTCAGAGGTTGAGGAACAAGGCAATCCCTTTAGTTCGTGTTGCGTGGCAGCGGCACTCCGGTGGTGAGTCGACATGGGAGCGGGAGGACAAAATGCGCTAGCATTTTCTGTACCTCTTTGGTGAGTCTTCTTTCCTTGTGTTGTTTGAATTTTGAGGACAAAATTCCTTAAGGGGGGAGAGCTGTAAGGTCTCAGGTCTTTAGTGGATCCTTATTGGGTTTGTTAGAAGTCCTGTGTGGTCGACGACAAGACCATTGTAGTTGACTTGGGGTTGACGGCCAAGGCTTGCCATTGAGTCAGAGTCAGCGTCCAACAATGTGGACGTCGGAGCTTGAACTTAATGACATGAGATCTGGACGTCAGTCTGTAGGCGGTTCAGTAGGCGGCCAGCGATGTTGACGTTGACTGGTCGGGCCTGTTGAAGTAGGGCAGCCCGAGAGCAGAACCTACCTTTCTCATTTCCTCTCCTTCCTTCCACCTTAGCCTTTCTTGATTCCTGCAGCTTCTGTTGAGTGATTTGAGCTCGTGGGAAGCCCCTGGATCGTGTGGCGTTGCTAGATCGGGCGGGAAACGCAAGGTTTTGGCGTGATTCGCGCGGAGTCTTTGGGGAGATCCGGTGCGATTGGTGGCTGTTTGGGGATTGATTAAGTGTTCTAAGGTAGGGACTTAACCCCTATAACCCTCCCCAGCAAACTAGCATGCCCAATTAAGTGAATTGGAATGCAATTTATGGTTTAGGGTTTGGGTTATATCATGCCGGAATTGAGGGTGGTTTCGATAATCTAGGTGTTAGATTGTCTATTTATGATGTTCTAGTAGTGTATATTGATGAGAGGAAGTGTTTCCCTCCATCAGTCGGAGTCTGGTTTAGTGTTTCTACCCATTGGGACTGATCCGGTTCAGTTCTGGGTATGGGGGACTGAAGATATCAACGTCCACATCTGTTGACGTTGAGATCTTCAGGGGTGATTTAAACGACAAGGTCGATTGCCGTTTAGTTATTGTTGGCGGCATAGGGGTTGCCGTTTATCTCTGATTGGCGGCAATCGATGTGGACGTTTATATCCTGTGTCCCAGCTAACTTAAGTTGTGTCATTAGAGGCGATTGACATGTGATGTCCGCCCTAATAGCACAAGTGGGCCAGGCTTAGAGTGTGACTCCGCCTGTGCATAGGAGTAGTTGTTTGTGACACGGGGTGTTTACTACTGTACGGGGTTTCAGACGTTGAGTGTGTTCCGTCTGTTGTACGCGCGTTGCGTTACCGTGTACCCGTTTCTGTTGTGTTACCTAGGCGTGGGTGCGACTCCGTCTAGACGACTAGCGTGTGGTTGTCCTCTGCTAGTGAGCCGGGACATCGAGTGTGACTCTGTCATGTGCGTACTCCTTTTGGTGGTTTTGAGCCGGTCTCCGTGGAGCCCCTTCTCTACCGCTAGGGTCAAGCGTAGGGGAAAAACCGGTCGTGGACCAGACGCGAGAGAGAGCGTCTATAGTGTGCACACGTGGCTGGGGTTGAGAGCCTCTGTGGTGATGGGACGCCGAGCCACAGACCCTAGCTGAGTCGTACTTGTTGTGTGTGTGAGTGTTTGTTACTGAGCCGCGTGGTTTACAGTTTTGTGTTGTGGTGCGACGTGTACTTACTTTCAGTTTTTACTTTCCGCACTTTAGTTTAGTTGCCGGTGGGGTTACTTTTCCCTACTGGGTCTCTTTTCTTGAGACTCACTCCCTTCCCTTTTAGGTGGGTCTTCGTCGACTCCCGTTCCAGGCGAGTCTAGCCACTCCGGTGTTGGTGCTCCCTAGCTGCAGTGAGTTGTACCTTTTTGTTGTACTTCTGTACTCTATACTTTGTCTCAGACTCTGAGGTTTTATATATTATGTTTATAGTGGAATTTTACTGCTTTGCATGGTGTGTATCTTATTACATATAGTCTCCTCGGACTCTTAAATTCCTACCCTTCCGAGCTTGTCTCGTGGGTTAGCGGGTCAGAATTCGGGTTACTGGTTGTTACTGGTAATGCTGGTTCTGGGTCGTTACATTGTGTCTAGGCAACGACGGGATCTTGGTCCCGACTCGATCTCTACTTTCATTTGACAAAGTCAAACGGTGCGCACAATAGACCTAAAGTCCATCGACTCTCGGCGGCAGAACACTTGTTGCCACTTCGGTGGCTGGCACGCCTGCGCTATGCAAATTGTCGATTCATCTCTCATCACTATCGCTCATGTAGCATTTCACGGGATTTGGATTAGCAATATGCATCCATGAGAACATGAGGAACATGATAAATAGAATTTAAAATGATTTGTGATTTATTTATAAATCCATTTCCACATCTTCGCCCTTGGGGTTAGGCAGGGTATATCCATGACGCCTCACATAAGTTTGGAAAACTGGCGCCTAGAGCTAGATAGTTTCTCTTTATAAGATATGTTGAAAGTTCTAATGGTTTATGTGCTGTATGGATAACACCCTAACGGAGGAGTGAGAAAAAGAAGATTGAGATGTCATTTTATTAGAAAATAAATTTTCATGTATTAGCAAAACTAGGAAGAGTCATGATCTCCATGAGTTTGATAAACTAAGTGATATCTTACCATCTTCCAGTGAAGGGAGGAATTAGTTCATGACCATGAGATCAGTAAAGATATTTTATATAGATGATCACAAAGATAGTGGGAGTTGTGTGCCCAGTGGGAGCACACCACCAGATGTACAAGACACCTAGATACATCGCAGTAATCATGGACACATTCCTCATTATTTGTTTGAGATTGAAGAGAAAGTTCTTTTGTGCCAGCCTACTGAGGATGGTGAGCCTAATTCTATTTAGGACACATTGACATCATCCACTAAGAGAGAGTGGAAGACTACCATGCAAGATGAAATGGATTCTACGGTAAAGAACAAGGTTCGGAGTTAGTCAATCTCCCTTTAGGGCGCAAAGCTATTGGAAACAAATAGGTTTCTCAAAATTAAATGTCAGGTGGATGGATCAATCAACAAACATAAAGCACAAGATATAGCAAAAGGTTATACTAAGAAAGAGGGTATAAACATTAATGAGACATTTTCTCCTATGGTGAGATTCGTATCAGTTCGCCTTATCCTAGCCATACTTGCACACTTAGATTTGGAAATCTTTCATATGGACATTAAGCCTACATTTCTCATTGGAGAACTAGATGAAGAAATCTACATGATTCAACCTAAAAGGTTTGAGATAGCAAAACAAGAGCGTAAAGTTTGTCATCTCAAAGTATTAATTATGGCCTCAAATACTCATCTAGACCGTGCTATTTTAGATTCTATAGGGAAATTATCACATTTGATTTTGAGATGATTGAAGAAGATCATTGTGTGTACATTAAACATATGGTTGATAAGATCCTTATCTTGTCATTGTATGTCACGCCTCGAGACTTCGCAGCGAAAAAGGAGTAATTAGAGATATTACGTGCATGACTTTGCATGCATAGTTAGCATGGAACATGTAGCAACCCTAAATTTATGGGGAAAAAAATTTAAATATTTATATTATTAGAAAATCAAATAAAAGGTAGATGTATTAAATCAACTAGGAAATCAAATAAGAGAGAATTAAATAAAACCCATTAAAAAGAAAGGGAGTAATGGGTTTTGCTATTTTGACCTATTAGAAATGAGTGGGCTAAAATAGAGATTTTAAGAAGGGGAATAATAGAGAAATACCCAAAATTCGTAACTAAAATATTACTAAAATAGAAAAGTTATATTTAATGCATTAAATAGCTAGTTTGAATTAGGATTGGATTCTTAAACCTACCCCAATTGATTGGCCACGAAATCCTCTCTCTCCCAACCCAAATAGGAAGATCTCTTGCTTAAAAAGGGGAGAGGAAAATAGAATATTTGGAATTTAATAGGAATTAGACTTAAACTAGGGCAGGGAATAGGGAGAAGCTTAAATACTTCTCTTAAGCCCTCATGGCCGTCCCTAGCTCGTGCCAAGAGGTTCCTGGACCAGGATGAGAGGCCAAGAGGAGGAGAATTCATGGAGAGGAAGGATCTCTCAAGTTCTTCCCCGAGTTCTTCAAGTCTTAACCCTAGAAGAGGAAAACGATCAAAGGTAGGCATTCTCACAAGCATAAACCATGAAACTTTTTCTGTAGGATGTCTCGTCTATCAAGAAAAAAAGTCATTTGGTTTCATAATTTTCCATTTAGCATATCTGTCGTTCTTGATTTTTCATGTTCTGCAACTGACATGACCCTGAACCCTCTTCTTAAATTCTTGATCTCCTTGTATACTCAACCCCATGCCACAAGATTTTTACTGTAAGAACTGATGCATGTTGGGCATCCTTTGCCCTTAAAAGCCCTAAATTGATTCATCCTATCTTGTGAATTTAATCGTTGATCTCAACTATGGACTATTAAATGTTCATCTTGAATACCCATGTTTAAAACATGTCCAAACCCTAATTTTTTTACAAATTCCTATTTATTGTAAGTACTCATGCATGTCTAGGTCGTTTTGCAACTAGTTTCACGGTTTTTCGTTGACTACACAATTAGTTGTGATTTTTTGAACCACCCTGTGTCAAATAGGGTAAGTCCTAGCCCGCAATCCAAGGTAATGTCCTTTCCCTGTTGGACCCGGGCACAGACCCTGTGAACGTGACGGCTCGATAGGCCGCGTTCATAAGGGTCGTCGTGACAACACCCTCTATCGCGATCTGATCGCGACACGGCCTGTCGTCGTGATCTACTGCCCGACCTGACTAAGCTTGCCGCGACCCATACAAGCACCCGTTGCGATCTCAGTTGACCCCGTCGAGACCCTCATTTGGGTACGTCGCGATCTGGGTTTTTGCATGAAACCCCCTGCCTCAGCAATGCTTGATTATCTACAGTGGTTGTACTCTTGTTTAACAGTCATACACACAGAAAGTAGCATTGTTATAAATTGAACATTTATGTATGATTAAAATACATGCACATGATCTTTTCTATCTACAATTTCATGACACTTACACACATATTGAACCATCCAATTATGGCATAAATTGGCATGAATTATCTCATAATACATATGGTAATTTATGTAATTAAATTACCCTATTTTAAATATACTTGTCTATCGTTTCTCGCAATGTTTTGGGAATACCGATATCAACGCTCCACTGTTCTAGAATTCCTCTATAATGTTGAGCACTTTTTTCTATATATACACTCTCCCTTGAGTTGGACGAACTCTACGTCTTATACTCTTTCTGCCAGATTAGTAAGTCTTTGTTCAAGGCCTCCGTAAGTCTCCTCTATCCATGGATTCCCACATGGTTGACGAGCCGGTTGTACCCTAACACCTATGATACCATTTAGGGATCTATATGATCCAAACGGCTATTAGAAGTTCACTCTCGTCTCGTCTTGTGTCACGCCGGACCTCTGGACTTGTGCTTAACATGGCTAGTGGTAGGGTCGTGAGTTCCACCTGACTGCCAACACCAAGTGCGTGTGTTGTGCAACTGTTACTATCGCCTGTTTATTCGACGCGTTACGTGCAATGTCCACTAGCTCTCATCTATACCCTACTCGCTCGTCTATTCACGTTCACTCTACTATCTCGTCTATTCATCTAGTGCTCTCGTCTATTTCTTGGTACTCTATATTGGCCATTGACTGATTGTCTAAAGATAAACAATATAACCAAAGCCTGGCAATATATAAAGGGCCCGATCTGGTCCTGGGATGTGCGCCCGAAAGTGCTAGTGCCCATGGGAGTTAAATGATCATAGTGTTTGGCATTACACTCAAGTGCTATCTATCGTGACTATCTAAATGACAATCAAAAGTGCTATCTATCGTGACTATCTAAATGACAATCAAAAGTGCTATGTTCTCTCGTTGTCCATTGACAACAAAGTGCTATCTATCGTGACTATCTAAATGACAATCAAAAGTGCTATGTTCTCTCGTTGTCCATTGACAACAAAGTGCTATGCTATACTCGTTGTGCTATGCTATACTCCTTGTGCTATCTGTACTATGGCCATCTTGCTATACTTGACATTGAACTATCTTGCTATTATTATGCTATTCCCAACACTTGTGCTATTCTTGGAAAGTCTTGCTATTTCGTTCACGTACTGTCCTACTATATTTTACTTGACACTCTCTCTCGCTCTATCATTAGTTACTCTGCCTTTAATGCATTAATTACTTAAAGTCTGCTTGAGCCTGAGATTTAAGTCCTACTGGGTGATGTTCGCTCACCCTGTGTTATTTTTCGTTGTGTTCTCAGGTGAGACCGAGGATGAACCATACACTCAAGAGGACGGGAACGACCTGGAGTGATGTCATGAGTACCCTAGTGTCCTATTTCTATGTTTAGCATTGTAGTAGTTAGGTTTGAAGTTTAGTCTTTTGCTCTATTCCAATGTAATCGGGACCCATAGATTGGCTATGATATTAGTGGTTGTAACTAGACATCGGAAAGTTATTAATGAAATGAATTCGCTTTAGTATTATTCACTGTGCAATGGTTTGATGTCTAGCACTCGCTCTATACCCTTTTCTTGCAACTGCCTCGCTTTCCAATATTCCGCGTCGGGGCGTGACAGAACAAGTCACCGGAACGTGAGCAGTCAACAAAAGAAGCCTCTAACAAGCACTCATACACAACCTTAGTGAGATGAAGGTTAAAATCCTCAAAGTCTTTATTCTATAAACATGATCAAATCTAATACAATGCCCATTAAGTAAATATCCAATTTAACTACAACTCAAATAAAAGGAAAATACATAGTAGTTCCTCCATCTCATTGCCTACTACAATCATCTAATCTCAAAACAATCAGCAAAAAAATACTATACTCCTCAATGTGCGGGTATAATATAAGTGATTAATCATTTAAGGAGTAGGTAGGCATGAGTAAATCAAGCTATGCATGTATGATAGTTCCATTAAAAAAGTAAAAACATGACAGAAGGGAAAGAAAGATTTCAAGAGCAAGACTAATCAAGAGAGTATGAGAATAGCAAGAAAGCAAGAACTATCAATAAAGTAGTAATATTCAAGCACGCAGGAATGGCCATATCACTCAAGCAAGCAAGCACACATATAACAAGTATGTAATAGTAATTAGACACCAGTCATAACATGCACTAAGGATCTATGCCACGTTGAAATGCATATCATTAGCAAGTGTTATGTGGTTATTGTATCTATCATTCACACGCAAGTACTCCCGCTGCAGATGCAATGCCAATATAATTTGTTGACCAGTTACAAGCCTAGAGAGGAGGGGTGAATGGATTTCTTAAATAAGTTCTGCAACATCAAAATTAAGTCTCAAACATACTGGTTAGTGTTAGTGTGCAGCGGAAATATATAGATACAGTCACAGAAAGAGGCACAAGGATTTATCCTAGTTCGACCTTTCCCGAAGGAAGTCCTATGTCTAATCCCCAAGAACACTTGGGATTTCTATCATGCCCCAAAACATGGTAGTGAAAAGATTGATTGTTGAGACATAAGCAGTTGGCAAATAAGCCTCTATCTAGCAATCATATATAACACGAAAATTTGGATATTCATAACATCAAACTCTTCATTTCATTTCAATAATCAAATCTAATACATGTTTAACTTCATTATTTAAACTACAGGTCTATGACGCAATAAAAGGAAAATTACATATTACCCTCACTCCTACTAAATTATTCTAGTATTCTCAAATGCTCAACTAATTCACTATGACATCAAGACATTGTGACTCATTCACTATGGTTTGTAAAGTAACTCTTCACATTGATCATCCCCAGTGTAGTCTTGATTTTTCTCCTCATCTATATCTTGTTCTCTTGAAATGTTAAGAAGTCAGATATGAGCGCACTCACCTAGTAAGATTTATATCTTAATGTGAGGGTAATAATATAAGTGATTAACGTTTTAAGGACTAGGCAGACACGAGTAAGACTAAATGTGCTGGTATTGTAGCACCCCGAAAATTTTGATAATTGAAAAATTAAAAATTAATTGGGTAACAACCCCCTTTATAGCAATACGATTATACCAATCCACATCGATATAAAGTGTGACATGTACCCAGCACAACACAGTAGGTGGAGATGTACACAAATAATAAAGGAAAGTACAATGGAAATGAAAGTAACTCTTATTCCATCATTACCACACACATCCCACAGTCTATTTAGTAGCAAAATATATAAAGTCCACAAATAAACAAGTCCATATCATAACATCGTCTCATGTACTAAGTAAAAGAAAAGTACAAACTATGTGGATAGCTCTCCAAATCCCAACTACTCCTCTCACTCAGAGTCACTCCTCGCTATCTCCTCAATCTCAGAAATACCTACCTCACTTGTATGTTTAAGCAAGATGAGTCTTCACAAAAAACTCAGCAAGCAACCTATTGGAACATCCAAACACTTATCACATTTATTCTACATAAGTTTAACATATAGAGCAACTTATCACATGATTCATGTAGCAATAAGAAAGTACTAAATGAACAATCTATAACATGCTAACTACACATGGATTTGATATAACTCGTGATACAATTTACAACTCATTTCATGACACATTTCCAAGCATCTAAATCATGAAATTAAACACATATCTACTAGTGATTCTAGTATGATATCTACCACATTCAACATGCTCATATGTCACATATTCTCACCTTTTACGTGATGTTTTAACATAAAAGTAACTTAATCACATGGTTTCACATTCTTACACATTCAAGCACATTATCACATCACTTTCACATATTCACTTTGCACATTCACACTTAATTCACATCTTTACACATCTTTTTTCCATGACACATATTTCGAACCACCATAAAGAAGGGCACATCACACACATATCAAATAGCCGTCACCTAGGCAATGCAGTGACGAATCTTGGTAACTATGCAGAACCGGGAGAAGCACTCTCCACCCTAACCAATGGTACTTGTCCACCTCCAAGATTTCATCTTGATGCCCACAGGATATCACATACAAATTGAGCCTTCCCAATTGGACTTTTCTACAATACGGCTCCACAGCTTTCTATGGTAGCAGTGTAATCTCAGCACATTAATCACTTAATCACATTATTCACATGTTTAACATAATTCTCATGCATATACTAGACTAACCAGATGCTTTAAGACACCACACTCATCTCAGATTACAGAAGTAGTCGTTATTTCTTAATAGTATTAAAACATGTTTAACAGAGCCTAATCATGATACTAATCATCAGTAAACATCACTTTTAACTAATCATGCTTAATAGGACCCTTAATGACTTACAACTGGAAACAATAGTCACGAATGTCAAAAAATGCTCAAATTTTAATCATCAATCTTACACATGGAATATATCAGATGTCTAATTCTCAGAATTTTCGTTAGAGTATATCTATTTTTAATATTTAACACAGATCTCAGGAAATTAACAAGATGATTTATTAAAAACTTGATGAATAGGAACTAACGACCCTATTTGTCTTGAAACATGTACACAAGAATGCTAAGTTCATGGGAAAATATTGAGACAATAATACGACACATAATTTATCTCGAATTAAACCTATTATGGCACACTCATTTACTCATGATAGAATTTTTAAAATTTACAAGTATGATCAGAAAAATATCCAAACTTCATGGTTCAGTCTACATTATGTATATGACAAGACAAAAATCTGAAGACCTACTCATACATTCAAAATTTCTGAAAGATTTCATCATACACACTAAAACATATTTCTGGAAAACTAAAGAACTTAACATCAAGGTCCTTGTCGTCAAAGGTGGTTAACGGCATGATCGATTGTCGTCGACCCAGGAACTTAACAGCAAGGATATGGTCATCAACCTTCTGTTTGCAAAAAATGCAGACCGAAACCTAATCAAAGAAGAAATTGGGGGTCTAGGACACGAGACAAAAGTCCTTAAAAATTGTAAAACCCTAGGTGATACGTATAGGGATGAAACCCCTAAGTTACTTGCCTCAAGAAAACTCCCAGAAGATTAATTAAGGTGATGAAGCCCTCCTCAGTCAAGCCAAAGAGGTAGACTCCACAGCTTGATATGACCTCCACGACCAAGCAAATGATCTCCCTGCATTGGGAGAGCTTCTCCACGTTCAGAAGGACCTCCCCCTTGCTGACGAATGTCGGTGCAGCCTAGTTCGCGAGATCTACCACCTCAAAACTCTCTTTTCCTCTGTCCGAAACCCAATAGCCCTACTTGAGCAAAAGTGCTCTCTTTGTAGAGATGACCTAGTTCTATAGGAGTTTGGGTAGTAGGTATCCTAGGAAAGAGAAATCACAGCCGATGTGGGGTTTCCAAGTTTATCTCCCAGAGAAATTGGGACGGTTTGAGGGAAAAGAAACCCAACGCAACTGGAGAAGTTAACATCCAATTGGTTGTCGTCTACATGAAGTAGACGTCAATCGATTTTAACGTCAAGATCCTTAAGTCAGGTGGTAAACGGCACATAACTTGTCGTCAACCAGCTATTAACGTCAAAGGATGTTGACGTTAAGAAGGAATTTAGACAGCAATTTAAAACATACAACAAGTCATAAAATGCACAGAAAACTAGGGCCTTACACTCTCTCCCCCGAAAAGAAAACTTCATCCCCAAATTAGAGCAAAGGTACTTGCCAAACAAATGTGAATACTTCTTCTTCATGGCCTCCTCGAGCTCCCATGTAGCCTCCTCTCATGAGAAGTTCCTCTACAACACCTTCACATATGCTATAGCCTTGTTTCTGAGGTGCTGAACCTTATGATCCAACATGGCCACTAGTCGCTCCACATATGACAAATTTGGCTGAAGTTCCACTGGCTCGTGGCTGATAACATGTGATGGATCTCGCACGTATGTTCTGAGCATAGACACGTGGAATACAGGATGAACACTTGCTAGCACTGGGGGTAATGCTAGCTTGTATGCCACACTGCCCATCCACCTAAGAATCTCAAACAGGCCAACAAACCTCGGACATAGCTTGCCATGCCTTCCAAACCTAACAACGCCTCGTGTAGGTGATATGTAGCAACTTAGAAAATTCAGTATTTTAAAAATTTGAAATAATAAATTTCTATAAAAACGAAATAATAGAAAACATACATACCATTATCGTATGTGCAAGAACACATCTAAATTTCCGTAAAACTTATAAATCACCCCATTTATTATCCCTAAGTGTTCCATGAAGAAATTCATGCCACGAAAAATCCGATTGGCCAAGTGTACGTCACAACGTGACTAATTATCCAAATTTGAAAACTAAGTCGGAAAACCGTTAACACGGAAAAATAACATGCCCATAAATTAAACGAACATGTCGGAGAGACTTCCAACATCATGAAATGATTACCCATTATCAGAATTGGACCAATTGACCTCTCATAGTCCATGAATAAAAATCAAGTAAGAAAAATATAATAAAATCCGTAACTCTATTATTTTCTAATTAAAAAGGGAATTCTAAAAGATAAAATCTAATAAATAATGGGCTTTGATAAATGGACCATATAAAATTTATTGGGCCATAATAGGGATTCGTAAAAGAAGAATCATAGGAAAATACTTTAAATTCGCAACTTAATTATTACCTAAATAGAAAAAGGGTATTTAATGTATTAAATAGGAAGTTTGAGTTAGAATTGGATTCCTAAACCTACCCTAATAGGTTGGCCATGAATTTAACTCCCATCCTAACCCAAATAGGAAGTGGAAAGCTTGGAAGAAGGTTAGGAAAGGAGGAAATTCAGAATTAAATAGGAGTTCAAGTCCTATTAGGAAATAAGACCATAGGAAGCATAAATACTCTCCAATCTCTCCATGGCCGGCCCTAACATGTTGCTGGGGTTTGCTGAACCTGGAGGAGAGGCCAAGGAAGGGCAAAAATTCTTGGGAGAAGGCTTCATCAAGCTTCATCCCAAGTTCTTCAAGTTCTAGCCCTAGAAGACGAAATCGACCAAAGGTAGGCATTCTCACAAGCTAAAATCCTAAGATTTTGTCTGTAGATTGTTCCATGCATCAGAAACAAAACGCTCAAGTTTCATAATTTTCCATCGAGCCAATATTTTGTTATTGAATTTTGAAGACCTACAACTCCCTTGACCCCGAACCTTCATGTTTATTTCATATCTCCTTGAATGCTTGATCCCATGCTCTGAAATTTTTGTTGAAGATACTGATGTGTGATAGGCATCTTTTACCCCTGAAAGCCTTAATTTTTATCTGCACTACTTCATGAATTAATTCACTCATCTCAACTGCTCACTGTGTCATATACCCATGTTTGACTTGAATAAAGCATGTCGAAACTCTATCTATTTTCAAATTCCTATTTACTGTAAGTATTCACATATGTCTAGATCAATATGCAACTTGTTTCATGACTTTTCATCGACTGTATAATTAATTATGAATTTTCGAAACCCAATGTCAAAACATGTTAAGTTGGGCCGCAACCCGAGGCTAGACCTTTTCCGGCTAAACTCAGGTGAAGCACCTGAGAACGTGACGGCCCGATAGGTCGCATTCTCAGGGCTATCGCAACATAGTACCTGTCGCGATCTGATCACGACAGGGCATCCCGTAGCGTTCTGGCTGCTGACCTGACAGACTTGTCGCGATCCACATATGACTTTGTTGCGATCTGCCTGCTGTTCAGACAAGCTCGTCGCTACCCTTACAAGCCCCCGTCGCGTTCACACCTGATCCCGTCGTCACCCTTACAGGGGTGCATTGCGATCTCAGCCTTTTGCATAAAAACCCACCTTTTTGCAAGATCTCTTGTTATACAGTCCCCCCATGTCTTATTAACTGTCTTGTACACAAAAGACGAAGTTGTAATTATTGAATATATTTAATTAATTCAAGTTAATCACATGATCTATCTTGCCCATGATTTTCTCTTACACTTGCACTCACTATGAACCATCCTTACTTAACTTGGCTTGTCACTCACTATGAACCATCCTATATGGCTTAACTTGGCATGAAAATTGTCACATGTACATCTAGCAATTTATTTAAATTATATATATATAATTGCCCTATTTTAAATGAACTGGTCTATGTTTTACTCGTGATGTTTTTTTTGGGAATACCGATACCGATGCTCCACTGTTCTAGAAATCCTCTAGAACGTCGGTCACTTGTTTCTACATATACACTCTCTCTTGACTTGGACGAATTCTCCGTCGGATACTCCTTCTGTCGGACTAGTGAATCTCTGTTCAAGGCCTCCGTAAGTCTCGTCTGTCCATGGGTTCCCACATGGTTGACGAGCTGGTTGTACCCTAACACCTATGATACACTCTAGGGATCAGTAAGATGCATATGGCCTTAGTTTGTTCTCTCTCTTATATTGAATCACGCTGAACCTCTGGACCTGTGCGTAACATGGCCAGCGGAAAGGTAGTGAATTCCACCTGACTGCCAACGCCGTACGCATGTGTTGAGAAACTGTTACTAACGCTCGTTACTCGATGTTTCATGTGCAATGATCCTAAGATCTCATCTATACTCTACTCACTCGTCTATTCATATTCACGCTACTATATTGTCTATCTCGTCTATTCACATCTAGTACTCTCTCGGTACCCTTGAGCTGTTGTAGCTTCTACCGTTTGTACTGTTCATGACTGTCTAGTGCTAAAAAGGGTCTTGTGACTCTACTGACTTGAATGCATACTGTTCAGGGCAGGGAGAGTGTCCGAGGGGCTCCAATCTAGTCCTGGGGGCAGAGAGACACCCGAAAATACCTGTAGGGGCTATAGACGGTGTTCTGCATTGCACCGGTTCTGACTCAGTGTTTCTGAATTAGCTAGACATCTGACTGTTACACTGTTACTGTTAGTCTGTTAATTCAGACGTACTGCACTATTACTATACTGCCATTGATTGTGAACTGTTATTGAGCGACTACTGTCGTATATCTACTTGCTCTACTTGATACTTGCTATCTTTAGCTATTACGTTCTATTGTGACATAATCATGTTCAAAGTGCTATACCCTCTCGTTGTCTATTGACAATAAAAGTGCTATACTCTCTCTCGGCTATCTACAAAAAACCAAAGTGCCATTACTATTTTGATTGACAAAAGTTAAACAAAAGCACTATATTATTTCGATTGATGTGAATCAATCAACGTGCAATTTACTCTTTACATGACCAACTACTATCTCTCTTCTTGCTATACATGTCGCTTGCTATTTCTTGACAATGATGTTACTTGCTATTGCGTGACTTGACATTAATCATCATGCTATACTTGATTCATCTGCTATTTGAACAATGCTACTTGTGCTATTACATTCTCGACTTTACATGACTCACTCTATCATTAGTTACTCTGCCATTTAATACATTAATTACTTAAAGCCTACTTGACTATTGAGATTTAAGTCATACTGAGCGT
Source organism: Colocasia esculenta (assembly GCA_014218235.1). NCBI lineage: Eukaryota > Viridiplantae > Streptophyta > Magnoliopsida > Alismatales > Araceae > Colocasia > Colocasia esculenta. The sequence goes on along the minus strand of CM024755.1, from coordinate 53,674,216 downwards.
TATCACTCACCCTTCGTTATTTGTTATTGTGTCTCAGGTAAGTCAGACTATGACGTCACACACCAATGGGACAGGACCAGAGTGATGAGCGTCCTGGAGTTAAATGACGAAGTTACCCTAGCACAATTGGAGTCTAATAGTTATTGCTTTAGATTTCTTTTCAATGGAATGATGTCATTGAGCCCTTTGTGTTGGCTCCGAATTAGTGGTTGTAATTGTCTTAGTGATTTTATAATGGAATGAAGAGTTTAGTCCAATTATTGTTCATTAGATACTCTGATTTATTAAACTGACTGTACATTTTTCTCTACTATGCACTTGGTTCACGTTTCCTCCGATTTATTCCGTTGTTAAATTAGAGGGGTGTGACAGTTAGTATCAGAGCCTAGGATGTCATTATTAGGATATTTTAAGTCTAGGGATGTTCTAGGTGAACCACCATGACCGTGTCTAAGTCAACCACCATACCTAGGTGAGAGATTGGGTAAAGCTTGGGGGTATGACTAGGAGCTTAACTATATGTGTAAGCACCCCTAAGTTTAAGAAGAAAATTAATAAGTATTATTGCTCACAGGAACTAGAGGAGATGGCTGGTGAGCATGCACCAATGCACGAATTACAACAGACCGTACAGGGGTTAACTCAAGCCCTTAACAACGTGATTCAAGTAGGAGCAAGAAATGGGGCTGGAGACTTATATGGGAACTTTCAACGAATAAATGCCCCTAGGTTTAATGGAACTCCAGATCCCGATGAAGCTAAAAATTGGGTGAAAGCGATGGAATAGATCTTTAGAGTTATGCAATGTTCAGAGCAGGAGAAAATCCTTCTAGTAACCTTCCAATTGGACCACGATGCTAGAACTTGGTGGGAAGCTACCAGTCGATAATTACCCAACATCAATATAGAGTAAGATAAATTATTAGAACACTTCAACACCAAATACTTTTCTTAGAGGATTCATGAGAAAAAGGCAAATAAATTTGCCAATCTAAAACAACGAATGATGTCTGTAGCAGAATATGAAGTGCAATTTGAAAGACTAGCACAGTATGCACCACATTTGGTGAATACAGAGAAGATGAAGGCCAAGAGAATTTTAGAAGGGTTGAGGCCTGTGTTCTGGGAAAGGTTGGCTCCACTAGACATTGACGTATATTCAGTCATGGTATTGAGAGCTCAATTAGTAGAAGACACCATGGAACTTCTTGAAAAGATCCGTAAGAAGAAGGTGTTAAAAAGGCAACATGCTACTCATTCCAATGATAATAAAGGAAGAAATAAAGTAGATAGCAAGAGAATGAAAGGGGAAGTGAAGCAAAAGGAATTCTGTAAATTTTGTAAGAAACCAGGACATCATATTGATAACTGTTGGAAGAAATTGGGTAGATGTTTGCGATGTGGAAGTCAACAACATCGAGTCATCGATTGTCCAACAAAGAATAACCAAACTCCACGCCAAGGATGATTACAAGCCCTCGTGGATATGAATCATGCCAATGAAGGTGGACAAGGTACCATCATTACACCCTTAGTCAATTTTATATTATTTTCACGATAGCAAAACCCTAAGTGGGGGAGATGATGGAATGAAATATTTCGAGTAAATTGGTAGTCATATCATATCATATGAATTTGGGAACCAAATTCTTTTTAAGTGGGGGAGGATGTAGCACCCCGAAAAATTTCAGTATTTTCAAATTTTAAAATAATAAATTTCTATAAAAATGAAATAATAGAAAACATACATACCATTATCGTATGTGCAAGAACACATCTAAATATTCCGTAAAAACTATAAATCATCGCAATTATTATCCCTAAGTGTTCCACGAAGAAATTCGTGTCACAAAAAATCCGATTGGCCAAGCGTACGTCACAACGTGACTAATTATCCAAATTTAGAAACTAAGTCAAAAAATCGTTAATACGGAAAAATAACACGCCCATAAATTAAACGAACATGTCAGAGAGACATCCAACATCATGAAATGATTACCCATTATCGGAATTGGACCAATGGACCTCTCATAGTCCATGAATAAAAATCAAGTAAGAAAAATATATTAAAATCTGTAACTTTATTATTTCCTAATTAAAAAGGGAAATCCCAAAAGATAAAATCTAATAAATAATGAACTTTGATAAATGGACCATATAAAATTTATTGGGCCATAATAGGGATTTTTAAAAGAAGAATAATAGGAAAATACCCTAAATTCGCAACTTAATTATTACCTAAATAGAAATGGGGTATTTAATGCATTAAATAGGAAGTTTGAGTTAGAATTAGATTCCTAAACCTACCCTAATAGGTTGGCCATGAACTTAGCTCCCATCCTAACCCAAATACGTAGTGGAAAGCTTGGAAGGAGGTTAGGAAAGGAGAAAATTCGGAATTAAATAGGAGTTAGAGTCTTATTAGGAAATAAGACCATAGGAACCATAAATACTCTCCAATCTCTCCATGGCTGGCCCTAACACGTTGCTGGGGTTTGCTGAACCTGGAGGAGAGGCCAGGAAGGGGAAATCATGGGGAGAAGGCTTCATCAAGCTTCATCTCGAGTTCTTCAAGTTCTAGCCCTAGAAGAGGAAATCGACCAAATGTAGGCATTCTCACAATTTAAAATCCTAAGATTTCGTCTGTAGATTGTTCTATGCATCAGGAACAAAACCCTCAAGTTTCATAATTTTCCATCATGCCAATATTTTCATATTGAATTTTGAAGTCCTGTAACTCTCTTGACCCTGAACCTTCATGTTTAATTCATATCTCCTTTAATACTTGATCCCATGCTCTGAAATTTGTATTGAAGATACTGATGCGTAATAGACATCTTTCACCTCTGAAAGCCCTAATTTTTATCCACCCTACTTTGTGAATTAATTCACTCATCACAACTGCTCACTTTGTTATGTACTCCGTGTTTGACATGAATAAAGCATATCAAAACTCTATCTATTTTCAAATTCCAATTTATTGTAAGTACTCACGTATGTCTAGATCAATATGCAACTTGTTTCATGATTTTTCATTGACTATAGAATTAGTTATGAATTTTTGAAGCACCCAGTGTCAAAACATGTTATGTTGGGCCGCAACCCGAGGCTAGACCTTTTCCCACTCAAACTCAGGTGAAGCACCTGAGAACATGACGACCTGATAGGTCACGTTCTCAGGGCTATCGCGGCACAGTACCTGTCACGATCTGATCACGACAGGGCATCCCGTCACGTTCATGCCGCCGACTTGACAGACCTGTCGCGATCCTCATATGACTCTGTTGTGATCTGCCTGTTGTTTAGACAAGCCCGTCGCTACAGTTACAAGCCCCCATCACGTTCACACCTGATCCCGTCGTGACCCTTACAAGGGTGCATTGTGATCTCAACCTTTTGCATAAAAACACACCTTTTTGCAAGATCTCTTATTATACAGTCCCCCCATGTCTTATTAATTGTCTTGTACACAAAAAGACGAAGTTGTAATTATTGAATATATTTTAATTAATTCAAGTTAATCACATGATCTATCTTGCCCATGATTTTCTCTTACACTTGCACTCACTATGAACCATCCTATATGGCTTAACTTGGCATGAAAATTGTCACATGTACATCTAGCAATTTATTTAAATTATATATATATTAATTGCCCTATTTTAAATGAACTGGTCTATGTTTATTCGCGATGTTTTTTTGGGAATACCGATACCGATGCTCCACTGTTCTAGAAATCCTCTAGAACGTCGGTCACTTGTTTCTACATACACACTCTCTCTTGACTTGGACGAATTCTCCGTCGGATACTCCTTCTGTCGAACTAGTGAATCTCTGTTCAAGGCCTCCGTAAGTCTCGTCTGTACATGGGTTCCCACATGGTCGACGAGCTGGTTGTACCCTAACACCTATGATACACTCTAGGGATCAATAAGATCCATACGACCTTAGTTTGTTCTCTCTCTTATCTTGAATCACACCGGACCTCTAGACCTGTGCGTAACATGGCTAGCGGAAAGGTAGTGAATTTCACCTAACTGCCAACGCCGTACGCGTGTGTTGAGCAACTGTTACTATCGCTCGTTACTCGACGTTTCATGTGCAATGACCTTAAGATCTAATCTATACTCTACTCGCTCGTCTTTTCATTTTTACTCTACTATCTTGTCTATCTTGTCTATTCATCTAGTACTCTCTTGGTACCCTTGAGCTGTTGTGGCTTCTACCGTTTGTACTATTCATGACTGTCTAGCGCTAAAAAGGGTCTTGTGACTCTACTGACTTGAATGCATACTATTCAGGGCATGGGGAGTGTCTGAGGCGCTCTAATCTAGTCCTGGGGGCAGAGAGACACCCTGTTGCATAGCTAGCAAGCCCAGAGGGGGGGTGAATGGGATTCCTAAAAATTATTTAACATTCAAAACCTATTCACGAAACAGTCACACAAAACACACTTTGCAGATTGTTAGTGTTAGTGATTTGAAAAATCAAACACACAAAAGCAATCACACGACACCAGGAATTATCCTAGTTCGGATCTCCTCTCCTTAGGAGTCCTACATCCAGTCCTTGAGCAATATCTCAGGATTTCACTAACAAGGGTACAGTCCCCCTTAAGGACACTACAGCAGCCAGCACCCCAGCTGGTCTTCCTTCACCTGAAGGGAACAACACCCTGGATACCCCACCAGGTCTTCCTTCACAACAGAAGGGAACAACACAAGAGAATGATCAAAGAGATGATGCCCCTAGATCAAGCTTATAGAACACTGCTTGATCTGAAGCAACGATTGAGAAGAAGAAGAGATCTACAATCAAGGACTCTTCTCAGACCAAAAATCTCTCTCACAGATCTGAACTTCGCACAGAGAGCAACAACTAAGACTAATGGGAGTTTTTGCTTGGCTCTAGGAAAATCTTTACATAACGTTTGAAGGCGTTGAAAACTTCGTGTTCTCTAACAGTTCTTCTCAATATCTCTTTAGGAACTTCATTCTTCTATATATATATCATCTTTTGAAATTTGAACATTTAAGTATCTGTTGTCTCTATGCATAAGTGTATGTTAGACTGCTTGACACTTGGGAGCTTCCAGTCAATAGTCCTTTATCCTTTCATGCATGCAAAGAGAGAGATGATCTTCTGTAGTCTTCTTTGGCTTCTATTTTATCCAACGTTGTATGACGGATGCTGTCAGAGACCTGCACATATTTAAAGCTTGAACAATAGACAGCTAAGCTGTTTCTTGTTGTCAGTCAACGTCAGCACGAAGGTTCATCAAAATAGTAATGCCATTTTGTTGATCTAAAAGATGTTCACAAAGAGGATACGATAATGGAAGATATTGTCTGCATGCATGCAGAGATACGTACTATCATAATAAATGCATGGCTGTCAAAAGATATAGGTGAAGATTTTAACTTTTCAACATTTTCAAAGATTAGCTCGAAAATTGAATCGATGCTTTCCATGTAGTCGTTATATATATATGACTTATAAAATCATTCTGAAGTTATAAACAAGTCGATGTTCGAATTGTTATGAACAAATCGATGTGCAAATCGTTATGATTGTTATGAAAAATTCGATGTACAAATCGTTAAGATGTTATGAACAAATCGATGTACAAATCATATGATGTTAAGAACAATTCGATGTAAAAATCGTTAAGATGTTATGAACAAATCGATGTACAAATCGTTATGATGTTATGAACAAATCGATGTACAAATCATTATGATGTTATGAACAATTCGATGTACAAATCGTTAAGATGTTATGAACAAATCGATGTACAAATCGTTAAGATGTTATGAACAAATCGATGTACAAATCGTTAAGATGTTATGAACAAATCGATGTACAAATCGTTAAGATGTTATGAACAAATCGATGTACAAATCGTTATGATCAAAGAAATCCTTACAGAAAGCAAATCGTTACGATCACTAAAGAAATCGTTGCAGAAAGCAAATCGTTATGGGGGCATGTCGTTGCGATCTCTTAACAAATCGTTGTGAGGGCAAGTCGTTGCGATCTCTTAACAAATCGTTGTGTGGGCAAGTCGTTGCAATCTTTTAACAAATCGTTGTGAGGGCAAGTCGTTGCGATCTCTTAACAAATCGTTATGAGCACACCGAATCCTTATGAGTATGAAATCGATATGAAACTAAGGAAATCGTTATATCTCCATAGAAATCGTTATGACCTATAGTGGAAATCGATGTGTACTCAGACAAATATTGATGCTTTGAACTTACATTGTTGTAGAGAGATGAATACTTACTTGATTAGCTTGTTTTCCCTTGGTTTATTTCCTGTGCTTAGACTTCATAGAAAATGTGTTAGTAACCTTTATCATAGTTTTGTTAATCACCAAAATAGATGTGTAATTTATTTAAATTACATGGAGATAGACTGATCATCAATCTCTCCCTTTTTGGTGATGACAAAACTTAACAAGAAGCACACATTATCTAAAATATCTGAAATAATTCTAAGTATGATTGAGGAAATAACATAAGGAATGTATTTCAGAAATGCAATATTTCCCCCCTTTTTGTCATTTAAGCAAAAACATCAAACGCTCGAGACAAAGAAGAAGAGAAAAGATAAATGAGAGAGCACAAAAACTATATTGGATTAAACTTGAGGGGGTACAGGGAGGTAGACATTTGGAGAAAGAAGAGAGGCATGCCGGGAAATAAGTTCCCAAGCCTTAATCTCCTGTTCTTCAAAAAGTTGTTGGAAGATGCCAAAATCTATAGAGAAAGATGCACCCATCTCAGAACGCATGTGCTCAATGTAAAGCTACCGTTGATCTTCTAAGAAACGTGCATACTGATTCTTATCAAGGGTGAACTGGAAATGGCTTGACTTCCCAAAATTGGCACGCTGAAGAAAGTGAGCAATGGTAACATGATAGAAGAACTGATGATCCTTCACGTCCTTTTTTAAGGAAATAAAAGAAGGGTACCGCTCAGCCCATTGCACAAATAGTTCCTGAACTGGATTGATGGAATTCAAGTCCAGAAAAGCTTCAACAGAGAAAGGTGGCTTGCCTACTCGGACTAAACAGTTGTTCAAGGATTCCAACTGGATAGCAGATTGATTGTAGTACTTCTCCCAGTCTGTGGGAGAGAGCCTTTCACATTCAGACATCAAGGGAGCAAGCACTACAGAAGAGATGTGGCTCAGATGATATTCGCGAAAGATAAACCTTTGAAAGGAGGGAAGGCGACTTTGCTGAGTTGAGATTCTCCCCATGACTCTGGCAAATCTTTGAAAGGCATGAGAGCCAACAGAGGAATCCAAGACCAAGGAGTGTAACTTCGGAAGAAATACTACTTCAGGCATCTGCAGAGTGGTGAAGTTCACTGGGAAGGGGCAATTTATTGGACTTTCAGATTGAACAGTAGCAAGAGCCCCATGGAATTGGCCAAACTAAACTTCGGGTAGCTTTTGCAAATAACAAAAATCATTGTAAAGCTGGAAGCACCTGGTGATTCTGATTTCTTTGAGAATGAAAGGGCCCCAAAGTGCTTGATGATGAAAGACAAACCACTCAGAAAGGGTGAAAGGATGATCCTGTCGAGGGGTGCTGTCTGATCTGGCAAGAAGATACTTATTGTAGAGAGTCTTATGCCCTTTAGCCCATTGATCTTCATTCTTGCATTCAGCCAATTGGAAGATTTTGAGTTGGTCGGCTTTGGGAAGGTGGCAGTAGGGAAATATTATGTTAAGGTGATCAGTTAGATTGAGAAAAGGAATGCCAAAAAGGTTAGCGAGAACACATTTTTGGAGATATTCATAATAAATTGGTATCCTTCGATTTTCAACTATGAGGGAGTACCAAAGAGGAGGAAACATGGGTTCAGAGGAAAGAGCAAGAGTTTTTGAAAATTTCCTCTTTTGAGAAACATGACTAGAAGAATAAATCCTGTGAACATGGGAAGCAACTATTAGGATTGTGATGAGTGTGGTTCGTTCCAACTCATCCTGAAATTTATTTTGAAAAACACTGGCAAGTCGTGGATCAGTAGGAGAAATTGTAACAGATGTAGGTGGAATAGGAGGATGATGGAATGATTTAGGAGAAAGAATAGTGGATGGCCTGGTTGATGAGGGACCAGATGATGAAGAGGCTCCAGTTGATGAAGAGATTGGAGGATCGGTATCAACAGGAGGAGAGGGAGAAATGGATGTGGAAATGATAGTGGGCATGATAGGAGACGGATAAGGATTAGACGGAAAAGGTGCTGGAGATGAGATGGTTCTTGGCACAGGTTGTTTGAAGGTAGGTGGAGCTGGAGGTGCTGTGGAAGAAGAAGGTGGTGAGGGAGGGTCTGGTGTTGCAAGAGATGAAGACTCATGGGCTTTGGGAGCAACGGCAGACTCAACTACTCTTTGATCCACACCTTCAGAGATCAATGGCCCTGGTGGCCCAACCACAACTTGAGATGGCCCTGATGGCCCCAGCTTCTCAACGCCACAAGTTGATTCCACTGCAGGTATTATATTCAAATCATTTTGTGGCCCGGATGGCCCTGTTCATGCCTCTGGAAACTACCCTGATGGCCCTGCATTTTCTTCTGCTGGCCTTGGCCCTGATGGCCCTGCATTTTCTTCTGCTGCCCTTGGCCCAGATGGCCTTGCATTACTAATTGGATCAGCATGAGAGAGATCTGGAGGGGCAGAGGTGGTTTGTACCCTTGAAGAGATGAGCTTCTTGACACTGTCAAACTCACATTTCATCCATCTGCATAATTGCTTGAACATTCTAAAATCATCTCTCAAGCTATGTACTTTAGTGGACAAAGTTCCAAGTTCATTTGTTACAGAAGTTTGGCTGATAGAGATGGACTGAATATCCTATTGCATAGATATGATGGCTTTGCCTTGCTCATTCAACCTTCTAATGATAGGCTTCAAATTGACCTTCAGTTGTTTCTTCTTTGACCTTCGATGAGCTACTTGTTTCCCTTTTTGGCCTGCCCTTGCAATGGGCTCCACAAAATCAGCATGTTCCTTAGGGAATTGATCATTAATAGAAATGTTTTCAGTGTGCTCCCCCTGAGGTGCTCCTTCTTTCTCAGATGATTGCTCCCCCTGAGAAAGAGCATCTTCCATTTGATCTTCTTCAATAGTGATTTCTTGCTCCCCCTGAATGGGAGCTTCCTCTACGATGATTTCCTCAGTGTGGCCTGGAGCCACAGTTTCTGCCGCTGAATCACCACCAATTTCTGACTCCTCCTAAGTGCTTTGGATGGAGTCCAGCACATCCCTGAGTATAGTGGCTACTCGGGAAGAGGGAGGAGGATCCTCTGAACTATGCCCAACTGGCTCAATCTCCTCAGGAGGAATATCCTCAATCCTGCTGCTTGATACTGCTACTGCTGCTGATGGGTCTGCTTCCACAGATGGTGCTGCTACTACTTCTGGTTCTGCTGCTGCTTGAACTGCTTCTACCTTTGGAATCGCAGGAACTGCGCCAGCTGCTTCCTGACCTTCTTGGGCTTCTCCAATGATGGCTTCACCCTCAGCCACATAAGTCTTTGACCATACACCATTTACCATAGAGAATCATCTTTTACTTAAATTTCTGGACCGGATTGCTTGGCCCATCTTCTTAGACACATCTCCTACTACACTTATGCCATAATGGTGAAAAATCTTCGTCAGGAGATGGGCATAAGGTAAAGAAACATTCAGCTTGCTCTTTGTGTCCCATACCTAAGAGCTTGCAAACTTCATCCTTTCAATCATGAGCTCTGCAGTGTTGATGTCTTGGTTCTTGATAGCCCAAAACATTAAATTTGAATCAGCCCTAGTGCAGGTTGAAAAGGTAGCACTTCTGGGAACCACAATCTGACAAACTACAAAATGCAAGATGCGATTGAATGCATTCAACTGGTTTACATCCACTTTGTCATCTTTTAGTCTGAACTCGAAACCAACTATCCCTAAACCCTTTTCTTGGATATTCACAGTGTGAAATCCACTGTGTTCGGAGGTACCCACACCAAATAGTGATGCCAATAATTCTCGTGTGACCCTAATCTGGGTTCCCTTGACCATGGAAATCAAGGTCCCGACTGCCTCTGACTTCAGACACACATAGAAAGCTTTTACCATATCCAAAAAACATACTTCAGAGATGGTAGCCATTTTTGTCCACTTCAAACTGTCTAATGCTTCAACGATGCTCCCCATTCCATTCTTCTGCAAATCTGCCACATCCATTGCTTTGTGACCGCATAGCTTGATTTTCACAGACGCAAACCATACTTGCTGCTCGGTGGTAAGAAATTCGGCTCTGTAGCCCCCGATGCTGCCGGAACTACCAGAAGAGTCCATGGATTTGAACGGAGAGAGTTTCTGGAGGAATGGAAAGAGGAATGGAATATAAGCCCTCAAGAAATTTCTGGCGGGAAGTGGTTGGAAGCTTGAACTCCCAGAGAGTCGATGTCGGAGTCGTTAGGATATCACCTCAGGCAGGTGAATGAGAGAGGGAAAGATAGGAGATGAATCGTTCCCACACAGATTTCGGGATTTATGAAGAGAAATAGTGACTTTTTCTTTTTGAAACCAGAGGCGCCTTTATAGCAAAGGAATACGACAAAAGACTAGTTCGATAAGAATAAGGACTTATAAAATAACGAACCAACAAGACAAAATTAACAGGATTATCATTAATTGGAAATTTTCTCAAATTTTTGGGAGGAGAAATAATTCAAATTCTGAAAAATTAATATTTCAGTTTCTGGCAGATAAATCTTTCACAATTTACACATGCCTAATTCCCTTCTAAGAGAAGTAAATCTCTCTTCAGGTAAGGCCTTTGTGATGATGTCTGCTAAATGATTATTTGTATCAATAAATGAAATATCTATATTACCATTTGCTACATGATCACGAATGAAATGATATCTAACCTCAATGTGTTTAGTCCTTGAGTGCTGTACTGGATTCTTGGTTAAATTTATATCACTTGTGTTGTCACATAATAGTGGAATTGTCTTGATATGTAGCCCATAATCCTCAAGTTGTTGCTTGATCCATAGGAGTTGTGTACAGCAACTTCCAGGAGCTACGTACTCAGCTTTAGCTGTTGACAGTGCTACTGAGTTTTATTTCTTAGAGGACCATGATATCAGACATCCTGCAAGGAATTGGCAACAACCACTGGTGCTTTTTCTATCTATTTTGCACCCAGCGTAGTCAGCATCAGTGTATCCTACTAAGTTAATTTCACATGATTTTGGATACCAAAGACCTAAGTCATGAGTTCTAGCTAAACATCTAAAAATTCTTTTTATTGAAATTAGATGAGATTCTCTAGGATCTGCCTGATACCTAGCGCAGATGCATACACTAAATAAAATATCATACACAGTTAAGTATAGTAAATAAAATATCAGGTCTACTAGCAGTTAAGTATAGTAAGGATCCTATCATACCTCTGTAGGTTTTTTAATCTACATTCTTGCCATCTTTGTCACTGTCCATTCTTATTGATGTGCTCATAGGTGTTGACAATGGCTTGGCATTATCAAATCCAAATTTCTTTAAGAGTTCCTTGGTGTATTCAGTTTGGCAGATGTGAGTCCCTTCCTTTCCTTGTTTGATTTACAGTCTAAGAAAGTAATTGAGCTCTCTCATCATGCTCATCTCGAACTCTCCCAACATAAGATTCTCAAAGTACTTGCAAAGAGATTCGTCAGTAGAACCAAATATTATGTCATCAACATAAATTTGAACAAGCAATATATGTTTGACTTTAGATTTGATGAACATAGTACTATCTACTTGACCTTTAATAAAACCATGATTTAATAGAAAAGAGCTAAGCCTTTCATACCAGGCCCTAGGTGCTTGTTTTAAACCATATAAAGCTTTGTGTAATTTAAAACATGATTTGGAAATTCAGTGTCATCAAAGCCTGGAGGGTGTTCTACATAAACTTCCTCCTTAATAAAACCATTAAGAAATGCAGACTTTACATCCATTTGAAATAATTTCACATCTAGTGCAGATGCATATGCAAGTAGGATTCTAATAGCCTCAAGTCTAGCCACAAGCGCATAGGTTTCATCGAAATCTATGCCTTCCTCTTGGGAATAGCCTTGAGCTACCAATCTGGCCATGTTTCTTATGATCACACCAGCTTCATCCAATTTATTTCTGAACACCCATTTGATGCCAATCACTGGATTATCTGATGATCTAGGAACAAGTGACCAAACCTGGTTTCTCTCTTGAACTGATTCAATTCATCTTGCATGGCTAAAATCCAGGATTCATCAGTGATGGCTTCATTGACTGTCCTAGGCTTTATTTGAGAGACAAAAGTTAAATAATCACATGAAATTATGTTACGTCTTGTTCTTACCCCTACAGATGGATCACCAATGATGTTTTCAGGAGGGTGATCTTTCTTGTAACTCCACTCTTTTGGAAGATTTTGATGAGAAATATCCCTTTGTTGAAGGTCTTCCAGAGGTGGATCTTCCTTGTCCTCAATTGATGTATTCTTTAATTTCTTGGACAATTCATCTACATCATCATTACCACTATCTTCTTCCTTTCTCAAGGAAGGGTTAGCTTCATAAAAAATAACATGTACTGACTGCTCAATCAATGAAGTATGTTTATTAAACACTCTATATCCTTTTGGTTTAGAAGCATACCCCATGAAGATGCCTTCATCTGATTTGGCATCTAACTTACCAATGTCTCTTTTGCCGTTGTTGTGGATGAAGCATGGACATCCGAATGTCTTGAAGTGACTGATCTTGGGCTTCTTTCCCTTGAACAATTCATACGCAGTCTTTTTCAAGATAGGCCTGATCATTACTCTATTGATGACGTAACTTGCTGTGTTGACTGCTTCAGCCCAAAAATATCTTGGAAGATCATATTCTGATAACATTGTTCTTGCCATATCCAATAAAGTCCTATTCTTTCTCTCAGCAACTCCATTCTGCTGTGGTGTCCTTGGTGCTAAGAAATTGTACTCTATTCCTTGGTCATCACAGAATTTTGCGAATTTATCATTTTGAAATTCTCCTCCATGATCTGACCTGATTCCAATAATGCTGAACTTCTTATCTTTCTGAACCATTTTGCTGAAGCGTACAAAGCTATCAAATGTATCAGCTTTGTGTTCCAGAAAGGATACCCATGTTAATCTTGAATAGTCATCTACTATAACGAATCCAAAATTCTTTCCTCCAAGACTTGTGGTCGTCATTGGCCCAAATAAATCCATATGAAGGAGTTCTAAGGGTTTAGAGGTTGTTACCACAGTCTTTGACTTTAAGGATGACTTAGTGTGCTTTCCTTTTGCACATGGTCCACAGACACCGTCCATTTTTGTGCTGACCTTTGGCAGACCTTCCACCAGGTTTCTCTTGATCAGCTTTCTCATGCCATCTAGACTGCAGTGGCACAATCTTCTGTGCCACAACTCAGTTGACTGCTCTTTGCTGGCTGCTAAACAAGTGTCTTGATCTTTCAGCTGTTCAAGGTAAAGCACGTACAAATTCTTCTCTCTGTTGGCTTCAAAAATCACCTCTCCATCCTTCATAATACTGCATTTGGATTCTTGAAATCTGATCTAATGACCCTTGTCGCATAACTGGCTAATGCTGATAAGGTTGTGCTTCAGGCCTTTTACACATAGAACATCTTCAATTACTATCTTGCCTTTGCTGCTCACTGATCCACTGCCTATCACAGTCCCTTTTCCATTATCTCCATAGGTGACTGTGCCTTCTTCAGCTTCTAAATGGATAAACAACCTTCTGTTTTCTAACATATGCCTTGAGCATCCACTGTCCAAGTACCACTTGGATTCCCGAGGTTTTTTCTGAAATGAAAACATCAAGTTTTAGGTACCCAAGTTCTTTTGGGTCCTGATTGGTTAGTGTCATCAGTTTTTCTTTTGATTATCCTTCTTTTATGTTTAGTTGGACATGTTATTTTATTGTGACCTAGCTTGTTGCAATGACTACAACATGTTGTTTCAGTTACTTTTTCATATGAAGTATATTTAAAGTTTGATTTATATGCTATATCTTGTTCAGGTACGAATTTTAGAGTTGGATATGTTTTAGGGTATATTGTTGTATCTTCATTATCTGGTGAAGTGTAACTTAATCCATTCTTCTTTTTACCTGATCTTCTGGCTCCTCTTAGTATTAAGGAATTTTTACCATTAGTAAATTTTTCTAACGTACTTGATAGTTTATCATTTTCTTCTGTTAGTCTTTTGATTTCCCTTTTTAATTCGTCTGAACTTTCTTGTTTTTCTAATTTTGTTATTTGTGTATTTTTATCTTTTAGATTTTCGCATAGAAACTCATTTCTTCTTTTAAGTTCACTAACTTGCTTCTCTAGTTGTTCGTTTTATGATTTCAAATCTGAATTGGAATTTTCTAGACATGCAACATTTTTCTTACTAGCTTTTAATAATTTCATACTTCTCTATATTTATCATACAGTTCATTAAAAGCATCTTCTATGTTATCTGAATCAGAATCATTACAGGAATCAAAGGATGAGTCAGAGGTTACCTTTTCTACGATGTCTGCCATGAAGGCTAGGTTAGCCTTTTCTTCTTCCTCACTGTTTGAGGTTGACTCGCTATCCGAGTCACTGCTGTTGTCCCAAGCTGCTGCCATGGCTTTCTTCTTATATCTTCTGAACTTTCTTGAACTGTCTTTCTTTCTGAATTTAGATTTCTTGAGCTTTGGACACTCTACCTTGATGTGTCCTGGCTTCTTGAACTCATAACAAATTGGTTCATTCTTCTTTATGTCCTTTGCTTCAGGTTTCTTGAAATCCTTTCCCTTTTTGAAGTATCGTCTGCCAGATTGATACTTCTTTTTCTTGGCCAATATCCATTGTAGTCTCCTAGATAGCATTGCTTCTTCATCTTCACTGTCTTGACTACTGGATTCATCTTTTGATTGTTCCTCAGAGCTGCCTTCTGCTGCTTTGAGGGTATTTGTGTGCTTCTTTCTAATGGATGATTCTCCTAATCTCTCCATGTTTATCTCATGAGCCATGAGGGACCCAATGAGTTTTTCCAATGACATCCTTTTCAAGTCATTGGCTTCTTCTATAGCTGTTACCGTGGGAGTCCAAGAAGATGGTAGGGATCTAAGAATTTTCCTTACCATATCTCCCATCTCATAGCTTTTTCCTAATCCTGCTAACCCGTTAGTGATGTCTGTAAATCTGCTGAACATTTAGGTTATAGATTCTCCTGACTACATCTGGAACCTTTCATATTTTGTCACCAGAATGTCTATCCTGGTTTCCTTGACTTTGTATGTGCCTTCATAAGTGATCCCGAGCTTTTCCCACATTTCCATGGCGGATTTGCAGGCAGATACATGGTTGAATTGCTTTTTACTGAGGGCACAACATAAAATGCTTTTGGCTTTGCAGTTGAGAGAAATCTTCTTTCTATCATCTTCTGTCCAGTTGTCTCTGCTGTTTAGAACAACTAGATCGCCTTCTTCTACTATGGACCATATTTGGAAATCGAATCCTTGTAGGAAGTATTCCATTCTTGTTTTCCAGTAGGTGTAATCTTCTCCGTCGAATAGCGGTGGCCTGTTGACTGACTGACCTTCTGAGTGACCTTGGGTTGCCATTTGATCTTTTCTCTTCAAAACGTTGGATTTTCTTCTTTGACGAAGAGACTAGCTCTGATACCACTTGTTGCCCAGCTAGCAAGCCCAGAGGGGGGGTGAATGGGATTCTTAAAAATTATTTAACATTCAAAACCTGTTCACGAAACAGTCATACAAAACACACTTTGTAGATTGTTAGTGTTAGTGATTTGAAAAATCAAACACACAAAAGCAATCACACGACACAAGGAATTATCCTGGTTTGGATCTCCTCTCCTTAGGAGTCCTACGTCCAGTCCCTGAGCAATATCTCAAGATTTCACTAACAAGGGTACAATCCCCCTTAAGCACACTACAGCACCCAGCACCCTAGCTGGTATTCCTTCACCCGAAGGGAACAACACCCTGGATACCCCACCAGGTCTTTCTTCACAACAGAAGGGAACAACACAAAGAATGATCAAAGAGATGATGCCCCTAGATCAAGCTTATAGAACACTGCTTGATTTGAAGCAAGGACTGAGAAGAAGAAGAGATCAACAATCAAGGACTCTTCTCAGACCAAAAAGCTCTCTCACAGATCTGAACTTCGCACAGAGAGCAAGAGCTATGACTAATGGGAGTTTTTGTATGGCTCTGGGAAAAGCTTTGCAGAACGTTGAACGCATTGAAAACTTCGTGTTCTCTAACAGTTCTTCTCAATATCTCTTTAGGAAATTCATTCTTCTATATATATATCATCTTATGAAATTTGAACGTTGAAGTATCCGTTGTCTCTATGCATAAGTGTACGTTAGACTGCTTGACACTTGGGAGCTTCCAGTCAACAGTCCCTTATCTTTTCATGCATGCAAAGAGAGAGAGGATCTTCTGTAGTCTTCTTTGGCTTCTATTTTGTCCAACTTTGTATGACGGATGCTGTCAGAGACCTGCACATATTTAAAGCTTGAACAATAGACAGCTAAGCTGTTTCTTGTTGTCAGTCAACGTCAGAACGAAAGTTCATCAAAATAGTAATGCAATTTTGTTGATCTAAAAGATGTTCACAGAGAGGATACAATAATGGAAGATATTGTTTACATGCATGCAGAGATATGTACTATCATAATAAATGCATGGTTGTCAAAAGATATACGTGAAGATTTTAACTTTTCAACATTTTCAAAGATTAGCTCGAAGATCGAATCGATGCTTTCCATGAAGTCGTTATATATATATGACTTATAAAATCGTTGTGAAGTTATAAACAAGTTGATGTTCAAATTGCTATGATGTTATGAACAAATCGATGTGCAAATCGTTATGATTGTTATGAACAATTCGATGTACAAATCGTTAAGATGTTATGAACAAATCGATGTACAAATCGTTATGATGTTATGAACAAATCGATGTACAAATCGTTAATATGTTATGAACAAATCGATGTACAAATCGTTATGATGTTATGAGCAAATCGATGTACAAATCATTATGATGTTATGAACAAATCGATGTACAAATCCTTAAGATGTTATGAACAAATCGATGTACAAATCGTTAAGATGTTATGAACAAATCGATGTATAAATCGTTAAGATGTTATGAACAAATCGATGTACAAATCATTATGATCAAAGAAATCATTGCAGAAAGCAAATCGTTACGATCACTAAAGAAATAGTTGCAAAAAGCAAATCATTATGAGGGCAAGTTGTTGCGATCTCTTAACAAATCGTTGTGAGGGCAAGTTGTTGTGATCTCTTAACAAATCATTGTGAGGGCAAGTCGTTGCGATCTCTTAACAAATTGTTATGAGCACATCAAATCCTTATGAGTATGAAATCGATATGAAACTAAGGAAATCGTTATATCTCTAGAGAAATCGTTATGACCTATAGTGGAAATCAATGTGTACTTAGACAATATTGATGCTTTGAACTTACATTGTTGTAGAGAGATGAATACTTACTTGATTAGCTTATTTTCCCTTGGTTTATTTCCTATGCTTAGACTTCATAGAAAAGCTGTTAGTAACCTTTATCATAGTTTTGTTAATCACCAAAATAGATGTGTAATTTATTTAAATTACATGGAGATAGACTTATCATCACACCCGAAAATACCTGCAGGGGCTATAGACGGTGTTCTGCATTGCACCGGTTCTGGCTGACTATTTCTGAATTAGTTAGACATCTGACTATTACACTATTACTCTTAGTCTGTTAATTCAGACATACTGCACTATTACTGTACTGCCATTGACTGTTACTGAACTATTATTGAGCGACTACTGTCGTACATCTACTTGCTCTACTTGATACTTGCTATCTTGAGCTACTGCGTTCTATCGTGACATAATCATGTTCAAAGTGTTATACTCTCTCGTTGTATATTGACAATAAAAGTGCTATACTCTCTCTCGGCTATCTACGAAAACCAAACTGTCATTACTATTTTGATTGACGAAAGTTAATCAAAAGTACTATACTATTTCGATTGATGAGAATCAATCAACGTGCAATTTACTCTTTACATGACCAACTATTATCTCTCTTCTTGCTATACATGTCGCTTGCTATTTCTTGACAATGACGTTACTTGCTATTGCGTGACTTGACATTAATCATCGTGCTATACTTGATTCATCTTCTATTTGAACCATGCTACTTGTGCTATTACTTTCTCGACATTACATGACTCACTCTATCATTAGTTACTCTGCCATTTAATGCGTTAATTACTTATAGCCTGCTTGACTATTGAGATTTAAGTCCTACTGGGCATTATCACTCACCCTTCGTTATTTGTTATTGTGTCTCAGGTAAGTCAGACCATGACGTCACACACACCAATGGGATAGGACCAGAGTGATGAGCGTCCTGGAGTCAAATGACGAAGTTATCCTAGCACAATTGGAGTCTAATAGTTATTGCTTTAGATTTCATTTCAATGGAATGTTGTCATTGAGTCCTATGTGTTGGCTCTGAATTAGTGGTTGTAATTGTCTTAGTGATTTTATAATGAAATGAAGAGTTTAGTCCAATTATTGTTCATTAGATACTCTGATTTATTCAACTGACTGTACATTTTTCTCTACTATGCACTTGGTTCACGTTTCCTCTGATTTATTCCGCTGCTAAATTGGAGGGGCGTGACATGATTCCTAGAGGAAAACATGCTCTCCAACCTCGAACTCTAAGTCCTTCCTTTTGTTGTCGCAATAGCTCTTCTACCTATCCTATACTACAATCAACCTCTGTCTGATGAGATGGATCTTGTCTGATGTTTCTTGAACCAACTTAGGTCCTATCAACTGTCTATCTCCAGTCTCCTCCCAACACAAAGGAGACCTATAGAGTCGACCGTACAATGCCTTGAATGGATCCATGCCTATACTTACGTGGAACTATTGTTGTAAGCAAACTCCATAAGAGGTAGGTGATGTTCCGAGTCGCCCTTCCAGTCAAGCACCGACACTCTCAACATGTCCTCGAGCATCTAAATTGTTCTCTCAGACTGACCATCTGTCTGAGGATGGAAAGCCGAACTAAGCTTCAACTTAGAACCCAAAGCCTCTTGGAGACCTTGCCATAAACTCGACATAAACCGCGGGTCTCTATCCGAGGTAATGGACTTCGGCACTCCATGCAGTCTCACAATGCTATTCACATATAGTCTCGCCAAGCTCTCCACAGATTACTTCTTCCTCATAGGTAAGATGTAACAACCCTCCTTATACCGGTACGATTATACCGATCCACATCAATATAAAGGGCGTCATTACAGTGGGACATTTACCCAACACTACACTATAGGTTGGAACGTACATGAATAACAAAAGAGTACAGTGGAAATAAAATAGAAGTCTTATTCCATCATCATTCACATAATTCCACAGTTTATATAGCAAAAGTAAAGAAAGAACAATTATCCACATTATACATGTCCATATGAAATAACATTGTCCATAACATTGTTTACATACACAAGTATAACTACTCCTCACGCTCTGAGTCGCTCCTCACTAAGTCCTCCTGAATTACACAGACACCTATCTCACCTGTATGTCAAAGCAAGAATGAGTCTTCTAAAAAGAAAGACTCAGTAAGCAATCTAAGGAACATCCTTACACACATCACACACATGCTATTCTTATAATCCATAAGAGAAAATACATGGTAAATGCTTCATTTCAATTAACAAATAAACATGAACAACCTACACATGCTTTCTACACATAATATATAACATGAATCATGGTTTCAAATTCTATTTATATCATTTCACAATTGTACACAATTTGATCATGGGAATGTGCACATAATAACTAGCAAACCTAGCATGATATCTAATCAATTTCACATGCTTTTATAACACTTATTCCCATCTTAAGCTTGCTGTTTTAACATAATTGTATCACATTCACATATTTTCACATCATTTCACATGCTATCACATTAACATAACACTTTCACATTTTCACATTTCACATATTCACATTTTCGCATATTCACATTTTACACTTAATTTGTCGTGACACATAGTCCGAACCACCATAAAGAAGGACACACATTCACATAACACATACCTGTCACGTAGGCAACACAATGACGAATCTTGGTTAACTGTGCAGAATTGGGAGAAGCCCTCTCCACCCTAACCAGTGGTGCTTGTCCACCTTCAGGATTTTATCCTAATACCCATAGGATATCATAGAATGAGCCTTCCCATAGGGACTTTACTATAGTACGGCTCCACAGCCTTCTATGGTAGCAGTGTCAATGTCGGCACAATTTACACATTATCACTTAATCACATGTTCTCAATTACTTATATACACACTTTAATTCATTCACACACACTTAGACAATTAGACATGCTTCAATTTACAGAATATAATATTACTATTTCACAGTGGCAATTTAACCATAACAGTGCTTAATCATGTTGCAATTCACTAATTTTTACATGGTTTAACTCACATAGACTTAATCATGGTTTAATACCCTCGTTCCAAGCAAATAGTACCCATGGGTGTCAAAAAGTGTCAAATGTTTATCGCAGACTTCTTACAGGTAATATGTCACATGTCTAATTTTTCATATTTTTTGCAATAGAAAAATTAATTTTAACAATTTAACATAGAATTCAGGTAATTTCAATGAAATACTTACTTAACATGGTAGACAGTAGAGCAGTTAGTTCTAATAGGTTCAAAACATGAGAATAGTAACCCTAATACCATACAAATTTTATGTGACATTATCATGTCGTAAAACTAATTTTTCAGAATTAAATATAGTCATAACATGCTTACTCCTCCACAACCGGAATTATATTAATTATAATCATGCACAGAAATTCGACTGAACCTCATGATATGACCTATTGACCATACCTAACCAACCATAAATTTTACAACATGTACATATCACCAGAAGTCCTAAAATCACAGCACAGAGATACAAACAATTGTTCTGAATAACCTGAAGAACTTGGCGGCAAGGGGCTTGCCGCCAACATGGGTTAATGGCACATGATGTTGCCGCCAACTCAGGATACTGACGGCAACAAGCTTGCCGCTAATTTCTTGTCTACAGAAAGTGTAGACTGAACGTAAATAAAATGGAGAATTGGGGTTCCAAGACACGAATAAAATCTATAAAAATTGCTAGGACCTAGGGGACATGTCTAGGGCTTTAAACCATCGATTACTTTCCTGTAAATAAAACTCTAAAGGATTGATTTAGTCAAAGAAGCCCTCCTCGGCCAAGCCAAGAAGGTGTAGAAATCTCCTCCCAAATCCAGTCTTTTGTTGATGCAGATGGATCTCCGGAGTCGAGGAAGATTCAACAATCCAAGGAGTACCTCCCAGTCGATGTAGATCGCCGGAAGAAGCCCACACACATCGGATCAAGCTTCGCAAAAGTACTGGTTTTCTCACAAGAACCCTAATTTTCTCATAAGCCCAAAAAGACCTAATCTCGCCGAAACTAGGTGTTTTATAGAGTTAATGGGTCGGGGTACGCATTACATTAGGTTTCCTACCGTTGGAGGGTAGTTTCCTAAACAAGAACCCAAGAAAACGCAGCCGTTTTCAGATCTGGAATCAAAACATAACTAGGAAATAAACTACCACATTACTGTCGTTAACAAGAAGTCAGCGTCCATTGATCTGGACGTCAATATGAAGTCAACGACACATTGGTTGCCGTCAACCTACCCTTAACGTCATTGATGTTAATGTTAACAAGGATTTCGGCAAAAACACAGAACATCCAATAACCAATATACACCATATAGATACATACAATATGTATAGTATTATTTAAATACAATGTGAACAGAATTAAATAAATACAATATGTACAGAAATATCATGTATATACATATACACATAAGTAAATAAATAATTATAATATACACAAAGTTAAATAAGCATAATATGAACAAAATTTGAGGGCCTTACACCCTCTCCCCCTAAAAGAAAACTTCGTCCTCGAAGTTAGAACGAAAATACTAACAAACATGTGGGGATACTTCTTCTTCATGGCGTCCTCAAGCTCCCATGTAGCCTTCTCCCGCAAGAAGTTCCATCATAACACCTTTACAGATGCAATACTCTTGTTCCTGAGATACTGAACCTTCCAGTCTAGGATAGCTACTGGTTGCTCTATATACGACAAGTCTGGCTGAATCTCCACTGGCTTGTGACTAATAACATGAGACAGATCTCGCACATATCTGCTGAGCATAGATATGTGGAAAATTGGATGTACACTAGCTAACGCTGGGGGTAAAGCTAGCTCATATGCCACGCTGCCCATCCACCTTAGAATCTCAAACGGGCAAATGAACCTCAGACTCAACTTGCTGTGCTTTCCAAACCTAACAACGCCTCGGGTAGGCAAAACCATAAGAAATACATACCCACCAACCTCTAACTCCAAATCCTTCCTCCTATTGTCGGCATAGCTCTTCCACATATCCTACGCCACAACCAATCTCTGACTGATAAGCTGAATCTTATCCGAAGTCTCTTGCACCAACTCTGGACCAACTAACTACCTATCGTCTGTCTCCTCCCAACACAAAGGAGATCTACAAGTCCGCCCGTACAAAGCCTCAAATGGGGCCATGCCAATGCTCGTATGAAAGCTGTTGTTGTAGGTGAGCTCCACAAGAGGTAGATGACGCTCCCAATCACCCTTCCAGTCAAGCACACACGCTCTCAACATATCCTCGAGCGTCTAGATCATCCACTCGGACTGGCCATCTGTCTGGGGATGGAACGCCGAACTAAGCTTCAACTGAGAACCCAAAGCATCCTGAAGACCCTACCACAGCCTCGAAGTAAACTTTGGGTCTCGATCAGAAATAATAGACTTCAGTACACCATGCAATCTCACTATACTGCTGACATATAGCCTAGCCAAACTCTCCAAGGACTACTTCTTCTTCATAGGCAAGAAATGTGCCGTCTTGAAGAAACAATCTACAATCACCCAAATTGAGTCATTGCCCTAAGCTGATCTGGGCAAACCCGTCACAAAATCCATGGTGATTGCTTCCCACTTCCATACAGGTATCTCCATCTTCTGCATAAGGCCAGATGGTCGCTGACGCTCGACCTTCACCTGCTGGCATACTAAGCACTTGGATACAAACTCGGCCACATCCTTCTTCATACCAGACCACCAGAAAGGTCACTTCAAATCCTAGTACATCTTAGTGTTGCCTGGATGAATAGAAAATCTCGACTTGTGAGCTTCTGCAAGAACATGCTCACAGACATCCACAACATGAGGAACACAAACTCGGTGCTGAAATCTAATAACACCGTGCTCATCTCAAGCAATGCCTACCTTGCCCACCATCTCTTGAAGCCTGGGATCTGCTCTTTGCTGCTTGATCACCTATCCAAAACCCTGGATCGGATAGCCAACTAAGCCACGAAAGCCTAGCACAATTGTTGCTCTAACTCAGTCATCGCACATGCTGCATCCTCAAGCATCTTCCAATCCTACCTATGCAAAGACCTCTTCTTTCTGAGCGCATCCGCCACGACATTTGCCTTCCCTAGATGATACTGAAGCTCGAAGTTGTAGTCCTTGAGAAACTCAATCCACCGTCTCTGTCGCGGGTTCAACTCCTTCTGCGAGAAAAGATACCTCAAGCTCTTGTGGTCATTGAACCCCTCAAACTTGACACCATAAAGATAGTGTCTTCAGATCTTTAGTGCATGAACCACAACTGCTAACTCCAAATCATAGGTCGGATAGTTACGCTCATGCTCCTTTAACTGGCAAGAAGACTATGCCACTACCATACCATGCTGCATCAACACACAACCAATACCTATCTGAGAAGTATTAGAGTAGATGGCAAAACCCTCTGCAACACTAGGCAAAATCAACACAGGTGCAGATGTAAGCCTCTCCTTCAGCAACTGGAAACTACTCTCGCAATCATCAAACCACGCAAACTTCACTCCCTTCCTGGTTAGCTTAGTCAAAGGTGCGGAGATAGATGCAAAGCGTTCTCTGAATCACCTGTAATAGCCTACTAAACCAAGAAAACAATGAATCTCCAATGGGGTCCTTGGAATCTCCCAATCTAACACTACCTAGACCTTCGCCGGATCAACTGCAACTCCAGCGCCTGAGATAACATGCCCAAGGAAATAAACCTCACGGATCTAGAAGTCGTACTTGCTGAACATTGCATATAGCTTGTACTCTCGAAGAACCTCCAAAACAACCCTCAAATGCTCACGGTGTGTAGCCTCATCGAAAGAATAAACTAACACATCGTCAATGAACACCACAACGAAGCTATCCAAATATGGCCTAAACACCCTGTTCATGAGATCCATGAATGCTGCTGGGGTGTTGGTCAGACAAAATGGAAGCACAAGAAATTCTTAGTGTCCATAACGAGTCATGAAAGCAGTCTTATACACATCTTCATTCTTGATCCTCAACTGATGATAGCCGGACAGCAGATCAATCATAGAAAACATCGATGCATTTTGCAGCTGATCGAACAAATCATCAATCTACGGCAAGGGATACCTGTTCTTCACCGTCTCCTGGTTAAGCTTCCTGTAACCAATGCACAGCCTGAGGGAACCATTCTTCTTCTTCATAAACAATAGAAGTGTGCCCCATGGTGACACACTAGGGCAAATAAATCCCTTACCCAACAAATCCTGTGTAATGACCCCGACACCCGGACCCTCGGCTCCCACCAAGAATCCGAACATCGGGACCGCCGCCCACGGGTCCAGAGACCCAGAAGGGCTAACGGATCGATCTAACAAGATATGTAATAAAGATAAATAACAACAAACGTACTAAAGTGCACCACAAATGGAAGAAAAAGGTCCAACACTAAGAAAAAGTCTAGTACAGTCTCAAAGTAAATAAAGTACAAGTGCTGAATTAAAAGGGAAATAACACGTCCCTTAGGGGCATACCCCAAGGGTGAAGTACAACTGTTGAGGGAACACTGCTCACTGGGGACGCCATGTACTACGACCTTGTCTCCTCAGTCCACCGCGGAGGGAAGTACTGTGAAGTCTCACCTGCAAAAGAGAGAGTGAGCTTCACGAAGAAGCCCAGTAGGGACTACCAATCTCCCACTGGTTCTAACAGCAGAATAGAACAAAGTGCAGCATTTAAAATAAAGTAGTAAATTCTATTCTACTAAACAGAGTCAGGTGCAAAAGCGTGAAAGAAACTACACGGTCAACGATCTAGGCTACACGGCGGGACCGGAAAACCCGTGTAATACATGGCACCAAAGAAACCCAAGGCTATAACACAGACAGTCAGGGCTACTTGGGCAAACACACTAGCTACAGTACACTACAATAGTCAGCCGGTCTGGTGCACCACGCGCCTTACCCTCGACCAACGGTCAATGTCTAGCACCTCCTGTCAGAGTGAGATGTGGAACTAAAGTAACCACAACTGTCGTAGTCTGGCCGGACTACGGTCCCACGTATGGCCCCTCTAAATGGTTCTGGAACCACGTAGAGTGAGGCACTGAGAAAGGACTAGCTGGTCCACACCGAAAGAGCGCCACAACAACCTCGGCGACCCAGACCCAGCTAAGAGAGCTCTACAAATGACTCTACGCCACTGTCCTCACCGTTTTCCCCTCTCCTCTAAGTCTGTGACTCGAGCACGCCCGCCGCCCGGAGAACTCCCTCTAACAGGCGTGCGGGGATGGGGGTCCCAAGTAACGGTAACAACCTGTCTCGTGGACAAGCCCTCAAGTGCCTAGCACCGGGCTAAGAGAGACTAGAGTAGCACTGTACTAGGAACAACACAGGTGCAAAGAAAAACTGAGTCGCAGGGAAAGCGGAACGTCAAAACCTGTCGACAGTCCCTCTCGGTCAGAGAGGCGACGCAGCGATGTGTCGCGATCAGGACGCGACGATCCTGCTTGTCGCGACAAGAAACTAGAAGGTGACCCTTGAACCTGTCGCAATAATAATGCGACGGATAAGGGCGCCACAACAAACCTGGTTCACCTGAACGCGACACGTACCTCGTCGCGATGCTATAGCGACAGAGACGGAGGTCGCGTTCCAACATAACTGCGAACTCCTGAATGCCACCAAGTACCCGTCACGTTTGCTAGACGTGACGGGTGCAGGGGCACATTCAGAGAGAACGCGACGCGACGATACATCGCGACTGGGAAGCCCATCGTGACCTAAGTTGGGAGCCATGCAAAGGCTCCAACAACAACCCAAATCTTCACAAAAATGTACAACAAGGGGAGGGGAGCATGCCACACGATGGAAACAGCGTAATTAACACCAAACCACCCTTAAGAAACCTCATGCATGTCAAGGAAAGCAAGGCTACACTCAATTCCTCACATGCACAACATGAAACCCTCATTACAACATACCCATTCCAAGCATGAAAACCACACAACCATCATTCCACAGGAATCCACCTGTTACAAAGAACACAACAGACATCCTAAACATGGATTCTAGGCTTGGAGAAGGAGGATTTGGGTCCTAGGATGCTAGAACTAGGTGGATGGTGAGGAGTCCCTACCTCGAATAGAAGATCCACCCAATGGGGCCTTCTTGTAGGCTAGCACCCCTCCACCTCTGAGCTCCAACGCTCCAAGAGCCGTCGTCCACGAGCCGAGCTCGACCTCCTTTATGACCCGATGAAGAGGAGCACACCATACATGAAGAAAGGGGAAAAGCTCAGTGAGGAAAGGAGAAGGAGAAGGAAGCTCACAATCAACCCAATCCACACTTACCACACAAGGTAAACAACACCCCGAGTCACAACAAGGTCCACCCAAGCTCCTCACGGAGCAACCAAGCATAGAGGGATCACCGGAGAGGGGAAAACACAGAGAACAGGCGAAATGGGGCTTTTGCTCTCGGGCTTGGGCACTTAAACACAGACGATGAGAACGCGACGGACCTGGACATCGCATTAGCAAAGCTAATGCGAC
This sequence comes from Colocasia esculenta, assembly GCA_014218235.1. Lineage (NCBI taxonomy): Eukaryota > Viridiplantae > Streptophyta > Magnoliopsida > Alismatales > Araceae > Colocasia > Colocasia esculenta. The sequence continues at coordinate 53,647,094 of CM024755.1, read as the reverse complement.
ACCCACCTACGTCGTGATCTAGAAGCGCCAGCGGCCATGACGATCAAACCCACCACGTGGCATGCATGCAACGCTGACATCTGATCACGACGGACCAGTATGTCGTGTTCAAGCATGCATGACGACACGTGTCTCCACCGTTCAGACAACTAAAAGACAAAACAACAGCTGCTATCAGAGCCCTGTCGCGACAGGGGCGGCCAGCGCGTTCTTAACCAGAATGCGACGGTCACCTACGTCGCCTTCAGAAGGCGACGGATCGACATGTCGCGACAACAGCCGGAAGAGCTAACCCACAAGGGAAACAGTATGTTACAATCAAACAAACAAAAAAACAATTTTGTTCTCGAAATTAAGGGCGAAACTAGGGGGAAAGAGGGTAACCAAAGTACCTGTCACTCGAACAAGTAAGGGAACTGCTCTCGCATCTTGTCCTCACACTCCCAAGTGGCCTCGCCACCGGCGCGGTGCTCCCAAACTACTTTGACGAGCGGGATCTGCCTCCTGTGATGTTGCTTGTAGCAAACTGGATTTTTGGAAAATAAAATTTTAATAATAAAAAAAATAAAAGCAATTAGAAAAATTAAATAAAAGAGAATTAAATAAAACCCATTCAATGAAAAGAAGTAATGGGCTTTGTTAAATGGACCCACTAAAAATTAGTGGGCCAAAATAGGGATTTTTAAAGTAAGAATAATAGGAAAATAGCTTAAATTCAAAATTAATTATTACTTAAATAGAAAAAAGGTATTTAATGCATTAAAAAGGAAGTTTGAGTTAGATTCCTAAATCTACCCTAATGGGTTGGCCACGAATTTAGCTCCCATCCTAACCCAATTAGGAGTTCTCATGCTTAGAAAGGGGAAAGGAAATAGGAAATCTCGAAATTATTAGTAATTGGAGTCCTATTAGGAAATAGAAAGGGAAGCGACATAAATACTCTCTTTAAACCCCCATGGTCGGCCCTAGCTCGTACCAAAGACTTGTTGGACCAGGAGGAGAGGCCAAGGAGGAGGGAATTTCATCGGAAGAAGCACTTCTCAAGCTCTCTCTCTCGTTCTTCAAGTTCTAGCCCTAGAAGAAGAAATCGTCCTAGGGTAGGCATTCTCACGAGCATAAACCATGAATGTTTATCTGTAGGATGTTTCGTCCATCAGGAATAAAAGCCCTTTGGTTTCATAATTTTCCATCGAGCATATCTTTTGTTCTTCAATTTTCATGTTCTACAACTTAAATGACCGCGAACCCTTTTCAAAAAGAGAAAGGCTTATTGCACTTGCACATTGCACTTTAAGTGAAATGTGACTAGGCAATAGCCCATGTGGCACCCCTCACATGAGGAGTGATAAAGTGGCAATCCAATTGTTGGATGTCACATGGGCTTGTTGCCTAGTCACATTGCACTTAAAGTGCAATAAGCCTTTCACTTTCAAAAATCTAGATCTCCATGTACCCTCTATCCCATGCCACAAAAATTTTACTCGAGAAGTTGATGGCTATTAGGGATCTTTTGCCCCTGAAAGTCCTAATTTTCATGCATCCTATCTTGCGAATTAATTCTTGTACCTCAACTGTTCTTAGTATTCTGTTCTCCATGTTTGATTTGATTAAAGCCTGTCGAAACCATGCTTGTTTTCCAATTCCTAACTACTGTAAGTACTCATGTTAGTCTATTTCCAACTAGTTTCATAATTTTCCATCACTTGTACAATTAGTTTTGAATTTTTGAACGTCCCTGTGTCAAAACATGGTAAGTTTGGACCAAGAACCAAGAACATGTCAGATCTCTGTCAGACTCAGGCCAAGGACCTGAGAACGCGACGACCCGATAGGCCATGTTCTCAGGCAGATCGCGACAATAATCACTGTCGCGATTTGATCACGACAGGACCACCGTCGCAACCTGACCTTCTAGTCTGACAGACCTGTCGCCTTCTTCATAAGAACCCGTCGCATTATCTTCTTTTGCACTAACTGCACCATCGCTACCCGTTAACGACCATGTCGTGACCCTTACAGGGACCTATTGCGTTCTACACTTTTTCATGAAACCCCCCATTTTTGCAAGTTTTGTTTTTCTACATTGATATCATGCTCTGCTAACCCTTTTGAACACAGTAAACGGAACTGTAAATCTTGAACTTTTTTTAATAAAATAAAAGCGATGCACATGACCCTTCCATACTCCATGATTCTCTATGTCACATGCACACACTTTTAACTATCTATGTATGGCTTAATTTGGCATGAAAATATTTCATAATGTATCTTGTAATTTATTTCAATTATCTATTCAAATTTACCATATCTTAAATAGACTTGTCTTCGTTGCTCGCATTGTTTTGGGAATACCGTCATTGACTCTCCACTGTTCTAGAATTCCTCTAGAACGTCGAGCACTTGCTTCTATATAAACACTCTCTCTTGACTTGGACGAACTCTCCGTCAGATACTTCTTCTACCAGACTAGTGAGTCTTTGTTCAAGGCTTCCGTAAGTCTCATCTGTCCATAGATTCCCACATGGTCGATGAGCCGGTTGTACCCTAACACCTATGATACCCATTAGGGATCAACATGATCCAAACAGCTATTAGAAGTTCGCTCTTATCTTGAATCATGCCGGACCTCTGGACTTGTGCTTAACATGGCCAGTGGAAGGGTTGTGAGCTCCACCTGACTGCCAACACCACGTGCGCGTGTTGTGCAACTGTTACTATCGCATATTTACTCGACGTGTTACGTGCAATGTCCATTAGCTCTCATCTATACTCATCTCGCTCATCTATTCACGTTCACTCTACTATCTCGTCTATTCATCTAGAACTCTCATATTTTTCTTGGTACTCTATATTGGCCATTGACTGATTGTCTAAAGATAAACAATATAACCAATGCCTGGCTATCTAAATGACAATCAAAAGTGCTATATTCACTCTACTATCTCGTCTATTCATCTGGGATGTGCGCCCGAAAGTGCTAGTGCCCATGGGAGTAAAATGATCAGAGTGTTTGGCATTACACTCGAGTGCTATCTATCTCGACTATCTAAATAACAATCAAAATTCCTATATTCTCTCGTTCTCTACAAGACAAACAAAGTGCTATACTATACTCGTTGTGCTATTGCTATACTTTGTGCTATTTGTGCTATGGCCATCTTGCTATTTGTGCTATACTCAACACTTGTGCTATACTTAGAAAGCTTGTGCTATTTCCATCATGCGCTATCCTACTATCTTTTGCTTGACTCTACCGCTCTATCACTAGTTACTCTGCTATTTAATACATTAATCATTTAAAGCCTGCTTGACTATTGAGATTTAAGTCCTACTACGCGTTATCGCTCACCCTGCGTTATTTGTCGTTGTGTTCTCAGGTGAGACCGAGGATGACACATACACTCAAGAGGACAGGAACGACCAGGAGTGACGTCACGAGTATCCTAGCATCCTAGCATTGTGTTAGAGTCTTAGTTTAGTCTTTTGCTTTTATTTCAATGTAATTGGGCCCTATAGAAGGGCTCTGATATTAGTGGTTGTAACTAGACATTTGGAAAGTTATTAATGAAATGAATTTTCTTTAGTATTTATTCTTGTCTAATGGTTTGATATTTAGTACTCGCTCTATACCCGTTTACTTGCAACTGCCTCGCGTTCCGATATTCCGCGTCGAGGCGTGATAGTTTTGTGGTATCAGAGCCTATGTTATTCTTAAGTATAGGATGATCTAGGTTAACCTGTCTTGACTAGAGTCAATTATCCTACCTATGTGAGTTATGGTTAGAGCCAAGGGTAACTAGCTAAAATAAACTCACACACGCACGAATTAAATTCCACATCAATATCATGACAATAAGTTATTTTGTAGGAACTAAGAAATCAAGATGACTGCTGAACATGCTCAAATGAGGGGCATGCAACACACCATCCAAGAACTGACGCGCGTGATTGTGCTAGCTACCCAAGGATGTGGCAATCATGGTGCAGGCGACCTGCATCACAACTTCAGGAGTCTGAACCCACCTAGGTTCAGTGGATCCACAGATCCGGATGAAGCCGAGTACTGGCTCAAAGAAACAGAAAGAATCTTCCGTGTCATGCAATGTGTATCGGGGGATAAGCTGCTACTAGCCACGTTCCAACTTGAAAAGGACGCCCGCGCTTGGTGGGAGTCTATTGAAGCGACCAGAGCTAATGGTCAGTTCACCTGGACCAAGTTCAAGGGAGCTTTTAATTCCAAATACTTCTCGGAGCGTGTCCAAGAAAGGAATGCTGCGGAATTCGCCGCTCCGAAACAGCGGAGCTCGACTGTGCGCGAGTTTGAAGCCCAGTTTTCAAGACTACCATGATATACTGTACACCTAGTGAACACTGAGAGAATGAAGGCTAAGTGCTTTCTCAACGGCTTTAAGCCTCAATAAATTACCCAACTGGCACCTATTGACATCCAGACCTACGCCGAGATAGTGAAAAAGGCTCATCTGCTGGAATATGCTACGGACTTCACTGACCGTATCAAAGGGAAGTTCGTGAAAAAGGAAATGACCTCGGCTTAGTCGTTTTCTAAGCCGAACAATGGCAAGAAGCGTCGCTTCAACATCACGGAGGGATCCAGCCAAGAAAGGAAACCTAAAGTCTTCGTACCCAACACTCCAGTGAAAAGCAATTGCAAGCATTGTGACAAGCCAGGTCATACTGCTGACGAATGTTGGAGGAAAGTCAGCCCGTGTCTACGCTGCGGAAGTCGGGAGCACTGCATCTCCGAGTGCCCGCTGCTAAAAGAACATGAGAGGCGCCCTAATGCGCCTAAGAAACAGGGAAGACTGCAAGCCCTGCATGATGAGGAACCCGCTACGGACGGTGGCGTGGTAGAAGGTACTCTACAAGTTTTCTCCTTATCAGCATTTGTCTTATTTGATACTCAAGCAACTCATTCATTTATATCTCAACACTTTGCTGATACCCTGACTACAAAACCTATATCTATGGGTTGTGAGTTCTCTGTCACAACGCCGCTAGGAGAGAAGGAGAAATTGAACAAATACTTTCCCTATGCCGATGTAATAATTGGAGACCATAACTTAAAAGTTGACTTGGTGTGTATACCCATAGAAGGCTATGATGTAATTTTGGGAGCCGACTGGTTGTCCGCTTATGATGCAAGTGTCGACTGTAAAGAAAGGGAAGGTTACCTTTAGCGACTTTCCTAAATTGGCCTTCTCTGGGATTAGACATAAAAGATGGATGTCTCTAATCTTCGCCACAAAAGCTCATAACATGATAAGGAAAGGTTGTATTGCTTTCCTAGCAGCCGTAGTTGTGGAAAATAAGGGTTCTAAGATAGAAGACATCCACATAGTCCATGATTTCCCTGATGTGTTTCCTGAAGATTTGCTAGGGATTCCCCCGGAACGAGATGTCAACTTTGCCATAGAGTTGATCCCTAGAGATGCACCGGTATCACGACAACCGTACCGGATGTCACCTGTGGAGCTAAAGGAATTGAAGACGCAACTGATATAGCTATTAGAGAAGTGGTTCATTAGACCGAGTACTTCCCCATGGGGAGCACTTGTACTACTCTTCAAGAAGAAAGATGGATCGATGAGGCTATGCATCGACTATCGCCAACTCAATCAGCTGATCATCAAGAACAAATACCCATTGCCCAGGGTCGATGAGCTATTCGACCAAATATCTGGAGCTCAATATTTCTCCAAGATCGACCTTCGATCTGGCTACCATCAAATGAGGATCAAGGATGACGATATCTTCAAAACGGCTTTCAGGAGTAGGTATGGACACTATGAATTTGTTGTAATGCCTTTTGGTCTAACCAATTGTCACGCCCCTCCAATTTAGCAGCGGAATAAATCAGAGGGAGACGCGAACAAGTATGGTAACGAAATTGTGCATACTTTCGCAAACATCAGAGAATCTAATAATTGAAATAACTCTTGATTTCATCATAAAACCACTAAGACTATTACAACCACTAATTCGGAGCCAAACACAAGGCTCAATGACATCACTATATTGAAAAGAAATCCAAAGCAATAACTACTAGAGTTCATTGTACTAGGGTAACGTCATGAGTTGACTTCGGGTCGCTCATCACTCTAGTCTTGTCCCATTGGTACGTATAACGTCATCGTCCGACTTACCTGAGACACAATAACAAATAACGAAGGGTGAGCGATAACGCCCAGTAGGACTTAAATCTCAGGATCAAGCAGGCTTTAAATAATTAATGTATTAAATGGCAGAGTAACTAATGATAGAGCGAGTCATGTAAAGTCTAGAAAGTAATAGCACAAGTAACATGGTTCAAATAGCAGATGAATCAAGTATAGCGCGATGATTAAAGTCAAGTCACGATAGAAACGATAACAATAGCAAGTAACGTCATTGTCGAGAAATAGCAAGCGACATGTATAGCAAGGAGAGAGAAAGTAGTTGATCATGTAGAGAGTAAATTGCACTTTGATTGATTTTCGTCAATCGAGATGGTATAGCACTTTTGATTAACTTTCGTCAATCGAAATAGTAATGGCACTTTAGTTATCCGTAGATAGCCGAGAGAAAATATAGTACTTTGAATGCGATCAAGTCACGATAGAACGCAATAACTCAAGATAGCAAGTATCAAGTAGAGCAAGTAGAGCGGATGACAATATAGCGCGTAACGAGATAACGTGTAACGAGATAGCTGGTATGGTTGCACAACGGTGCACTTGTAGAATATGATAATAGTCACTTCTAGGACAGTAGCAGTTCAGTAACGGTTTGCGATAGCACACTAATCGCACAGTATGTCTGAACTCCTATGACTAAAAGGATAATAGTCAGATGTCTAGCCAATACAGTATAGTCAGAACTGGTGCAATGCAGAACACCGTCAATAGCTTCTGCAGGTATTTTCGGGTGGCTCTCTGCCCCCAGGACTAGATTGGAGCCCCTCCGACACTCTCCGTGCCCTGCACAGTATGCATTGGATACAGTAGAGTCACAAGACCCATATTATAGCGCTAGACAGTCATGAACAGTACAAAATAGTAGGAGCCACATAGCTCAAAGAGTACCAAGAGAGTACGAGAGAGACGAGATAGTAGAGTGAACGTGAATAGACGATCGAGTGGAGTATAGATGAGATCTTATGGTCATTGCACAAGAAACGTCGAGTAACAAGCGATAGTAACAGTTGTACAACACACACGTACGGCGTTGGCAGTCAGGTGGAATACACAACCCTTCCGCTGACCTCGTTATGCACAGGTCCAGAGGTCCGACGTCATTCAAGATAAGAGCGAGAGCAACTAAGGCTGTTTGGACCTTGTTGATCCCTAAAGGGTATCATAGGTGTTAGGGTACAACCAGCTCGTCGACCATGTGGGAATCCATGGACAGAGGAGACGTACGGAGGCCTTGGTCAAGGGGTCACTAGTCCGGCAAAAAGAATATTCGACGTAGAGTTCACCACAAGCAAAGAAAAGTGTGTATATAGAAACAAGTGCCCGACGTTCTAGAGGAATTCTAGAACAGTGGAGCGTCGGTAACGGTATTGCCAAACAACGCGAGAAATGAAGACAAGTTCATTTAAAATTGAGCAATTTAAATATACATTATTACGATAAATTACCAGATACATTATGAGGTATTTTCATGCCAAGTTAAGCCATGTTTGGATGGTTCAAGTGTGTGTGAGTGTAAGAGAAATCATGGATAGAAAGAAGTCGTGTTATTACATTTTAAGTCATTCAATATAACTCCATTTTATAACATGTGTTTGTACATGACTGTTGACAGAAAGTATATGAACTTAAGAACAATTAAAAATCATGTAATTATGTGTTAACTTTGATATGGGTTGATAAATGCATGTTAATACTTTTTAGAACCTTACTAGAAGAGATCAAACTCACACATGCGAAGAATGACACAAAATGACGGAAACCAAGATGCATGCCTTTTAGAAGGCAAATGCAATCCCATCCCTACACTTCCTAAGGTCATAACTCATTGATTTTTCATTCAAATATCACACATGAATATACAAAATTGAAGCCCTTTGAATGAGGAATCCAGCAAAGAAAATGGCTCGTCAATCTGAGGTCTATAGAAACAGTTATGGCCGATTAAGTGGACAGAGGCAGAAGGCGACACAGTGCCTGTCGCCTTCAGAACATGAAGGCGACCATGATCTTGTCGCCTTCTGAAAAGGACCATGAAACGGCCTGATTTTTGGTATGGGTTGCGACCATGATGTTGTCACTTTATGGTAGCAACGAGTCGACCTGTCGCTACATGAAAATGACGTTTCAGTTGTTTTTTCTACCTATTTCCAACTCTGACTTGGATTGGGTTTGACAGCTGTGGGTTTGAAAAATCAAAACAAATGCTAGGGTGATCCAAATCGAGTGAAACCACCTTTGTTAGTTAGATTACTTCCAATAATTTCTACAGTAGCAAATAATTGAGAAACAAATGTCGTTTGACTAGGTAATAAAACATATTGTGACTGACTACGTGAATCTGACATAGTGTTAATGTTTGGGCTAATACTCTTAGTACAGTCAACAAAAATTGGGGAAACCAGTGCCAAATGAAAGTAGACTCATGAGGTAACAAGTTCTTTGTTGAACACTTGATCTAAAAATGACTCCACAAAGAGGTATGGAACTTGTAACACAAGTCAAGGTTAAACCATGACAGTACATTGTCGAGATCATGCAAGTTTTAATTTGTAACGAAGGATGGATAAAAATTAGGGCTTTTAGGGGCAAAGGATGTCTAACATCCATCAGTAACTCTAGTTAAAATTTGAGAGCACGAGGTTGAGTATACATGGAGATCAAGAATAAAGAAGAAGGGTCGGGTTCATTATATTTGCAGAACTTCATAAATCAACCATAAAAGATTGGCTCGATGGAAAAATATGAAACTTGAGGGTTTTGTTCCTAGTTTGTGGAACAATCTACAGACGAAATTAATTAGGTTTCGCTCTTGAGAATGCCTACCTCTAGTCGTTTTACTCTTCTAGGGCTAGAACTTGAAGAACAAAGGAAGATGCTTGAGAGAGCCTTCTCCTCACGAATTCTCCTCCTCCTTGGCCTTCTCTCCACGTTCAGCAAGCCCCAGCAAAGTTTCAGGGCCGTCCATGGAGAGTTAAGAGAGTATTTAAGCTAGTGTGGGTTCCTATTCCTACTACTACTCAAATTTCTCTTTAATTACGAGATTTCCTAACTCCTTCTTTCCTTCCTTACTTTCGAACTTCTATTTGGGTTAGGTTGAGATCTAAATTCGTGCTAAACCATATGCGGTAGGTTTAGGAATCCAATTCCATCTCAAATTGCTTATTGAATGCATTAAATATCTCTTTTCTATTTAGGTAATAATTTAGTTACAATTTTAGGGTATTTTCCCATTATTCTATTTTTAAAATCCTTATTTTTGTCCATTAATTGCTAATGGGTCTATTTAACCAAGCCCAATATTTATTGGAATTTATCTTATAGGTTTTCCCTTTTTAATTAGGGAATAATAGAGTTATAATTTTTATTACATTTTCTTATTTGAATTATTCATGGGCTATGAGAGGTCCATTGGTCCAAACCCAATAATGGTTATTCATTCCATGATGTTGGAAGTCTCTCCGACATGTTCATTTAATTTATGGGCACGTTATCTTTCCGTGTTAACAGTTTTCCGACTTAGTTTCTAAATTTGGATAATTAGTCACATTGTGACGTACGCTTGGCCAATCAGATTTTTTGTTGCACGTATTTCTTTATGGAACACTTAGGAATAATATTTGGGGTTGATTTATAATTTTTAAGGAATGTTTAGTTGTGTTCTTGCACATACAATAATAGTACGTATATTTCTATTATTTTATTTTAAAGAAATTATTATTTCGAATTTTTAAATACTGAATTTTCCGGGTTGCTACATCCTCCCCACTTAAAAGAATTTGGTCCCCAAATTCATATGATATGATACGACTACCAATTTACTATGGATATTCATTCATCACCTCCTCCACTTAGGGCTTTGCTATCACAAAAATAATATGGAACAAACTAAGAGTTTAGTGATGGTACCTTGTCCGCCTTCATTGGCATGATTCATATCTACGAGGGCTTGTAATCGTACTTGGCGTGGAGTTTGGTTCTTCTTTGTTGGACAATCGATGACTCGATGTTGTTGACTTCCACATCGCAAGCATCTGCCCAATTTCTTCCAACAGTTATCAATCTGGTGCCCTGGTTTCTTACAAAATTTACAGAATTCCTTTTGCTTCACTTCCCCTTTCATTCTCTTGCTATCTATGGTATTTCTCCCTTTATTATCTTGGGAATGAGTAGCACTTTGCCATTTCAACACCTTCTTTTTATGACTCTTTTCAAGAAGTTCCAAGGTGTCTTCTACTAATTGAGCTCTCAATACCATGTATTTTCCCAGAACACAGGTCTCAACCTTTCTAGGAATCTCTTCGCCTTCATCCTCTCCGTACTCACCAGATGTGGTGTGTACTGTTCTAGTCTTTCAAATTGTACTTCATATTCTGCTACAGACGTCATTTGTTGTTTTAAATTGGCGAATTCATTTCCCTTCTTCTCACGAATCCTCTCCGGAAAGTATTTGGTGTTGAAGAGCTCTAAAAATTTTCCCCACTCTATGTTGATGTTGGGTAATTGTCGACTGGCATGCTTCCCATCAGGTTCTAGCATCGCGGTCCAACTGGAAGGTTGCCAGAAAGACTTTCTCCTGCTCTGAACATTACATAATCCTAAAGATCCGTTCCATTGCCTTCACCCAATTTTCAGCTTGTGCACACTTTTCGGGAGGGTAACCAGGTGGCCGATTCTTTAGCTAATTTTGCCTGTAGCAATGCTTCTAGCTTTCTTTTTTTGGAGTTGTCATCTATTCCCCCTTTGACAAGGGGATCTTTATTGGTAGATAAGGCGGGGCTTCCAAGCTTTAGGGAGTGATCTTCTTGGTTGTACTTGGGTGGGCTTCCCTACTGGTGATTTGTTTATGATGTCAGGTGTACTTCCACACTTCCATTTCAATAATATCTACCCCTTTGGTGCTCGCCGAGTGAAGTGAGAACATTTCCTCCTGCTGGGAGGGGGTGCACTCTGCTTGTCGCTCACCCACTGGTGGCTTTTGTTAAAAAAAAAAAAAAAGAGTTCCATTAAACCTGGGGGGATTTATTCGTTGAAAGTTCCCATGTAAGTCTCCTGCCCCATTTCTTGCTCCTGCTTGAATTACGTTGTTAAGGGCTTGAGTTAACCCCTGTATGGTCTGTTGTAATTCGTGCATTGGTGCATGCTCGCTAGCCATCTCCTCTAGTCCCTGTGAGTAATAATACTTATTAATTTCCTTCTTAAACTTAGGGTACTTGTACATATAGTTAAGCTCCAAGCATAACCCCAAGCTTTACCCAATCTCTCACATAGGTATGGTGGTTGACTTAGACACGATTATGACAGTTCACCTAGAACATCCCTAGACTTAAAATATCCTAATAAGGACATCCTAGGCTCTGATACAAACTGTCACGGCCCTCCAATTTAGTAGCGGAATAAATTGGAGGGAGACGTGAACAACGAGTATGGTAACGACAATTGTGCATACTTTTGCAAACATCAGAGCATCTAATAATTGAAATAACTCTTAATTTCATCATAAAATCACTAAGACTATTACAACCACTAATTCGGAGCCAAACACAAGGCTCAATGACATCACTATATTGAGAAGAAATCCAAAGCAATAACTACTAGACTTCATTGTACTAGGGTAACTTCATGAGTTGACTTCGGGTCGCTCATCACTCTAGTCTTGTCCCATTGGTACGTATAACGTCATCGTCCGACTTACCTAAGACACAATAACAAATAACGAAGGGTGAGCGATAATGCCCAGTAGGACATAAATCTCAGGATCAAGCAGGCTTTAAATAATTAATATATTAAATGGCAGAGTAACTAATGATAGAGCGAGTCATGTAAAGTCAAGAAAGTAATAGCACAAGTAACATGGTTCAAATAGCAGACGAATCAAGTATAGCACAATGATTAAAGTCAAGTCACGATAGAAACGATAACAATAGCAAGTAACGTCATTGTCGAGAAATAGCAAGCGACATGTATAGCAAGGAGAGAGAAAGTAGTTGATCATGTAGAGAGTAAATTGCACTTTGATTGATTTTCGTCAATCGAGATGGTATAGCACTTTTGATTAACTTTCATCAATCGAAATAGTAATGGCACTTTGGTTATCCATAGATAGCCGAGAGAAAATATAGTACTTTGAATGCGATCAAGTCACGATAGAACGTAATAACTCAAGATAGCAAGTATCAAGTAGAGCAAGTAGAGCGGATGACAAGATAGCGTGTAACGAGATAACGTGTAACGAGATAGCGTGTAACGAGATAACGTGTAACGAGATAGCAGGTATGGTTGCACAACGGAGCACTTGTAGAATACGGCAATAGTCACTTCTAGGACAGTGGCCGTTCAGTAACGGTTTGCGATAGCACAGTAATCACACAGTATGTCTGAACTCCTATGACTAAAAGGATAATAGTCAGATGTCTAGCCAATACAGTATAGTCAAAACCGGTGTAATGCAGAACACCGTCAATAGCCCCTGCAAGTATTTTCGGGTGGCTCTCTACCCCTAGGACTAGATTGGAGCCCCTCCGACACTCTCTGTGCCCTGCACAGTATGCATTAGATACAGTAGTGTCACAAGACCCATATTATAGTGCTAAACAGTCATGAACAGTACAAAACAGTAGGAGCCACACAGCTCAAAGAGTACCAAGAGATTACGAGAGAGACGAGATAGTAGAGTGAATGTGAATAGACGAGCGAGTAGAGTATAGATGAGATCTTATGGTCATTGCACAAGAAACATCGAGTAACGAGCGATAGTAACAGTTGCACAACACACGTGTACGGCGTTGGCAGTCAGGTCGAATACACAACCCTTCCGCTGACCTCGTTATGCACAGGTCCAGAGGTCCGGCGTCATTCAAGATAAGAGCGGGAGCAACTGAGGCTGTTTGGACCTTGTCGATCCCTAAAGGGTATCATAGGTGTTAGGGTACAACCAGCTCATCTACCATGTGGGAATCCATGGACAGAGGAGACTTACGGAGGCCTTGGTCAAGGGGTCACTAGTCCAGCAAAAGGAATATCCGACGGAGAGTTCACCAAAAGCCAAGAAAAGTGTGTATATAGAATCAAGTGCCCGATGTTCTAGAGGAATTCTAGAACAGTGGAGCATCGGTAACGGTATTCCCAAACAACGCGAGAAACGAAGACAAGTTCATTTAAAATTGAGCAATTTAAGTATACATTATTGCGATAAATTACCAGATACATTATGAGGTATTTTCATGCCAAGTTAAGCCATGTTTGGATGGTTCAAGTGTGTGTGAGTGTAAGAGAAATCATGGATAGAAAGAAGTCGTGTTATTACATTTTAAGTCATTCAATATAACTCCATTTTATAACATGTGTTTGTACATGACTGTTGATAGAAAGTATATGAACTTAAGAACAATTAAAACTCATGTAATTATGTTTTAACTTTGACATGGGTTCATAAATGCATGTTAATACTTTCAAGAACCTTACTAGAGGAGATCAAACTCACACATGCAAAGAACGACATAAAACGACGGAAACCAAGATGCTTGCCTTTTAGAAGGCAAATGCAATCCCATCCCTTCACTTCCTAAGGTCATAACTCATTGATTTTTCATTCAAATATCACACATGAATATACCAAATTGAAGCCCTTTGAATGAGGAATCCAGCATAGAAAACGGCTCGTCAATCTGAGGTCTATAGAAACAGTTATGGCCGATTAAGTGGACAGAGGCAGAAGGCGACACAGTGACTGTCGCCTTCAGAACATGAAGGCGACCATGATCTTGTCGCCTTCTGAAAAGGACCATGAAACGGCCTGATTTTTGGTATGGGTTGCGACCATGATGTTGTCACTTTATGGTAGCAACGAGTCGACCTGTCGCTACATGAAAATGACGTTTCAGTTGTTTTTTCTACCTATTTCCAACTCTGACTTGGATTGGGTTTGACAGCTGTGGGTTTGAAAAATCAAAACAAATGCTAGGGTGATCCAAATCGAGTGAAACCACCTTTGTTAGTTAGATTACTTCCAATAATTTCTACAGTAGCAAATAATTGAGAAACAAATGTCGTTTGACTAGGTAATAAAACATATTGTGACTGACTACGTGAATCTGACATAGTGTTAATGTTTGGGCTAATACTCTTAGTACAGTCAACAAAAATTGGGGAAACCAGTGCCAAATGAAAGTAGACTCATGAGGTAACAAGTTCTTTGTTGAACACTTGGTCTAAAAATGACTCCACAAAGAGGTATGGAACTTGTAACACAAGTCAAGGTTAAACCATGACAGTACATTGTCGAGATCATGCAAGTTTTAATTTGTAACGAAGGATGGATAAAAATTAGGGCTTTTAGGAGAAAAAGATGCCTAACATCCGTCAGTAACTCTAGTTAAAATTTGAGAGCACGAGGTTGAGTATACATGGAGATCAAGAATAAAGAAGAAGGGTCGGGTTCATTATATTTGCAGAACTTCATAAATCAACCATAAAAGATTGGCTCGATGGGAAAATATGAAACTTGAGGGTTTTCTTCCTAGTTCTTGGAACAATCTACAGACGAAATTAATTAGGTTTTGCTCGTGAGAATGCCTACCTTTAGTCGTTTTACTCTTCTAGGGCTAGAACTTGAAGAACAAAGAAAGATGCTTGAGAGAGCCTTCTCCCCACGAATTCTCCTCCTCCTTGGCCTTCTCTCCACATCTAGCAAGCCCCAGCAGAGTTTCAGGGCCGGCCATGGAGAGTTAAGAGAGTATTTAAGCTAGTGAGGGTTCATATTCCTACTACTACTCAAATTTCTCTTTAATTACGAGATTTCCTAACTCCTTCTTTCCTTCCTTACTTTCCAACTTCTATTCGGGTTAGGTTGAGGTCTAAATTCGTGCTAAACCATATAGGGTAGGTTTAGGAATCCAATTCCATCTCAAATTGCTTATTTAATGCATTAGATATCTCTTTTTTATTTAGGTAATAATTTAGTTACGAATTTTAGGGTATTTTCCCATTATTCTTATTTTTAAAATCCTTATTTTTGTCCATTAATTGCTAATGGGTCTATTTAACCAAGCCCATTATTTATTCGAATTTATCTTATAGGTTTTCCCTTTTTTAATTAGGGAATAATAGAGTTATAATTTTTATTACATTTTCTTATTTGAATTTATTCATGGGCTATGAGAGGTCCATTGGTCCAAACCCAATAATGGTTATTCATTCCATGATGTTGGAAGTCTCTCCGACATGTTAATTTAATTTATGGGCGCGTTATCTTTCCGTGTTAACAGTTTTCCGACTTAGTTTCTAAATTTGGATAATTAGTCACATTGTGACGTACACTTGGCCAATCAAATTTTTCGTTGCATGTATTTCTTTGTGGAACACTTAGGAATAATATTTGGGGTTGATTTATAATTTTTAAGGAATTTTTAGATGTGTTCATACACATACAATAATAGTACATATATTTCTATTATTTCGTTTTAAAGAAATTATTATTTCGAATTTTTAAATATTGAATTTTCTGGGTTGCTACACCAATGCTCCTGCAGCCTTTATGCAACTCATGAACAACATATATCGGCCATACCTTGACAAGTTCGTGGTCGTCTTCATCGAGGACATCCTCATTTATTCAAAGACCAAAGAAGAGCGTGAAGAACACCTAAAGATTGCATTGCAAGTCTTGCGAGACAACAAACTGTACGCAAGGCTTAGCAAGTGTGAATTCTGGCTCGAAGAAGTGTCCTTCTTGGGCCATGTCATCTCCAAGGACAACATCTCTGTTGATCCCTCCAAGGTCGAAGCCGTACTCAATTGGGAGTGACCAACCAATGTTATCGAGATAAGAAGCTTCGTAGGACTGGATAGCTACTACAGGCGGTTCATCAAGGACTTCTCAAAGATCGCCGTTCCTCTCATGCGTCTGACACGAAAGGAGAATCCCTACTCCTGCAGTAAAGAGTGTAAGAAAAGTTTCCAAACTCTTAAAGATTGCCTTACCTCAACACCTGTTCTCGCTCTGCCAATCGAGGGAGAAGGTTTCTTTGTCTACACTGACGCCTCAGGAATTGGGGTAGGGTGTGTATTGATGCAAAAGGAGAAAGTCATCACCTACTCTTCTCGACAACTAAAGATGCATAAAGTCAACTACCCCGTGCATGATCTGGAGTTGGTGGCCATGATCTTCGCCTTGAAGATCTGAAGACACTATTTGTATGGTGAGAAATTTGTTGTCTACTGAGATCATAAAAGTCTAAAGTATTTATTCTCCCAGAAAGAACTCAACATGAGACAAAAAAGATGGTTAGAATATCTGAAGGATTTCGACTTCAACATCCAATACCATCCAAGCATGGGTAATGTCGTGGCTGATGCTCTTAGTAGGAAGCCAATGGCATCTGTGTCAAGTCTAGTCCTTGGTGAGATGCAACTACTGGAACAATTCGCAAGGTTAGACTTAACTATTGAACATACAGATGATCGAGTCTTGACTGCCAATATCAAGATTCAATCTGACTTGCTGGAAGAAATTAAAATCCAACAAGATAATGATCCATTCTTAGTCCACATCAAAGAAACCTTAGCCGAAAGACTGAACTTTTCTATGACTGAGGATGGAAGACTGGTGTTCCAAGGGAGGACATGCGTCCCCGACAATGAAGAACTGAAGAGGAAGCTAATGGATGAATCTCACAAGACAAAGTACACTATTCATCCAGGAGGTACCAAAATGTATCAACACATGAAAAGAACATTTTGGTGGCCGAATATGAAAAGAGAGGTAGCTGAACATGCCGTACATTGCCTTACTTGCCAGCAAGTAAAAGCGGAACACATGCGCCCTACCGGTGTACTCAGACTGCTAGATATCCCAGAATGGAAATGGGAAAATATTGGCATGGACTTCATCATGGGTTTACCCAAAACTCGTGGTAGACTCGACGCCATATGGGTGATTGTGGACCGACTAACCAAATCCGTGTTGGGTTTACATGAGTATGTTAAGTTGACATATGGTATGTTTGTTTTTGATGATGAGCAATCGATGAGAATTTCATGAACAATACAAATTGATGTGATGTGAATATGTGAAACATAATGAGAATGTCAAGTCTAGCAAATGTTAATCAAGAAAAGCAAATGCTAATCAAGAAAAACATGTCTAACTTATTTATTTATATGTTCATTATATCTCACTAATAATTGTCTTTTAATGTAGGTGTGAATGTACAAAAGACAAGCAACAAAATCCAAGTGCAAAAGAACAAGACAAGCTGCTAGAAAAAGTAGCTGTGAACAGATGAATAGTGTGTTGTCAATAGATGAATAGTGTACCTGTCGATAGATACATTGTAGCCTATCTACAGATACACTGTAGCCTGTTGACATATACACTGTAGCCTGTCGATAGATACACACAGGAAATGGTTTCCCGGAAGGCCAGTCTTCTAGTTTTGGCAAACCTGTCAGCACCTGTCGACAGCAGCAAGTCGGTTGTCGACAGACGGAGTTTTGGGAAGATATAATGGCCAGGATATGATCTATATTTGGGTGATCCCTTTAAGCACGACTCTCCATGTTTGGACACCCATATATAAAGATCATATGAGGCTATTTTCGCAGCAAGAAGCCACCATATCAAAACCCTAAGAAAAACTCAAGAGAAGAGTTTCTTCCTATTGCCCTACTTCATCCCTCTGACCAGAGCGAAGAAGATCCATCTTCCAAGCAGAGTTGAAGCCGGTTCGTCTATGGTTCAAGCTTCTCCATCAACTGATCTTCATCCAAACGAAGCTTGGAGTTTCTCCGGACGACCACCACGAAGAGTTCTTCATCAGGATATACTTCTACATCTCTGAACTCTTCTACTTCTACACCTTTCATATCTTTGTGTGTGTGGTAGTGGTTCAAGCATTCCTTGTGCTCGATCCACGTGTGGATTGTTGTTCTGATTGCGTGTTTTCATCAGACAACGTGTGTGGTGTGTTGGTCAGATCAAGGCTAGAGGATCTGATCTTTTGTGGACTTGATCTAGTGTGTGTGTGTGTGGTTGAGCCATTGTGCTCGTGTGTGTGTGTTGTACTCAGTTCTTGAGTAGTGTGTCCTCACTGTGTGAGGGGTGGATGTAGGAGTCACGTGGTGTGATCTCTGAACCACCTAAAAAATCCCTTGTGCACTGTGGTTTGACTTTGTGTTTGCATTGTGTTGCAGTAGATGCATGCCTAGGGATTTCGTCTACACACTACTTGTTAATTTGTTTACACACATTACATCAGATCAAAGGGGTTTTAATTGAGTAGAACTTTTAATCCAAAGTAATTCTTAAATTGCTTAAGTTGCGGCTGCAAATCTATTCAACCCCCCTCTAGCTTTGCCATAACCGAATATCCGATCCTATGAATCCGCCCATTTTCTGCCTATAAAGAGTAAGTGGTCGGTGGAGGTACGAGCTGCCCTATATGTCAAGGAGATAGTAAGACTGCATGGAGTTCCATCATCTATTGTCTCGGATCGAGATCCGAGATTCACATCTCATTTTTGGAAAGGACTGCAAGGTGCACTGGGTAGTAAACTCAACTTTAGTACCGCATTCCATCCACAAACTGATGGGCAGACTGAAGGAACCAACCAAATAGTGGAAGACATGCTGAAAGCTTGCACTATAGACTTCAATGGATATTGGAACGAACACCTATCTGTTATTGAGTTCTCCTATAACAACAGTTACCAGGCGAGCATGAAGATGGCACCATTCGAAGCACTCTACGGAAGGAATTATAAATCTCTTGCATGCTGGAATGAGGTTGGAGAACAGTAGTGGCTAGGCCCAGACATGGTGCAACGTACCACAAAGGACATACAAGTGATTAGAGATCGGCTTAAGACTGCTCAGTCCTGACAAAAGAGCTATGCCGACAAAAGAAGGCGGGACTTAGAATTCCAAGTCGGTGATCATGTGTTCTTAATGGTGTCACCTACACATGGCATCCAAAGATTTGGAGTGAAATGAAAGCTCAGTCCTAGATTCATTGGTCCTTTTGAAGTACTCGAAAGGATTTATGAGGTCGCATACCGCCTGGCGTTGCCACCGGATCTGGCATGTGTACACAATGTGTTCCACATCTCCATGCTCAGAAAATATGTCTACGAACCTACCCACATCATTCGACACGAGAAGTTGGTGTTAAACAAAGATGTGACATACGAAGAGAAGCTAGTCAAGATACTAGAACGGAAGAAACAACAGCTCAGGAACCATCGCATCCACATAGTTAAAGTCTTATGGAATTACCGCGGAGTGGAAGAAGCCACATGGGAACCAGAAGGAACCATCAGATGAAACTACCCCGATCTTTTCGGTAAGACATTCTCTCCATTATGATCATATGAATTTGGGGACCAAATTCTTTTTAAGAGGGGGAGGATGTAGCAACCTGGATTTTTGGAAAATTAACATTTAATAATAATAATAATAAAAGAAATTAGAAAAATTAAATAAAAGATAATTAAATAAAAGCCATTAAATGAAAAGAAGTAATGGACTTTGTTAAATGGACCCATTAGAAATTAGTAGGCCAAAATAGGGATTTTTAAAGGAAGAATAATAGAAAAATACCTTAAATTCGAAATTGAATTATTACTTAAATAGAAAAGAGGTATTTAATGCATTAAAAAGAAAGTTTGAGTTGGATTGGGATTCCTAAACCAACCCTAATGGGTTGGCCACGAATTTAGCTCCCATCCTAACCCAATTAGGAGTTCTCATGCTTAGAAAAGGGAGAGGAAATAGGAAATCCTGAAATTAATATTAATTAGAGTCCTATTAGGAAATAGAAAGGAAGAGACATAAATACTCTCTTTAAACCCCCATGGCCGGCCCTAGCTCGTACCCAAGACTTGTTGGACCAAGAGGAGAGGCCAAGGAAGAGGGGATTTCGTGGGAAGAAGCACTTCTCAAGCTCTCTCTCTGGTTCTTCAAGTTCTAGCCCTAGAAGAGGAAATCATCCAAAGGTAGGCATTCTCAGAGCATAAACCATGAAAATTTATTTGTAGGATGTTTCATCCATCAGGAACAAAAGCCCTTCGGTTTCATAATTTTCCATCGAGCATATCTTTTGTTTTTGATTTTTCATGTTCTGCAACTTACATGACCCCAAACCCTTTTCAAAAATCTAGATCTCCATGTACCCTCTATCCCATGCCAAGAAAGTTTTACTAGAGAAGCTGATGGCTATTAGGGATCTCTTGCCCCTAAAAGCCCTAATTTTCATGAATCCTATCTTGCGAATTAATTCTTGCATCTCAACTATTCTCAGTATTCTGTTCTCCATGTTTGATTTGATTAATGCCTGTCGAAACCATGCTTGTTTTCCAATTCCTAATTATTACCCATGTGAGTCTAGATCAATTTCCAACTAGTTTCATGATTTTCCATCGTTTGTATAATTAGTTATGAATTTTTTAATATCCCTATGTCAAAACATGGTAAGTTTGGACCAAGAACCAAGAACATGTCAGATCTCTGTCGGACTCAGGCCAAGGACATGAGAACGCGATGACCCGATAGGCCATGTTCTCAGGTAGATAGTGACAAGAATCACCGTCATGATCTGATCGCGACAGGACCACCGTCGTGACCTGACCTTCTGGTCTGACAGACCTGTTGCCTTCTTCATATGAACCCGTTGTGTTCTCTACTTTTGCACTGACTACCCTGTCACGACCCGTTAACGACCCTGTCGTGTTCTATGCAGGCCTTGTCGCGACCCTTATAGGGACCTGTCGCGTTCTACACTTTTTCATGAAACCCCCCTATTTTTGGAAGTATTGTTTTTCTACAGTGATATCATGCTCTGCAAACCCTTTTGAACACAGTAAATGGAACTGTAAATCTTGAACTTATTTTAATAAAATAAAAGCCATGCACATGACTCTTTCATACTCCATGATTCTCTATGTCACATGCACACACTTTGAACCATCCAAATATGGCTTAATTTGTCATGAAAATATTTCATAATGTATCTAATAATTTATTTCAATTATCTATTAAATTTTGTCATATCTTAAATAGACTTGTCTTCGTTGCTCGCGTTGTTTTGGGAATATCGTTATCGACGCTCCATTGTTCTAGAATTCCTATAGAACGTCGAGCACTTGTTTCTATATACACACTCTCTCTTGACTTAGACGAACTCTCTGTCGGATACTCCTTCTGCCGAACTAGTGAGTCTTTGTTAAAGGCCTCCGTAAGTCTCCTCTGTTCATGGATTCCCACATGGTCGACGGGCCAGTTGTACCCTAACACCTATGATACCCTTTAGGGATCAACATGATCCAAACGGCTATTAGAAGTTCGCTCATATCTTGAATCACGCCGGACCTCTGGACCTGTGCTTAACATGGCCAGTGGAAGGGTCGTGAGTTCCACCTGACTGCCAACACCACATGCACGTGTTGTGCAACTATTACTATCGCCTGTTTACTCGACGTGTTACGTGCAATGTCCACTAGCTCTCATCTATACTCTTCTCGCTCATCTATTCACGTTCACTCTACTATCTTTTCTATTCATCTAGTACTCTCATCTTTTTCTTGGTACACTATATTGGCCATTGACTGGTTGTCTAAAGATAAACAATATAACCAATGCCTGGCAATATATAAAGGGCCCGATCTGGTCCTAAGATGTGCGCCCGAAAGTGCAAGTGCCCACGGGAGTTAAATGATCAGAGTGTTTGGCATTACACTCGAGTGCTATCTATCTCGAGTATCTAAATGACAATCAAAAGTGCTATATTCTCTCATTGTCTAGAAAACAAACAAAGTGCTATACTATACTCGTTGTGCTATTGCAATACTTTGTGCTATGGCCATCTTGCTATTTGTGCTATACTCGACACTTGTGCTATACATAGAAAGCTTGAGCTATTTCCATCATGCGGTATCCTGCTATCTTTTGCTTGACTCTTCCGCTCTATCATTAGTTAATACATTAATCATTTAAAGCCTGCTTTACTATTAAGATTTAAGTCCTACTCGGCATTATCGCTCACCCTGCGTTATTTGTCGTTGTGTTCTCAGGTGAGACCGAAGATTACACATACTCTCAAGACGGCGGGAATGACCAGGAGTGACGTCACGAGTACCCTAGCATCCTAGCATTGTGTTAGAGTCTTAATTTTGTCTTTTGCTTTTATTTCAATGTAATTGGGCCCTATAGAATGGCTCTGATATTAGTGGTTGTAACTAGACATTTGGAAAGTTATTAATGAAATGAATTTGCTTTAGTATTTATTATTGTCCAATAGTTTGATGTCTAGTACTCGCTTTATACCCATTTACTTGTAACTGCCTCGCATTCCGATATTTCGCGTCGGGGCGTGACATTGCTGCACCCTTCGGTCCACCACGCTGACTGGGTACTCCGACACAGAAAGGTCAGGGGCGACTTCTAGCTGTGAGTAGTCGAGTACGTGAGGCGGATCTGGCATGTACTTCCTCAACTGCGACACGTGGAAGGCATCGTGGACACCTGCCTACTTAGATGGAAGAGCCAACCTGTAAGCGACCTCGCCAACCCGCTCCGGGATGGGAAAGGGGCCAGCAAACCTCGGGCTGAGATTTCCCCTCTTCCCAAACCTGAGAATGCCCTTGGTGGGCGAGATCTGAAGAAACACACTGTCGCCTGTCTCGAACTGGAGTGGCCTCTTGCGAATGTCGGCATAGCTCTTCTGTCTGCTCTAGGCTGTCTGCAACCTCTATCTGATCAGGCTCACAGTATCTACGCACTCCTGCACCAACTTTGGACCCAGCAACTGCCTCTCGCCAACCTCATGCCAGTGCAATGGTGTCCTGCACGGCTAGCCATACAGAGCCTCGTAGGGTGCCATCCCGATGCTGGAGTGAAAGCTATTATTATACGAAAACTCCACCATGGGAAGGTGCGACTCCCACGTGCCACCCCAATCTATGCAACATGCCCTCAACAAGTCCTCGATGGTCTGTATGGTCCTCTCTGACTACCCGTCTATCTGTGGGTGGTAGGTTGAACTCAACCTCAACTCGGTGCAAAGTGCCCGCTGAAAGCTGCACCAGAAACGAGAAGTGAACCTCAGATCTCTATCTGAGACAATAGAGACCGGGGTTCCATGCAAAGGCATCACCCTGTCCACAAACAGCTGAGTCAGTCAATCCACTGACCACGCTGCTCTGACTGGTAGGAAGCGAGATGTCTTCATCAGCCTGTCGATGATGACCCAAATGTTGTCGTGCCTCTGTGAAGTGCGAGGTCAGCTAGAAATAAAGTCCATGGTGATGTGCTCCCACTTCCACATGGGAATGGGAAGCGACTGCAACTCACCACTAGGACGCTGGTGCTCTTCCTTCACCTGGTGATAGGTAAGGCAGCGCGAAACAAACTCAGCGATATCTCTCTTCATCCCAGGCCACCAAAAGAGCACCCTCAGGCCGTGGTACATCTTGGTGGAGCTAGGATGAATAGAGTATCACGACCTGTGTGCCTCAGCCAGTACCTCCTCCTTGACGTCCTCTAGAATGTATAGTCTGTCTCGAAACCGAACCTCGCTGTCCTCGTCCAGCACCACCTCGGGCAACTGCAACACGTCTGCCAAGTCTGCGTCTGCACTCTGCGCCTCAATCACTTGCTGATATATCAACGGGTGAATTGTCATGCTGGCCAACACTGCTCTCTCCCGGAGGCTAGACGGCATGAACAGACCCTGAGTGGCATCCTCCAGAAGTCTCCAGTGTCTAACCAACAAAGAACTCAAGTGGGCTCTCCTACTCAAAGTGTCCGCTACAACATTAGCCTTTCTTGGGTGGTAGGAATGGGTAAAATCGTAGTCCTTCATGTACTCGAGCCACCTACGCTGCCTGAGGTTCAGATCTCTCTGGGTGAAGACGTACTGTAAGCTCCGGTGATCTATGAAAACCTCGAACACCTCTCCATACAAGTAGTGCCTCCACAACCTCAAGGGGAACACGACTGCTGCAAGCTCCAGGTCGTGTGTCGGGTAGTGCTGCTCACACTTCTTCAGCTGACGAGAAGCATAAATAACTACTCGACCGTGCTGCATTAGCACAGCACCCAAACCAGTCCCTGACGTGTCTGTGTAGACAACAAAGCCACCGCTACCAGAAGGTACTACAAGGATCGGAGCCGAAGTCAGTCGGCTCTTCAGCTCCTAAAAAATGTGCTCACACTCTACTGTCCACACAAATCGGGTCTCCCGCCTGGTCAACTTTGTCAAAGGCTCAACAACTCTGGCGAAGTTCTGCATGAACCTCCTATAGTAGCCTACCTGCCCTAGAAAACTGCGAACCTCTGCAACTGTAGTGAGCTGGCTCCAAGAAACAACAACCACAACCTTGGCGGGATCAACCGCCACACCTGCACTAGAAACAATGTGACCCAGGAAGTGCTCCTCCTTTAGCCAAAATGCACACTTGTTTAATTTGGCATAAAGTTGGTGACTCCTCAAAGCCTGCAACACCAGCCTCAAGTGAACCTCGTGCTCCTCTGCCGTCGCTGAGTACACTAGGATGTCGTCGACGAACACCACCACGAACCGGTCCAGGTACTCTCGAAACACACTGTACATCAGCTCCATGAACGCTGCAGGTTCATTCGTGAGCCCAAAAGGCATCACGACAAACTGAAACTGGCCGTGGAAGGTCTGAAAAGTTGATCTGGAGATGTCTGACTGACGGATCCGCAACTGGTAGTAGCCCGAGCTCAAGTCGATCTTCGAGAATAATGAAGCTGACTGCAACTGGTCGAACAAGTCATCGATCCAGGGCAAAGGGTACTTGTTCTTCACGGTCACTTGATTCAGCTACCGATAGTCAATACACATTCTGAGGCTGCCATCTTTCTTTCTCATAAACAAAATAGGCTCTCCCCATGGCAAACGGCTAGGACGAATGAAGCCCAACACAAGCAACTCTTCTAGTTGGCGTTTCAACTCCCGCAGCTCCGCCGGCACCATCCGGTACGGTGCCTTGGACACATGCATCATCCCCAGAAGCAACTCTATGGAGAAATCTACCTCCCGTGCAGGCGGCAAGCCAGGTAGATCCTTCGGAAACACATCGGCAAACTCACAAACAACAGGCACATCTAAAACAAAATCTCACCAGAGTCCGAGACACACACAGAAGCCAAGAAAGAAACACAACTGTCTCGGATGAGGTGCCGAGCTATATAGAAAGAGACAAAGGGTCAGCTGACAGATAGGGTACCTCGGAAGCTAAGCACATGTGCTCTAGGTATCTCGAACCTCACGGTCTTTCACTGACAATCCATTAGTGCAGAGTGCGCCTCTAACTAGTCCATGCCAAGAATGGCATCAAAGTCATGGAGCTGTAAGGCAAACAGTCTGGCTGGTAGCTGGTGGCTCTATACCTCGACGGTGACACCCTCTAGGTACCCCAGAGTACGAACAAAGTCACCCGTCGGCAGCTCAACTACATGGTCATAGGCCCGCTCTAGAGCAAACTCAGACAAAGCAACAAAGAACTCCTCAGAAACAAAACAGTGCGTGGCACTCGGATCAATAAAAAATCTAGCAGCCCTACCAAGGATAGGAACCGTACTGACGATGAGATTAGAGGCCTCCGCCTGTTCTCTGGTGCTGTTGCTGGCACTGCTGCGGCTGCTGGAACTGACCCTGGTGTTGCTGCTGGTGCTGCACCGGCTGGGTTGGAGGAAACTGCACCTGAGGTGCCTGATGCTGCTACTATTGCCTCAACAATGGACACTCTCGCCTGTAGTGACCCGGCTTCCCGCAGTGGAAACAACCCGTGCCTTGTTGGCCCTGCTCTACTCCTTGCGGCACAGACTGCTCCACTGGCTGCTCCTGCTGACGTCGCTACTGCTGTGGCTGCTTGTACTGACGTCTACCTCCACGAGTGAAAAGCTTCTTCAACTTCGAGGTCAGGCCAGCACCGCCTATCCCCAAAGAAGAAGAAGAGGAAACACTCCCTCGACTGCCCGAGTGGCTCTGGTACGGAGAAGACCTCCGTGAGCCTCCACTATGCTGCGGCGAAAACCGACACTCCCGCTCCAAGGCGGTGGCTCTCGCCACTGCTACCTTCAAGGAGTCACAGAGGTGACTAGCTATGGCCCACCTCAACTCCCAGCATAGCCCGCTAATCAACCGCTCGGTACGAGGCTGCTCACTAGAGGCCACGTGGGGGACGTGTCGAAGTAGCCACACGAACTTCTAGTGATACTGTGCTACGGTCAAGTCTCCCTGCACCAACTCATGGAACTGATCCCTCCTCTCACGGCAAGCGTAGTCGGGGAAGAACTCACCATGAAAAGCCACTAGGAACTCCTGCTAAGTGATCTGGTTCAGCCTCCTTCTTTGAAAACTAGTATGCCTGACTGCCCTCCAACACTCATGGGCAGACCCCTTCAGCTGATATACTGTCAACCTGACCTGATCCAGCTTTGCACAGTCCATGGTCTCAAAGGTGCGCTCGAGCTCATGGACCCAACTCTCTGCCCTGTCTGGATCACGGTCACCAGAAAACATCGGAGGCCAAAGATGAAGAAACCTCTCCAGAAGTGTCGTGCGGTCCTCGGGTACTACCGATGCAACTGGAGTCTGCTGCCGTACCACTGGTGGTACCTTTGGCTGAACTGGTGCTGCCTGCGGGGTCAGTGGTGGCTGCTCCTCTGCTGCCATCTTTGCGAACTGCTGACCTCTTGCCGGCATCTACTGATACGGCTGGTACTGAGGGTACTGTGGGTATTTCCAAGGACCCTGGAACATTGCTCACCACAACTGCTCCATGACAGCTGGCGGGGGCGGGGGCGGAAACCACTGTTGTTGCTACGGCCCTCCCTGCTGCAATGAAACGCCCTGCGGCAACGAGTCCCCAGGTTGCTCGAGCTGCTGGGACTGAGTATGAATTGGCGCATGCTCGGCTGCAACCGACCCGTCCGACTCGAACTCCTGACGATCCACCAGCTCACGAGCCTGCCTGTGAGTGCGTGCAGGCATGTTCTGCAACTCCGACAAAACATCAAGTTAACATATAAACTCCAGCGGCTAGCAGTGTTACATGTACTTCCTAAGGAACTTTACGTCATTACCTATTTCCATTACAAGTCTTGATAGACACCTTGCTCTGATACCACTGTAACGACCCCGACGCCCAGACCCTCGGGTCCTACCAAGAATCTAAACATCGGGGCCGCCTCCCACGAGTCCGGAGACCCAGAAGGGCTAACAGATCGGTCTAACAAGATATGTAATAGAGATAAATAATAACAAATGTACTAAAGTGCACCACAAGTGGAAGAAAATGTTCAACGCTAAGTAACAATCTAATACAGTCCCAAAGTAAATGAAGTACAAGTGCTGAATTAAAAGGGAAATAACACGTCCCTTAGGGGCATACCCCGAGGGTGAAGTACAACTACTGGGGGAACACTACTCACTGGGGATGCCGTCTACTATGGCCCTGTCTCCACAGTCTGCCGCGGAGGGAACTGCTGTGAAGTCTCATTTGCAAAAGAGACAGTGAACTTCACGAAGAAGCCTAGTAGGTGTTGGGTTGAGTGTGTTTTGGAATTTCCTAAAGTTGTATTTTAATGATGACCAATGAACATCACTCATACTTTGATTTTGATGATGACATATTGTGATTTTAATGATGACATATTGTGATTTTGATGATGACACGTTGAACATGTTATACATTTTATACATATCACAATAATGCTTAAACAACATGTTTTTGATGTTTTATATCACATATATTCATGATAATACATTGGACTAATGATTTGTGTGTTTATTTCTCAGGGACATACATTTCTTGCAAGGGTAGTGTCGACACACCCACTACTGGTGTCGACACAGGGTATCAAACCCTAAGGCAAAGTCATGAAGAAATGGTCAAGTGTGTCAACACAGTCTTAGGCAGTGTCGACACTAGTCCCAGATACCAGAAGACCCAGTTGCTAGACTGGGACAGTGTGTCGACACAGCCAGTGAGTGTGTCGACACTAGTCCCATTTCCCAGAAGACCTATTTTGTGCAATTGGGACAGTGTGTCGACACACTCAGTGACTGTGTCGACACACTCCGGCTGAAACTCAAAATCGTGATTTTATCTGGACACGTGGCCGCTTGGGTTTCAAGGGAATCTGCCAAGGTTTTTGTGCCCACGTACCCTAAGGCTCTTTATGGACATATGGGGCTATAAATACCCATCTCTTTGGTACTCCAAGGCATCCCACGCAAGACAAGAGCCAAGAGCCTTCTGAAAGAAGGGAAGAAGAGCGGGAAAGAGGCATCTGCATCCAGAGGAGCAGAGAAGTTCCGCCAAGGGAAGAAGAAGGAGAAGAAGGAGAAGAAGAAGGAGAAGAAGAGAAGGAGCTCGTGATTGCAGCAGTGCTGATCCAGAAGAAGATCCAGCTGAGTCTGTATTTGGTCAGAGTGTTTAATTTCTCTGTGGAATCTGTGTATGTGTTCTACATAGATCTCCCAATTCTATTTGTCTTTACCAATTCTATTGTATTGAGATAGATCGTGCTAGAGGATCTATTCTCTAAGTGTGCTTGTTCTAGCAGAACTTGGATCTATTGTGATCCAAAGGTTTGAGTACTTTGTACTCTGTTTTGGAGCCCCAGTGCTCTGGGTTGGAGCCGTTGTTCTCTAGTGCTTGAGCCGTGGTGCTCAAGGTCTTGTGAATTTGTTGAATTCACAAGTGGTCTTTGGAGTATGTCATTGTGCCTATCTCCTGGGTTTCTTTGAGTTGTTGAACTCAAAGAGGTTAGAGTCGTCGTGCGCTAGTTTGTGCTGCACTTGTGCTAGTGGTTCCTCCGTTGTGAGGAGGTGGATGTAGGAGACACAAGTTGTGTTCTCCGAACCACCTTAAAATATTCAGTGCATTGTGGTTTGATGTGTGGTTTGCTGTTCTCATTCACTATATTCACACACCACACTTGGATCTGATCGAATTGTGTGTTTTACTTATTTGAATTCCGCTGCCACACTCATAATTTCTTAGTTTGTTTATCAAAGTCACCTATCCGATCCCCATCAGTAGGGACTACCAATCTCCCACTGGTTCTAACAGCAGAATAGAACTAACTGCAGCATTTAAAATAAAGTAGTAAATTCTATTCTACTAAACAGAGTCAAGTGCAGAAGCGTGAAAGAAACTACACGGTCAACGGTCTAGGCTACACGGAGGGACCGGAAAACCCGTGTAAAATACGGCACCAAAGAAACCCAAGGCTGTAACAAAGATTGTCAGGGCTGCCTGGGCAAACACACTAGATACAGTACACTACACTAGTCAGCCGGTCAGGTGCGCCATGCGCCTTACCCTCGACCAACGGTCCATCTCTAGCACCTCCCATCAAAGTGAGACGCGGAACTAAAGTAACCACAACTGTTGTAGTATGGCCGAACTACGGTCCCATGCCTAGCCCCTCTAAATGGTTCTGAAACCACGTAGAGTGAGGCAGTGAGAAAGGACAGGCTGGTCTGCACCGAAAGAGCGCCACAACAACCTCGGCGACCTAGACCCAGCTAAGAGAGCTCTACAAATGACTCTACGCCGCTGTCCCAACCGTTTTCCGCTCCGCTCCAAGTCTGTGACTTGAGTATGCTTGCCGCCTGGACAACTCCCTCTAATAGGTGCGCGAGGATGGGGGTCCCAGGTAACGGTAACAACCTGTCTCGTGGACAATCCCTCAAGTTCCTAGCACCGGGCGAAGAGAGACTAGAGTAGCACTGCACTAGGAACAGCATAGGTGCCAAGACAAATTGAGTCGCAGTGGAAGCGGAACATCAAAACCTGTCGCCAGTCCCTCTCGGTCAGAGAGGTGATGCAGTGATGCATCGCGATTAGGACGAGACGATCCTGCCTGTCTCGACAAGAAACCAGAAGGTGACCCTTGAATCTGTCCCGATAATAACGTGATGGCTAAGGGTGCTGCAACAAACCAAGTTCATCTGAATGCGACACGTACCCCGTCGCGATGCTATCGCGACGGAAACCCGAACTCCTGAACGCCGCCACGTACCCTTCACATTTGCTAGATGCAATGGGTGCAGGGGCATGTTCAGAGAGAATGCGACGCGACGATACGTCGCGACCAGGTCGCGACTGGGAAACTCGTCACGACCTCAGCTAGGAGCCATGCAAAGGCTCCAGCAACAACCCAAATCTTCACAAAAATGTACAACAAGGGGAGGGGAGCATGCCACATGATGGAAATAACTTAATAAACACCAAACCACCCTTAAGAAACCTCATGCATGTTAAGGAAAGAAAGGCTACACTCAAACCCTCACATGCACAACATGGAACCCTCATTACAGCATACCCATTCCAAGCATGAAAACCACACAACCATTATTCCACAGAAATCCACATGTTACAAAGAACACAACGCACATCCTAAACATGGATTCTAGGCTTGGAGAAGAAGGATTTGGGTCCTAGAATGCTAGATCTAGGTGGAGGCTGAGGAGTCCCTACCTCGAATAGAAGATCCACTCTAATGGGGCCTTCTCGTAGGCTAGCACCCCTCCACCTCCGAGCTCCAACGCTCCAAGAGCCGCCGTCCAATAGCCGAGCTCGACCTCCTTCATGAGCCGATGAAGAGGAGCACACCATACAAGAAGAAAGGGGAAAAGCTTAGTGAGGAAAGGAGATGGAGAAGGAAGCCCACAACCGACCGAATCCACACATACCACACAAGGTAAAAAATGCCCCAAGTCACAACAAGGTCCACCCAAGCTCCTCACGGAGCTGCCAAGCACAGAGGGATCGCCGGAGAGTGGAAAACACAGAGAACATGTGACGGCCCTGGATATTTATGCCCAATAAGGCTCCATATCAAGATCCCCCTCCCGCGAACGGACCGAAGTCTCACAGGGGATATCTCACACACGTGTCAAGTAAGAGTATAAAAGACAACTACACAGTATAAAACACGAGAAAGTACATGTACTCATAACTGTTCACAAATTTGTATAACTGTCCCATTACATTAATACATGTCCAATTAAAAAGTACAACTACATGGGGCATACCCCGAGGGAGCACAAGCTCACACAACACTGCTACAACACAACTGTTGGTGGTACAAGTCTGTCACAACACGGTTGCAAATCAAACACATGGCAAGCCCTGAAAAGAACTGTAGGGAAGTGAGCCTTAACAAGTCACAGGCTCAGCAGGGGCTACCCAAAACAACACACGAACCAGAAAGAGACAACTAAACAGAAGAGACCTCAACCCCAGAGGGTCTCACTGGCAAGCCAAACCATTTCATGCTCACAACATAATAATAAATAACAACTAAGCATAATCATGATAATAAACATAAAGTCCTCGGAAGGAAAGTGGGACTACAGGACTCATATAATATCATTAGTCAGCCCAACCACTAACGTGCCTAAACCACAGTCTTACCGGCACATTGCTACAACAAGTGGTTGCCTAAGCTATAAGCCACACAGGCAAATCATTGCCCAGGCTACAAGCTTCACAAGCGAACCTCAATCATTTGAGTAACAGGACTGCTAACAAAGAGCTGGTCCTTTATACTCCAAACCACACTACGTCGAGAGCCACACATAAGTGGTAGGACTGGCTACAGCTAGCTAGTCCATCACACACTAAAACCATAATCAGAACCATACCCAAGAAGGGTAAAACTCAACAAGTGGAAGGTCTCACAAGGCCTCCACGGAGCACAGCTCTACTAAACCACAATATGCCTAGGCCACAAGCCTCATCGGTAAATTACCCACAATGGTAACATGATTGGCAACCACAAACTAATCCACAATAAATTATAAACTAAGATTTACTTAAAACGGATAGGATACAAAAAGGGGAAGGTCAAACTACAAGACCTCCACAACACACAAGTACCCGAAAAGGTTGGTACATAATGTACCACCACAAAACTTCAAAGCAACCCACGAAGGGTACAGGTACCTGCTACTCTGAGGTACCACAACACAAACACCCAAACGAAGGGTACAAGTAGGTGATAAACACCACACTGAACCTCAACTATATTGTGCCCTCACTTAGGCACAACATTACAGGTGAAACCTCAACCGACAAGTCACACAAGCCACAACCAGAGCAGGCAAAGCATGAATCAAGCCACAACCAATGGCAAAGCACGAGTCGGAAAGGATGACGCCACCACACGGGGATGGACTACTGACTGATCAGGCCAATATCCAACCCAGACAGCACAACACAAGAACAACCTCTCAGCCTCGCAGTCATGGAGGAAAGGTCCAACTGCCACTCCACGAGAACAAGTCAAACAACTGTGGAGACCAACCAACACCACACCTGCAGACACACAGTTGCAGGTCCATGCCTGGCACCTCTAGAGTCTCTGGCCGGAGCACCCTAAGGTGAGGCACTAGAAAATAGGACTAGTTGGGGACCAGTGACGTCTACTGGTGTCCGTACCCCCAACTACAAGCGCGCTACAAGCGACTACACACCCACAAACACAAGCCGCTGCCCTACTGTCGTCTTCCCCTCAGTCGGACGTACAACTCAAACTCAGGAGTGAGGGTGTCCAGGAAGACGACACAGACCTCGACGGTACCACACTGTACCGGGACAAACCCCGAGCATAACAAACCCACGTGCCTGGCTCACAAAGAACCTGGGGTACCCGACTAGAGAGGCATTCCGGAATAGGCGTCGGACCACCACACTCGGCTAGCACAAACCACGATACTTACATGTTCCATCATTATTACAAACCACGATACATATGTAAGGAATAGCTTGTTCTGGTCACACGTGACTCACAAGCTAACCTACACCATAACACATATAAACCATATTAATAATATCACCACGACCTGTCATCGATCACCTTGTGACAGTAAAGGTCACACTAAACACTGACCACGATAATCACATAATAATCATACATACACTTTACTAAATTATCCACCGAGGATAACTTATAAAAGATCCTAAAGGATCAAGGCAAGGTTCAGACGTGAACCTCATCGCCACAATACCACGAACTAACCACAATAATTAGTATATAATAAACACGATAACGTACGATGTGCCATGCACTTACACAACTACATGCTCGGCACTCAAACCATGTAAACACTACGTGTATAATACACCAACCAGGTGCACCACACATCATTCATGTAAACAACATGTCCAGCACATGGACAGCATGCTCCAATAGCGCTATAGGTGCTAACGCACCACACATACTACGTAATCACCAAACTGGTTACGTACATAATATAGTAATCACGTAACACATGCCCATCTAGTGAGCTATACGCTCCATGAGCGTAATAAGTGCACTGGCTCCACTTGTCATTGCCATGCACAACAAATATCACCAATCGGATATTCAAATTACCAAAAGCCTACAAAATAATAACCTCGGCTGCGATCGCGACAAGGGCTATGGCCGCCTTCTGATCGTGACGCCACGACATGGCACGACAAGAAATCCTGTCGCGACAAGTTGGACTTTCACTACCTGATCGCGACACCCCGACAAACTGCGATAAGAACCTGGGCTGCCATCAGATCGCGACCCACATAACCGTCGCAACAGAAAACCTAATGCGACGAATCGGGTTGTCGCGACAAGGTCGCGACACCCTAGGCCGTTGCCTTCGCAGGCGAAAACCCCAATCTGAAAGGGACTTCACAGATCACCCTTCTCGACCATTCAAACCATGTTTAATTCTCAATTTACATGCTTTAATGGATACCCTAGCATGGTATCTAATGTTCTTTAAGCTTTAAACGAATCGAATTCATAACACGAACAATTCACACAATCAAACGAGGTAGAAACACCCTACCTTCGTGAAGAACGTAAAGACCGGAGTTCCCTTGGCGTTTCCCCCGCTCCACGCGACATCCTCGCGGTGAGAGCACGCCCCACGCATCTCCAGAAACTTGAATCGCCCGAAAATCCTGCAGCAGTTGCCCCCCTGGCCGAGCAGAGCTTCCCCTACTTTGTTCGGCTGGGGTTCTTAAAAACAACACAACGGTTGGGATCGCAACGTGCACCCCCGTCGCGACTTGATCGCGACCGTGGTGACCGTCGCCTTCCCAAGGCCGACGTCAGCTGACCGCCCGGCGAGCGACACGTGGCAGCCATGCAGACGAAGACCGCCAACCAGCGGCAACGTGAACGCGACCCCCAGGGTTGTCGCATTAATAACGCGACGCCTGACCCTGTCGCGTTCACAAGCACAAGACCTGTGAGCACTTTGGGCCCAACGACCGGCCCACAAAGCCTCACAACGCACGCAAACACCTGAAACACGTACTAATGGGCCACACACTGGCCACCAAACCCGCTAAACCTGGATCCACGGAGATCTGGAAAACGCGCGATGTTACATTATTATCACCTAAAAATAAATGTTGTCTTCGACATATAAAACAAATCACAACAAACCGGATTATCACCTAAAAAGAAATAAAATCGTATACAGAACAAGAAGGATACTCTTTCTCTACATTGCCCTTTTAATTTATTTGTCCATTTCCATCCTGGCTTTCCTCCTTTCTTTTCTTTCAATTTATTTCACAATTACTCTGTTCTGTCGATTCCATTACCTTTCTTTACCTTTCAACCGTAGGGGATCCTACCTTGCCAATGGCGCTTTATCTCCTTGGACTGAACCTACTTCCACAATTTCTCGGCCGTGTTTGCAACATTTCTTTCGGGACCGCTTTATCTTTCTCAAATATCTTACACTGTAATATTCTTTCATGCCATAATTCTTCCAAATTATTAAACTTTCCGGTGCCATTTCCTTTTTCTATTTATCACTGCCAACTATTATCCTGCCTCATTTGTATTTACATTCGCAACTGTCACCATTTTAAGGAAGACCAATCACCATCTTTGAATTTTCTGCCCTTTCATATTATTCTGCTCATACCACTTTAAATCAATCTATGATTAGAAAAACATAATAAACTCTGTTCCTTTATTCTGGTGCGCAAAACTTGACACTTTCTCCTTATTCAAGCAAACTTGAACAATCTATAAATATTAAATCTTTCTTTGCTTCCGCTTCTGCTGCGCTACTCTGATCACACTGAACACTTTTGCAAAATATTCCACAATTTCTTGTTCTGATTATTGCTTTCAATTACTTTCTTCTGACTTTAACTGCATTCATTTCTAACT
Organism: Colocasia esculenta; assembly: GCA_014218235.1. Lineage (NCBI taxonomy): Eukaryota > Viridiplantae > Streptophyta > Magnoliopsida > Alismatales > Araceae > Colocasia > Colocasia esculenta. The sequence continues at coordinate 53,611,688 of CM024755.1, read as the reverse complement.
TTAATTGCTTCTCAAATCATCTTGTTCAATTAATTCGCACTGAAAATATTACTGCAATTTCTGATCTGCCAAACCACTATTGACATATTGTGCTCTTCATATATCTTTCCTGCTTTACTGACATTCTCTGGCTAATCTCATAATTTTGTTGCATAACTTTTCCAAATATTCTTTAATTGTTATGTTCCTGCTCCTGCATGAAACTCTGAAATTTCTTAATAACAATTCCTTTATGCTCAATTGAATCAATTCTTTGCACCAATATGCAAACTCTAACTGACATTTCCTGACTCATCTGATCTTATTCACTTTATCATTTGCTAAATTCTTCCTTTCTCTAATCCATATCTTTTCTGCAAAATACCTCTCTTATTTCATTAAATGTTCTTTCTGAAAAAATTCTCATAATCTGCCATTCATCAACTAAATATTCCTTCTGTGCAATTCTCACAAATTCTTATTGCACACTAATCCTTCTTTTCTCTCTTTCTTTACTTAACTAATCCTTTCTATACATGTTTATACGAATCTTCATATCACACTTCCTATTACCATTATTATTCATAACAACATTTTCTCAAATTTCTGATCTCAGGCATACTTAATCTATCTGCCATAAATCATTGCTGTTTTATGTACTAATATCTCTTTTAAAGCTGATCTGCCTTACTTAATCATATCAAACTTTTCATAATACGAATCACATTCTCATCCACACTGTTTCTTAATATCATCTGACTCAAGTCTCTGATGCTACAATACCTCTACTGAGGTTCACAACTATATTTAGCACATTTAATCGTTTCTGACACACACACTGACCTGATCCTTATCACCTTGTTACCATATACCTGTCTCTGCTAACTCTGTACTTTACTAACATATAACAGGCATATCCCTCTCAGGGCACTACTTTACCTTTCTCCTCTAATCTCTGCAACTGAAAACTTTTAAATACTATACTTTAACTACTTTAACTGCACTAGTGCCAGGGTGCCACCACACAACTTATGCCACTATCCACGTTGTGGTTCAACAACTGCTCACAACTGCCAATTTATCAAATAGGAATACACGGTTTACGTGCCAAAAGCTCACGTAAAAACTACTTTATATCACACAAAACCGCAGACTTACTACCAGCAGTGAACATTAATCCATGTATTGGGACATTGTACTTTCAATGTCTTTTCATATTCTAACTGGACCATGCTCTGATACCAACTGTGACGGCCCTGGATATTTATGCCCAATAAGGGTCCATATCTAGATCCGCCTCCCGCGAACGGACCGAAGTCTCGCAAGGGATATCTCACACATGTGTCCAGTAAGACTATAAAAGACAACTACACAGTATAAAACACAAGAAAGTACATGTGCTTATAACTGTTCACAAATTTTTACAACTGTCCCATTACATTAATACATGTCCAATTAAAAAGTACAACTACCTGGGGCATACCCTGAGGCAGCACAAGCTCACACAACACTACTACAACACAACTGCTGGTGGTACAAGTCTGTCACAACACCGTTGCGAACCAAACACATGGCAAGCCCTGAAAAGAACTGTAGGGAAGTGAGCCTCAACAAGTCACATACTCAGCAGGGGCTACCCAAAACAACACACGAACCAGAAAGAGACAACTAAACAGAAGAGACCTCAACCCCAGAGGGTCTCACTGGCAAGCCAAATAATTTCATGCTCACAACATAATAATAAATAACAACTAAACATAATCATGATAATAAACATAAAGTCCTCGGAAGGAAAGTGGGACTACAAGACTCATATAATATCATTAGTCAGCCCAACCACTAACGTGCCTAAACCACAGTCTCTCCGGCACATTGCTACAACAACTGGTTGCCTAAGCTATAAGCCACACAGGCAAATCACTGCCCAGGCTACAAGCTTCACAAGCGAACCTCAATCATTTGAGTAACAAGACTGCTAACAAAGAGCTGGTCCTTTATACTCCAAACCACACTACGTCGAGAGCCACACATAAGTGGTAGGACTGGCTACAGCTAGCTACTCCATCACATACTAAAACCATAATCGGAACCATACCCAAGAAGGGTAAAACTCAACAAGTGGAAGGTCTCACACGGTCTCCACGGAGCATAGCTCTACTAAACCACAATATGCCTTGGCCACAAGCCTCATCGGCAAATTACCCACAAAGGTAACATGACTGGCAACCACAAACTAATCCATAATAAATTATAAACAATGATTTACTTAAAACGGATCGGATACAACAAGTGACAGGTCAAACCATAACACCACCACAACACACAAGTACCCGAAAAGGTTAGTACACAATGTACCACCATAAAACTGCAAAGTAACCCAAGAAGGGTACAGGTACCTGCTACTCTGAGGTACCACAACACAAACATCCGAACGAAGGGTACAAGTAGGTGATAAACACCACACTGATCCTCAACTATATTATGCCCTCACTTAGGCACAACATTATAGGTGAAACCTCAACTGGCAAGTCACACAAGCCACAACCAAAGCAGGCAAAGCACGAATCAAGCCACAGCCAATGGCAAAGCACGAGTCGGAAAGGACGACACCACCACACGGGAACAGACTACTGACTGATCAGGCCAGTATCAAACCCGGACAACACAACACAAGAACAACCTCTCAGCCTCGCAGTCACGGACGAAAGGTCCAACTACCGCCCCACGAGAACAAGTCAAACAACTGTGGAGACCAACCAACACCACACCTGCAGACACACAGCTGCAGGTCCATGCTTGGCACCTCTAGAGTCTCTGGCCGGAGCACCCTAAAGTGAGGCACTAGAAAATAGGACTAGCTGGGAACCAGTGACGTCTACTGTTGTCCGTACCCCCAACTACGAGCACACTACAAGCGACTGCACACCCACAAACACAAGCCACTGCCCTATTGTCGTCTTTCCCTCAACCGGACGTACAACTCAAACTCAGGAGTGAGGGTGTCCAGGAAGATGACACAGACCTCGACGGGACCACACTGTACCGGGACAAACCCCGAGCACAACAAACACACGTGCCTAGCTCACAATGAACCTAGGGTACCTAACTAGAGAGGCATTCCGGAATAGGCGCTGGACCACCACACTCGGCTAGCACAAACCACGATACTTACATGTTCCATATTTATTACAAACTACGGTACATATGTGAGGAATAGCTTGTTCTGGTCACACGTGACTCACAAGCTAACCTACACCATAACACATATAAACCATATTAATAATAACACCACGACCTGTCATCGGTCACCTTATGACAGCGAAGGTCACACTAAACACTGACCACGATAATCACATAATAATCATACTTACACTTTACTAAATTATCCATCGAGGATAACTTATAAAAGATCCTAAAGGATCAAGGCTAGGTTCAGACGTGAACCTCATCGCCACAATACCACGAACTAACCACAATAATTAGTATATAATAAACACGATAACGTACGATGTGCCATGCACATACACAACTACATGCTCGGCACTCAAACCATGTAAACACTACATGTATAATACACCAACCCGGTGCACCACACGTCATTCATGTAAACAACATGTCCAACACATGGACAACATGCTCCAAGAGCGCTACAGGTGCTAACGCACCATACATACTACGTAATCACCAAACTGGTTACGTACATAATATAGTAATCACGTAACACATGCCCATCTAGTGAGCTATACGCTCCATGAGCGTAAGAAGTGCACTGGCTCAACTTGTCATTGCCATGCACAACAAATATCACCAACCGGATATTCAAATTACCAAAAACCGACGAATTAATAACCTCGGCTGCGATCACAACAGAGGCTAAGGCCGCCTTCTGATCGCGACGCCACGACATGGCGCGATAAGAAATCCTGTCGTGACAGGTCGGACTGTCGCTACCTGATCACGACACCTCGATAAACTGCGATAAGAACTTGGGCTGTCATCAGATCGCGACCCACATAACCGTCGCAACAGAAAACCTAACGCAACAAATCGGGCTGTCGCGACAAGGTCGCGACACCCTAGGCCGTCGCCTTCGCAGGTGCAAACCCCAATCCGGAAGGGACTTCACAGATCACCCTTCTTGACCATTCAAACTATGTTTAATTCTCAATTTACATGCTTTAATGGATACCCTAGCATGGTATCTAATGTTCTTTAAGCTTTAAACGAATCGAATTCATAACACGAACAATTCACACAATCAAACGAGGTAGAAACACCCTACCTTCGCGAAGAACGTGAAGACCGGAGTTCCCTCAGCATTTCCCCCGCTCCACGCGACATCCTCGTGGCGAGAGCACGCCCAACGCATCTCCAGAAACGCGAATCGCCCGGAAATCCCGCAGCAGTTCCCCCCCCCTGGCGGAGCAGAGCTTCCCCTACTCTGTTCGGCTGGGGTTCGTAAAAACAACACAGTGGTTGGGATCGCAACGTGCACCCCCGTCGCGACATGATCGCGACTGTGGTGACCGTCGCCTTCCCAAGGCCGACGTCAGCTGACCGCTCGGAAAGTGACATGCGGCAGCCATGCAGACGAAGACCGCTAACCAGCGGCAACGTGAACGCGACCCCCAGGGCTATCGCGTTAATAACGCGACGCCTGACCCTGTCGCGTTCACTGGCACAAGACCTGTGAGCACTTTGGGCCCAACGACCGGCCCACAAAGCCTCACAACGCGCGCAAACACCTGAAACATGTACTAATGGGCCACACACTGGCCACCAAACCCGCTAAACCTGGATCCACGGGGATCCGAAAAATGCGCGACGTTACAGAATAGGTGAAATGGGGCTTTTGCTCTCAGGCTTGGGAACTTAAACATAGACGATGAGAATGCAACGGACCTGGTCATTGCGTTAGCAAAGCTAACGCGACACCCATCTACGTCGTGATCTGGAAACGCCAGCGGCCCTAACGGTCAAACCCAACACGTGGCATGCATGCAATGCTGACATCCGATCACGACGGACCAATATGTCGCGTTCAAGCATGCATGACGACATGTGTCTCCACCGTTCAAATAGCTAAAAGACAAAACAACAGTTTGCAATCAGAGCCCTATCGTGATAGGGGCGGCCGACGGGTTCATAACCAGAACGCGACGGTCACCTACGTCGCCTTTAGAAGGCGACGGGTCGACATGTCGCGACCACAGTCGGGAGAACTAACCCACAAGGGAAACGAGATGTTACATCCTGCAACTTCTTCCTCAGCTCAGCTAATTCCGCATGTGCCATCCGATAAGGAGCCTTTGAGATAGGAGAGGTGCCTGGAAGCAACTCTATAGTGAACTCTATCTCCCTAGCCAATGGCAATCCAGACAAATCATTAGGAAACAAGTTTGGAAACTTCTGCACTACCTCAATCTCCTCAAGGGTCGTTAACTGATCAGCCATAGGGACTAAGACCACACTAGCAATAAAAGCATCACAACCCTTGTTCACCATCCTCATCACCTTCATGGCGGAGATCACAAACCTTCCCGCTAAGTTCCTTGGCAACGGATGTGAGAATTCATCCTCACCAGGAATACGAAAAGTAATCTTCTTCCCTCTACAATCCACCAAGGCATAGTGGTCCTCAAGCTAATCCAGACCAATAATGGCATCATAGTCCTTCATCTTGAGCAAATAGAAACACTCAAATAAGCCTCGGGTCCTCAATGCACACATGTAAAGATGGAATACACTTCCTAATCGATACCGTACCTACCGGTGTGTGCACAGACAAAGGGACTTCTAACTCTTCTGCCTCTACTCCAGACTCTACTGCTAACTGCTTGGCAAACTGCTCAGAAACGAACGAGTGTGTGGCACTCGTATCAAAAAACACCCGAGCATGCACACCCATGACTAGAATCGCACCTTTGTGACGTTATCGGCTTCCTCCGCATCCTCTCGTGCTAGTGCGAACACTCGAGCTTGGGCTCGAGGCCTTCGTGGTCTCCCTTTCACTAGTGCTGTCGCTACCGCTACTACTGCTGTTGGGGCTGGCACTACACGCTGCACACCCTGCTGAAGCCTGGGACAATCCCAGATTTGGTGCTCGGTGCTGCCACACTTGAGACACTTTCCTGCCAATTTTCAACACTCGGTGCTGCCGTGTGCCCTTCCACAGTGAGGACATGCCTTCTTATCACTAGGCCTAAAGCTGGGAGACTATGGTCTAACTACCTGCTGACTCGTAGCTGCCACTGGTCACTACAGTGATTGATACACGGCCTTCTTCTTGTCCTGCCTCGAGAAAGGTGGCGCAGGCCTCTTCTCCTCCAAATACTGGTCCATCTCGCACTCCTGCCTGCAAGCTGTGCTGAGAGCCTCGTCTAGAGTGCGGTGGTCAAAAGCCACAAGCCTCGACCTCAGTGATGGTTTGAGACCCATAAAAATTTTCTTAGTCTTCCTGCGCTCATCTGCAACTATATGAGGGGTATACTTAGATAGCTCGGCAAACTAGGCCTCATACTCCAAGACCATTATGGAGCCCTAAGTCAGAGAGAGAAACTCCTGCTCCATCTTGTCCTGGATATGCTCGGGGATGAACTTGGCCCTAAAAAGCCTCGTGAACTCAGCCCAAGTCACCACTATGGCAGCATCCTTGTACCAGGTGCAAAGTACATAGGCCCACCAAACATCTGCTCTCTCCTGCAAAACACAACGCATAAGCACCAATCTAAAGAACACCGTAACTTTACACAAGTACATAAACTTTAAGTACCTGAAGCATGTAGGTGGCCAGGCTACCTTTATCCTCCTTAGCACACCTGATGGCTCAGAATATCTTCTCAACCTCCCTCATCCAGCTCTCCGCTAAGGGTGGCAGACTCTACCCCTTTAAGGAAGGCAGAGCCATCCTCTTGAACCTCTACATCATGGATGGACCACCATGGCCATGCTCTTGGGGAACTGGAGCTAGACCCTAAGCCTGAAACAATAAGCAATACTGTAACGACCCGACCTCTCGGACCCCTCGCCGGGGACCCCGAGGGTCGCGCCGCCACCCATGGATCCGAAGACCCGGAAGGGTTATATGAAAAAGTCTAGTGAGATATGTACTGAGTTCAAATAACTATAACAATCTGTACATTATACAAAAGGGTTGTACAACGCGTCCCAAGCAAAAGCACAGGTACAAGAAGAAAGGTGCAGTCCTTAAGGGGCATACCCCGAGGACTTGCATAACACAGCTCTCAGCTCACTCAGGCTACAAGCGCTCACAACGCTCGCTCTCACTGGTACTGACAACACACGGCGCCACAGCCGCCTCCGCAACGCGTCCGACACCGAGCTCCCGCGACGACGAGCCCCTAGCTGAAAGAAGTAGGGGGGGTGGGCCTCACGAACAAGGCCCAGTAGGGATTACCAGTCCCTCACCGACCAGAGCAGTAGGAACTCCGAAAACAGGAAACTACACTAGAAAGCTGTAAAGCGAGTAACACCTACAGCAAGGTACTACTAAGAAGTAGAAGAGAACAGTGCAACGCCACGACCACCAACCGAGGTCGGGACACACACACGACTCCCGAAGAAACCAACGGAGTCGGGCACAAAGCGGAAGCAACCCTCGGCACACCTGCCAAGACCACGGAACAACCAAGTGAGAACGACGTCTCACCGCAAGCACGGCCACCTCAGACCTCTACAAGGTCGAGGGCCCACAAGAAGAACCATGCCGGACCCCTGACACACCACCAGGTCGGGAAGCTACACATGTCGGTGCCATCACGGGCTGCCACCCAAGAATGGGACCACAGAACCGAGAGAACACCGAAGCAGGAACCACCAGAAGCACGGGTCTGTCCAACGCCAGACCAACGATACCCAAGGAAACTAGGCACAGTCAGGCTATAACCACCGCGCAAGCTCGGGCAACGAGGAACACTTGGAAACGTCGTGAGGAAAACGTCATCACAACAACAGCAACCAAGACACCGCCGCTAGCAGCCAAGAGGGGGACCCGCAGTCCGCACGCTCTGCTCGCTAGCCTAGCTCCTGCCTCCGCCCCCACGCAAGGGCAAGACAGAGCCGCCATAGAAACACACAACACAAGCAAACACCGCAGCTTGGCCAAGCTGCGGCCCCACGCCTAGCACCACTACGTGGCTCCGGAGCCAACGTAGAGAGAGGCAGTGAGACAAAGGACTGTCTGGTCTGTGCGAAGAAAGCACTCCGAACCCCTCAGCGTCCCAGAACTAGACAAGAGAGCTCTACAAACGACTCAGCGCCGCTGTCCAAACCTTGTTTTCCCCTCAGCTCCAGGCGAACAGATGGGGCAGCACAACAAAACCACGCCGAACTACTGGCTTGTAACACGCGACAAGCCCAGCGAGCGAGAGGCACGTACGGACCCTCAAAAGGGCCGTCGGCCAACCAAGGCACGCACGAACGGCTAGAACCTCGGAAACCCGTCGCTCTGCTAATAATCGATTCACTGTCGGTCAATCGATTTTTAGGCAGACACGACCCTCCTGGCACCGCTGCCAGGACACGGGCATGAAGGTGTCAGCTTCGGTCACTGAACGAAGGGAGGCAACCAGCTGCGTTCCCTACTAGAAGGTCCTAAGGGCAAAGCCTACCCTGGGGCACACGCCGACACACAACCGGGCCACAGAAACACCTGAGGAACCACAGGCACTGTCGCGCCCCCACAGGCCATCGCGATACCATCGCGACGGGGAAGGGCACCGCGACACCCACCCTGATGCGACGGGGCAGCACGTCGCGATAGCCTCCCTGTCGCGACGGGAAACCAGGTCGCGACGGCGACCCTTATCACGACCGCCAACCGCGCCGCGATAAGGCCGCGCCCGACCGGGGCGACGCCTCTAGCGACATCAGTCGGGAGGCAGACCACGGGATGCTCCATCCCGGGCCACCCAGAACCATACAAACATGCACACACTGGGTGGGGAGCATGGGGAAAGCAGTAAGGCTATCTACAAAACCCCGAGGGCTCCCGATCCACCCAGATGGGAGAGGGCACAAGAAATCCCTACCTTTCATGAAGAATGAACTCCAATGGGGCCCTTCGCGTCGGTTGGCCACCTCCTCCTCGATCCACGCAAGGTCCACGACACCACGCACGACCCTCCTCCTCGCCTGAAACACACAAAGGGGAGAAGAGGGGAGGAAGAGGTCACCGGAGGAAGAGGGAGAAGGGAAGAAGAAGAGAAAGGGGGAAGGGGTAGCCGGCCTGTGCCTTAAGCGCCCAGCACCCAGAACGCGACGGACCGCCCCGTCGCGTTACGGACCTTAACGTGACGGGTTAACGGACCGCGACAAGAACGCGGCCTACAAGGGCGCCGCGATAAATCGACAAGCCATACTGACACACCTACCACCCTGACAGGCGTCAGACGACCGGACAGCGCAACACGACAAAACATTGTCGCGACCCGTTGACCGGGCGCTACAGGAATGCGACGGGCAACACGGGCGCGACAAGAACGTGACGCACAGACTCGCCGCGACACGGATGACTGTCGCGTCTGCACCCACGATGTGACACGAGTCATCCAAGGCACCGGAAGGAACGCCGAGAATCTGGGTCTTACATCCCACCTCCTTAAGAAAATTTCGTCCTCGAAATTGGGGCAAGCCCAAAAGATCCCGAGGCACAAAACGGAACATAGGGGGCAAACGTAAGACCTGCGAGAAGAAGCCACTAAGTCTCAACATGACTTCCTCGTGGCAACAACCCCACGACTAAACATGCGCAAAACATACGAAGCCAGAAAACTAACGGCTCACACAACGGGCTCCCAACACACGAGGACCACACAACTAAAAACTAAATGGCTCATAACACACTCCAACACACCTGGAGCACCAAGCCGAGAAACCAACGGCTCACCCCAGCCACACATGGGGTGTCCAGACGGAATGACAACTCCACAGGTGCCGAGCGACGCCAAAACTAGTCCGAACAACAGGGAACGCCAGTCGAAAACTACATGGCTACAGCCACTAGAAGACCTCACTGTTAGGACCAACCAATTAGAAACTCACTCTGTCGCCGGCAAAACCAGCTAGAGTACACAGTTGCCAACATCAACACGAGAAACGCCTGAGAACCAACCATACGTCTCAGGGGAACGGCCTCGCGCTTCTAGTAGCAGCTAGCACTGGTCACCAGCCCAACTGAAAATCCACGCGAGCGACGAGAACCAGAGCAACATCGGGCTCGCGGAGAATCCCCAACACACGGAACAACGTCCACTGTCACCGCTAGGTCTCACCCAAACCTTCCTCGTGGTCCAACAAGGACAGCAACGCACGCGGAAGGACCCTCAACACATGAAAACGACATCCGCTGTCACCACTAGGTCTCACCCAGACCTTCCTTGTGGTCCAACAGGGACACCAAATGCACGCGGAGCCACAGAAACTGGGAGTCACACACTCCACAACGTGGCACACCGCGACGGAAACACGGAAGACGTCTGAGGTTAAGCAACAACCGGACACCTCACAACGCTGACAAATCACTTAGTCGAGTACTAGCAAGCCATCAAGCCTCACTGTCACCAAACGAACTGATGGGAGACTCTGCCATCGGCTTCCAGAGTCACTAACACCATGTGCAATCACACGGAAACCAAAACAACTGCAGAGGTCGAGGACAACATGTCGACCTCAGAGGGACCCAGACCGAAGTAGGGTACCACAATCGAATACACTCGCTCCCAAAGCGAGAGGGAAACTCGGACACATGCTACGACCAAAGCCTTGCGTACCACCGATAGGGCTACCTAGACAAGGCAAAGCAGCCACCAACAACGGTAACGGTAAGACCACAAGGCTTAGGCTAGCACAAGTGTCCCAGAGGTAGAAAACTCAAAGCCTCCAAAACTAAATAAACTCGTGAAGCAACGCACGAAGCACACGAACAGACACACAGCACAACACAGGGTGCTATCACAATCACCGGGAGCTAACAAGGGTACAACACAATGCACCAGGGCTCCAGAAGGCACAAAACCGAAACGCTCGAGCACGAGCACACGGTGCTACCACAAACACCAAAAGTAACAAAGTGCAACCCAGGTGCACCAGTGGCCAAAGCAACACTACGGCTAATAGGAAGGACTCTCTACAAGAGGCCTACCGAAAGCCACACACCAAGAACCGCAAGCCTGAAAGAGCGCAACAGGCCACGTCGGCCCCAGCCCTTGAGGCACAAAACACGAAGCATCAAAGAAAACGCTTAAGGCGCATCACACACAGCGGCACCAACGGCCCGAGACGACACGGGCCCCACCGAAGGGGACTCTCTACCAGAGACCCACAATGGAAGCACACGGAAAGCCGACAACTACTACTTCAAGAGCACGACAACCACGTATGCTTCAAGAAGAACACAAAACACGGAGCACCGGCTCTGCCACACAGGGAGTGAAAACTGCAGCAACTCCCTGGTGCACAAGAGCAAGAAGCACCACCTCTATCATGACTGATAGAGAGGCCAAACACCAAAACGACCTCAAGAAAAGCCTCTAAGGGACAAGCCGAGGCACCACCGAGCATACAACGGAACAATGCTCGCACGAGCAAGCCAATAAAAAAAAACCAATGCACAGCGGAATAACGCTCACACGAGCGTCTCAACAAGAAAACAATGCTACCTCGCACCAAACCAATAGGGACCCAATGCCCCGAATTGAGTCTGGAAGGTAGCGAGAAACCATTACGATGGCAAATGGCATAAATAGGTCCACCGACCAACGGTGCCATAGAGAAACAACGGCACGAGGGTAGCAAACATCTCGACCCAAAAACAACTCCAGGGAAGGTGACTCCACCAGAAGGTCGCAATGATGCGCACCCCGGCAACACAACACCATAGTGGAGCACCACCACCTCGAGCAACCGACCAAAAGCAGAGGAAGGAGACACGCACGAGTCTCTTCCACACGCGACAGGCAAAACCACAACGCGAGACTGACACTTCCATACGAAGCACAGCCAGTCGAGCACCAAGACACTCACCAGACCACCATCTGCCAGAGCACACTGGGCGCAAGAACAAAGCAGACCACCTGAGCCACAGGGACACACAAAGTCCGCCAGCACGGCCGAGAAAACTTAAAAATGAATGACGAGACAAGCTGGCCAACGCAACAGCCAGACGCATGACCAAGCGCACAATGCCTTGATTGACAACGCCGAAGTAGACTGTAACACAGATAGTCCAACCGGCAACGAATACAGCTCATCTCTACCAAGAGAGAGCAGCGACGACCAAAACAACACGAAGCAGCCTTGGGGAGAACCTCCACCAAAAAGCGCCAAGAGCCGTCCTGGGAGAACCTCACCAGAATGCGGCCCAACTAAACGGCACACTTCGTATCACAGGGGCAACTCAACAGTGGCCCGAAACGAACGCATAGCACTCCTGGGAAGAACCTCCGCCAAAAGCGACAAAGAGCGATCCTGGGAAGAATCTTCACCAGAATGCACAGCCCCCACGACCAAAGAACACAGACCATCAGAGAGAACACTGCAGCCAGCAGAACTGCAGAAGCAACACAAGCCGGTCCTAGGAGAACCTCCACCAGAACCACCAAGGCACCGCTCTGGGAAAAACCCTCCAAAACGCACCAGCCAAACCAACAACACACCTCAGACTCTGAGGTAGCACGACAACAGCAGAAACGAGCACAAACCAGTCCTGAGAGAAACCCTCACCAGAACAACAGCAAACGGTTCTGGGAAACCTCACCAGAACACAGGGCAACCAAGTGATGCACCTCAGCCTAGAGGGCAACGCCACAGAAACCAGAAATGGGCACAAGACAGTTCTAGGGAAACCTCACTCACACCAGAACCAACAGAGAAAAACTCTAGGAGCACCTCACTAGAGCTCACAACCAGCTAGCACCAGGCCGACAACAACCATAGACAAGTGTTGCAACGCTCGACCAGTGGCGCAACACAGCACGCAAGGCACCTGTTCAGCTCGGCATCCCGAGCACAGCGCACAACGACACATAGGTACACAAGGCCAAACACACAACAACGACAACACACACCCCAACAACAAAGGGGTAGCCAACAAGGTAGAGACACCTTCCACCGGTTCCATGGGCAATAACCCAGCACTGGTGAAGGCCACACAACACGCAAGCTCTCTTATCCTTCGTGACGCACACACGCTCAAATGCGCCGAAGACGACTAGGAGCACCGCACCTGGACTGGCTCGCAAGCATCCTCCACACAAGCAAGACCACTGCCAGCGAGTCCAGCGCTGACCGCTCCGCTACAGCACGAACACGCTGAGCGACCACACCCGCCTCGCACGCGGCACAGCAACAACTGCAACCTGCAACACACGCACGAATCATGCAAGGAAGCCGCACACCTGCAAAACCTTTGAAAGCACAAGCCTAACACTAGTCGGACGGTGTCAGCAGCGCACTAGTACCTTTCTTTGGGACAGCTATAGTTATCAACTCATTACCAATCTCAGTAGACTCATCGCTCTGATACCAACTGTAACGACACGACCTCTCGGACCCCTCGCCGGGGACCCCGAGGGTCGCGCCGCCACCCACGGATCCGAAGACCTGGAAGGGTTATATGAAAAAGTCTAGTGAGATATGTACTGAGTTCAAATAACTATAATAATCTAAACATTATACAAAAGGGTTGTACAACGCATCCCAAGCAAAAGCACAGGTACAAGAAGAAAGGTGCAGTCCTTAAGGGGCATACCCCGAGGACTTGCAAAACACAACTCTCAGCTCACTCAAGCTACAAGAGCTCACAATGCTCGCTTTCACGACTGCTGACAACATACGGCGCCACAGCCGCCTCCGCACCCGTCCGACACTGAGCTCTCGCGACGACGATCCCCTAGCTGAAGGAAGTAAGGGGGGTAAGCCTCGCGAACAAGGCTCAGTAGGGATTACCAGTCCCTCACCGGCCAGAGCAGCAAGAACTCCAAAAACAGGAAACTACAGTAGAAAGCTGTAGAGCGAGTAACACCTACAGCAGGGTACTACTAAGCAGCGGAAGAGAACAGCGCAACGCCATGACCACCAACTAAGGTTGGGCCATACACACGACTCCCGCAGAAACCAACGGAGTTGGGCACAAAGCAGAAGTAACCCCCGACACACCTGCCGAGACCACAGAACAACCAAGTGAGAACGACGTCTCACCCCAAGCACGGCCACCTCAGACCTCTACAAGATCAAGGGCCCACAAGCAGAACCACCCTGGACCCTGGACACACCGCCAGGTCGAGAAGCTACACACGTCGGTGCCATCATGGGCTGGCACCCAAGAATGGGACCACGGAACCGAGAGAACACCGAAGCGAAAACCACCAGAAGCATGGGTCTGTCCAAGGCCAGACCAACGACACCCACAGAAACTAGGCACAGCCGGGCTATAACCACCGCGCAAGCTCGAGCAACGAGGAACACTTTGAAACGTCATGCGGAAAATGTCGTCACAACAACAGCAACCAAGCCATCGCCGCTAGCAGCCAAGAGGGGGACCCACAGTCCGCACGCTCTGCTCGCTAGCCTAGCTCCTACCTCTGCCCCGCATAAGGGCGAGACAGAGCCGCCACAGAAACACACAACACACGCAACACCGCAGCTTGGCCAAGCTGCGGCCCCACGCCTAGCACCACTACGTGACTACGGAACCAACGTAGAGAGAGGCAATGAGACAAAGGACTGTCTGGTCTGCGCTAGGAAAGCACTCCGAACCCCTCGGCGTCCCAGACCTAGACAAGAGAGCTCTACAAATGACTCAGCGCCGCTGTCCAAACCTCGTTTTCCCCTCAGCTCCAGAGTCCGCCCTGTTGGCTGCCAACTCGAGCATGCTCGTAGCCCGGAGTACTCCCTCAACAGGCTCCCGAGGACGGGAGTCCCAGGAAATGGAGACAACCTCTGAACGGGACAAGCCCTCAAGTTCCAAGCACCGGGCGAACACGTGGGGCAGCACAACAAAACCACACCGTACTGCTGGCTTGTAACACGCGACAAGCCCAGTGAGCGAGAGGCACGCACGGACCCTCAAAAGGGGCCGTCAGCCAACCAAGGCACGCACAAATGGCTAGAACCTCGAAACACCACTGGACAGTACGAAAACCCGTCGCTCTACTAATAATCAATTGATTGCCGGTCAATCGATTATTAGGCAGACATGACCCTCCTAGCACCGCTGCCAGGACACGACCACGAAGGTGTCACCTTCGGTCACTGAATGCAGGGAGGCAACCAGCCGCGTTCCCTACCAGAAGGTCTTAAAGGCAAAGCCTGCCCTGGGGCACACGCCGACACACAACCGGGCCATGGAAACACCTGAGGCACCCACAGGCACTGTCGCGCCCCCACAGGCCGTCGCGATACCATCGTGACGGGGAAGGGCGCCGCGACACCCACCCTAATGCGACGGGGCAGCAAGTCGCGACAGCCTCCCTGTCGCGACGGGAAACCAGGTCGCGACGGCGACCCTTATCGCGACCGCCAACCGCGCCGCGATAAGGCCGCACCTAACCGGGCGACGCCTCTACTGATGTCGCGACACGCACCGTGGCCGCAACATCTGTCCGGAGGCAGACCACGGGATGCTCCATCTCGGGCCACCCAGAACTATACAAACATGCACACACTGGGAGGGGAGCATGGGGAAAGCAGTAAGGCTATCTACAAAACCCCGAGGGCTCCCGATCTACCCAGATGGGAGAGGGCACAAGAAATACCTACCTTTCACGAAGAATGAACCCCAGTGGGGCCCTTCACGTCGGTTGGCCGTCTCCTCCTCGCTCCATGCAAGGTCCACGACGCCACGGCACCACTCACGACCCTCCTCCTCACCTGAAACACACAAAGGGGAGAAGAGGGGAGGAAGAGGTCGCCGAGGGAGAGGGAGAAGGGAAGAAGAAGAGAGAGGGGGAAGGGGTAGCCAGCCTGCGCCTTAAGCGCTCGGCACTCAGAACGCGACGGACCGCCCCGTCACGTTACGGACCTTAACGTGACAGGTCAACGGACCGCGACAAGAACGCGCCCTACAAGGGCGCCGCGACAACGCGACAAGTCGTACTAACACACCTGACACCCTGACAGGCGTCAGAAGACCGGACAGCGCAACATGACAAAACACTGTCACGACCCGGGCAACCCGGGCGCGACAAGAATGCAACGCACAGACTCGTCGCGACACGGATGACTATTGCGTCGGGCACCCACGACGCGACACGAGTCATCCAAGACACCGAAAGGAACGCCTGGAATCCGGGTCTTACAAATACAAATAACAATCATGCATTTAATAAAGCAGACTACTCCTATTAACAACTCTAACCTGAGCCTACAGCTGAGCCTGTAGTGCCGCTTGAGTCTGTGCCTGGGTCTGCATTGCCTGAACAAGGCCTTGCATGAACACACCGTAGTCCATAGGTGGTGGTGGAGGAAGTACTGTAGGACCCTTTGGTGCTGGGGCCTACTTGTAAGGCCCCCGAACTTTGTTCTCATTACTCGAATTTTGTTCTTATTATCCTTAATTATATGCATATAATAATTGTTGTAAATATCATATTTATTTAATTCTTTATGTGCATATGTATATACATGTTTATTTATGTATATATTGTCTTTGTATAATTCTGTGTATATTGTATTTAAATAATGTAGTGCATATTGTATGTAATTATATGGTGTATGTATGATAATAGATGTTTTCTGTTATCTGTCGAAAATCCCAATTAACATCCACATCCCTTGACGTTAAGGGCAGGTTGACGGCAACCAGTGTGTCATTGACTTCATGTTGACATCCAAATAGATGGACGCTGACTTCTTGTTAACAACATCAAAGTGGCCGTTTATTTCCCAATTTTTGCTGCAATTTCATATCTGGAAACAGTTGCATTTCTTGCTGTTCTAGATTAGGAAACCTATCTCTAACGATAGGAAACTTAACCTAATGCATACCCCGACCCTTAAGCTCTATAAAAACACCAATACTTGGCCGAGTTAGTTCTTTTGGCTTTGGGAAAACCTAGGGCTTTTGGTGAGAAAACCTGAACTTTGGCGAGTTTGATCTAGCGATTTTGTGCCTCTTCTGGCGATCTTCATCTACTGGGAGGTGCACCTTGCATTGAGGAAGCTTCCCCGACTCTGGAGATCAACCTATAGTAGCAGGATGACCGGATTCGGGAGGAGTTTGTGCATCTTCTTGGCTTGGCCGAGGAGAGCTTCTTCGACAATATTTGACCTTTGTAGATTTTCTATCAGGCAAGTAATCTAGGGATTACATCACTACACGTCTCGTAGGTCTCGGGATTTTTATGGAATTTATTTCGTGTTCTGAAACCTCCAATTCCCCTTATTTATTGCGTTCAGTCTGTATTCTTTGCAGACAGGAACTTGACGGCAAGGTTGTTGCCGTCAAGATCCTGAGTTGGCGGCAACATCGTATGCCGTTAACCCTGTTGGCGGAAACCCCCTTGCCGCCAAGTTCTTCAGATTTTTCAGAAATGTGAATTGATCTATGTGCTATGAATTTCGGACTTATGGTTGTCTGAATATGCTGTAAATTTTATGGTTGGTCAGTCATGGTTAGTAGATCATATCATGAGGTACAGACGAAATTCTGTGCATGGGTTTTTATTTATCATAATTCCTGTTATGGTGAGTTAAGCATGAATTGTCCCTATTTAATTCTAAAGAAATAATTTCATGCCATGTTAGGGATCCAGAAATTTTCCATGATGATATGATTACTGTTTCAGGTTTTAGAACTATTAGGTACGACTATTTTGCTGTGAACCATGTTTAAATGAATAATTTGCTAAATTAGCATGAAGTTTGCTTAAATTATTAAAATTCACTTTACTGTTACGAAAAAATCTGAAAATTTAGGAATGTGATATATGCCCTTTTGTGAAGCCTATGATAAAAGTTCCATGTTGTTTTGCCAATAGTAGGTACTGTTATTCCTTTAATAAGGGCAGTTGACCATGATAAGCATGTTTAATTTTAATCATGTGGAATTCAGTGACTAGCAGCATGATTAGGACTTTGTTATGATTTAATTATCATTGTGAAACAGTATGGTTAAGTTCTATAACCTAAAAAATGAATGTTATTTAAAGTGCATGTGAAAAGGAATAAATTGTACATATAAGTGAATGCGATAAAGTGATAATGTGTAATATGTGCTGAGATTGACACTGCTACTATAGAAGGCTGTGGAGCCGTACTATAGTAAAGTCCGTATGGGAAAGCTCAATGTGTGTGATATCCTATGGGCATTAGGATGAAATTCTGGAGGTGGACAAGTACAACTCGTTAGGGTGGAGAGGGCTTCTCCTAGTTCTATGCAGTTAACCAAGATTCGTCACTATGTTGCGTCGGTAACAGGTATGTGTTATGTGTATGTGTGTCCTTCTTTATGGAGGTTCGGACTATGTGTCACGGCAATTAAGTGTAAGAAGTGTGAATAAGTGAAATGTGAAATATGAGCATGTGATAGTGTAATGTGAATGTGTTAACATGTAAAGAGTTGTGATACTATGTGAATGAGTAAATTTTATATTAAAACAACAAGCTAATTATGTGAATAAGCGTTATGAATGCATGTGAAAATGATTAGATATCATGCTAGGATTGCTATTTACCTTGTACATATTTCCATGATCTAAATTTGTAGAATTGTGCAATGATATGAATAGAGTTAGAACCATGAATCATGTTATATATTATGTGGAGAACGCGTGCTATAGATCATTCATGGATATTTGCCTATTTTAAGAATATGATTAATATGAATTGTGATTTGCAACATGAATCAAGTAAATTGTCATGTATAGAAAGTATGTGTAGGTTGTTCATGTACATTTGTTAAATTGAAATGAAGCATGAACCATGTATTTTCCTTATTGTTTAAAAGATAGCATGTGTATGTGATATGTGTAAGAATGTACCATAGGTTGCTTGCTGGGTCTTTTTAGAAGACTCATACTTGCTCTGGCGTACAGATGAGATAGGTGTCCCTATACTTGATGAGGACATTGTAAGGAGCGACTCCGAGCGCGAGGAGTAGCTCTACCTGTGGAGATTGCTACATTTTCTTCATTTTTCATAGTATGTCATCAATGTGATGGGTGATGTATTTCATTTGGATATGTAATAGTGTGAACATTGTTATTTATGTTTGACTATATAGACTGTGGAATTATGTGATGATCATGGAATAAGACTAGAATGTTTATTTTCCACTGTACTCTTTTGTTATTCATGTATGTTTCAACCTATTATATAGTGTTGGGTAAATGTCCCACTGTGACGACGCCCTTTGTACCGACGTCAAATCGTATAATCGTACCAGTATAAGGAGGGTCATTACAGAGATTGGTATCAGAGACCAAAGTTGAGATTGTGCATGAATAAACCATCATCTACACAATATTGCAAAGCATTATAGAATGTTTCCATATATATATGTGGAAAATATCTACTAATTAATGGAAGATAGTTAAGAAAATGGTTAGGACTAAATAACATAGTTTCTAATTAATGTAATTATTTTTCAGGCTATGGTTACCTGTGGTAGGCGTGGTGCTCAGGCTCGGGATGATGAGCAAAGGCATGTGGAGAGGGGCGAGCAGTAGGCCCCAGCACCCCAGGGTCCTACTATACTTCCTCCACCACCGCCTGTGGACTATCGTGTATTCATGCAAGGCCTGGTCCAGGCGATGCAGACTCAGGCACATACTCAGGCGGCACTACAGGCTCAGGCTCCAGCTCCAACTCCAGTTCCCCAGGAGCATGGCCATGGTGGTCCGTACATCATGGAGAGGTTTAAGAGGATGGCTCCGCCTTCTTTTAAGGGGGAGAGTCAGCCACTCTTGGCAGAGAGGTGGATGAGGGAAGTTGAGAAAATCTTCTGATCCATCAGGTTTGCCGAGGAAGACAAAGTTAGCTTGGCACCCTATATGCTACAGGTACTTAAAATACATATATGTACTTGTGTTAAGTTTAGGTTTTGTCTAGATTGGTGCTTATGAGTTGTGCTTTGCAGGAGAGAGCCGATGTGTGGTGGACCTCTTTACTTCGTACCAGGTTTGAGGATGGTGCCACTGAGGTGACTTGGGCTGAGTTTATGAGGCTGTTTTGGGCCAAGTT
Source organism: Colocasia esculenta (assembly GCA_014218235.1). NCBI lineage: Eukaryota > Viridiplantae > Streptophyta > Magnoliopsida > Alismatales > Araceae > Colocasia > Colocasia esculenta. Next base: position 53,591,510 of record CM024755.1, on the reverse strand, counting down.
CATCCTCGAGCACATCCATGACAAGATGGAGTAGGAGTTACTTTCTCTCACTTAGGGCTCCATGATGGTTCTGGAGTATGAGGCCAGATTTGCCAAACTGTCCAAATATGCTCCACATATAGTTGCTGATGAGCGTAGGAAAGTAAAGACGTTTATGATGGGTCTCAAACCATCACTGAGGTCGAGGCTCGTGGTGTTTGACCACTGCACCTTAGACGAGGCTCTCAGTGTAGCATGCAGGCAAGAGAGTGAGTTGGATCAATATCTAGAAGGGAAGAAGGCATCGCATAAGAGGTCCGCGCCACCTTTCCAGAGGCAAGATAGGAAGAAGACCGTGTACCAGTCACCGCAACGTCCGGTGGCGGCTACTAGTCAGCAGGTAGTTGCACCGCAGTCCCCCAGCATCAGGCCCAGCGACAAGAAGGTGTGTCCTCACTGTGGCAGGACACATGGTGGCACTGGTTGTTGGAAGCTAGCAGGGAAGTGTCTCAAGTGTGGCAGTACCGAGCACCAGATTTGGGATTGCCCTAGACTTCAGCAGGGTGTTCAACGCGGAGCGGTAGCACCAGTAATGGCTGCAGCAGCAGCACCAGTGACTGGAAGACCAGGAAGGCCTCGAGCCTAAGCTCGAGTCTTTGCGCTAGCATGTGAGGATACAGAGCAAGCTGAGAACATTACAGAGGGTACGGTCTTAGTCATGGGTGTGCATGCTAGGGTATTGTTTGATAAGGGTGCCACACACTCGTTCATTTCCAAGCTGTTTGCGAAGCAGTTAGCAGTAAAGTCTGGAGTAGAGGCAGAGGAGTTAGAGGTCCCTTTGCCTGTGCACACACCAGCAGGAACGGTATCGACTAGGAAGTGTTTTCCATCTTTACCTGTGTGCATTGAGGACCGAGGCTTATCTGGGTGCTTCTATTTGCTCAAGATGAAGGACTATGATGCTATTCTTGGTCTGGATTGGCTTGAGGAGCATTATGCCTTGGTGGATTGTAGGGGGAAGAAGATTACTTTCCGTATTCCTGGTAAGGATGAATTCTCACATATGTTGCCAAGGAACTTAGCGGAAAGGTTTGAGATCTCTGCCATAAAGGCGATGAGAATGGTGAACAAGGGGTATGACGCGTTTCTTGCCAGTGTGGTCTTAGTGCCGAAGGCTGATCAGTCGCCTACCCTTGAGGAGATTGAGGTAGTGCAGGAGTTTCCAGACGTGTTTCCTAATGATTTGTATGGATTGCCACTAGCTAGGGAGATAGAGTTGCTTCTAGTCACCTCTCCTATCTCTAAGGCTCCATATCGGATGGCACCTACAGAGTTAGCTGAGTTGAGGAAGCAGTTGCAGGATTTGCTGGATAAGGGATTCATTCGCCCTAGTGTGTCACGATGGGTCGCACCTGTATTGTTCGTGAAGAAGAAGGACGGTTCCCTCAGGTTGTGCATTGATTATAGGAAGCTCAACTAGGTGTCAGTGAAGAACAGATATCCCTTACCGCGAATTGATGATTTGTTCGATCAACTGCAGAATGCATCAGTGTTTTCCAAGATTGATCTACGGCCCAGCTATCACCAGTTGAGGATTAAGGGTGAGGATGTGTCCAAGACTACATTCAGGACTCGTTATGGGTATTATGAGTTTTTTGTGCTTCCATTTGGTCTGACCAACACCCTTGCAGCGTTCATGGATCTCATGAACAAGGTGTTTAGACCTTATTTAAATAGCTTTGTAGTGGTGTTCATTGACGATGTGTTAGTCTATTATCTTGATGAGGCTACACACCATGAGCATTTGAGGGTTGTTCTAGAGGTTCTCCGAGAGCACAAGTTGTATGCAATGTTCAGCAAGTGCAATTTCTGGATGCGCGAGGTTCATTTCTTTGGGCATGTTATCTCAGGCGCTAGAGTTGCAGTCAATCCGGCAAAGTTCTAGGCAGTATTAGATTGGGAGATTTCAAGGACCCCATCAAAGATTCAGAGTTTCTTTAGTTTAGTAGGCTATTATAGGCGATTTATTGAGGGTTTTGCATCCATCGCCGCACCATTGACTAAGCTAACCAAGAAGGGTGTGAAGTTTGTGTGGTCTGAGGATTGCGAGAGTAGCTTTTAGTTGTTGAAGAGGAAGCTTACATCTGCACTTGTGTTGATCTTGCCTAGTGGTACAGAGGGTTTTGATATCTACTCGGATGCTTCCCAGATTGGTCTAGGATGTGTGTTGATGCAGCATGGTAAGGTAGTTGCATATGCTTCTCGCCAGTTAAATGAGTATGAGCTTAACTATCCGACCCATGATTTGTAGCTTGCGGCAGTGGTTCATGCACTGAAGATCTGGAGACACTATCTTTATGGTGTCAAGTTTGAGGTGTTCACTGACCACAAGAGTCTGAGGTATCTCTTCTCTCAGAAGGAGTTGAACCTGCGGCAGAGGAGATGGATTGAATTCCATATGGACTACAACTTCGAGCTTCAGTATCATCTAGGGAAGGCAAATGTCGTGGCAGATGCTCTCAGCAGGAAGAGATCGTTACTCTAATAGGATTCGAAGATGCTTGAGGATGTAGCGTGTGCGATGATTGAGTTAAAGCCACTTTTGTGTCAGGCTTTCGTGGCTCAGTTGTCTATTCGGTCCACAGTTCTTGATGAGGTGATCGAGCAGCAAAAGGATGATCCTAGACTTCAGAAGTTGGTCGGCAAGATAGGCATTGCTCGAGATGAGGACGGTGTTATTAGATTCCATCACCGAGTTTGTGTTCTTGATGTCGTGGATGTTCGTGAGCATGTTCTAGTAGAAGCTCACAGGTCAAGATTCTCTATTCATCCAAGCAACAGCAAGATGTACCAGGATTTGAAGAGATCTTTCTAGTGGTCTGTTATGAAGAAGGATGTGGCCGAGTTTGTATCCTGGTGTTTAGTATGCCAGCAAGTGAAGGCCGAGCATTAGCGACCATCTAGACTTATGCAAAAGATGGAGATACCAATATGGAAGTGGGAAGCAATCACTATGGATTTTGTGACGGGTTTACCCAGATCAGCGAATGGCAACGACTCAATTTGGGTGGTTGTAGGTAATTTCTCCAAGATAGCACATTTCTTGGCTATGATGAACAAGCACTCCATGGAGAGTTTGGCTAGGCTATATGTTAGCAGCATTGTGATGTTGCATAGTGTGCCGAAGTCCATTATTTTTGATCGAGACCCGAGGTTTACTTCGAGGTTGTGGTAGGGTCTTCAGGATGCTTTGGGTTCTCAGTTGAAGCTTAGTTCGGCGTTCCATCCCCAGATAGATGGCCAGTCCGAGAGGACTATCCCGACGCTCGAGGATATGTTGAGAGCATGTGTGCTGGATTGGAAGGGTGATTGGGAGCGTCATTTACCTCTTGTGGAGTTCGCCTAAAACAACAGCTTTCATGCGAGCATTAGCATGGCTCCATTTGAGGCTCTGCATGGGCGACCCTGTAGATCTCCTTTATGCTGGGAGGAGACAGGTGATAGGCAGTTGATTGGTCCGGAGTTGGTTCAGGAGACTTCGGATAAGATTCAACTTATTAGGCAGAGGCTTGTTGCAGTGCAGGATAGGCAAAAGAGCTACGCCGACAACATGAGGAAGGATTTGGAGTTCGAGGTTGGCAAGCATGTTTTTCTTAAGGTTTTGCCTACCCGAGGCATTGTCAGGTTTGGCAGGCATAGCAAGTTGAGTCCTAGATTCATTGGTCCGTTTGACATTCTCAAGCGGATGGCCAGCGTGGCATATGAGCTAGCTTCACCCCCAGCGTTAGCTAGTGTTCACCCAGTTTTCCACGTATCTATGCTCAGGAGGTATGTGCGAGATCCGTCGCATATTAATAGTCACGACCCAATGAAGATTCAGCCAGACTTATCATATGTAGAGCAACCCATAGCTATCCTAGACCGGAAGGTTCAACATCTCAGGAACAAGAGCATTGCGTCCATGAAGGTGCTTTGGCGGAATTTCTCGCGAGAGGAGGGTACTTGGGAGCTTGAGGATGCCATAAAGAAGAAGTATCCCCATTTGTTTGGTTAGTATTTTTGTTCTAACTTCGAGGACGAAGTTTTCATTTAGGGGGAGAGGGTGTAAGGCCCTCGAACTTTGTTCTCATTACTCGAATTTTGTTCTTATTATACTTAATTATATGCATATGATAATTATTGTAAATATCATATTTATTTAATTCTTTATGTGCATATGTATATACATTGTAGCACTCTAGAAAATTCATTAATTAAAAATTATAGATAAATTAAAATTTTGTCAATTTATAAAAAAAAAGTAAACTAGTTAAAAAGATACCCACCATTATTGCATGCGTAAAAACTCATATAAAAATTTTGTAAAAATAATAATTAGGCCTTAAATAATATTCTCTAATGACCCATTCAGAAAATTGGTCATAGAATAATAATTTAGACTAAGTTTTAGAATTTATGTGACTTATTATTGTAATTAAGGAATAATTTGAAAAACCCATTATTATATGAACTAAGTGGATAAAAAATTAAAATGAAATTATGGGTAGATTCCAAATGATATGTATTGATAATCCATCATGAGAGTTGGGACCAATGGACCTCTCATAGCCCATGAATAAATTCAAATTAAGAAAAAATACAATAAAATCTGTAACTCTATTATCCACAAATTAAAAGGGGAAATTCCCAGAAATCAAAACCCATTAAACAAAAAGAAGTGATGGGCTTTGTTAAATGGATCATATAAAATTTATTGGGTGAAAATAGGAATTTTTAAAAGATGAATAATAGGAAAATACCATAAATTTGTATCTTGAATATTACCTAAATAGAAAATGGGTATTAAAGCATTAAAATAAGTAATTTGAGTTGGATTAGGACTTCTAACCCTACCCTAATAGGTTGGCCATGAAATTACATCTCAACCTAACCCAAATAGAAGTTGGTAAGCTTAGAAGGGTGAGAGAAATTAGGAAATCCCGAAATTAATAGGAGTTAGAGTCCTATTAGGAAAGAGAAAGGGAAAAAGCTTAAATACTCTCCTAAACCCCCCATGGCCAGCCCTAGCTCATTGCCAAGGGTTACTGGACGTGGAGAGGAAGCCAAGGAGGAGAAGAACTGGTGGGGAGAAGGCTGCTCAAGTTCTCAACCTGTGTTCTTCAAGTTCTAGCCCTAGAAGAGGAAAACGAGTCAAGGTAGGCATTCTCACCAGCAAAATCAAATTAAACTCGTCTGTAGATTGTTCTAATCATCAGAAACAAAACCCCTCACATTTCATAATTTTCCATCAAGTCAATCTTTTAATCTTGATTTTTGAAGTTCTATAACTTTCTTGAACCTGACCCTTCTTATAAATTCTAGATCTTCATGCATACTCATCCCCATGCCACGAAACGTTTACTGGGGATACTGATGATTGTTAGGAGTCTTTTGCCTCTGAAAGCCCTAATTTTCATCCACTCTACTTCGCGAATAAATTCTTTCATCTCTACTGTATGCAATTCCATGTTCTTACTGTTTAACTTGACTGAAGCATGTCTATACCATGTCCACTTACAAATTCCTAATTACTGGAAGTACCCTTGCATGTCTAGATTCTTTTCGAACTAGTTTCAAGAATTTTCATCGCTTATGCAATTAGTTATGAATTTTTGAAGCACCCTGTGTCAAAACAAGGAACGTCTAGACCGCAATCCAAGACACATCCTTTTCCCACTCGGTCTCAGGCACAGGATCTAAGAACGCGACAGCCCGATGGGTGGCGTTCTCAAGGCCCATCGCGATGCAGTCTCTGTCGCATTCTGAACGCGATAGGTAGTACTGTCACGATCTGGATTCCTGACCTGACAGTCCTGTCATGATCCATGAACGGCCATGTCGCGTTCTGTACTTGACCTGTCGCGACCCTTACAAGGGTACGTCTCGTTCTGGCTTTTTGCATCAAAACCCCTGTAATTTTGCAAGTCTTGACCTTCTATAGTAATCTCTTACCCTTGTTAATTGTCTTAAAGGCCAGTAAATGAAGTGGTTAAATTTGAATAAAATCTTAAGTTAATTAAAAATCATCCACGTGATAATTACATCTCCATGATTCTCTTTTACACATACATACACTTGAACCATCCAATATGGCTTACTTGGCATGAACATATCTCATGTTACATTCGGTAATTTATTTCCAACATCAATGGTTCTAGCTCGGTTTTCTCAGATGTTCGTAGTCTCCCTTCTCTGGCTAGGGGCGCTTTATTGGTTGATAAGACTGGCCTTCCTAGTTTTCGGCATTAGCCTCTGGGTGCTTGGGTGGATTTGTGAATTAATGTTGGTGGCTGCTTTCTTGGGGTCGGGTGTACTTTATTCACTTTATATTATTGGAATAAAATTTTACCCCTTTGGTGATCGCCGAGTGGAGTGAGACCATCTTCTCCCTCTAGGAGAAGGTGCACTATCCTTGTCGCTGACCCATTGGTGGCTCTTTCAAAAAAAAACAAATTTTTTTTTAAATTGCCCTATTTTAACTAGACTTGTCTTCGTTTCTCACGATGTTTTGGGAATACCATTTCCGACACTCCACTGCTCTAGAATTCCTCTAGAATGTCAGGCACTTGTTTCCATATACACACTTTTCTCTTGACTTGGACGAACTCTCCTACGAATACTCCTTCTGCTGGACTAGTGAATCATTGCTCAAGGCCTTCGTAAGTCTCCTCTGTCCATGGATTCCCACATGGTCGACGAGTTGGTTGTACCCTCACACCTATGACACCCTTTAGGGATCAGTAAGATCCAAACAGCCTTAGTTTGCTCTAGCTCTTCTCTAGAATCATGTCGGACCTCTGGACTTGTGTATAACATGGCCAGTGGAAGGGTAGTGATTTCCACCTGGCTGCCAACATCAAGTGCGTTTCCACCTGACTGCCAACACCAAGTGCACGTGTTGTGCAACTGTTACTATCGCCCGTTACTCGACGTTTCATATGCAATGACCACTAGCTCTCATCTATACTCTACTCGCTCATCTATTCACGTTCTCTCTACTATCTCGTATATTCATCTAGTACTCTCATCTATTTCTTGGAACTATATTTGGCCAACCAATGATTGTCTAAAGATAAACACAATGACCAATGCCAGCGCAATAGGGCCCGATCTGGTGTTGGGAGGAGCGCCCGAAATGTGCCATTTGCCCATGGGTGTTAAAATGATCAGGATGTCGGCATTACATCCAAGTGCCATACTATCAAGATTAATCTAAGACAATCAACAATGTGCTATATTCTATCTCGGCTATCTACGAATAACCAAAGTGCAATACTATCTCGATTGACGAAAGTTAATCAAAGTGCTATACTATTTCGATTGATAGAAATCAATCAAAGTGCAATTTACTCTCTATATGGCCAACTACTCTCTCTCTCCTTGCTATACATGATACCTGCTATTGCTTGACACTAATGTTACTTGTTATCGTGTTGTCATCACTTTCTATCGTGACTTGCTTTTAACCATATCCATTGTGTTATACTTGATTCCACTGTTAGTTGAACCTTGTTACTTGTGCCATTACTTTCTGGAATTTACATGATTCCTGCTATGTTTAGTTGTTCTACCCTTTTAAAGCATTAATTATTTAAAGCCTGCTTGATCCTGAGATTTAGGTCCTACTGCGCGTTATCTCTCACCCTTCGTTATTTGTTATTGTGTCTCAAGTAAGCTAGATGACGTTACTCACACCAATGGGGCAGGACCCGAGTGATGAGCGATCTGGAGTCAAGTCAAGAAGTTACCCTAGTACCATGGAGTCTAGTAGTTATTGCTTTAGATTTCTTTTCAATGTAATGACGTCATTGAGTTCAATGTAGTGGCTCTGGATTAGTGGTTGTAATAGTCTTAGTGAATTTTATAATGAAATAAAGAGTTTATTCCATTTATTGTTCATTAGATGCTCTGAATTACTTAACTGTGATGCAATTTACTCTACTATGTACTTTTCTCACGTCTCCCCGATTTATTCCGCTGCTAAATTGGTGGTGCGTGACACTTGGTATCAGAGCCTAGGATGTCTTAATAGGATATCTTAGGTATAGGATGATCTAGGATGTCCTCATTAGATCTCTTTGGTATAAGGTGATCTAGGACAAATTGCCATGACACGTGTCTAAATCAACCATCATACCTAAGCGAGGATTGGGTAGAACCGTGGCTAAGATCTAATATGTATATACTTACACCCATTAATGTAATGCTACTTCGTATCCTAATGTCAAACTCATTTTTGAAGGAACCCTTAATGGACACCGGCATGAGACCAACTCAAAGGCTAGTTCTAGCATGTCAACAAGCCGCTCAATTGTTAGAAGAAGCTTTGGAAGCGACTAAAGAGATTAAAAAGGTAACCAGCAAGGACGTGAAGAGAAAATATAACAATGGCAAGGAGGCAAACCAGCAAAAGAAACCTAACAAAAAGTTCCTCCGGATTAGATGCCTTCATTGTCATAAGCCGGGACATTTGGCTAAGGAGTGCTGGCATAAGGCTGGTGCATGCCTACGTTGTGGCGATTTGGAACATCAAATGCAAGACTGTCCTCTCTTAAAGAAAACCCCCACTAGTAAAAAGGAGTTGTACACCAAGATGAAAGGGAAGCGACCAAATAGTGGTAAGGGTAAGATGACGAATAAGAAGAATGGCAAGCGATTGTCCCATGGTCAAGAGGATCGATGTAACCACAGTGACAAGGTAGGCCACTTATCGAAGGACTGTTGGAAGAATCAAGGGAAGTGTTTCCGATGTGGCAGCCCAGACCACAAGATTGTAGAATGCCCAAAGAGGGAGAACAAACGTCAAGGAGAATCAACATATCAAGATCCACACAAGTCTGTGGCGCAACACTCTATAAATGACGAAGTGGTAACTGTAACAAGTAACTCTAAACTTACCCTGATTATTACCTTTAGCATAAAATAATGATACATAGGTAACTAAGGAAGTCATGGAATTTGGTGGACCAAATTCTATTTAAGTGGGGGAGGATGTCGCATTCCAGAAAATTCATTAATTAAAAATTATAGATAAATTGAAATTTTGTCAATTTATAAAAAATAAAATTAAACTAGTTAACATGATACCCATCATTATTGCATGCGTAAAAACACATATATATATTTTTTAAAAATAATAGTTATACCTTAAATAACATTCTCTAATGACCCATTAAGAAAATTGGTCATAGAATAATAATTTGGACCAAGTTTTAGAATTTATGTGACTTATTATTGTAATTAAGGAATAATTTGAAAAACTCATTATTATATGAACTAAGTGGATAAAAAATTAAAATGAAATTATGGGTATATTCCAAACAATATGTATTTATAATCCATCATGAGAATTGGGACCAATGGAACTCTCATAGCCCATGAATAAATTCAAGTTAAGAAAAAATATAATAAAATTCGTAACTCTATTATCCCCAAATTAAAAGGGGAAATTCTCATAAATCAAAACCCATTAAATGAAAATAAGTGGTGGGCTTTATTAAATGGATCATATAAGATTTATTGGGCTAAAATAGGAATTTTTAAAAGATGAATAATAGGAAAATACCATAAATTCGTATCTTAAATATTACCTAAATAGAAAATGGGTATTAAAGCATTAAAATAAGTAATTTGAGTTGGATTAGGACTTCTAATCCTACCCTAATAGGTTGGCCATGAAATTACTTCTCAACCTAACCCAAATAGAAGTTGGCAAGCTTAGAAGGGTGAGAAATATTAGGAAATCCTGAAATTAATAGGAGTTAGAGTCCTATTAGGAAATAGAAAGGGAGAAAGCTTAAATACTCTCCTAAATCCCCCATGGCCAGCCCTAGCTCATTGCCAAGGGTTGCTGGACATGGAGAGGAAGCCAAGGAGGAGAAGAACTCGTGGGGAGAAGGCTGCTCAAGCTCTCAACCTGTGTTCTTCAAGTTCTAGCCCTAGAAGAGGAAAACGAGTCAAGGTAGGCATTCTCATGAGCAAAATCAAATTAAATTCGTTTGTAGATTGTTCAAACCATCAGGAACAAAACCCCTCTCGTTTCATAATTTTCCATCAAGCCAATCTTTTGATCTTGATTTTTGAAGTTCTATAACTTTCTTGAACCCGACCCTTTTTATAAATTCTAGATCTTCATCCATAGTCATCCCCATGCCACGAAACTTTTACTGGGGATACTGATGATTGTTAGGAGTCATTTTACTCTGAAAGCCCTAATTTTCATCCACTCTACTTCACGAATAAATTCTTTCATCTCTACTGTACGCAGTTCCATGTTCTTCTTGTTTAACTTGACTGAAGCATGTCGATACCATGTCCACTTACAAATTCCTAATTACTGAAAGTACTCGTGCATGTCTAGATTCATTTCAAAGTAGTTTCAAGAATTTTCATCACTTGTACAATTAGTTATGAATTTTTGAAGCACCCTATGTCAAAACAAGGAAGGTCTGGACCGCTATCCAAGACCCATCCTTTTCCCACTCGGTCTCAGGCACAGGACATGAGAACGCGACGGCCCGATGGGTCACGTTCTCAGGGGCCGTCACGATGCAGTCTCTGTCGCATTCTGAATGCGATAGGGAGTACTGTCGCGATCTGGATTCCTGACCTAACAGCCTTGTTGCGTTCTGTACTTGACCTGTCGCGACCCTTACAAGGGTATGTCGCATTCTAGCGTTTTGCATCAAAACCCTGTAATTTTGCAAGTCTTGACCTTCTATAGTAATCGCTTACCCTTGTTAATTGTCTTAAAGACCAATAAATGAAGTTGTTAAATTTGAATAAAATATTAAGTTAATTAAAAATCATCCACGTGATAATTACATCTCCATGATTCTCTTTTACACATACACACACTTGAACCATCCAATATGGCTTAACTTGGCATGAACATATCTCATGATACATCCAGTAATTTATTTCCAATTATATATTTAAATTTCCCTATTTTAACTGGACTTGTCTTCGTTTCTCGTGATGTTTTGTGAATACCATTTTCGATGCTCCACTGTTCTAGAATTCCTCTCGAACGTTGGGCACTTGTTTCCATATACACACTTTTCTCTTGACTTGGATGAACTCTCCGACGGATACTCCTTTTGCCGGACTAGTGAATCCTTGCTCAAGGCCTTCATAAGTCTCCTCTGTCCATGGATTCCTACATCGTCAACGAGCTGGTTGTACCTTCACACCTATGACACCCTTTAGGAATCAGTAAGATCCAAAAAACCATAGTTTGCTCTTGCTCTTCTCTAGAATCACGCCGGACCTCTGGACTTGTGTATAACATGGCCAGTGGAAGGGTAGTGATTTCCACCTGACTTCCAACGCCAAGTGCGTTTCCACCTGACTGCCAACACGAACTGCGCATGTTGTGCAACTGTTACTATCGCCCGTTACTCGGCGTTTCATGTGCAATGACAACTAGCTCTCATCTATGCTCTACTTGCTCGTCTATTCACATTCTCTCTACTATCTCGTCTATTCATCTAGTACTCTCATCTATTTCTTGGAACTCTATTTGGCCACCAATGATTGTCTAAAGATAAACAAAATGACCAATGCCAGCACAATAGGGCCCGATCTGGTTGGGAGGAGCACCCGAAAAGTGCTATTTGCCCATGGGAGTTTAAATGATCAGGATGTTGGCATTACATCCAAGTGCCATACTCTCATGATTAATCTAAGACAATCAACAAAGTGCTATATTCTATCTCGGCTATCTACGGATCACCAAAGTGCAATACTATCTCGATTGACGAAAGTTAATCAAAGTGCTATATTATTTCGATTGATAGAAATAAATCAAAGTGCAATTTACTCTCTATATGGACAACTACTCTCTCTCTCATTGCTATACATGATACCTACTATTGCTGAACACTAATGTTACTTGTTATCGTGTAGTCATCACTTTCTATCGTGACTTGCTTTTAACCATATCCATTGTGCTATACTTGATTCCGCTGTTAGTTGAACCATGTTACTTGTGCCATTACTTTCTCGAGTTTACATGACTCCTTCTATCTTTAGTTGCTCTGCCCTCTTAAAGCATTAATTATTTAAAGCCTGCTGGATCCTGAGATTTAAGTCCTACTGGGCGTTATCGCTCACCCTTCGTTATTTGTTATTGTGTCTTAAGTAAGCTAGATGACGTTACTCACACCAATGGTGTAGGACCTGAGTGATGAGCGATCTGGAGTCAAGTCAAGAAGTTACCTTAGTACCATGGAGTCTAGTAGTTATTACTTTAGATTTTTTTTCAATGTAATGACGTCATTGAGCTCAATGTAGTGGCTCTAGATTAGTGGTTGTAGTAGTCTTAGTGAAATTTATAATGAAATAAAGAGTTTATTCTAATTATTGTTCATTAGATGCTCTGAATTACTTAACTATGGTGCAATTTACTCTACTATGCACTTTGCTCACGTCTCCCAGATTTATTCTACTGCTAAATTGGTGGGGCGTGACATACATGTTTATTTCTGTATATATTGTCTTTATATAATTCCGTATATGTTGTATTTAAATAATGCAATGCATATTGTATGTAATTATATGGTGTGTGTATGATAATAGATGTTTTATGTTATCTACCCGAAATCGCAGTTAACGTCCACATCCCTTGACGTTAAGGGTAGGTTGACGGCAACCAGTGCGCCGTTGACTTCATATTGACGTCCAAATCGATGGATGCTGACTTCTTGTTAACGACAGCAAAGTGGTCATTTATTTCCCAATTTTTGCTGCGATTCTAGATAAGGAAACGACTGCGTTTCTTGCAGTTCTGGTATAGGAAACCTAGCTCTAATAGTAGGAAACTTAACCTAATGTGTACCTCGACCCATATGCTCTATAAAAACACCCAGATTTGGACGAGTTAGGTCCTTTGGCTTTAGGAAAACCTAGGGCTTTTGGTGAGAAAACCCGAACTTTGGTGAGTTTGATCTAGCGATTATGTGCCTCTTCCCGTGATCTTCATTGACTGGGAGGTGCACCTTGCATTGAGGAAGCTTCCTCGACTCCGAAGATCAACCTATAGTGGCAGGAAGATCGGATTCAGGAGGGGTTTGTGTATCTTCTTGGCTTGGCCGAGGAGAGCTTCTTCGACAAGATTTGACCTTTGTAGATTTTCTATCAAGCAAGTAATCTATGGATTACATCCCTACACATGTCTCCTAGGTCTCAGGGTCTTTACCGAATTTATTTTATGTCCTATAACCTCTAATTCCCCTTGTTTATTGCGTTCAGTCTGTATTATCTGTAGACAGGAACTTGACGGCAAGCTTGTTGCCGTCAAGATCTTGAGTTGGCGGCAACATCGTGTGCCATTAACCCTGTTGACGGCAACCCCCTTGCCGCCAAGTTCTTCAGGTTTTTCAAAAATGTGAATTGATCTATATGCTATGAATTTCGGACTTATGATTGTCTGAATATGTTGTAAAATTTATGGTTGGTCAGTCATGGTCAGTAGGTCATATCATGAGGTTCAGACGAAATTCTGTGCATTGGTTTTTATTTATCATAATTCCTATTATGGTAAGTTAAGCATGAATTGTCCCTGTTTAATTCTAAATAAATAATTTCGTTCCATGTTAGGGATCTAGAAATTTTCCATGATGATATGATTACTGCTTTTAGGTTTTAAAACTGTTAGGTACCACTGTTTTTCTGTGAACCATGTTTAAGTGAATAATTTGCTAAATTAGCATGAAGTCTGCTTAAATTATTAAAATTCACTTTAATGTTACGAAAAATCTGAAAATTTAGGTATGTGATATATACCCTGTGTGAAGCCTGTGATAAAAGTTTCATGTTGTTTTGCCAATAGTAGGTAGTATTATTAGTTTAACAAGGGCAATTGACCATGATAAGCATGTTTAATTTTAATCATGTGGAATTCAGTGACTAGCAGCATGATTAGGACTTTGTTATGATTTAATTATCATTGTGAAATAGTATGGTTATGTTCTATAACCTAAAAAATGAATGTTATTTAAAGTGCATGTGAAAAGGAATAAATTGTGCATATAAGTGAATGTGATAAAGTGATAACTAGGGTTGTAAATAGATCCAGATAATATCTAGATCCGATCTGAATCTGTATCCAATTAAGCATATCCATATTCGTTTAACAGATATCCCACGGAACGGATTTGGATACAGATATTATCTGAATAATAAACTGAGCGGACGCGGAAATAAGAGATCCGCTCCGTTTAAGATCTGATCCGAAACTGGGTTAATTCTGGAAATTGTATCTTACATCTAATGGATCATACCTAGCATATAAATACACAACTTTAAAACCCTACCCGAGTAACTCGACCCAGCGACCTCCCTCTGCCCCGTCTCCCCCAAATCTCATCGCCAAATTCAAAATCCCCTCCGCCGTCAGACCCCTCCTGCCTCCTCCCCTCATCATCTCGGCACGCCATCGGCCAGCCATAGAGCCCTCCCGGCGACCCTGCTGTCTACAGAGAAGGCCTCCTGGAGACCCTGCTGACCAACCTCGGACCCTTGCAGAAGCGGCAGCGGCGACTCCTCTGTGCGGTAGCTTCGGAGACTCCATAGCACAGTGTGCACGATGGTAAGTGTCCTCCACCCCTCCCTCTCTCTCTGTCTACCTCTCATCCCCCCACCTGCGCTCCCCTCGTCCGGCCCTCCCTCTATATGTTTGTCTCTCCCTCTCATCCCCCCACCTGGCTTCCCCCTCTCCCCCTCCAGCTCTCCCTTTATCTATCTCTTCCTCTCATCCGGTCATCCCCCCACCTATGCTCCCCCCTTCGGCCCTCCCTCCCTCTATCTCTGTCTCCCTCTCATCCCCCCACCTGTGCTCCACCCCTCCGGCCCTCCCTCTATCTGTATGTCTCTCCCTCTCATCCCCTCACCTGGCTTCCCCCTCTCCCCCTCCGGCCCTCCCTCCCTCTGTCTCTGTCTCCCTCTCATCCCCCGACCTACTCTCCCTCTCTCCCTCTCTCACTGTCCTGAATTATCTTTTATTATGCATTTAGAGATTATTTTTTTGTGGTTTATTGAATTATCTTTTTATTTTATGTGGTGTGAATAGATTCACATGGAGCAAAATTTATTGCCTATTTCTATGGACAACAATGTGGCATCTTCTAATGCTTGCATTGAAAATACTCCCATCAGTGATAGTAATGATACAATTCTTAGCCTGGATGAAGGTGTAGAAGATGTTGATAATGGAATGGTAAAAACATCTAGATAAAGGAAATTATGTTCAGCTGTTTGGAATGATTTTGAAAAGAGTAAAACCCCTGATGGTAGAGATATTGCAACATGTCTTCATTGCAAAAGGGCATTTGATGGGGCTAGTTCAAAAGGCACCACTCATTTGATGAATCATATAAAGAGATGTCCACAAAAGGTTCATGGAGATATCAAACAACAAATGCTAAAAACAACCAAGTCTACAAATGAAATGAATGCAAAGGTTGTGAATTTCAAATTTGATCAAAAGCGTAGTCGTCAAGATCTTGCAAAGTTGATAATCAAGCGTGAGTTGACTTTCACTTTTGTTGAATATGAGTATTTTGATAAATTTGTTTCTAGTCTTCAGTCTCAATTCAAATCTTGTTCAAGAGCTACAATTAAAACTAAAATGATGAAAATCTATGAAGAAGAGAAGGACAAATTATAAAAAGCTCTTGACAGTTGGATAGTCGAATTGGTCTCACCACTGATTTGTGGACTTCAGGACAAACTATGGGTTATGCTTGTTTGATTGCACATTATATTGATTATCAATGGGAGTTGAAGAAAAAAATTCTTGCTTTTGAATATGTTCCAACTCCACACACTGCAGATGTATTGTTTAAAGTTGTGAAAACATAACTTTTGAATTGGAATATTGATAAGAAATTGTGTGCCATCACTATGGAAAATGCATCTAGCAACAATGCAATGGTTAGAGACCTTAAAATGTGGCTTTATGAAAAGAATTTGTTGGTATGTCATGGCGAATTTTTTCATATCCAGTGTAGTGCTCATATTCTGAACTTGATAGTACATGATGGTTTGAATGTGATTTCTAAATTTATAGAAAAAATTCGCAAGAGTGTTCTATATGTTAGAAAGACACCAAAAAAGAAGGAGGCATTTAAGACTGCATTGGCTCATGAGCATTTGTTAACATCTAAAGGTTTATGTTTAGATGTGCCAACAAGGTGGAATTCTACTTACTTGATGCTTCAAACTGCCATAGAGTTGAAAAGTGAATTTTTTCGTCTTGCTGAAATTGATGTTGATGATGGTGATTGTCCTTCTCTTGTTGATTGGGAGATAGCTTCTGTAAGGCCCTCGAATTTCTATCGCATTATTTGTATTTGTGTGTGTATATTTGTGCTTGTGTATGTATATACATATTTACGTACATATTAATTAGTACAATTACGTGTGCATGTGTTTATACTAGATGTAAATAATGCATGTATTGAATGGTGATAGTATGGATACACTACCATATACATATTACATGTATATATGCATGGCATGCATAGTTTTCTGCATGTTTTAGAGTTCTGGCCGAAGGCCAGATTGGCGTTAATATCAGGACGTCGATGAGGTGTCAGCGTCCACCCATGGACGCCAACACTAATCCTGGCATCTAACGATGTGGACGCTGATTTCTCTGACCTGCATGCGTTGAAGAGCTAGAAATTCTGGAAACAAGGTAGCTCACCCATTGGGGAGCTATCCCCAACGGCTCTGAGAGCCATCTTGTCACCCTGTGAGTGGGAGAGAAGCCTCTCCCATATGTCTAAACCCGAATCTGCTCCCCAACCCCTCTCTTCACCCTTTTGCAAGAGAGAAACAAGAGGAGAACTTCTGAAGCATTGTCCGGCATTCTACTGCAACTAGAGGCTAGAGGGATCATCAAGGAAGGCCTCCCCGACATTTCTTTACTGTGGAGATCATCCAAGAGCCCAGAGGAAGGAGATCTTGGAGGACGTTTCTGCACTTCTTGGGACGGCCCAAGGAGAGCTTCTCCGAGCATTTAGATCCATTGGAGCAATTTTCTAGAGGCAAGTGACCCTACCATAAAGTTCCCGTATGAGTCTAGGATGGTTTTAACATTTTGTGTATTTTTCTCTCGAGTCCTAGACCCCCACATTCACCCCATCTTGAGAGCTCGGGTCTATGTTCTGCATAGACCTGCATTGACGGCAAAGTCCCTGGTCACTAAGATCATGCTTAGCGTCCATCGACGATGACGTTGACCCTGAATTAACGGCCAGAGACCGCCGCCAAGTTCATCTGGACAAAATAGCAACCTGTTCTGCCCTCCTATACGATTATTTTCGATATGTTTCACGATGAGGATATACTGTAAATCATTTATATGTATGTATAATGTTGAGGTGATGAATGTGGTGTGTGGATGGATGAGTTATGATGTGTGGTGGTGAATGTTAGAGATTATTATCCCATGAAATTTCAAGCATGATTTGTTGGTGATCTTGCCAATCCATGTTTCATGATTAGGACTAGTCTGAGTGCCCTAAGTTTTGTAAGATCATGAAGTTAGTGGATCAGTATATGTGTACTCAAATTTTGATAAATTGTCCATGCTTGCATAAATTGCTATTAATTTCGGTTCGGTAAATAAAAAGGCATGCAAGAAAGAATTGTTGTGATCGACCTATGGTTGTATGATTTAGGATAATTCTGTATTTTCAGATCATGCATATAACAGTTAGTCTCTGTTCGGAAATTTTGGAAAATTCTCCATGCTTATCTGAATTATTACGCTTTCTGAAATTGAATTTAGAAAAGCATGTGTAGGGTTAAAAAACCTTGAGAAAATGGTATGTTGCTCAGAAAACTCTGAAGAAATTCTATGATTATGGGCATGTTAGGGTTCAGATAGTAAGTGGCAAAAATGTATGATGGTGTTAAACTCCATGTCAACTTAAATTATGAATGGCATGCTAAATAGGTATTTGATTTTCTGTAAATTCTATTTAGCTCAGAAAAATCTGAAAAATTGATTGTATGATCTTGAACCCGAAAATAGCATGTGGTTAAATTTCCAGGTCGTTTGGAACAGTAAATAAGGAGTTATACACTTTTCCATGTGAAATGTAAAAAATTTATGCATGTCACCGTAAAGTGATTAGATATCGTTTAAACCCAACCTGATTGGTGAATTTACTGTGTGTTAAACTCCTGAAATCTGTAGTGTCATGTCAGGAAAACAGAGATATGCATGTGAGTGAGAAAGTGAATGGGATGAAAAGTGATATGTGTAAAACCATGTGTAAAATCAGTAAAATGTGTAAATGTGCCAATGTGACACTGCTTCCGTAGAGGGCAGTGGAACTGTATCAGGGAAAAGTCCCCCTGAGAAAGTTCAATGTGTAAGTGACCCTAAGGGCATTAGGGGGAAATCCTGGAGGTGGACAAGTACCACTGGTTAGGGTGGAGACTTGTTCTCCCGGTCTGCGCAGTCCAAGAGTCGTCATTGTAATGCCTAGATGGCGTCTATGTGTAATGTGATGTGTATATGTCCTTCTTTGGTGGTTTGGACTATGTGTCACGGCACATAAAATGTGAATGTGTAATGTGTAATGTGTATGTGTTCATGTGTTAATGTGTAAGTGAACAATGTGAATTGTGTATGCGCAAAGTGCAACCATGTGAATTGGAAACTTGTGTAAAGAAAATGTGAAACTAAAAATGTGAGAATATGACATTGAAATCCATGTGAGAAAAATCTGAAACCATGTGAATTCAGTAATTTCATGTTGTTATCATCATGTTTATGGGCGAAAATGTCTATGTATGTGCTTAAGAACATGTAAAATCCATGCTAGTTGTGTTTTCCCTTCATATATGCACAGTGTTCCTATTGGTAGCTCTCATGTCTTGGTTCTTTAAAGGCAAAATTTCACGAGTAAATTGAATAGAGAGCATGTGATAGGTAAGTTTTATTCATGGAAATCTGAAAGCATGATCCATGTATTAAATCGTAGAAGTTTCATGATAGATTGCAACTTTCAAATGACTAGCATGCCATATGTTGAAATTTGTAAATGTGCATGTAGAAACCGCTATGACTTATACGTGTATGTTATGAGTAGTGTTATTTGCTGAGTCTTTAAGACTCACTTCTTGCTTCGGCGTACATGTATAGACGGTGACGAGACCCTCGTGGAGGAGACGGTAGGGACGGACTCCGAGTGCGAAGTTTAGATTGTTGGAGCAGTGTACCCCTTTTGTGTTTTCATAGTATGTAAGAACTTGAATATTGTATTAGTTTATCATGGAAAAAGGCATTATTTTGGACATCCATGTATTAAATTTTCAACAATTTAAATTATGTGAACTTTTAGCTCTTAACGTTAATTGCAAATTTCATGTATGTTTAATGTGGATGATGAATGAATGAAGACAGTTGTCTTTTACTTCTGCTACTCTTTTCGTATATTCGCGTGTATCACAGCTGTTTGTATCGTTTGGGTAAATGTCCCACAATGATGATGCTTGCTATACCGACGTGTGTTGGTATAACCGTAACGGTATAATGAGGGCCGTCACAGAGATTGGTATTAGAGCGACCGGTTGAGATTGCACATGAATATACCTAGGTCATCATCCCCATTGCTTGCTAAGTATGTCCACATGTGTAGAAAACACTAATAAGAAGTGAAAGATAGATAAGAAAGTTGTTAGAAAACTTAGTAACGTAGCTCTAATAGTGGCTGAAATTTTATTACAGCCATGGCTTCGAGAGGTAGGCGTGGTGGAGCGTTGGCCCATGAGGACGAGCCGCGACGTGACGAGCCGGCGGAGCAGCAGGCCCTGGCACCGCCAGGTCTTGTACTTCCCCCACCGCCGCCTGTGGATTACAGAGTATTCATGCAAGGTCTGGTGCAAGCCATGCAGACGCAGGCTCATACCCACGCAGCAATCTAGGCACAGTTGGAGGCTCAGGTTAGACTAATGAAATGATTAATAGTCTGTTTTAAATTGCTTATGTCATATTATGTTGATTGTATATTGCTTGATGTGTGTTATAGCAGGCTCAAGGACCAGCTCAGGACCATGGTGGACCCTCTACCATGGAGAGATTCAAGAGGATGACCCCACACTCTTTTAAGGGGGAGAGTGATCCATTAATGGCAGAGAGTTGGTTAAGGGAGACAGAGAAAATCTTCCGAGCCATCAGGTGCCCTGATGAGGATAAGGTGACATTAGCCACTTACACGCTACAGGTACACTTTTAATTTTGTATGTTTGTATGTTCTACTTAAGTTAGAATTTGTTAGTTGGTGCTTATGAAGGTGTATTGCAGGAGAGAGCGGATGTATGGTGGTCCTCCCTACTACGTACACGCTTTGAGGAGGGAGCAGTAGACGTGGCGTGGGATGCATTCATGAGGCTCTTTCGAGCCAAGTTCGTCCCAGAGCATATCCAGGACAAGATGGAGCAGGAATTTCTCTCCCTGACGCAAGGCTCCATGACTGTGCTGGAATATGAGGCAAGGTTTTCTGAACTTTCTAAGTATGCACCGCATATTGTAGAGGATGAGCGTAAGAAGACGAAGAAATTCGTAATGGGACTTAAGCCATCACTGCGGACGAGACTCGTGGCGTTTGACCACCGCTCGTTGGACGAGGCCCTCAGCGCTGCTTGTAGGCAGGAGGGAGAGATGGAGCAATATCTAGAAGAAAAGAAGGCTTTGCAGAAGAGGCCAGCAGTGACTTTTCAACGGCAAGACAAGAAGAAAACGGTGTACCAGACACCGTAGCGATCCGTGACAGTCAGCAACTCTCAGGTACCTTCTGTATGTTCCCCTGGTGTGAAGAAAGAGTGTCCCCATTTCTGGAAGACACATGGTGGTTCCGAGTGTTGGTTGGTAGCGGGTAGATGCTTGAACTGCGAGAGCAGCGACCACAAGATCAAAGATTGCCGAAGACTTCAACAGGGAGCTCAGTGTGGAGCGCCAGCCGCAGCAGTAGCGGCAGCCGCGCCAGCTATGGGAAGACTAGGAAGGCCTCGAGCCCCAGCTCGAGTGTTTGCTTTAGCTCGCAAGGACGCCGAGCAGGCGGAGCATGTCACCGAAGGTACGGTTTTGCTTCTAGGTGTGCACGCTCGGGTTTTGATTGATACGGGTGCTACTCACTCGTTTATTTCCGAGCGGTTCGCTAGGCAGTTATCCCTAGAGTCAGGCGTAGAGTCTGAGGATTTAGAGGTTCCGTTGTCTGTGCACACCCCTGTGGGTACGGTATCGACTAGGAAGTGCATTCCGTCGTTACCTGTGTGCATTAACGATAGAATCCTAGATGGGTGTTTCTTCTTGCTAAAGACGAAGGACTATGATGCTATTCTTGGTCTGGATTGGCTAGAGGAGCACTATGCGTTAGTGGATTGTCGTCGGAAGAGGATTGTTTTCTGCATTCCTGGTGAGGACGAGTTCTCTCATCCCTTGCCAAGGAACTTGGCTGGAAAGTTAGTCATCTCTGCTATGAAGGCAATGCGCATGGTAAACAAGGGTTGTGACGCTTTTCTTGCCAGCGTGGTGTTAGTGCCAGAGGCTGATGAGTCACTTACTCTTGCGGAGATTAAGGTAGTGCAGGATTTTCCAAACGTCTTTCCTGATGACTTGTCTGGATTGCCACCAGATAGAGAGATAGAGTTTACCATAGAGTTGCTTCCGGGCACCTCTCCTATCTCGAAGGCTCCATATCGGATGGCACCTGCGGAGTTAGCCGAGTTGAGGAGGCAGTTGCAAGAGTTGCTTGATAAGGGATTTATTCGCCCTAGTGTTTCCCCTTGGGGCGAACCTGTATTATTCGCCAAGAAGAAAGTCGGGTCACTTAGGTTGTGCATTGACTATAGGAAGTTGAACCAAGTGACTGTGAAGAACAGGTATCCCTTACCTCGTATTGATGACTTGTTTGACTAGTTGTGAGATGCATCAGTCTTTTCTAAGATTGACTTGCAATCTGGTTATCATCAGTTGAGGATTCAGAGTGAGGATGTGTCCAAGACGGCATTTAGATCCCGTTATGGACATTATGAGTTCTTGGTCCTTCCTTTCGGATTGACCAATGCCCCTGCAGTGTTCATGGATCTCATGAACCGGGTGTTTAGGCCTTATCTAGATAGCTTTGTTGTAGTGTTTATTGACGACGTGTTGGTCTACTCTCCGGATGAGGCCACGCACCGTCAGCATCTGAGGCTAGTGTTGGAGGTTCTTCGTGAGCACAAGCTGTATGCAAAATTCAGCAAGTGCGATTTTTGGTTGCGCGAGGTTCATTTCCTCGGGCATGTCATCTCCGGCGCTGGTGTTGCAGTTGATCCAGCGAAGGTCCATGCAGTTATGGATTGGGAGGTTCCCAAGACCCCTTCAGAGATTCGTAGTTTTATTGGGTTAGCTGGTTACTATCGGCGATTCATTGAGGGTTCCTCATCCATCGCCGCCCCCTTGACAAAGCTAACCAGGAAGGGTGAGAGGTTCGTATGGTCTGAGGCATGTGAGCGTAGCTTCCAGCTATTGAAGGCTAAGCTTACTTCTGCTTCGGTATTGGTATTTCCTAGTGGTCTAGAGGGCTTTGCCATTTATACGGATGCGTCTCGGATCGGTTTAGGCTGTATGCTCATGTAGCAAGAAAGGGTAGTGGCTTATGCTTCTCGTCAGTTAAAGGAGTATGAGAAGAACTATCTGACTCATGACTTGGAGCTCGCAGCAGTGGTTCATGCACTAAAGATCTGGAGGCACTATCTTTATAGTGTCAGATTTGAAGTGTTTACCGACCACAAGAGCTTGAAGTATCTTTTCTCCCAAAAGGAATTAAACCTGAGGCAGAGAAGATGGATTGAGTTCTTGAAGGACTATGACTTCGACCTTCAGTATCACCTTGGGAAGGCGAATGTCGTAGTGGATGCGCTTAGTAGAAAGAGGTCTTCGCTCCAGCAGGATTGGAAGATGTTGGAGGATGCGGCGTACTCTATGACCGAGTTAGAGCCATCTCTGTGTCAAGCTTTTGTAGCTCAGCTATCCCTTAGATCCTCTGTTTTGGATGAGGTGATCAAGCAACAAGAAGCTGACCCTAGATTGTTAGAATTAGTGGGTAAGGCGGGCATTGCTCGTGATGAGGACGGTGTGATTAGATTTCAGCACCATGTTTGTGTCCATGATTTAGTAGATGTCCGTGAGCATGTGTTAGCAGAGCCTCATAGATCGCAATTCTCTATTCATCCGGGTAACACTAAGATGTATCAAGACCTGAAAAGATCATTTTGGTGGTTCGGCATGAAGAAGGATGTTGCGGATTATGTGTCTAGGTGTTTGGTGTGTCAGAAAGTGAAGGCCGAGCAACAGCGACCATCCGGCCTTATGCAGAGGATGGATATCCCAGTGTGGAAGTGGGAAGCTGTCACTATGGACTTCGTTTCGGGTTTGCCTCGATCTAGAAATGGTAATGACTCGATTTGGGTAGTTGTAGATAGATTCTCGAAGACTGCTCATTTCTTGCCTATGAAGAAGAAGCAGTCAGTAGAGAGTTTAGCTAGATTGTATGTGAGTGGTATCATTAGATTGCATGGTTTGCCGAAGTCGATCATTTCGGATCGAGATCCGAGATTTACTTCGACATTGTGGTAGGGTCTTCAGGATGCTTTAGGTTCGGAGCTGAAGCTCAGTTCGGCGTTTCATCCCGAGACCGATGGACAGTCCGAGAGGACTATCCAGATGCTCGAGGATATGTTGAGACCGTGTGTTATGGATTGGAAGGATGATTGGGAGCGTCATTTACCTCTAGTGGAGTTCGCATACAACAACAGCTTTCATGCTAGTATTGGTATGGCTCCATTCTAGGCGTTGTATGGTAGGCCCTGCAGATCTCCGTTATGTTGGGAGGAGACTGGTGATAGGCAGTTGATCGGACCGGAGATAGTTCAGGAATCTTCAGATAAGATCCAGCTTATCAGGAAGAGGCTTGTTGCGGCACAGGATAGGCAGAAGAGTTATGCCGACAACAGGAGAATAGATTTGGACTCCGAGGTTGGCGATCATGTCTTCTTGAAGATATCGCCTACTCGTGGTGTCGTTAGATTTGGTAGGCATAGCAAGCTAAGCCCTAGATTCATTGGCCCATATGAGATTCTCAGACGTTTGGGCAGCGTGGCATATGAGATAGCATTACCCCCAGCTTTGGCTAGCATTCACCTTGTACTCCACGTATCTATGCTTAGGAAGTATGTCCGAGATCCGTCTCATGTGATTAGTCATGAGCCAGTGGAGATCCAGCCAGATCTTTCGTATGTCGATCAACCAGTAGCTATTCTTGACCGGAAGGTTCAGCATCTCCGGAACAAGAGTATTGCGTCAGTGAAAGTTCTCTGGCGGAACTTCTCACGAGAGGAGGCTACTTGGGAGCTTGAGGATGCGATGAAGAAGAAGTATCCCCTTTTGTTTGAGTAGTGTCGTTCTAACTTCGAGGACGAAGTTTCTTTAAGGGGGAGAGGGTGTAAGGCCCTCGAATTTCCGTCGCATTATTTGTATTTGTGTGTGTATATTTGTTCTTGTGTATGTATATACATATTTACGTGCGTATTAATTAGTACAATTACGTGTGCATGTGTTTATACTAGATGTAAATAATGCATGTATTGAATGGTGATAGTATGGATACACTACCATATACATATTGCATGTATATATGCATGGCATGCATAGTTTTCTACATGTTTTAGAGTTCTGGCCGAAGGTCAGATTGGCGTCAATATCAGGATATCGATGAGGTGTCTGCGTCCACCCATGGACGCCAACACTAATCCTAGCGTCTAACGATGTGGACGCCGATTTCTCTGACCTACATGCGTTGCAGAGCCAGAAATTCTGGAAACAAGGTAGCTCACCCATTGGGGAGCTGTCCCCAACGGCTTTGAGAGCCATCTTGTCACCCTGTGAGTGGGAGAGAAGCCTCTCCCATATGTCTAAACCCGAATCTGCTCCCCAACCCCTCTCTTCACCCTTTTGCAAGAGAGAAACAAGAGGAGAAAACCATATTTCGGACTGTGAGAAAACCCCATCTTTGCAGCCCAAAATCCGAACTTCTGAAGCTTTGTCCGGCGTTCTACTGCAACTGGGGGCTAGAGGGATCATCGAGGAAGGCCTCCCGGACATTTCTTTGCTGTGGAGATCATCCAAGAGCCCGAAGGAAGGAGATCTTGGAGGACGTTTCTGCACTTTTTGGGACGGCCCAAGGAGAGCTTCTCCGAGCATTTAGATCCACTGGAGCAATTTTCTAGAGGCAAGCGACCCTACCATAAGGTTCCCGTATGAGTCTAGGATGGTTTTAACATTTTGTGTATTTTTCTCTCGAGTCCTAGACCCCCACATTCACCCCATCTTGAGAGCTCGGGTCTGTGTTCTGCACAGACCTGCATTGATGGCAAAGTCCCTGGTCGCTAAGATCATGCTTAGCATCCATCGACGATGACGTTGACCCTGAATTAGCGGCCAGAGACCGCCGCCAAGTTCATCTGGACAAAACAGCAACCTGTTCTGCCCTCCTATACGATTATTTTCGATATGTTTCACGATGAGGATATAATGTAAATCATTTATAGGTATGTATAATGTTGAGGTGATGAATGTGGTGTGTGGATGGATGAGTTATGATGTGTGGTGGTGAATGTTAGAGATTATTATCCCATGAAATTTCAAGCATGATTTGTTGGTGATCTTGCCAATCCATGTTTTATAATTAGGACTAGTCTGAGTGCCCTAAGTTTTGTAAGATCATGAAGTTAGTGGATCAGTATATGTGTACTCAAATTTTGATAAATTGTCCATGCTTGCATAAATTGCTATTAATTTCAGTTCGGTAAATAAAAAGGCATGCAAGAAAGAATTGTTGTGATTGACCTATGGTTGTATGATTTAGGATAATTCTGTATTTTTAGATCATGCATATAACAGTTAGTCTCTGTTCTGAAATTTTGGAAAATTCTTCATGCTTATCTGAATTATTACGCTTTCTGAAATTGAATTTAGAAAAGCATGTGTAGGGTTATAAAACCTTGAGAAAATGGTATGTTGCTCAGAAAACACTGAAGAAATTCTATGATTATGGGCATGTTAGGGTTGAGACACTAAGTGGCAAAAATGTATGATGGTGTTAAACTCCATGTCAACTTAAATTATGAATGGCATGCTAAATAGGTATTTGATTTTCTGTAAATTCTATTTAGCTCAGAAAAATCTGAAAAAATGAATGTATGATCTTGAAGTTGAAAATAGCATGTGGTTAAATTTCCAGGTCATTTGGACTAGTATATAAGGAGTTATGCACTTTTCCATGTGAAATGTAAAAAATTTATGCATGTCACCGTAAAGTGATTAGATATCGTTTAAACCCAACCTGATTGGTGAATTTACTGTGTGTTAAACTCCTGAAATCTGTAGTGTCTTGTCAGGAAAATAGAGATATGCATGTGAGTGAGAAAGTGAATGGGATGAAAAGTGATATGTGTAAAACCATGTGTAAAATCGGTAAAATGTGTAAATGTGTAACTGTGCCAATGTGACACTGCTTCCGTAGAGGGCAGTGTAACTGTATCAGGGAAAAGTCCCCCTGAGAAAGTTCAATATGTAAGTAACCCTAAGGGCATTAGGGGGAAATCCTGGAGGTGGACAAGTACCACTAGTTAGGGTGGAGACTTGTTCTCCCGGTCTGCGTTGTCCAAGAGTCGCCATTGTAATGCCTAGATGGCGTCTATGTGTAATGTGATGTGTATATGTCCTTATTTGGTGGTTTGGACTATGTGTCACGGCAGCTAAAATGTGAATGTGTAATGTGTATGTGTTCATGTGTTAATGTGTAAGTGAACAATGTGAATTGTGTATGCGCAAAGTGCAACCATGTGAATTGGAAACATGTGTAAAGAAAATGTGAAACTAAAAATGTGAGAATATGACATTGAAATCCATGTGAGACAAATCTTAAACCATGTGAAATCAGTAATTTCATGTTGTTATCATCATGTTTATATGTGCGAAAATGACTATGTATGTGCTTCAGAACATGTAAAATCTATGCTAGTTGTGTTTTCCCTTCATATATGCACAATGTTCATGTTGGTAGCTCTCATGTCTTGGTTCTTTAAAGGTAAAATTTCACGAGTAAATTGAATAGAGAGCATGTGATAGGTAAGTTTTATTCTTAGAAATCTGAAAGCATGATCCATGTATTAAACCGTAGAACTTTCATGATAGGTTGCAACTTTCAAATGACTAGCATGCCATATGTTGAAATATGTGAATGTGCATGTAGAAACCGCTATGACTTATACGTGTATGTTATGAGTAGTGTTGTTTGCTGAGTCTTTAAGACTCACTTCTTGCTTCGGCATACAGGTATAGACGGTGACGAGACCCTCGTGGAGGAGACGGTAGAGACGGACTCCGAGCGCGGAGTTTAGATTGTTGGAGCAGTGTACCCCTTTTGTGTTTTCATAGTATGTAAGAACTTGAATATTGTATTAGTTTATCCTAGAAAAAGGCATTATTGTGGACATCTATGTATTAAATTTTCAGCAATTTAAATTATGTGAACTTTTAGCTCTTAACGTTAATTGCAAATTTCATGTATATTTAATGTGGATGATGAATGAATGAAGACAGTTGTCTTTTACTTCCGCTACTCTGTTCGTATATTCGCGTGTATCTCAGCTGTTTGTATCGTTTGGGTAAATGTCCCACTATGATGACGCTTGCTATACCGACGTGGGTTGGTATAACCGTACCGGTATAATGAGGGCTGTCATAGCATCACATGTTTATGGTTGTTTAAAAGTCTTCTACAATGAAACATTGACTCTCTCTGGGACAAAATATGTGACTGCTAGTTTATATTTTAGTGATGTTTGCACTATGCACATTAAGTTGCGTAAATGATTGAACACTGAGCACTACTATATTCGTAATATGGCCAATGCAATAATGCTGAAATATATGAAATATTGGGAGGAATGTAGTGTGATTTTCACTATAGCTTGCATTCTTGATCCTCGTTGGAAGTTGGATTATGTCATGTTCCTTTATTAGTAAATCTATGGTAAAACTGTAGATATTCACATAGAAAAAGCACGATCATTCCTTTATGAGCTTTATGCTGAGTATGCAATGAATAGGAGTGCACAAGATTATGGCTAATCTTCACAACTTCATGCTGCATCTACCTCTTATGAGACATAATCTAATGACACGATAGATGAATTGCTTGGGAATTTTCAAAAAAATTTAAGTCAAAAGTTTCCATGTCGTCTCAAAAAACTGAGTTGTATGTGTATTTGGAAGAGACTCATACTCCTTATGAAGTGGGATTTGATGTCTTAGCTTGGTGCAAGTGTTATGGCAAAAAACTCTCTATCCTTTCAAAGATAGCAAGACATATCTTTGCTATTCCAGTCACAAGTGTTGCTTCAGAGTAGGCTTTTAGTACTGGTTCAAGAGTTATTATTGATAACCGCTCATCATTGTTGCCGAAAACAATAAAAGCATTGATTTGCACACAAGATTGGTTACCTACAGAAAAAACAAAAGTTGAGTTTTTAAAAGTTTTATAATTATATAAATGTTACGTAGTATCCCTAACTTATTTTGTGTTGTTTATGTTACAAAATCATTCTCCTATCATACTTTGAGTGGATGATGGACATGAGAGTAGAAGATTTGTCTTGGAGATGGATGGGTGAATATATTATCAATGTTACTCCTTTTATTATCATTAAGTTCTATTTCATAATACTACTAATGCTTTACAATTTTTTTTTTTAGAATTTTACGCTCAAGGTCAGTATATGGAGAATGAAGAAGTTGATAAGTATTTTCAAAGTAATTTGAATGTTATCTTTGGACTTTAAGAGAACTTGGACATGTAATTTAAATGAGACATGTAATTTATGAATGGTTATGTACTACGTTGGAAACTTTAGTGGTTCCTTAATTGTCAAGTAGTAGTTCAACTTTCATTCTATGCTATTGGTATGAATATTTAGAGATTGTTTGTGGTATTTATATGTGTTTTAGAATTTTACAATTTTTCTTCTTCTAATTTTTAGGTCACTTTATATCTCTTATCAGGTCTCATATTTTTGAAGCGGATAATATCCGTATCCGCTCCGAATCTGAATATTATCCGACTAAGATATCCGCTCTGTATCCAAATTTTATTCAGAGCGGATACGAATTATCCGATTACGTATTTGGAGCGGACACGGAAAACTCATATCCGCTCCGTATCTGCTCCGTTTACAGCCCTAGTGATAATGTGTAATATGTGGCGAGAGTGACACTACTACCATAGAAGGGCTGTGGAGCCATACTATAGTAAAGTCACTATGGGAAGGCTCAATGTGTGTGATATCCTATGGGCATTAGGATGAAATCCTGGAGGTAGACAAGTACCACTGGTTAGCGTGGAGAGGGCTTCTCCCAGTTCTGCACAGTAAACCAAGATTCGTCACTGTGTTGCCTAGGTGACGGGTATGTGTTATGTGTATGTGTGTCCTTCTTTATGGTGGTTTGGACTATGTGTCATGACAATTAAGTGTAAAAAGTGTGAATAAGTGAAATGTGAAATATGAGCATGTGATAGTGTAATGTGAATGTGTTAACATGTAAAGAGATGTGATACTATGTGAATGTGTAAATTTTATATTAAAACAGCAAGCTAATTATGTGAATAAGCATTATGAATGCATGTTAAAATGATTAAATATCATGCTAGGATTGCTATTTACCTTGTACATATTTCCATGATCTAAATTTGTAGAATTGTGCAATGATATGAATAGAGTTAGAACCATGAATCATGTTATATATTATGTGGAGAAAGCATGCTATAGATCATTCATGGATATTTTCCTATTTTAAGAATATGATTAATATGAATTGTGATTTGCAACATCAATCAAGTAAATTGTCATGCATAGAAAGCATGTATAGGTTGTTTATGTACATTTGTTAAATTGAAATGAAGCATGAATATTGTATTTTCCTTATTGTTTAAAAGATAGCATGTGTATGTGATATTTGTAAGAATGTACCTTAGGTTGCTTTCTAGGTCTTTTTAGAAGACTCATATTTGCTTTGGCATACAAGTGAGATAGGTGTCCCCGTACTTGAGGAGGACATTGTGAGGAGCGACTCCGAACACGAGGAGTAGCTCCACCTGTGGAGATTGCTATATTTTCTTCCTTTCTCATATTATGTAATCAATGTGATGGGCAATGTATATCATTTGAATATGTAATAATGTGGACATTGTTATTTACTTTTGACTATATAGACTGTGGAATTATGTGATGATGATGGAATAAGACTAGAATGTTTATTTTCCACTGTACTCTTTTGTTATTCATGTACGTTTCAACCTATTGTATAGTGTTAGGTAAATGTCCCATTGTGACGGTGCCCTTTGTGCATGCCAACGTGGATTGGTATAATCGTACTAGTATAAGGAGGGTCGTTACACTGCTGCTCACCCCTCTCCTCACGCCTCTACTCAAGCTACAAGAGCTCACAATGCTCGCTTTCACGACTGCTGACAACATACGGCGCCACAGCCGCCTCCGCACCCGTCCGACACTGAGCTCTCGCGACGACGATCCCCTAGCTGAAGGAAGTAAGGGGGGTAAGCCTCGCGAACAAGGCTCAGTAGGGATTACCAGTCCCTCACCGGCCAGAGCAGCAGGAACTCCAAAAACAGGAAACTACAGTAGAAAGCTGTAGAGCGAGTAACACCTACAGCAGGGTACTACTAAGCAGCGGAAGAGAACAGCGCAACGCCATGACCACCAACTAAGGTTGGGCCATACACACGACTCCCGCAGAAACCAACGGAGTTGGGCACAAAGCAGAAGTAACCCCCGACACACCTGCCGAGACCACAGAACAACCAAGTGAGAACGACGTCTCACCCCAAGCACGGCCACCTCAGACCTCTACAAGATCAAGGGCCCACAAGCAGAACCACCCTGGACCCTGGACACACCGCCAGGTCGAGAAGCTACACACGTCGGTGCCATCATGGGCTGGCACCCAAGAATGGGACCACGGAACCGAGGGAACACCGAAGCGAAAACCACCAGAAGCATGGGTCTATCCAAGGCCAGACCAACGACGCCCACAGAAACTAGGCACAGCCGGGCTATAACCACCGCGCAAGCTCGAGCAACGAGGAACACTTTGAAACGTCATGAGGAAAATGTCGTCACAACAACAGCAACCAAGCCATCGCCGCTAGCAGCCAAGAGGGGGACCCACAGTCCGCACGCTCTGCTCGCTAGCCTAGCTCCTACCTCTGCCCCCGCATAAGGGCGAGACAGAGCCGCCACAGAAACACACAACACACGCAACACCGCAGCTTGGCCAAGCTGCGGCCCCACGCCTAGCACCACTACGTGACTACGGAACCAACGTAGAGAGAGGCAATGAGACAAAGGACTGTCTGGTCTGCGCTAGGAAAGCACTCCGAACCCCTCGGCGTCCCAGACCTAGACAAGAGAGCTCTACAAATGACTCAGCGCCGCTGTCCAAACCTCGTTTT
This sequence comes from Colocasia esculenta, assembly GCA_014218235.1. Classification (NCBI taxonomy): domain Eukaryota; kingdom Viridiplantae; phylum Streptophyta; class Magnoliopsida; order Alismatales; family Araceae; genus Colocasia; species Colocasia esculenta. Next base: position 53,559,900 of record CM024755.1, on the reverse strand, counting down.
CCCCTCAGCTCCAGAGTCCGCCCTGTTGGCTGCCAACTCGAGCATGCTCGTAGCCCGGAGTACTCCCTCAACAGGCTCCCGAGGACGGGAGTCCCAGGAAATGGAGACAACCTCTGAACGGGACAAGCCCTCAAGTTCCAAGCACCGGGCGAACACGTGGGGCAGCACAACAAAACCACACCGTACTGCTGGCTTGTAACACGCGACAAGCCCAGTGAGCGAGAGGCACGCACGGACCCTCAAAAGGGGCCGTCAGCCAACCAAGGCACGCACAAATGGCTAGAACCTCGAAACACCACTGGACAGTACGAAAACCCGTCGCTCTACTAATAATCAATTGATTGCCGGTCAATCGATTATTAGGCAGACATGACCCTCCTAGCACCGCTGCCAGGACACGACCACGAAGGTGTCACCTTCGGTCACTGAATGCAGGGAGGCAACCAGCCGCGTTCCCTACCAGAAGGTCTTAAAGGCAAAGCCTGCCCTGGGGCACACGCCGACACACAACCGGGCCATGGAAACACCTGAGGCACCCACAGGCACTGTCGCGCCCCCACAGGCCGTCGCGATACCATCGTGACGGGGAAGGGCGCCGCGACACCCACCCTAATGCGACGGGGCAGCAAGTCGCGACAGCCTCCCTGTCGCGACGGGAAACCAGGTCGCGACGGCGACCCTTATCGCGACCGCCAACCGCGCCGCGATAAGGCCGCACCTAACCGGGGCGACGCCTCTACTGATGTCGCGACACGCACCGTGGCCGCAACATCTGTCCGGAGGCAGACCACGGGATGCTCCATCTCGGGCCACCCAGAACTATACAAACATGCACACACTGGGAGGGGAGCATGGGGAAAGCAGTAAGGCTATCTACAAAACCCCGAGGGCTCCCGATCTACCCAGATGGGAGAGGGCACAAGAAATACCTACCTTTCACGAAGAATGAACCCCAGTGGGGCCCTTCACGTCGGTTGGCCGTCTCCTCCTCGCTCCATGCAAGGTCCACGACGCCACGGCACCACTCACGACCCTCCTCCTCACCTGAAACACACAAAGGGGAGAAGAGGGGAGGAAGAGGTCGCCGGAGGGAGAGGGAGAAGGGAAGAAGAAGAGAGAGGGGGAAGGGGTAGCCAGCCTGCGCCTTAAGCGCTCGGCACTCAGAACGCGACGGACCGCCCCGTCACGTTACGGACCTTAACGTGACAGGTCAACGGACCGCGACAAGAACGCGCCCTACAAGGGCGCCGCGACAACGCGACAAGTCGTACTAACACACCTGCCACCCTGACAGGCGTCAGAAGACCGGACAGCGCAACATGACAAAACACTGTCACGACCCGGGCAACCCGGGCGCGACAAGAATGCAACGCACAGACTCGTCGCGACACGGATGACTATTGCGTCGGGCACCCACGACGCGACACGAGTCATCCAAGACACCGAAAGGAACGCCTGGAAGCCGGGTCTTACAAATACAAATAACAATCATGCATTTAATAAAGCAGACTACTCCTATTAACAACTCTAACCTGAGCCTACAGCTGAGCCTGTAGTGCCGCTTGAGTCTGTGCCTGGGTCTGCATTGCCTGAACAAGGCCTTGCATGAACACACCGTAGTCCATAGGTGGTGGTGGAGGAAGTACTGTAGGACCCTTTGGTGCTGGGGCCTACTTGTAAGGCCCCCGAACTTTGTTCTCATTACTCGAATTTTGTTCTTATTATCCTTAATTATATGCATATAATAATTGTTGTAAATATCATATTTATTTAATTCTTTATGTGCATATGTATATACATGTTTATTTCTGTATATATTGTCTTTGTATAATTCTGTGTATATTGTATTTAAATAATGTAGTGCATATTGTATGTAATTATATGGTGTATGTATGATAATAGATGTTTTCTGTTATCTGTCGAAAATCCCAATTAACATCCACATCCCTTGACGTTAAGGGCAGGTTGACGGCAACCAGTGTGTCATTGACTTCATGTTGACATCCAAATAGATGGACGCTGACTTCTTGTTAACAACATCAAAGTGGCCGTTTATTTCCCAATTTTTGCTGCAATTTCATATCTGGAAACAGTTGCATTTCTTGCTGTTCTAGATTAGGAAACCTATCTCTAACGATAGGAAACTTAACCTAATGCATACCCCGACCCTTAAGCTCTATAAAAACACCAATACTTGGCCGAGTTAGTTCTTTTGGCTTTGGGAAAACCTAGGGCTTTTGGTGAGAAAACCTGAACTTTGGCGAGTTTGATCTAGCGATTTTGTGCCTCTTCTGGCGATCTTCATCTACTGGGAGGTGCACCTTGCATTGAGGAAGCTTCCCCGACTCTGGAGATCAACCTATAGTAGCAGGATGACCGGATTCGGGAGGAGTTTGTGCATCTTCTTGGCTTGGCCGAGGAGAGCTTCTTCGACAATATTTGACCTTTGTAGATTTTCTATCAGGCAAGTAATCTAGGGATTACATCACTACACGTCTCGTAGGTCTCGGGATTTTTATGGAATTTATTTCGTGTTCTGAAACCTCCAATTCCCCTTATTTATTGCGTTCAGTCTGTATTCTTTGCAGACAGGAACTTGACGGCAAGGTTGTTGCCGTCAAGATCCTGAGTTGGCGGCAACATCGTATGCCGTTAACCCTGTTGGCGGAAACCCCCTTGCCGCCAAGTTCTTCAGATTTTTCAGAAATGTGAATTGATCTATGTGCTATGAATTTCGGACTTATGGTTGTCTGAATATGCTGTAAATTTTATGGTTGGTCAGTCATGGTTAGTAGATCATATCATGAGGTACAGACGAAATTCTGTGCATGGGTTTTTATTTATCATAATTCCTGTTATGGTGAGTTAAGCATGAATTGTCCCTATTTAATTCTAAAGAAATAATTTCATGCCATGTTAGGGATCCAGAAATTTTCCATGATGATATGATTACTGTTTCAGGTTTTAGAACTATTAGGTACGACTATTTTGCTGTGAACCATGTTTAAATGAATAATTTGCTAAATTAGCATGAAGTTTGCTTAAATTATTAAAATTCACTTTACTGTTACGAAAAAATCTGAAAATTTAGGAATGTGATATATGCCCTTTTGTGAAGCCTATGATAAAAGTTCCATGTTGTTTTGCCAATAGTAGGTACTGTTATTCCTTTAATAAGGGCAGTTGACCATGATAAGCATGTTTAATTTTAATCATGTGGAATTCAGTGACTAGCAGCATGATTAGGACTTTGTTATGATTTAATTATCATTGTGAAACAGTATGGTTAAGTTCTATAACCTAAAAAATGAATGTTATTTAAAGTGCATGTGAAAAGGAATAAATTGTACATATAAGTGAATGCGATAAAGTGATAATGTGTAATATGTGCTGAGATTGACACTGCTACTATAGAAGGCTGTGGAGCCGTACTATAGTAAAGTCCGTATGGGAAAGCTCAATGTGTGTGATATCCTATGGGCATTAGGATGAAATTCTGGAGGTGGACAAGTACAACTCGTTAGGGTGGAGAGGGCTTCTCCTAGTTCTATGCAGTTAACCAAGATTCGTCACTATGTTGCGTCGGTAACAGGTATGTGTTATGTGTATGTGTGTCCTTCTTTATGGAGGTTCGGACTATGTGTCACAGCAATTAAGTGTAAGAAGTGTGAATAAGTGAAATGTGAAATATGAGCATGTGATAGTGTAATGTGAATGTGTTAACATGTAAAGAGTTGTGATACTATGTGAATGAGTAAATTTTATATTAAAACAACAAGCTAATTATGTGAATAAGCGTTATGAATGCATGTGAAAATGATTAGATATCATGCTAGGATTGCTATTTACCTTGTACATATTTCCATGATCTAAATTTGTAGAATTGTGCAATGATATGAATAGAGTTAGAACCATGAATCATGTTTATATTATGTGGAGAACGCGTGCTATAGATCATTCATGGATATTTGCCTATTTTAAGAATATGATTAATATGAATTGTGATTTGCAACATGAATCAAGTAAATTGTCATGTATAGAAAGTATGTGTAGGTTGTTCATGTACATTTGTTAAATTGAAATGAAGCATGAACCATGTATTTTCCTTATTGTTTAAAAGATAGCATGTGTATGTGATATGTGTAAGAATGTACCATAGGTTGCTTGCTGGGTCTTTTTAGAAGACTCATACTTGCTCTGGCGTACAGATGAGATAGGTGTCCCTATACTTGATGAGGACATTGTAAGGAGCGACTCCGAGCGCGAGGAGTAGCTCTACCTGTGGAGATTGCTACATTTTCTTCATTTTTCATAGTATGTCATCAATGTGATGGGTGATGTATTTCATTTGGATATGTAATAGTGTGAACATTGTTATTTATGTTTGACTATATAGACTGTGGAATTATGTGATGATCATGGAATAAGACTAGAATGTTTATTTTCCACTGTACTCTTTTGTTATTCATGTATGTTTCAACCTATTATATAGTGTTGGGTAAATGTCCCACTGTGACGACGCCCTTTGTACCGACGTCAAATCGTATAATCGTACCAGTATAAGGAGGGTCATTACAGAGATTGGTATCAGAGACCAAAGTTGAGATTGTGCATGAATAAACCATCATCTACACAATATTGCAAAGCATTATAGAATGTTTCCATATATATATGTGGAAAATATCTACTAATTAATGGAAGATAGTTAAGAAAATGGTTAGGACTAAATAACATAGTTTCTAATTAATGTAATTATTTTTCAGGCTATGGTTACCTGTGGTAGGCGTGGTGCTCAGGCTCGGGATGATGAGCAAAGGCATGTGGAGAGGGGCGAGCAGTAGGCCCCAGCACCCCAGGGTCCTACTATACTTCCTCCACCACCGCCTGTGGACTATCGTGTATTCATGCAAGGCCTGGTCCAGGCGATGCAGACTCAGGCACATACTCAGGCGGCACTACAGGCTCAGGCTCCAGCTCCAACTCCAGTTCCCCAGGAGCATGGCCATGGTGGTCCGTACATCATGGAGAGGTTTAAGAGGATGGCTCCGCCTTCTTTTAAGGGGGAGAGTCAGCCACTCTTGGCAGAGAGGTGGATGAGGGAAGTTGAGAAAATCTTCTGATCCATCAGGTTTGCCGAGGAAGACAAAGTTAGCTTGGCACCCTATATGCTACAGGTACTTAAAATACATATATGTACTTGTGTTAAGTTTAGGTTTTGTCTAGATTGGTGCTTATGAGTTGTGCTTTGCAGGAGAGAGCCGATGTGTGGTGGACCTCTTTACTTCGTACCAGGTTTGAGGATGGTGCCACTGAGGTGACTTGGGCTGAGTTTATGAGGCTGTTTTGGGCCAAGTTCATCCTCGAGCACATCCATGACAAGATGGAGTAGGAGTTACTTTCTCTCACTTAGGGCTCCATGATGGTTCTGGAGTATGAGGCCAGATTTGCCAAACTGTCCAAATATGCTCCACATATAGTTGCTGATGAGCGTAGGAAAGTAAAGACGTTTATGATGGGTCTCAAACCATCACTGAGGTCGAGGCTCGTGGTGTTTGACCACTGCACCTTAGACGAGGCTCTCAGTGTAGCATGCAGGCAAGAGAGTGAGTTGGATCAATATCTAGAAGGGAAGAAGGCATCGCATAAGAGGTCCGCGCCACCTTTCCAGAGGCAAGATAGGAAGAAGACCGTGTACCAGTCACCGCAACGTCCGGTGGCGGCTACTAGTCAGCAGGTAGTTGCACCGCAGTCCCCCAGCATCAGGCCCAGCGACAAGAAGGTGTGTCCTCACTGTGGCAGGACACATGGTGGCACTGGTTGTTGGAAGCTAGCAGGGAAGTGTCTCAAGTGTGGCAGTACCGAGCACCAGATTTGGGATTGCCCTAGACTTCAGCAGGGTGTTCAACGCGGAGCGGTAGCACCAGTAATGGCTGCAGCAGCAGCACCAGTGACTGGAAGACCAGGAAGGCCTCGAGCCTAAGCTCGAGTCTTTGCGCTAGCATGTGAGGATACAGAGCAAGCTGAGAACATTACAGAGGGTACGGTCTTAGTCATGGGTGTGCATGCTAGGGTATTGTTTGATAAGGGTGCCACACACTCGTTCATTTCCAAGCTGTTTGCGAAGCAGTTAGCAGTAAAGTCTGGAGTAGAGGCAGAGGAGTTAGAGGTCCCTTTGCCTGTGCACACACCAGCAGGAACGGTATCGACTAGGAAGTGTTTTCCATCTTTACCTGTGTGCATTGAGGACCGAGGCTTATCTGGGTGCTTCTATTTGCTCAAGATGAAGGACTATGATGCTATTCTTGGTCTGGATTGGCTTGAGGAGCATTATGCCTTGGTGGATTGTAGGGGGAAGAAGATTACTTTCCGTATTCCTGGTAAGGATGAATTCTCACATATGTTGCCAAGGAACTTAGCGGAAAGGTTTGAGATCTCTGCCATAAAGGCGATGAGAATGGTGAACAAGGGGTATGACGCGTTTCTTGCCAGTGTGGTCTTAGTGCCGAAGGCTGATCAGTCGCCTACCCTTGAGGAGATTGAGGTAGTGCAGGAGTTTCCAGACGTGTTTCCTAATGATTTGTATGGATTGCCACTAGCTAGGGAGATAGAGTTGCTTCTAGTCACCTCTCCTATCTCTAAGGCTCCATATCGGATGGCACCTACAGAGTTAGCTGAGTTGAGGAAGCAGTTGCAGGATTTGCTGGATAAGGGATTCATTCGCCCTAGTGTGTCACGATGGGTCGCACCTGTATTGTTCGTGAAGAAGAAGGACGGTTCCCTCAGGTTGTGCATTGATTATAGGAAGCTCAACTAGGTGTCAGTGAAGAACAGATATCCCTTACCGCGAATTGATGATTTGTTCGATCAACTGCAGAATGCATCAGTGTTTTCCAAGATTGATCTACGGCCCAGCTATCACCAGTTGAGGATTAAGGGTGAGGATGTGTCCAAGACTACATTCAGGACTCGTTATGGGTATTATGAGTTTTTTGTGCTTCCATTTGGTCTGACCAACACCCTTGCAGCGTTCATGGATCTCATGAACAAGGTGTTTAGACCTTATTTAAATAGCTTTGTAGTGGTGTTCATTGACGATGTGTTAGTCTATTATCTTGATGAGGCTACACACCATGAGCATTTGAGGGTTGTTCTAGAGGTTCTCCGAGAGCACAAGTTGTATGCAATGTTCAGCAAGTGCAATTTCTGGATGCGCGAGGTTCATTTCTTTGGGCATGTTATCTCAGGCGCTAGAGTTGCAGTCAATCCGGCAAAGTTCTAGGCAGTATTAGATTGGGAGATTTCAAGGACCCCATCAAAGATTCAGAGTTTCTTTAGTTTAGTAGGCTATTATAGGCGATTTATTGAGGGTTTTGCATCCATCGCCGCACCTTTGACTAAGCTAACCAAGAAGGGTGTGAAGTTTGTGTGGTCTGAGGATTGCGAGAGTAGCTTTTAGTTGTTGAAGAGGAAGCTTACATCTGCACTTGTGTTGATCTTGCCTAGTGGTACAGAGGGTTTTGCTATCTACTCGGATGCTTCCCAGATTGGTCTAGGATGTGTGTTGATGCAGCATGGTAAGGTAGTTGCATATGCTTCTCGCCAGTTAAATGAGTATGAGCTTAACTATCCGACCCATGATTTGTAGCTTGCGGCAGTGGTTCATGCACTGAAGATCTGGAGACACTATCTTTATGGTGTCAAGTTTGAGGTGTTCACTGACCACAAGAGTCTGAGGTATCTCTTCTCTCAGAAGGAGTTGAACCTGCGGCAGAGGAGATGGATTGAATTCCATATGGACTACAACTTCGAGCTTCAGTATCATCTAGGGAAGGCAAATGTCGTGGCAGATGCTCTCAGCAGGAAGAGATCGTTACTCTAATAGGATTCGAAGATGCTTGAGGATGTAGCGTGTGCGATGATTGAGTTAAAGCCACTTTTGTGTCAGGCTTTCGTGGCTCAGTTGTCTATTCGGTCCACAGTTCTTGATGAGGTGATCGAGCAGCAAAAGGATGATCCTAGACTTCAGAAGTTGGTCGGCAAGATAGGCATTGCTCGAGATGAGGACGGTGTTATTAGATTCCATCACCGAGTTTGTGTTCTTGATGTCGTGGATGTTCGTGAGCATGTTCTAGTAGAAGCTCACAGGTCAAGATTCTCTATTCATCCAAGCAACAGCAAGATGTACCAGGATTTGAAGAGATCTTTCTAGTGGTCTGTTATGAAGAAGGATGTGGCCGAGTTTGTATCCTGGTGTTTAGTATGCCAGCAAGTGAAGGCCGAGCATTAGCGACCATCTAGACTTATGCAAAAGATGGAGATACCAATATGGAAGTGGGAAGCAATCACTATGGATTTTGTGACGGGTTTACCCAGATCAGCGAATGGCAACGACTCAATTTGGGTGGTTGTAGGTAATTTCTCCAAGATAGCACATTTCTTGGCTATGATGAACAAGCACTCCATGGAGAGTTTGGCTAGGCTATATGTTAGCAGCATTGTGATGTTGCATAGTGTGCCGAAGTCCATTATTTTTGATCGAGACCCGAGGTTTACTTCGAGGTTGTGGTAGGGTCTTCAGGATGCTTTGGGTTCTCAGTTGAAGCTTAGTTCGGCGTTCCATCCCCAGATAGATGGCCAGTCCGAGAGGACTATCCCGACGCTCGAGGATATGTTGAGAGCATGTGTGCTGGATTGGAAGGGTGATTGGGAGCGTCATTTACCTCTTGTGGAGTTCGCCTAAAACAACAGCTTTCATGCGAGCATTAGCATGGCTCCATTTGAGGCTCTGCATGGGCGACCCTGTAGATCTCCTTTATGCTGGGAGGAGACAGGTGATAGGCAGTTGATTGGTCCGGAGTTGGTTCAGGAGACTTCGGATAAGATTCAACTTATTAGGCAGAGGCTTGTTGCAGTGCAGGATAGGCAAAAGAGCTACGCCGACAACATGAGGAAGGATTTGGAGTTCGAGGTTGGCAAGCATGTTTTTCTTAAGGTTTTGCCTACCCGAGGCATTGTCAGGTTTGGCAGGCATAGCAAGTTGAGTCCTAGATTCATTGGTCCGTTTGACATTCTCAAGCGGATGGCCAGCGTGGCATATGAGCTAGCTTCACCCCCAGCGTTAGCTAGTGTTCACCCAGTTTTCCACGTATCTATGCTCAGGAGGTATGTGCGAGATCCGTCGCATATTAATAGTCACGACCCAATGAAGATTCAGCCAGACTTATCATATGTAGAGCAACCCATAGCTATCCTAGACCGGAAGGTTCAACATCTCAGGAACAAGAGCATTGCGTCCATGAAGGTGCTTTGGCGGAATTTCTCGCGAGAGGAGGGTACTTGGGAGCTTGAGGATGCCATAAAGAAGAAGTATCCCCATTTGTTTGGTTAGTATTTTTGTTCTAACTTCGAGGACGAAGTTTTCATTTAGGGGGAGAGGGTGTAAGGCCCTCGAACTTTGTTCTCATTACTCGAATTTTGTTCTTATTATACTTAATTATATGCATATGATAATTATTGTAAATATCATATTTATTTAATTCTTTATGTGCATATGTATATACATTGTAGCACTCTAGAAAATTCATTAATTAAAAATTATAGATAAATTAAAATTTTGTCAATTTATAAAAAAAAAGTAAACTAGTTAAAAAGATACCCACCATTATTGCATGCGTAAAAACTCATATAAAAATTTTGTAAAAATAATAATTAGGCCTTAAATAATATTCTCTAATGACCCATTCAGAAAATTGGTCATAGAATAATAATTTAGACTAAGTTTTAGAATTTATGTGACTTATTATTGTAATTAAGGAATAATTTGAAAAACCCATTATTATATGAACTAAGTGGATAAAAAATTAAAATGAAATTATGGGTAGATTCCAAATGATATGTATTGATAATCCATCATGAGAGTTGGGACCAATGGACCTCTCATAGCCCATGAATAAATTCAAATTAAGAAAAAATACAATAAAATCTGTAACTCTATTATCCACAAATTAAAAGGGGAAATTCCCAGAAATCAAAACCCATTAAACAAAAAGAAGTGATGGGCTTTGTTAAATGGATCATATAAAATTTATTGGGTGAAAATAGGAATTTTTAAAAGATGAATAATAGGAAAATACCATAAATTTGTATCTTGAATATTACCTAAATAGAAAATGGGTATTAAAGCATTAAAATAAGTAATTTGAGTTGGATTAGGACTTCTAACCCTACCCTAATAGGTTGGCCATGAAATTACATCTCAACCTAACCCAAATAGAAGTTGGTAAGCTTAGAAGGGTGAGAGAAATTAGGAAATCCCGAAATTAATAGGAGTTAGAGTCCTATTAGGAAAGAGAAAGGGAAAAAGCTTAAATACTCTCCTAAACCCCCCATGGCCAGCCCTAGCTCATTGCCAAGGGTTACTGGACGTGGAGAGGAAGCCAAGGAGGAGAAGAACTGGTGGGGAGAAGGCTGCTCAAGTTCTCAACCTGTGTTCTTCAAGTTCTAGCCCTAGAAGAGGAAAACGAGTCAAGGTAGGCATTCTCACCAGCAAAATCAAATTAAACTCGTCTGTAGATTGTTCTAATCATCAGAAACAAAACCCCTCACATTTCATAATTTTCCATCAAGTCAATCTTTTAATCTTGATTTTTGAAGTTCTATAACTTTCTTGAACCTGACCCTTCTTATAAATTCTAGATCTTCATGCATACTCATCCCCATGCCACGAAACGTTTACTGGGGATACTGATGATTGTTAGGAGTCTTTTGCCTCTGAAAGCCCTAATTTTCATCCACTCTACTTCGCGAATAAATTCTTTCATCTCTACTGTATGCAATTCCATGTTCTTACTGTTTAACTTGACTGAAGCATGTCTATACCATGTCCACTTACAAATTCCTAATTACTGGAAGTACCCTTGCATGTCTAGATTCTTTTCGAACTAGTTTCAAGAATTTTCATCGCTTATGCAATTAGTTATGAATTTTTGAAGCACCCTGTGTCAAAACAAGGAACGTCTAGACCGCAATCCAAGACACATCCTTTTCCCACTCGGTCTCAGGCACAGGATCTAAGAACGCGACAGCCCGATGGGTGGCGTTCTCAAGGCCCATCGCGATGCAGTCTCTGTCGCATTCTGAACGCGATAGGTAGTACTGTCACGATCTGGATTCCTGACCTGACAGTCCTGTCATGATCCATGAACGGCCATGTCGCGTTCTGTACTTGACCTGTCGCGACCCTTACAAGGGTACGTCTCGTTCTGGCTTTTTGCATCAAAACCCCTGTAATTTTGCAAGTCTTGACCTTCTATAGTAATCTCTTACCCTTGTTAATTGTCTTAAAGGCCAGTAAATGAAGTGGTTAAATTTGAATAAAATCTTAAGTTAATTAAAAATCATCCACGTGATAATTACATCTCCATGATTCTCTTTTACACATACATACACTTGAACCATCCAATATGGCTTACTTGGCATGAACATATCTCATGTTACATTCGGTAATTTATTTCCAACATCAATGGTTCTAGCTCGGTTTTCTCAGATGTTCGTAGTCTCCCTTCTCTGGCTAGGGGCGCTTTATTGGTTGATAAGACTGGCCTTCCTAGTTTTCGGCATTAGCCTCTGGGTGCTTGGGTGGATTTGTGAATTAATGTTGGTGGCTGCTTTCTTGGGGTCGGGTGTACTTTATTCACTTTATATTATTGGAATAAAATTTTACCCCTTTGGTGATCGCCGAGTGGAGTGAGACCATCTTCTCCCTCTAGGAGAAGGTGCACTATCCTTGTCGCTGACCCATTGGTGGCTCTTTCAAAAAAAAACAAATTTTTTTTTAAATTGCCCTATTTTAACTAGACTTGTCTTCGTTTCTCACGATGTTTTGGGAATACCATTTCCGACACTCCACTGCTCTAGAATTCCTCTAGAATGTCAGGCACTTGTTTCCATATACACACTTTTCTCTTGACTTGGACGAACTCTCCTACGAATACTCCTTCTGCTGGACTAGTGAATCATTGCTCAAGGCCTTCGTAAGTCTCCTCTGTCCATGGATTCCCACATGGTCGACGAGTTGGTTGTACCCTCACACCTATGACACCCTTTAGGGATCAGTAAGATCCAAACAGCCTTAGTTTGCTCTAGCTCTTCTCTAGAATCATGTCGGACCTCTGGACTTGTGTATAACATGGCCAGTGGAAGGGTAGTGATTTCCACCTGGCTGCCAACATCAAGTGCGTTTCCACCTGACTGCCAACACCAAGTGCACGTGTTGTGCAACTGTTACTATCGCCCGTTACTCGACGTTTCATATGCAATGACCACTAGCTCTCATCTATACTCTACTCGCTCATCTATTCACGTTCTCTCTACTATCTCGTATATTCATCTAGTACTCTCATCTATTTCTTGGAACTATATTTGGCCAACCAATGATTGTCTAAAGATAAACACAATGACCAATGCCAGCGCAATAGGGCCCGATCTGGTGTTGGGAGGAGCGCCCGAAATGTGCCATTTGCCCATGGGTGTTAAAATGATCAGGATGTCGGCATTACATCCAAGTGCCATACTATCAAGATTAATCTAAGACAATCAACAATGTGCTATATTCTATCTCGGCTATCTACGAATAACCAAAGTGCAATACTATCTCGATTGACGAAAGTTAATCAAAGTGCTATACTATTTCGATTGATAGAAATCAATCAAAGTGCAATTTACTCTCTATATGGCCAACTACTCTCTCTCTCCTTGCTATACATGATACCTGCTATTGCTTGACACTAATGTTACTTGTTATCGTGTTGTCATCACTTTCTATCGTGACTTGCTTTTAACCATATCCATTGTGTTATACTTGATTCCACTGTTAGTTGAACCTTGTTACTTGTGCCATTACTTTCTGGAATTTACATGATTCCTGCTATGTTTAGTTGTTCTACCCTTTTAAAGCATTAATTATTTAAAGCCTGCTTGATCCTGAGATTTAGGTCCTACTGCGCGTTATCTCTCACCCTTCGTTATTTGTTATTGTGTCTCAAGTAAGCTAGATGACGTTACTCACACCAATGGGGCAGGACCCGAGTGATGAGCGATCTGGAGTCAAGTCAAGAAGTTACCCTAGTACCATGGAGTCTAGTAGTTATTGCTTTAGATTTCTTTTCAATGTAATGACGTCATTGAGTTCAATGTAGTGGCTCTGGATTAGTGGTTGTAATAGTCTTAGTGAATTTTATAATGAAATAAAGAGTTTATTCCATTTATTGTTCATTAGATGCTCTGAATTACTTAACTGTGATGCAATTTACTCTACTATGTACTTTTCTCACGTCTCCCCGATTTATTCCGCTGCTAAATTGGTGGTGCGTGACACTTGGTATCAGAGCCTAGGATGTCTTAATAGGATATCTTAGGTATAGGATGATCTAGGATGTCCTCATTAGATCTCTTTGGTATAAGGTGATCTAGGACAAATTGCCATGACACGTGTCTAAATCAACCATCATACCTAAGCGAGGATTGGGTAGAACCGTGGCTAAGATCTAATATGTATATACTTACACCCATTAATGTAATGCTACTTCGTATCCTAATGTCAAACTCATTTTTGAAGGAACCCTTAATGGACACCGGCATGAGACCAACTCAAAGGCTAGTTCTAGCATGTCAACAAGCCGCTCAATTGTTAGAAGAAGCTTTGGAAGCGACTAAAGAGATTAAAAAGGTAACCAGCAAGGACGTGAAGAGAAAATATAACAATGGCAAGGAGGCAAACCAGCAAAAGAAACCTAACAAAAAGTTCCTCCGGATTAGATGCCTTCATTGTCATAAGCCGGGACATTTGGCTAAGGAGTGCTGGCATAAGGCTGGTGCATGCCTACGTTGTGGCGATTTGGAACATCAAATGCAAGACTGTCCTCTCTTAAAGAAAACCCCCACTAGTAAAAAGGAGTTGTACACCAAGATGAAAGGGAAGCGACCAAATAGTGGTAAGGGTAAGATGACGAATAAGAAGAATGGAAAGCGATTGTCCCATGGTCAAGAGGATCGATGTAACCACAGTGACAAGGTAGGCCACTTATCGAAGGACTGTTGGAAGAATCAAGGGAAGTGTTTCCGATGTGGCAGCCCAGACCACAAGATTGTAGAATGCCCAAAGAGGGAGAACAAACGTCAAGGAGAATCAACATATCAAGATCCACACAAGTCTGTGGCGCAACACTCTATAAATGACGAAGTGGTAACTGTAACAAGTAACTCTAAACTTACCCTGATTATTACCTTTAGCATAAAATAATGATACATAGGTAACTAAGGAAGTCATGGAATTTGGTGGACCAAATTCTATTTAAGTGGGGGAGGATGTCGCATTCCAGAAAATTCATTAATTAAAAATTATAGATAAATTGAAATTTTGTCAATTTATAAAAATAAAATTAAACTAGTTAACATGATACCCATCATTATTGCATGCGTAAAAACACATATATATATTTTTTAAAAATAATAGTTATACCTTAAATAACATTCTCTAATGACCCATTAAGAAAATTGGTCATAGAATAATAATTTGGACCAAGTTTTAGAATTTATGTGACTTATTATTGTAATTAAGGAATAATTTGAAAAACTCATTATTATATGAACTAAGTGGATAAAAAATTAAAATGAAATTATGGGTATATTCCAAACAATATGTATTTATAATCCATCATGAGAATTGGGACCAATGGAACTCTCATAGCCCATGAATAAATTCAAGTTAAGAAAAAATATAATAAAATTCGTAACTCTATTATCCCCAAATTAAAAGGGGAAATTCTCATAAATCAAAACCCATTAAATGAAAATAAGTGGTGGGCTTTATTAAATGGATCATATAAGATTTATTGGGCTAAAATAGGAATTTTTAAAAGATGAATAATAGGAAAATACCATAAATTCGTATCTTAAATATTACCTAAATAGAAAATGGGTATTAAAGCATTAAAATAAGTAATTTGAGTTGGATTAGGACTTCTAATCCTACCCTAATAGGTTGGCCATGAAATTACTTCTCAACCTAACCCAAATAGAAGTTGGCAAGCTTAGAAGGGTGAGAAATATTAGGAAATCCTGAAATTAATAGGAGTTAGAGTCCTATTAGGAAATAGAAAGGGAGAAAGCTTAAATACTCTCCTAAATCCCCCATGGCCAGCCCTAGCTCATTGCCAAGGGTTGCTGGACATGGAGAGGAAGCCAAGGAGGAGAAGAACTCGTGGGGAGAAGGCTGCTCAAGCTCTCAACCTGTGTTCTTCAAGTTCTAGCCCTAGAAGAGGAAAACGAGTCAAGGTAGGCATTCTCATGAGCAAAATCAAATTAAATTCGTTTGTAGATTGTTCAAACCATCAGGAACAAAACCCCTCTCGTTTCATAATTTTCCATCAAGCCAATCTTTTGATCTTGATTTTTGAAGTTCTATAACTTTCTTGAACCCGACCCTTTTTATAAATTCTAGATCTTCATCCATAGTCATCCCCATGCCACGAAACTTTTACTGGGGATACTGATGATTGTTAGGAGTCATTTTACTCTGAAAGCCCTAATTTTCATCCACTCTACTTCACGAATAAATTCTTTCATCTCTACTGTACGCAGTTCCATGTTCTTCTTGTTTAACTTGACTGAAGCATGTCGATACCATGTCCACTTACAAATTCCTAATTACTGAAAGTACTCGTGCATGTCTAGATTCATTTCAAAGTAGTTTCAAGAATTTTCATCACTTGTACAATTAGTTATGAATTTTTGAAGCACCCTATGTCAAAACAAGGAAGGTCTGGACCGCTATCCAAGACCCATCCTTTTCCCACTCGGTCTCAGGCACAGGACATGAGAACGCGACGGCCCGATGGGTCACGTTCTCAGGGGCCGTCACGATGCAGTCTCTGTCGCATTCTGAATGCGATAGGGAGTACTGTCGCGATCTGGATTCCTGACCTAACAGCCTTGTTGCGTTCTGTACTTGACCTGTCGCGACCCTTACAAGGGTATGTCGCATTCTAGCGTTTTGCATCAAAACCCTGTAATTTTGCAAGTCTTGACCTTCTATAGTAATCGCTTACCCTTGTTAATTGTCTTAAAGACCAATAAATGAAGTTGTTAAATTTGAATAAAATATTAAGTTAATTAAAAATCATCCACGTGATAATTACATCTCCATGATTCTCTTTTACACATACACACACTTGAACCATCCAATATGGCTTAACTTGGCATGAACATATCTCATGATACATCCAGTAATTTATTTCCAATTATATATTTAAATTTCCCTATTTTAACTGGACTTGTCTTCGTTTCTCGTGATGTTTTGTGAATACCATTTTCGATGCTCCACTGTTCTAGAATTCCTCTCGAACGTTGGGCACTTGTTTCCATATACACACTTTTCTCTTGACTTGGATGAACTCTCCGACGGATACTCCTTTTGCCGGACTAGTGAATCCTTGCTCAAGGCCTTCATAAGTCTCCTCTGTCCATGGATTCCTACATCGTCAACGAGCTGGTTGTACCTTCACACCTATGACACCCTTTAGGAATCAGTAAGATCCAAAAAACCATAGTTTGCTCTTGCTCTTCTCTAGAATCACGCCGGACCTCTGGACTTGTGTATAACATGGCCAGTGGAAGGGTAGTGATTTCCACCTGACTTCCAACGCCAAGTGCGTTTCCACCTGACTGCCAACACGAACTGCGCATGTTGTGCAACTGTTACTATCGCCCGTTACTCGGCGTTTCATGTGCAATGACAACTAGCTCTCATCTATGCTCTACTTGCTCGTCTATTCACATTCTCTCTACTATCTCGTCTATTCATCTAGTACTCTCATCTATTTCTTGGAACTATATTTGGCCAACCAATGATTGTCTAAAGATAAACACAATGACCAATGCCAGCGCAATAGGGCCCGATCTGGTGTTGGGAGGAGCGCCCGAAATGTGCCATTTGCCCATGGGTGTTAAAATGATCAGGATGTCGGCATTACATCCAAGTGCCATACTATCAAGATTAATCTAAGACAATCAACAATGTGCTATATTCTATCTCGGCTATCTACGAATAACCAAAGTGCAATACTATCTCGATTGACGAAAGTTAATCAAAGTGCTATATTATTTCGATTGATAGAAATAAATCAAAGTGCAATTTACTCTCTATATGGACAACTACTCTCTCTCTCATTGCTATACATGATACCTACTATTGCTGAACACTAATGTTACTTGTTATCGTGTAGTCATCACTTTCTATCGTGACTTGCTTTTAACCATATCCATTGTGCTATACTTGATTCCGCTGTTAGTTGAACCATGTTACTTGTGCCATTACTTTCTCGAGTTTACATGACTCCTTCTATCTTTAGTTGCTCTGCCCTCTTAAAGCATTAATTATTTAAAGCCTGCTGGATCCTGAGATTTAAGTCCTACTGGGCGTTATCGCTCACCCTTCGTTATTTGTTATTGTGTCTTAAGTAAGCTAGATGACGTTACTCACACCAATGGTGTAGGACCTGAGTGATGAGCGATCTGGAGTCAAGTCAAGAAGTTACCTTAGTACCATGGAGTCTAGTAGTTATTACTTTAGATTTTTTTTCAATGTAATGACGTCATTGAGCTCAATGTAGTGGCTCTAGATTAGTGGTTGTAGTAGTCTTAGTGAAATTTATAATGAAATAAAGAGTTTATTCTAATTATTGTTCATTAGATGCTCTGAATTACTTAACTATGGTGCAATTTACTCTACTATGCACTTTGCTCACGTCTCCCAGATTTATTCTACTGCTAAATTGGTGGGGCGTGACATACATGTTTATTTCTGTATATATTGTCTTTATATAATTCCGTATATGTTGTATTTAAATAATGCAATGCATATTGTATGTAATTATATGGTGTGTGTATGATAATAGATGTTTTATGTTATCTACCCGAAATCGCAGTTAACGTCCACATCCCTTGACGTTAAGGGTAGGTTGACGGCAACCAGTGCGCCGTTGACTTCATATTGACGTCCAAATCGATGGATGCTGACTTCTTGTTAACGACAGCAAAGTGGTCATTTATTTCCCAATTTTTGCTGCGATTCTAGATAAGGAAACGACTGCGTTTCTTAGCTCTAATAGTAGGAAACTTCTAATGTGTACCTCGACCCATATGCTCTATAAAAACACCCAGATTTGGACGAGTTAGGTCCTTTGGCTTTAGGAAAACCTAGGGCTTTTGGTGAGAAAACCCGAACTTTGGTGAGTTTGATCTAGCGATTATGTGCCTCTTCCCGTGATCTTCATTGACTGGGAGGTGCACCTTGCATTGAGGAAGCTTCCTCGACTCCGAAGATCAACCTATAGTGGCAGGAAGATCGGATTCAGGAGGGGTTTGTGTATCTTCTTGGCTTGGCCGAGGAGAGCTTCTTCGACAAGATTTGACCTTTGTAGATTTTCTATCAAGCAAGTAATCTATGGATTACATCCCTACACATGTCTCCTAGGTCTCAGGGTCTTTACCGAATTTATTTTATGTCCTATAACCTCTAATTCCCCTTGTTTATTGCGTTCAGTCTGTATTATCTGTAGACAGGAACTTGACGGCAAGCTTGTTGCCGTCAAGATCTTGAGTTGGCGGCAACATCGTGTGCCATTAACCCTGTTGACGGCAACCCCCTTGCCGCCAAGTTCTTCAGGTTTTTCAAAAATGTGAATTGATCTATATGCTATGAATTTCGGACTTATGATTGTCTGAATATGTTGTAAAATTTATGGTTGGTCAGTCATGGTCAGTAGGTCATATCATGAGGTTCAGACGAAATTCTGTGCATTGGTTTTTATTTATCATAATTCCTATTATGGTAAGTTAAGCATGAATTGTCCCTATTTAATTCTAAATAAATAATTTCGTTCCATGTTAGGGATCTAGAAATTTTCCATGATGATATGATTACTGCTTTTAGGTTTTAAAACTGTTAGGTACCACTGTTTTTCTGTGAACCATGTTTAAGTGAATAATTTGCTAAATTAGCATGAAGTCTGCTTAAATTATTAAAATTCACTTTAATGTTACGAAAAATCTGAAAATTTAGGTATGTGATATATACCCTGTGTGAAGCCTGTGATAAAAGTTTCATGTTGTTTTGCCAATAGTAGGTAGTATTATTAGTTTAACAAGGGCAATTGACCATGATAAGCATGTTTAATTTTAATCATGTGGAATTCAGTGACTAGCAGCATGATTAGGACTTTGTTATGATTTAATTATCATTGTGAAATAGTATGGTTATGTTCTATAACCTAAAAAATGAATGTTATTTAAAGTGCATGTGAAAAGGAATAAATTGTGCATATAAGTGAATGTGATAAAGTGATAACTAGGGTTGTAAATAGATCCAGATAATATCTAGATCCGATCTGAATCTGTATCCAATTAAGCATATCCATATTCGTTTAACAGATATCCCACGGAACGGATTTGGATACAGATATTATCTGAATAATAAACTGAGCGGACGCGGAAATAAGAGATCCGCTCCGTTTAAGATCTGATCCGAAACTGGGTTAATTCTGGAAATTGTATCTTACATCTAATGGATCATACCTAGCATATAAATACACAACTTTAAAACCCTACCCGAGTAACTCGACCCAGCGACCTCCCTCTGCCCCGTCTCCCCCAAATCTCATCGCCAAATTCAAAATCCCCTCCGCCGTCAGACCCCTCCTGCCTCCTCCCCTCATCATCTCGGCACGCCATCGGCCAGCCATAGAGCCCTCCCGGCGACCCTGCTGTCTACAGAGAAGGCCTCCTGGAGACCCTGCTGACCAACCTCGGACCCTTGCAGAAGCGGCAGCGGCGACTCCTCTGTGCGGTAGCTTCGGAGACTCCATAGCACAGTGTGCACGATGGTAAGTGTCCTCCACCCCTCCCTCTCTCTCTGTCTACCTCTCATCCCCCCACCTGCGCTCCCCTCGTCCGGCCCTCCCTCTATATGTTTGTCTCTCCCTCTCATCCCCCCACCTGGCTTCCCCCTCTCCCCCTCCAGCTCTCCCTTTATCTATCTCTTCCTCTCATCCGGTCATCCCCCCACCTATGCTCCCCCCTTCGGCCCTCCCTCCCTCTATCTCTGTCTCCCTCTCATCCCCCCACCTGTGCTCCACCCCTCCGGACCTCCCTCTATCTGTATGTCTCTCCCTCTCATCCCCTCACCTGGCTTCCCCCTCTCCCCCTCCGGCCCTCCCTCCCTCTGTCTCTGTCTCCCTCTCATCCCCCGACCTACTCTCCCTCTCTCCCTCTCTCACTGTCCTGAATTATCTTTTATTATGCATTTAGAGATTATTTTTTTGTGGTTTATTGAATTATCTTTTTATTTTATGTGGTGTGAATAGATTCACATGGAGCAAAATTTATTGCCTATTTCTATGGACAACAATGTGGCATCTTCTAATGCTTGCATTGAAAATACTCCCATCAGTGATAGTAATGATACAATTCTTAGCCTGGATGAAGGTGTAGAAGATGTTGATAATGGAATGGTAAAAACATCTAGATAAAGGAAATTATGTTCAGCTGTTTGGAATGATTTTGAAAAGAGTAAAACCCCTGATGGTAGAGATATTGCAACATGTCTTCATTGCAAAAGGGCATTTGATGGGGCTAGTTCAAAAGGCACCACTCATTTGATGAATCATATAAAGAGATGTCCACAAAAGGTTCATGGAGATATCAAACAACAAATGCTAAAAACAACCAAGTCTACAAATGAAATGAATGCAAAGGTTGTGAATTTCAAATTTGATCAAAAGCGTAGTCGTCAAGATCTTGCAAAGTTGATAATCAAGCGTGAGTTGACTTTCACTTTTGTTGAATATGAGTATTTTGATAAATTTGTTTCTAGTCTTCAGTCTCAATTCAAATCTTGTTCAAGAGCTACAATTAAAACTAAAATGATGAAAATCTATGAAGAAGAGAAGGACAAATTATAAAAAGCTCTTGACAGTTGGATAGTCGAATTGGTCTCACCACTGATTTGTGGACTTCAGGACAAACTATGGGTTATGCTTGTTTGATTGCACATTATATTGATTATCAATGGGAGTTGAAGAAAAAAATTCTTGCTTTTGAATATGTTCCAACTCCACACACTGCAGATGTATTGTTTAAAGTTGTGAAAACATAACTTTTGAATTGGAATATTGATAAGAAATTGTGTGCCATCACTATGGAAAATGCATCTAGCAACAATGCAATGGTTAGAGACCTTAAAATGTGGCTTTATGAAAAGAATTTGTTGGTATGTCATGGCGAATTTTTTCATATCCAGTGTAGTGCTCATATTCTGAACTTGATAGTACATGATGGTTTGAATGTGATTTCTAAATTTATAGAAAAAATTCGCAAGAGTGTTCTATATGTTAGAAAGACACCAAAAAAGAAGGAGGCATTTAAGACTGCATTGGCTCATGAGCATTTGTTAACATCTAAAGGTTTATGTTTAGATGTGCCAACAAGGTGGAATTCTACTTACTTGATGCTTCAAACTGCCATAGAGTTGAAAAGTGAATTTTTTCGTCTTGCTGAAATTGATGTTGATGATGGTGATTGTCCTTCTCTTGTTGATTGGGAGATAGCTTCTGTAAGGCCCTCGAATTTCTATCGCATTATTTGTATTTGTGTGTGTATATTTGTGCTTGTGTATGTATATACATATTTACGTACATATTAATTAGTACAATTACGTGTGCATGTGTTTATACTAGATGTAAATAATGCATGTATTGAATGGTGATAGTATGGATACACTACCATATACATATTACATGTATATATGCATGGCATGCATAGTTTTCTGCATGTTTTAGAGTTCTGGCCGAAGGCCAGATTGGCGTTAATATCAGGACGTCGATGAGGTGTCAGCGTCCACCCATGGACGCCAACACTAATCCTGGCATCTAACGATGTGGACGCTGATTTCTCTGACCTGCATGCGTTGAAGAGCTAGAAATTCTGGAAACAAGGTAGTTCACCCATTGGGGAGCTATCCCCAACGGCTCTGAGAGCCATCTTGTCACCCTGTGAGTGGGAGAGAAGCCTCTCCCATATGTCTAAACCCGAATCTGCTCCCCAACCCCTCTCTTCACCCTTTTGCAAGAGAGAAACAAGAGGAGAACTTCTGAAGCATTGTCCGGCATTCTACTGCAACTAGAGGCTAGAGGGATCATCAAGGAAGGCCTCCCCGACATTTCTTTACTGTGGAGATCATCCAAGAGCCCGGAGGAAGGAGATCTTGGAGGACGTTTCTGCACTTCTTGGGACGGCCCAAGGAGAGCTTCTCCGAGCATTTAGATCCATTGGAGCAATTTTCTAGAGGCAAGTGACCCTACCATAAAGTTCCCGTATGAGTCTAGGATGGTTTTAACATTTTGTGTATTTTTATCTCGAGTCCTAGACCCCCACATTCACCCCATCTTGAGAGCTCGGGTCTATGTTCTGCATAGACCTGCATTGACGGCAAAGTCCCTGGTCACTAAGATCATGCTTAGCGTCCATCGACGATGACGTTGACCCTGAATTAACGGCCAGAGACCGCCGCCAAGTTCATCTGGACAAAATAGCAACCTGTTCTGCCCTCCTATACGATTATTTTCGATATGTTTCACGATGAGGATATACTGTAAATCATTTATATGTATGTATAATGTTGAGGTGATGAATGTGGTGTGTGGATGGATGAGTTATGATGTGTGGTGGTGAATGTTAGAGATTATTATCCCATGAAATTTCAAGCATGATTTGTTGGTGATCTTGCCAATCCATGTTTCATGATTAGGACTAGTCTGAGTGCCCTAAGTTTTGTAAGATCATGAAGTTAGTGGATCAGTATATGTGTACTCAAATTTTGATAAATTGTCCATGCTTGCATAAATTGCTATTAATTTCGGTTCGGTAAATAAAAAGGCATGCAAGAAAGAATTGTTGTGATCGACCTATGGTTGTATGATTTAGGATAATTCTGTATTTTCAGATCATGCATATAACAGTTAGTCTCTGTTCGGAAATTTTGGAAAATTCTCCATGCTTATCTGAATTATTACGCTTTCTGAAATTGAATTTAGAAAAGCATGTGTAGGGTTAAAAAACCTTGAGAAAATGGTATGTTGCTCAGAAAACTCTGAAGAAATTCTATGATTATGGGCATGTTAGGGTTCAGATAGTAAGTGGCAAAAATGTATGATGGTGTTAAACTCCATGTCAACTTAAATTATGAATGGCATGCTAAATAGGTATTTGATTTTCTGTAAATTCTATTTAGCTCAGAAAAATCTGAAAAATTGATTGTATGATCTTGAACCCGAAAATAGCATGTGGTTAAATTTCCAGGTCGTTTGGAACAGTAAATAAGGAGTTATACACTTTTCCATGTGAAATGTAAAAAATTTATGCATGTCACCGTAAAGTGATTAGATATCGTTTAAACCCAACCTGATTGGTGAATTTACTGTGTGTTAAACTCCTGAAATCTGTAGTGTCATGTCAGGAAAACAGAGATATGCATGTGAGTGAGAAAGTGAATGGGATGAAAAGTGATATGTGTAAAACCATGTGTAAAATCAGTAAAATGTGTAAATGTGCCAATGTGACACTGCTTCCGTAGAGGGCAGTGGAACTGTATCAGGGAAAAGTCCCCCTGAGAAAGTTCAATGTGTAAGTGACCCTAAGGGCATTAGGGGGAAATCCTGGAGGTGGACAAGTACCACTGGTTAGGGTGGAGACTTGTTCTCCCGGTCTGCGCAGTCCAAGAGTCGTCATTGTAATGCCTAGATGGCGTCTATGTGTAATGTGATGTGTATATGTCCTTCTTTGGTGGTTTGGACTATGTGTCACGGCACATAAAATGTGAATGTGTAATGTGTAATGTGTATGTGTTCATGTGTTAATGTGTAAGTGAACAATGTGAATTGTGTATGCGCAAAGTGCAACCATGTGAATTGGAAACTTGTGTAAAGAAAATGTGAAACTAAAAATGTGAGAATATGACATTGAAATCCATGTGAGAAAAATCTGAAACCATGTGAATTCAGTAATTTCATGTTGTTATCATCATGTTTATGGGCGAAAATGTCTATGTATGTGCTTAAGAACATGTAAAATCCATGCTAGTTGTGTTTTCCCTTCATATATGCACAGTGTTCCTATTGGTAGCTCTCATGTCTTGGTTCTTTAAAGGCAAAATTTCACGAGTAAATTGAATAGAGAGCATGTGATAGGTAAGTTTTATTCATGGAAATCTGAAAGCATGATCCATGTATTAAATCGTAGAAGTTTCATGATAGATTGCAACTTTCAAATGACTAGCATGCCATATGTTGAAATTTGTAAATGTGCATGTAGAAACCGCTATGACTTATACGTGTATGTTATGAGTAGTGTTATTTGCTGAGTCTTTAAGACTCACTTCTTGCTTCGGCGTACATG
The DNA here is from genome assembly GCA_014218235.1 of Colocasia esculenta. Taxonomy (NCBI): domain Eukaryota; kingdom Viridiplantae; phylum Streptophyta; class Magnoliopsida; order Alismatales; family Araceae; genus Colocasia; species Colocasia esculenta. The sequence continues at coordinate 53,535,393 of CM024755.1, read as the reverse complement.
TATAGACGGTGACGAGACCCTCGTGGAGGAGACGGTAGGGACGGACTCCGAGTGCGAAGTTTAGATTGTTGGAGCAGTGTACCCCTTTTGTGTTTTCATAGTATGTAAGAACTTGAATATTGTATTAGTTTATCATGGAAAAAGGCATTATTTTGGACATCCATGTATTAAATTTTCAACAATTTAAATTATGTGAACTTTTAGCTCTTAACGTTAATTGCAAATTTCATGTATGTTTAATGTGGATGATGAATGAATGAAGACAGTTGTCTTTTACTTCTGCTACTCTTTTCGTATATTCGCGTGTATCACAGCTGTTTGTATCGTTTGGGTAAATGTCCCACAATGATGATGCTTGCTATACCGACGTGTGTTGGTATAACCGTAACGGTATAATGAGGGCCGTCACAGAGATTGGTATTAGAGCGACCGGTTGAGATTGCACATGAATATACCTAGGTCATCATCCCCATTGCTTGCTAAGTATGTCCACATGTGTAGAAAACACTAATAAGAAGTGAAAGATAGATAAGAAAGTTGTTAGAAAACTTAGTAACGTAGCTCTAATAGTGGCTGAAATTTTATTACAGCCATGGCTTCGAGAGGTAGGCGTGGTGGAGCGTTGGCCCATGAGGACGAGCCGCGACGTGACGAGCCGGCGGAGCAGCAGGCCCTGGCACCGCCAGGTCTTGTACTTCCCCCACCGCCGCCTGTGGATTACAGAGTATTCATGCAAGGTCTGGTGCAAGCCATGCAGACGCAGGCTCATACCCACGCAGCAATCTAGGCACAGTTGGAGGCTCAGGTTAGACTAATGAAATGATTAATAGTCTGTTTTAAATTGCTTATGTCATATTATGTTGATTGTATATTGCTTGATGTGTGTTATAGCAGGCTCAAGGACCAGCTCAGGACCATGGTGGACCCTCTACCATGGAGAGATTCAAGAGGATGACCCCACACTCTTTTAAGGGGGAGAGTGATCCATTAATGGCAGAGAGTTGGTTAAGGGAGACAGAGAAAATCTTCCGAGCCATCAGTTGCCCTGATGAGGATAAGGTGACATTAGCCACTTACACGCTACAGGTACACTTTTAATTTTGTATGTTTGTATGTTCTACTTAAGTTAGAATTTGTTAGTTGGTGCTTATGAAGGTGTATTGCAAGAGAGAGCGGATGTATGGTGGTCCTCCCTACTACGTACACGCTTTGAGGAGGGAGCAGTAGACGTGGCGTGGGATGCGTTCATGAGGCTCTTTCGAGCCAAGTTCGTCCCAGAGCATATCCAGGACAAGATGGAGCAGGAATTTCTCTCCCTGACGCAAGGCTCCATGACTGTGCTGGAATATGAGGCAAGGTTTTCTGAACTTTCTAAGTATGCACCGCATATTGTAGAGGATGAGCGTAAGAAGACGAAGAAATTCGTAATGGGACTTAAGCCATCACTGCGGACGAGACTCGTGGCGTTTGACCACCGCTCGTTGGACGAGGCCCTCAGCGCTGCTTGTAGGCAGGAGGGAGAGATGGAGCAATATCTAGAAGAAAAGAAGGCTTTGCAGAAGAGGCCAGCAGTGACTTTTCAACGGCAAGACAAGAAGAAAACGGTGTACCAGACACCGTAGCGATCCGTGACAGTCAGCAACTCTCAGGTACCTTCTGTATGTTCCCCTGGTGTGAAGAAAGAGTGTCCCCATTTCTGGAAGACACATGGTGGTTCCGAGTGTTGGTTGGTAGCGGGTAGATGCTTGAACTGCGAGAGCAGCGACCACAAGATCAAAGATTGCCGAAGACTTCAACAGGGAGCTCAGTGTGGAGCGCCAGCCGCAGCAGTAGCGGCAGCCGCGCCAGCTATGGGAAGACTAGGAAGGCCTCGAGCCCCAGCTCGAGTGTTTGCTTTAGCTCGCAAGGACGCCGAGCAGGCGGAGCATGTCACCGAAGGTACAGTTTTGCTTCTAGGTGTGCACGCTCGGGTTTTGATTGATACGGGTGCTACTCACTCGTTTATTTCCGAGCGGTTCGCTAGGCAGTTATCCCTAGAGTCAGGCGTAGAGTCTGAGGATTTAGAGGTTCCGTTGTCTGTGCACACCCCTGTGGGTACGGTATCGACTAGGAAGTGCATTCCGTCGTTACCTGTGTGCATTAAGGATAGAATCCTAGATGGGTGTTTCTTCTTGCTAAAGATGAAGGACTATGATGCTATTCTTGGTCTGGATTGGCTAGAGGAGCACTATGCGTTAGTGGATTGTCGTCGGAAGAGGATTGTTTTCTGCATTCCTGGTGAGGACGAGTTCTCTCATCCCTTGCCAAGGAACTTGGCTGGAAAGTTAGTCATCTCTGCTATGAAGGCAATGCGCATGGTAAACAAGGGTTGTGACGCTTTTCTTGCCAGCGTGGTGTTAGTGCCAGAGGCTGATGAGTCACTTACTCTTGCGGAGATTAAGGTAGTGCAGGATTTTCCAAACATCTTTCCTGATGACTTGTCTGGATTGCCACCAGATAGAGAGATAGAGTTTACCATAGAGTTGCTTCCGGGCACCTCTCCTATCTCGAAGGCTCCATATCGGATGGCACCTGCGGAGTTAGCCGAGTTGACGAGGCAGTTGCAAGAGTTGCTTGATAAGGGATTTATTCGCCCTAGTGTTTCCCCTTGGGGCGAACCTGTATTATTCGCCAAGAAGAAAGTCGGGTCACTTAGGTTGTGCATTGACTATAGGAAGTTGAACCAAGTGACTGTGAAGAACAGGTATCCCTTACCTCGTATTGATGACTTGTTTGACTAGTTGTGAGATGCATCAGTCTTTTCTAAGATTGACTTGCAATCTGGTTATCATCAGTTGAGGATTCAGAGTGAGGATGTGTCCAAGACGGCATTTAGATCCCGTTATGGACATTATGAGTTCTTGGTCCTTCCTTTCGGATTGACCAATGCCCCTGCAGTGTTCATGGATCTCATGAACCGGGTGTTTAGGCCTTATCTAGATAGCTTTGTTGTAGTGTTTATTGACGACGTGTTGGTCTACTCTCCGGATGAGGCCACGCACCGTCAGCATCTGAGGCTAGTGTTGGAGGTTCTTCGTGAGCACAAGCTGTATGCAAAATTCAGCAAGTGCGATTTTTGGTTGCGCGAGGTTCATTTCCTCGGGCATGTCATCTCCGGCGCTGGTGTTGCAGTTGATCCAGCGAAGGTCCATGCAGTTATGGATTGGGAGGTTCCCAAGACCCCTTCAGAGATTCGTAGTTTTATTGGGTTAGCTGGTTACTATCGGCGATTCATTGAGGGTTCCTCATCCATCGCCGCCCCCTTGACAAAGCTAACCAGGAAGGGTGAGAGGTTCGTATGGTCTGAGGCATGTGAGCGTAGCTTCCAGCTATTGAAGGCTAAGCTTACTTCTGCTTCGGTATTGGTATTTCCTAGTGGTCTAGAGGGCTTTGCCATTTATACGGATGCGTCTCGGATCGGTTTAGGCTGTATGCTCATGTAGCAAGAAAGGGTAGTGGCTTATGCTTCTCGTCAGTTAAAGGAGTATGAGAAGAACTATCTGACTCATGACTTGGAGCTCGCAGCAGTGGTTCATGCACTAAAGATCTGGAGGCACTATCTTTATAGTGTCAGATTTGAAGTGTTTACCGACCACAAGAGCTTGAAGTATCTTTTCTCCCAAAAGGAATTAAACCTGAGGCAGAGAAGATGGATTGAGTTCTTGAAGGACTATGACTTCGACCTTCAGTATCACCTTGGGAAGGCGAATGTCGTAGTGGATGCGCTTAGTAGAAAGAGGTCTTCGCTCCAGCAGGATTGGAAGATGTTGGAGGATGCGGCGTACTCTATGACCGAGTTAGAGCCATCTCTGTGTCAAGCTTTTGTAGCTCAGCTATCCCTTAGATCCTCTGTTTTGGATGAGGTGATCAAGCAACAAGAAGCTGACCCTAGATTGTTAGAATTAGTGGGTAAGGCGGGCATTGCTCGTGATGAGGACGGTGTGATTAGATTTCAGCACCATGTTTGTGTCCATGATTTAGTAGATGTCCGTGAGCATGTGTTAGCAGAGCCTCATAGATCGCAATTCTCTATTCATCCGGGTAACACTAAGATGTATCAAGACCTGAAAAGATCATTTTGGTGGTTCGGCATGAAGAAGGATGTTGCGGATTATGTGTCTAGGTGTTTGGTGTGTCAGAAAGTGAAGGCCGAGCAACAGCGACCATCCGGCCTTATGCAGAGGATGGATATCCCAGTGTGGAAGTGGGAAGCTGTCACTATGGACTTCGTTTCGGGTTTGCCTCGATCTAGAAATGGTAATGACTCGATTTGGGTAGTTGTAGATAGATTCTCGAAGACTGCTCATTTCTTGCCTATGAAGAAGAAGCAGTCAGTAGAGAGTTTAGCTAGATTGTATGTGAGTGGTATCATTAGATTGCATGGTTTGCCGAAGTCGATCATTTCGGATCGAGATCCGAGATTTACTTCGACATTGTGGTAGGGTCTTCAGGATGCTTTAGGTTCGGAGCTGAAGCTCAGTTCGGCGTTTCATCCCGAGACCGATGGACAGTCCGAGAGGACTATCCAGATGCTCGAGGATATGTTGAGACCGTGTGTTATGGATTGGAAGGATGATTGGGAGCGTCATTTACCTCTAGTGGAGTTCGCATACAACAACAGCTTTCATGCTAGTATTGGTATGGCTCCATTCTAGGCGTTGTATGGTAGGCCCTGCAGATCTCCGTTATGTTGGGAGGAGACTGGTGATAGGCAGTTGATCGGACCGGAGATAGTTCAGGAATCTTCAGATAAGATCCAGCTTATCAGGAAGAGGCTTGTTGCGGCACAGGATAGGCAGAAGAGTTATGCCGACAACAGGAGAATAGATTTGGACTCCGAGGTTGGCGATCATGTCTTCTTGAAGATATCGCCTACTCGTGGTGTCGTTAGATTTGGTAGGCATAGCAAGCTAAGCCCTAGATTCATTGGCCCATATGAGATTCTCAGACGTTTGGGCAGCGTGGCATATGAGATAGCATTACCCCCAGCTTTGGCTAGCATTCACCTTGTACTCCACGTATCTATGCTTAGGAAGTATGTCCGAGATCCGTCTCATGTGATTAGTCATGAGCCAGTGGAGATCCAGCCAGATCTTTCGTATGTCGATCAACCAGTAGCTATTCTTGACCGGAAGGTTCAGCATCTCCGGAACAAGAGTATTGCGTCAGTGAAAGTTCTCTGGCGGAACTTCTCACGAGAGGAGGCTACTTGGGAGCTTGAGGATGCGATGAAGAAGAAGTATCCCCTTTTGTTTGAGTAGTGTCGTTCTAACTTCGAGGACGAAGTTTCTTTAAGGGGGAGAGGGTGTAAGGCCCTCGAATTTCCGTCGCATTATTTGTATTTGTGTGTGTATATTTGTTCTTGTGTATGTATATACATATTTACGTGCGTATTAATTAGTACAATTACGTGTGCATGTGTTTATACTAGATGTAAATAATGCATGTATTGAATGGTGATAGTATGGATACACTACCATATACATATTGCATGTATATATGCATGGCATGCATAGTTTTCTACATGTTTTAGAGTTCTGGCCGAAGGTCAGATTGGCGTCAATATCAGGATATCGATGAGGTGTCTGCGTCCACCCATGGACGCCAACACTAATCCTAGCGTCTAACGATGTGGACGCCGATTTCTCTGACCTACATGCGTTGCAGAGCCAGAAATTCTGGAAACAAGGTAGCTCACCCATTGGGGAGCTGTCCCCAACGGCTTTGAGAGCCATCTTGTCACCCTGTGAGTGGGAGAGAAGCCTCTCCCATATGTCTAAACCCGAATCTGCTCCCCAACCCCTCTCTTCACCCTTTTGCAAGAGAGAAACAAGAGGAGAAAACCATATTTCGGACTGTGAGAAAACCCCATCTTTGCAGCCCAAAATCCGAACTTCTGAAGCTTTGTCCGGCGTTCTACTGCAACTGGGGGCTAGAGGGATCATCGAGGAAGGCCTCCCGGACATTTCTTTGCTGTGGAGATCATCCAAGAGCCCGAAGGAAGGAGATCTTGGAGGACGTTTCTGCACTTTTTGGGACGGCCCAAGGAGAGCTTCTCCGAGCATTTAGATCCACTGGAGCAATTTTCTAGAGGCAAGCGACCCTACCATAAGGTTCCCGTATGAGTCTAGGATGGTTTTAACATTTTGTGTATTTTTCTCTCGAGTCCTAGACCCCCACATTCACCCCATCTTGAGAGCTCGGGTCTGTGTTCTGCACAGACCTGCATTGATGGCAAAGTCCCTGGTCGCTAAGATCATGCTTAGCATCCATCGACGATGACGTTGACCCTGAATTAGCGGCCAGAGACCGCCGCCAAGTTCATCTGGACAAAACAGCAACCTGTTCTGCCCTCCTATACGATTATTTTTGATATGTTTCACGATGAGGATATAATGTAAATCATTTATAGGTATGTATAATGTTGAGGTGATGAATGTGGTGTGTGGATGGATGAGTTATGATGTGTGGTGGTGAATGTTAGAGATTATTATCCCATGAAATTTCAAGCATGATTTGTTGGTGATCTTGCCAATCCATGTTTTATAATTAGGACTAGTCTGAGTGCCCTAAGTTTTGTAAGATCATGAAGTTAGTGGATCAGTATATGTGTACTCAAATTTTGATAAATTGTCCATGCTTGCATAAATTGCTATTAATTTCAGTTCGGTAAATAAAAAGGCATGCAAGAAAGAATTGTTGTGATTGACCTATGGTTGTATGATTTAGGATAATTCTGTATTTTTAGATCATGCATATAACAGTTAGTCTCTGTTCTGAAATTTTGGAAAATTCTTCATGCTTATCTGAATTATTACGCTTTCTGAAATTGAATTTAGAAAAGCATGTGTAGGGTTATAAAACCTTGAGAAAATGGTATGTTGCTCAGAAAACACTGAAGAAATTCTATGATTATGGGCATGTTAGGGTTGAGACACTAAGTGGCAAAAATGTATGATGGTGTTAAACTCCATGTCAACTTAAATTATGAATGGCATGCTAAATAGGTATTTGATTTTCTGTAAATTCTATTTAGCTCAGAAAAATCTGAAAAAATGAATGTATGATCTTGAACTTGAAAATAGCATGTGGTTAAATTTCCAGGTCATTTGGACTAGTATATAAGGAGTTATGCACTTTTCCATGTGAAATGTAAAAAATTTATGCATGTCACCGTAAAGTGATTAGATATCGTTTAAACCCAACCTGATTGGTGAATTTACTGTGTGTTAAACTCCTGAAATCTGTAGTGTCTTGTCAGGAAAATAGAGATATGCATGTGAGTGAGAAAGTGAATGGGATGAAAAGTGATATGTGTAAAACCATGTGTAAAATCGGTAAAATGTGTAAATGTGTAACTGTGCCAATGTGACACTGCTTCCGTAGAGGGCAGTGTAACTGTATCAGGGAAAAGTCCCCCTGAGAAAGTTCAATATGTAAGTAACCCTAAGGGCATTAGGGGGAAATCCTGGAGGTGGACAAGTACCACTAGTTAGGGTGGAGACTTGTTCTCCCGGTCTGCGTTGTCCAAGAGTCGCCATTGTAATGCCTAGATGGCGTCTATGTGTAATGTGATGTGTATATGTCCTTATTTGGTGGTTTGGACTATGTGTCACGGCAGCTAAAATGTGAATGTGTAATGTGTATGTGTTCATGTGTTAATGTGTAAGTGAACAATGTGAATTGTGTATGCGCAAAGTGCAACCATGTGAATTGGAAACATGTGTAAAGAAAATGTGAAACTAAAAATGTGAGAATATGACATTGAAATCCATGTGAGACAAATCTTAAACCATGTGAAATCAGTAATTTCATGTTGTTATCATCATGTTTATATGTGCGAAAATGACTATGTATGTGCTTCAGAACATGTAAAATCTATGCTAGTTGTGTTTTCCCTTCATATATGCACAATGTTCATGTTGGTAGCTCTCATGTCTTGGTTCTTTAAAGGTAAAATTTCACGAGTAAATTGAATAGAGAGCATGTGATAGGTAAGTTTTATTCTTAGAAATCTGAAAGCATGATCCATGTATTAAACCGTAGAACTTTCATGATAGGTTGCAACTTTCAAATGACTAGCATGCCATATGTTGAAATATGTGAATGTGCATGTAGAAACCGCTATGACTTATACGTGTATGTTATGAGTAGTGTTGTTTGCTGAGTCTTTAAGACTCACTTCTTGCTTCGGCATACAGGTATAGACGGTGACGAGACCCTCGTGGAGGAGATGGTAGAGACGGACTCCGAGCGCGGAGTTTAGATTGTTGGAGCAGTGTACCCCTTTTGTGTTTTCATAGTATGTAAGAACTTGAATATTGTATTAGTTTATCATGGAAAAAGGCATTATTTTGGACATCTATGTATTAAATTTTCAGCAATTTAAATTATGTGAACTTTTAGCTCTTAACGTTAATTGCAAATTTCATGTATATTTAATGTGGATGATGAATGAATGAAGACAGTTGTCTTTTACTTCCGCTACTCTGTTCGTATATTCGCGTGTATCTCAGCTGTTTGTATCGTTTGGGTAAATGTCCCACTATGATGACGCTTGCTATACCGACGTGGGTTGGTATAACCGTACCGGTATAATGAGGGCTGTCATAGCATCACATGTTTATGGTTGTTTAAAAGTCTTCTACAATGAAACATTGACTCTCTCTGGGACAAAATATGTGACTGCTAGTTTATATTTTAGTGATGTTTGCACTATGCACATTAAGTTGCGTAAATGATTGAACACTGAGCACTACTATATTCGTAATATGGCCAATGCAATAATGCTGAAATATATGAAATATTGGGAGGAATGTAGTGTGATTTTCACTATAGCTTGCATTCTTGATCCTCGTTGGAAGTTGGATTATGTCATGTTCCTTTATTAGTAAATCTATGGTAAAACTGTAGATATTCACATAGAAAAAGCACGATCATTCCTTTATGAGCTTTATGCTGAGTATGCAATGAATAGGAGTGCACAAGATTATGGCTAATCTTCACAACTTCATGCTGCATCTACCTCTTATGAGACATAATCTAATGACACGATAGATGAATTGCTTGGGAATTTTCAAAAAAATTTAAGTCAAAAGTTTCCATGTCGTCTCAAAAAACTGAGTTGTATGTGTATTTGGAAGAGACTCATACTCCTTATGAAGTGGGATTTGATGTCTTAGCTTGGTGCAAGTGTTATGGCAAAAAACTCTCTATCCTTTCAAAGATAGCAAGACATATCTTTGCTATTCCAGTCACAAGTGTTGCTTCAGAGTAGGCTTTTAGTACTGGTTCAAGAGTTATTATTGATAACCGCTCATCATTGTTGCCGAAAACAATAAAAGCATTGATTTGCACACAAGATTGGTTACCTACAGAAAAAACAAAAGTTGAGTTTTTAAAAGTTTTATAATTATATAAATGTTACGTAGTATCCCTAACTTATTTTGTGTTGTTTATGTTACAAAATCATTCTCCTATCATACTTTGAGTGGATGATGGACATGAGAGTAGAAGATTTGTCTTGGAGATGGATGGGTGAATATATTATCAATGTTACTCCTTTTATTATCATTAAGTTCTATTTCATAATACTACTAATGCTTTACAATTTTTTTTTTTTAGAATTTTACGCTCAAGGTCAGTATATGGAGAATGAAGAAGTTGATAAGTATTTTCAAAGTAATTTGAATGTTATCTTTGGACTTTAAGAGAACTTGGACATGTAATTTAAATGAGACATGTAATTTATGAATGGTTATGTACTACGTTGGAAACTTTAGTGGTTCCTTAATTGTCAAGTAGTAGTTCAACTTTCATTCTATGCTATTGGTATGAATATTTAGAGATTGTTTGTGGTATTTATATGTGTTTTAGAATTTTACAATTTTTCTTCTTCTAATTTTTAGGTCACTTTATATCTCTTATCAGGTCTCATATTTTTGAAGCGGATAATATCCGTATCCGCTCCGAATCTGAATATTATCCGACTAAGATATCCGCTCTGTATCCAAATTTTATTCAGAGCGGATACGAATTATCCGATTACGTATTTGGAGCGGACACGGAAAACTCATATCCGCTCCGTATCTGCTCCGTTTACAGCCCTAGTGATAATGTGTAATATGTGGCGAGAGTGACACTACTACCATAGAAGGGCTGTGGAGCCATACTATAGTAAAGTCACTATGGGAAGGCTCAATGTGTGTGATATCCTATGGGCATTAGGATGAAATCCTGGAGGTAGACAAGTACCACTGGTTAGCGTGGAGAGGGCTTCTCCCAGTTCTGCACAGTAAACCAAGATTCGTCACTGTGTTGCCTAGGTGACGGGTATGTGTTATGTGTATGTGTGTCCTTCTTTATGGTGGTTCGGACTATGTGTCATGACAATTAAGTGTAAAAAGTGTGAATAAGTGAAATGTGAAATATGAGCATGTGATAGTGTAATGTGAATGTGTTAACATGTAAAGAGATGTGATACTATGTGAATGTGTAAATTTTATATTAAAACAGCAAGCTAATTATGTGAATAAGCATTATGAATGCATGTTAAAATGATTAAATATCATGCTAGGATTGCTATTTACTTTGTACATATTTCCATGATCTAAATTTGTAGAATTGTGCAATGATATGAATAGAGTTAGAACCATGAATCATGTTATATATTATGTGGAGAAAGCATGCTATAGATCATTCATGGATATTTTCCTATTTTAAGAATATGATTAATATGAATTGTGATTTGCAACATCAATCAAGTAAATTGTCATGCATAGAAAGCATGTATAGGTTGTTTATGTACATTTGTTAAATTGAAATGAAGCATGAATATTGTATTTTCCTTATTGTTTAAAAGATAGCATGTGTATGTGATATTTGTAAGAATGTACCTTAGGTTGCTTTCTAGGTCTTTTTAGAAGACTCATATTTGCTTTGGCATACAAGTGAGATAGGTGTCCCCGTACTTGAGGAGGACATTGTGAGGAGCGACTCCGAACACGAGGAGTAGCTCCACCTGTGGAGATTGCTATATTTTCTTCCTTTCTCATATTATGTAATCAATGTGATGGGCAATGTATATCATTTGAATATGTAATAATGTGGACATTGTTATTTACTTTTGACTATATAGACTGTGGAATTATGTGATGATGATGGAATAAGACTAGAATGTTTATTTTCCGCTGTACTCTTTTGTTATTCATGTACGTTTCAACCTATTGTATAGTGTTAGGTAAATGTCCCATTTTGACGGTGCCCTTTGTGCATGCCAACGTGGATTGGTATAATCGTACTAGTATAAGGAGGGTCGTTACACTGCTGCTCACCCCTCTCCTCACGCCTCTACTCATCCTGCCTAGCCTGAGCACCACGCCTATCACAGCTCGCCCTAGTAAAACAATTAATTTAGTTGAAAACCAAGTTACTTAATCCTAACCCTTTTATTATTTATCTGTAATCCATTATTAGATATTTTCTACACATATATGGACTAATTCTATAAAGACTTTGCAATATCGTAAAGTTGATGGCATATTCATGTACTATCTCAACTTGTTTCTCTGATACCAATCTCTGTAACGACCCTCCTTATACCGGTATGATTATACCAATCCACATCGATATAAAGGGCGTCATTACAGTGGGACATTTACCCAACACTATACTATAGGTTGAAACGTACATAAATAACAAAAGAGTACAGCGGAAATAAAATAGAAGTCTTATTCCATCATCATTCACATAATTCCACAGTCTATATAGGAAAAGTAAAGAAAGAACAATTGTCCACATTATACATGTCCATATGAAATAACATTGTCCATAGCATTGTTTACATACTATGAAAAGAATGTATAACTATGAAGCAATCTTCCACAAGCATGGCTACTCCTCACGCTCTGAGTCGCTCCTCACTAAATCCTGAAGTACAGGGACACATGTTTCACCTATATGTTAAAGCATATATGAGTCTTCTAAAAAGAAAGACTCAGCAAGCAATCTAAGGAACATCCTTACACACATCACACACATGCTATTCTTATAATCCATAAGAGAAAATACATGGTACATGCTTCATTTCAATTTAACAAATAAACATGAACAACCTATACATGCTTTCTACACATAATATATAACATGAATCATGGTTTCAAATTCTATTTATAACATTTCACAATTGAACACAATTTGATCATGGGAATGTGCACATAATAACTAGCAAACCTAGCATAATATCTAATCAATTTCACATGCTTTTATAACACTTATTCCCATCTTAAGCTTGTTGATTTAACATAATTGTATCACATTCACATATTTTCACATCATTTCACATGCTATCACATTCACATAACACTTTCACATTTTCACATTTCATATATTCACATTTTTGCATATTCACATTTTACACTTAATTTACCGTGACACATAGTCGAACCACCATAAACAAGGACACACATTCACATAACACATACCCATCACCTAGGCAACACAGTAACGAATCTTGGTAACTACGCAGAATCGGGAGAAGCCCTCCCACCCTAACTAGTGGTACTTGTCCACCTCCAGGATTTCATCCTAATGCCCATAGGATGTCACATACACAATGAGCCTTCCCATATGGACTTTACTACAGTACAGCTCCATAGCCTTCCATGATAGCAGTGTCAATGTTGGCACAATTTACACATTATCACTTAATCACATGTTCTCAATTACGTATATACACACTTTAATTCATTCACATGCACTTAAATAATTTGACATGCTGTAGTTTACATAATATAATATTACTATTTCATTGTGACAATTTAACCATAATAGTGCTTAATCATGCTGTAGTTCACTAATTTTTTCATGGTTTAACTCACATACACTTAATCACGGTTTAATAACCTCGTTCAAAGAAAATAGTACCCACGGGTGTCAAAATAATGTCAAATTTGTATCACATACTTCTTACAGGTAATATGTCACATGTCTAATTTTTCATATTTTTTGAAACAAAAAAACTAATTTTGACAATTAACATAGAATTCAAGTAATTTTAATGAAATACTTACTTAACATGGTAGACAGTAGAGCAGTCAGTTCTAATAGGTTCAAAACATGATAACAGTAACCCTAATACCATACAAATTTTTTGTGACATTATCATTGCGTAAAACTAATTTTTCAGAATTAAATATAGTCATAACATGCTTACTCCTCCACAAAAAGAATTATATTAATTACAGTCATGCACAGAAATTTGACTAAACCTCATGATATGACCTACTGACCATACCTGACCAAACATAAATTTTACAACATGTACATATTACCAAAAGTCCAAAAATCACAGCACATAGATCAAAACAATTGTTCTGAAAAACGTGAAGAACTTGGTGGCAAGGGGCTTGCCGCCAACATAGGTTAACGGCACACGATGTTGCCGCCAACTCAGGATATTGATGGCAACAAGCTTTCCGTCAATTTCCTATCTGCAGAAAGTGCAAACTGAACGCAAATAAAATGGAGAATTAGGGGTTCCAAGACATGAATAAAATCTTTAAAAATTCCTAGGATGTAGGGGACATGTCTAGGGATGTAAGCCCTTGATTACTTGTCTGTAAATAAATCTCTAAAGGATTGATTTAGTCAAAGAAGCCCTCCTCGGCCAAGCCAAGAAGGTGTAGAAATCTCCTCCCAAATCTGATTTTTTGTTTATGCAGATGGATCTCCGGAGTCAGGGAAGATTCAACAATCCAAGGAGTACCTCCAAGTCGATGTACATCGCCGGAAGAAGCCCACACACACCGGATCAAGCTTTGCAAATGTACTAGTTTTCTCACAAGAACCCTAGTTTTCTCATAAGCCCAAAAAGACCTAATCTCGCCGAAACTAGGTGTTTTATAGAGTTAATGGGTTGAGGTACGCATTACATTAGGTTTCCTACCATTGGAGGGTAGTTTCCTAAACAGGAACCGGAGAAAACGCAGCCATTTTCATATTTGGAATCGCAACATAACTAGGAAATAAACGGCCACATTGCTGCCGTTAACAAGAAGTCAGCTTCCATCAATCTGGATGTCAATATGAAGTCAACGACACACTGGTTGCCGTCAACCTTCCCTTAACGTCAATGGATGTTGACGTTAACAGGGATTTTGGCAGAAACACGGAACATCCAATAACCAATATACACCATATAGATAGATACAATATGTACAGTATTATTTAAATACAATGTGCACAGAATTAAATAAATACAATATGTACAAAAATATCATGTATATACATATGCACATAAGTAAATAAATAATTATAATATACACAAAGTTAAATAATCATAATATGAACAATATTCGAGGGCCTTACATAAGAAGTGAGCAGTCATAGAGAAACAGTCCACGACCACACATATCGAGTCATTGTCCTTAGTTGATCTAGGAAAACCCGTCACAAAGTCCATGGCGATTGCTTCCCACTTCCACACTGGTATCTCCATCTTCTGCATAAGGCCTGATAGTCTCTGACGTTCGGCCTTAACCTGTTGACACACCAAGCACCGAGACACGAACTCTGCCACGTCCTTCTTCATGCCTGAACACCAAAAGGATCGCTTCAGGTCTTGGTACATATTGGTGTTGTCTGGATGAATGGAGAACCGTAACCTGTGAGCTTCTGTAAGCACACTCTCTCTAATCTCCACGATGTCTGGTACACATACTGTAACGCCCCTCTTAGACCCAGTACAGTTATTCCAACTCACATTAGATCTAATAGAGGTATTACAGTGGAATATATCCAACATTAGACGGTACAGTTTGAGACATACATAAATGACAATTCAATCCCAATAACATGCAATGGAATATGGAACAAAATACTTGTCATCAACATCATACTCAAATGTTAAGTCTAAACATAAAAGAAAGATAACAATAGTCCAAATTATTACAATCCATAAGTTCAATTTGCATAAAATGAAAGTACATTTTCTTTTCTTCCTTACAGACAATATCACTCTAGCTCTCAAGCAAATCTCTACACTTCCACGTCCTCATGCTCCGAGTCAGTGTGCACTAACTCCTAAGTATTCTCTGGCTCTTCTAAAATGTTAAGCAAGTATGAGTCTACAAGCCTCAACAAGTTACTGTTGAGCAACTACCCCAAAGGAATTTAAGAGTTTTCTTAAATTAAAATATCTATTGTTTTTGCTATGACAAAACTCTTTAAAATAAAGTTTCTACAAAGCAAATATAATAATCATATATCACAAAAATCATACAGATACATTTCAGGACTATAAATTTTTCTAAGTCCACAGACTCTCTCTATGTCCTACTAAATTCGACTATTAGTTTCGACTATCAAATCTGACTCCTTCATAATCAAAGTCAAACAACCTTGAAAATTTTCTAAGTTCACAACATTATACCTGATTCGACTGATGACTTCGACTGTTACAGTCGAATGCCTTACAAAATCCAACTCTTGATTCGACTTTTATCTTCGATTGCCACAGTCGAATGCTTCAGAAACTAATTCAACTACTGGAGCCGAATTGCCTTGTCTTCTCAGAAGTCGAATTACATTGCTATTTGCTTATTATAGTCGAATTGCCTAGTTTTCTTAGAAATCGAATTACCTTATTACTTCTTTACTGAAGTCGAATCACTCTTATTTCCTCAGTCGAATTGCATGTTCTTTTGGATTTGACTTCACTGATTAACTCTGTACTTAAACTCTCTTCTTATCCTTTTTCGGCTAAACATCTAATGCAATTTTATTTCCAATTTCTTTTCATACATCCTTTAAATGAACTTTCAATATCTTATTGGTCATCAACCTGTCATTATTTTATTATTATTTCTCTGACAAGACATGACATATTGTAATTAAAATATTCATCTAAATCCTCTGCAAATTATTTTTGAAATATTCTAAACTAAGCCTCATGGTCTTCATGTCTTTGATCCGGATTTGGATGGATTCATTATACACTATGAATTTATGAATTCTCAGGAGCATGACATCTTACAAGACTCACCTACCACTGATAGACCCATGCTTTACCTTCTTAGCCTAACTGTCTGTCTACTTTTTCTTCTGCATTCGAGGTTTCCATACCCTTCTATGTACTTGTCTAATCCACCTACCTCAAAGGTTTGGAGATACT